>JAJKFL010000009.1:44470818-45165337 GCA_021186555.1 Reticulitermes speratus | reverse complement strand
TTTTTCTGACAATAAATCATTTGCCACTTCATGCCACTACCCTCTCATGGGGGCATTGGGATAAGGGGCTACTAATTATAAAAACCAAACGGGAAGTGTCACTGATAATTTCAGATAAAAAAATTTATCCTATACCCATCACTTTTCACTCAGAGAGGGTAGCAAAAATCACTTAAATGTTTTTTTGCCCTTTTGCATCAAAGAAACCCCTTGGGGTCCCAACTACCATGGCCTCAGCATTTTTCTACACTTAAACTCAAATGGTTTTAAAAAACAGTTTTGAATTTCATTTTTTTTTAAAATTAATACTGGATTTCCCAGGGGAAAATTGATTTATCTAAAGGGAATTTCTTTGTAATATAAATTCTGAGTTATAAGGAAAAATTACTTCCTAATTTAAAGTTGTCATGTTTTGTTTTTCCGGCAAAATAACATTTTGTTTCATATTTTGCAACAAACATAAGGGAAGGGAAAGGTCTTTCAACACGTAAAGTGTCACAAATTCATCTAAATAAACAACCCCAAATAATAAAGCGCGGACCAAAACCCAGTGTATTTGGGGAAACCCAAAGGTATTCCTGACTGTTATTGATAACTTGAAAGAAATCTGAGTGTCATGGTGCCACTGTCATGTCAGCAGCAGTCAGTGTGTACTGAGATGCCACAGAGACAGTGGCACTTGTAGGAGTTCTTGTACATGGACAGCAAGCCAGCACAAAATGGCGGTTGGTGCTTGTGTCAGCTGGCAACCATTGGAATACCTTTGACATGCCATTCACTCAGTGTTGATTCACCTTTAAGAATGAAAACGTGAAATGAGATTGGTATTGCCGTGTGCTGTATTAATACAGATTTACAGCAAGTGTTAATTTACTTTTCTATTAGGAAAATGACCTGGTTGAAGAAATTCAGAATGAAGACATCCAGTTTACACAGAATGGAGACTGCCAGTCCAGTGATAATGGTGATGCAGATATGAAGTCTGAGTGTTTGAGTTTGCAGATGTTGGTAAAGTTAAGCATGAGATGGTGGAAGAAGAAGTGGAAAACGAGAACTGTGCACAAAATAAAGAAGATAACAGCAGTGGACAGGAGAATCTGCCAGCAATGGGTTTGTTCATTATATAACAACAAATATTACTTGGGTCACACAATTTTGTGATGTACGTATGCCAGCAATAATGTAAATGAGTGATTCGCAGTCTTCTGGTATGTGATGCTATGTTGTTGGTGAGTGGTTCGTGATGTTTGAAGGAAAGTAGTGCCTACACTTTCAGTGGTCAAGCAGTCCAAGCTTGACTGTGAAAGTGAAGGTAATATGTTCCTCCCAAATGTCGGAAACTACCACCCTATGACGCAGTGTCAACATACCAGAAGACTGGAATACTCAACTACACCGCGTGACACACCTCATACTCACAATATAAGTACAACCTGTACACTGTTCTCATGACTCTTCCATACTGATTTAAAGTTTATTGACCTTGTGCATGTACATAGGTCAGTGAAGTGAAAACCTTAAAATTTTTTTTTACCAGCTAATTTAGTGCAGCTGGGTTCAGTACAGTTTTTCATTTTTCAACAGTGTCCCAGACCCACCATACACAGTACGTGCTTCTAACCCATACTAATGACTTGTTGTGCCTACAGCTGCACACAGTACGTGCTTCTAACCCATTCTAATGACTTGTTGTGCCTACAGCTGCACACAGTACGTGCTTCTAACCCATACTAATGACTTGTTGTGCCTACAGCTGCACACAGTACGTGCTTCTAACCCATACTAATGACTTGCTTGTGCCTACAGCTGCACACAGTACGTGCTTCTAACCCATACTAATGACTTGTTGTGCCTACAGCTGCACACAGTACGTGCTTCTAACCCATACTATGACTTGTTGTGCTACAGCGCACACAGTACGTGCTTCTAACCCATACTAATGTTGTGCCTACAGCTGCACACAGTACGTGCTTCTAACCCATACTAATGACTTGTTGTGCCTACAGCTGCACACAGTACGTGCTTCTAACCCATACTAATGACTTGTTGTGCCTACAGCTGCACACAGTACGTGCTTCTAACCCATACTAATGACTTGTTGTGCCTACAGCTGCACACAGTACGTGCTTCTAACCCATACTAATGACTTGTTGTGCCTACAGCTGCACACAGTACGTGCTTCTAACCCATACTAATGACTTGCTGTGCCTACAGCTGCACACAGTACGTGCTTCTAACCCATACTAATGACTTGTTGTGCCTACAGCTGCACACAGTACGTGCTTCTAACCCATACTAATGACTTGTTGTGCCTACAGCTGCACACAGTACGTGCTTCTAACCCATACTAATGACTTGTTGTGCCTACAGCTGCACACAGTACATGCTTCTAACCCATACTAATGACTTGTTTGCCTACAGCTGCACACAGTACGTGCTTCTAACCCATACTAATGACTTGTTGTGCCTACAGCTGCACACAGTACGTGCTTCTAACCACACTAATGACTTGCTGTGCCTACAGCTGCACACAGTACGTGCTTCTAACCCATACTAAGACTTGCTGTGCCTACAGCTGCACACATTGTGGTCTCATTTCTTTCTTCACACTTTTAAGTTCTCATTTCATCGCCCTCATCTGTTTCCTATATCTTGCGCTTGCACTGTTGCCACATTGTTAACTGGATTGTTACCCTTTCCATGTTTAGTGGTGAGTGTTCTTGTGTTCACTTTTCCCTTAATTTCATCTGTAGTATGTGTAATCCACAAAGTTCTTGTGGGCAAGAGTTGCTTTGCTGACTGCACTACAGACTGGATGATCGTGGGTTCGACACCCAGCACGAATAAGAGATTTTCTCTTGTCCAAATGTCCAGACCAGCTCCAAGGCCCACCGTGCCTCCCATTCAGTGGTTATCACTGGTCCTTTCCTTGGGGTAAAGAGCTGGGGCGTGAAGATGATGACTCATCTCTATCTAGTGCTGGAGTTATGAATAAGTGGAGCTATATCTATAATCACCCAGGTGTGTTAATGGCATACTCAGGGACAGCATTGCCTTTATGTGTATATGGTTCTTCTGGGCTGTTGTCTCCTCTCTTCTTCTCTCCTTGTCTTATGTGGAACATAGGGCCTTCGTGAAGCTCTTCTGTTTGGTTCTATCTAAGGCTAGTCCTTTTGCCTCTTTCCAGCTTGTTCCAACCTCTGCAGCTCCCTGTCTGTTGTTCTTGGTCTGTCCCTCTGTCATGTGCCCTGACGGTTCCAGTGCAATGCGTGTCTTTCTGTTGCATCTTGTGGCTTACGTAATGTATGGCCAATCCAACGCCATTTTCTTTCCTTTATTTGTTGTTTGATAGGCGTTTGTTTCGTTCTGTGCCATAATTTCTCATTTGAAATTTTATCCAGCCATTTGATGTTTAAAATACATTATAGGCACCAGTTTACAAATCCTTGAAGTGAATTACTTATCTGGTTAGTTATTTTCCACGTTTCACACCCATACAACAGGACTGACTGAACCTTTGTATTAAACAACCGAATTTTAGTTCTGACTAAGATATTTTTGTTCTGTCAAACTGTGTACAACTGCATGAAAGCTCCATTTGCCTTCTTGATACATTATGGACATCCTGTAGGGCTCCACCATCTACAGTAAGTATCTGCCAAGATATGTAAAAAGATTTAACCTGTTCCACCTCGCTACCCTTTGCTGTCAGTGTCAGGTCTGTACTAGGGTTGACTCTCATTTCCTTAGTTTTTGAATTCATTTATTTTAAGTCCCACCCTTGCTGCTTCCTTTTCTGATTTCTCTAACTTGGCTTTTATATCACTTCATCTTTGTGCAATTAAACCAATGTCATCAGCAAAATCAAAATCTTCTAACCTTTCCATCATTCGCCATTGTATTCCTGTCCTCTGCCTTTTATGACTTTGTGCATGACATTGTCCAACACTAAAAGAAATAGGGTCAGAGATAGTACACAACCCTGGGCTGTTGTAGTCTTTGGGAACTGGATGATGAGGATTATGATGATGATAGGCATGGGGGACTGTAGCCTCCAATTGACGCCTTTAGTTTCTGCTGATAGAATTTTTTTGAGTGCAGTGCGTTGGCAGAAAAATGATTGGCATGGGAAGAACAAAGTACTGAATGAATATTTGCCCCACTGTCATTTTATCCTGCATCAGTCATACATGCACGGCTCTTTGGATAGAACCCAGTAGCTGGTGCTGAATGTTTAGAGTTTTCAGCGAGGTGCAACAAAACGCATGCGCAGAGAGATGACAGGCCGCCACACAGTGTTGACAGGAAAACAGGTGCTGTGTGTTTTGTGCCTTTGCGTGGCAAAGTTGTGATCGAACGCGAAGAAACTTTGCAAAGTTATCAGCTGTTTATTTGCGGAGAAGTGCGTCACTTTGCTGATTGAGTTTGTAAAAATGTGCTAAAATAGCTACACCCTAGCCGTGTTGTAAATAGAATTTTTTAATAATTTTCCCCTTTATTATCAGTATATATATATATATACTGATAATGCAGCATTAACTGACTGGTTTGTATAACTGAGACGGAGTGTGTTTGCTGCGCGGTACGGACTGTATTTATGTGTTTCGTGTGGATCTCAGAACAAACAGCGATTATTTCACTGTACAACATTAACTGACTGGTTTGTATAACTGAGACGGAGTGTGTTTGCTGCGCGGTACGGACTGTATTTATGTGTTTCGTGTGGATCTCAGAACAAACAGCGATTATTTCACTGTACAACATTAACTGACTGGTTTGTATAACTGAGACGGAGTGTGTTTGCTGCGCGGTACGGACTGTATTTATGTGTTTCGTGTGGATCTCAGAACAAACAGCGATTATTTCACTGTACAACATTAACTGACTGGTTTGTATAACTGAGACGGAGTGTGTTTGCTGCGCGGTACGGACTGTATTTATGTGTTTTGTGTGGATCTCAGAACAAACAGCGATTATTTCACTGTAAAACATTAACTGACTGGTTTGTATAACTGAGACGGAGTGTGTTTGCTGCGCGGTACGGACTGTATTTATGTGTTTTGTGTGGATCTCAGAACAAACAGCGATTATTTCACTGTACAACATTAACTGACTGGTTTGTATAACTGAGACGGAGTGTGTTTGCTGCGCGGTACGGACTGTATTTATGTGTTTTGTGTGGATCTCAGAACAAACAGCGATTATTTCACTATAGAACATTAACTGACTGGTTTGTATAACTGAGACGGAGTGTGTTTACTGCGCGGTACGAACTGTACAGCATTAACTGACTGGTTTGTGTAACTGAGACGGAGTGTGTTCACTGCGCGGTACGAACTGTACAGCATTAACTGACTGGTTTGTGTAACTGAGACGGAGTGTGTTCACTGCGCGGTACGAACTGTACAGCATTAACTGACTGGTTTGTGTAACTGAGACGGAGTGTGTTTACTGCGCGGTACGAACTGTACAGCATTAACTGACTGGTTTGTGTAACTGAGACGGAGTGTGTTTACTGCGCGGTACGAACTGTACAGCATTAACTGACTGGTTTGTGTAACTGAGACGGAGTGTGTTTACTGCGCGGTACGAACTGTACAGCATTAACTGACTGGTTTGTGTAACTGAGACGGAGTGTGTTCACTGCGCGGTACGAACTGTACAGTATTAACTGACTGGTTTGTGTAACTGAGACGGAGTGTGTTTACTGCGCGGTACGAACTGTATTTATGTGTTTTGTGTGGATCTCAGAACAAACAGCGATTATTTCACTGTACAGCATTTACTGACTGGTTTGTATAACTGAGACGGAGTGTCAATTCCATGACTATTATCCGGCTGTATTTTCGGTATCAACAAATCAGCATTCCAAATTTCCGTCTAACACAACTGTCTTAGCTACACGTTACGTCCGTATTGGTCACAGTGCGGTCTCACTGACCAACTGTATGTCTCGTGTTCGCTTTACCTTTGTATTTACAACATTTATACAACTGCCTGATGATTGGCCATAGGGACCGAAACACGTATCTAAGCCACAATAATCATACCGCTGTTAGTTACTAAATACGCTTCCTTGCCTTCGTCCTGTTCCTACGACGTATAAACGTGACGTCCCTCCAGCAGTGACCTGCAGGTCACGGTCTGCCAGATATTTGCATAACCACAACACGACACACGTGACCTGACAAGAATGCGGTAAACACAACACGTACGTAAGTGCTTACACTTACACTGCACAGTGTTAGACGTGTCACAGGACAGCAATGTTATAGTGGCACCGCTGTTGCGATAGTTGTCTAGTCCAATCACAGCAACAAACTGCCAAAGACCATCCACATCCAGCGTTCAGTATCGTTGACAAAGCACTGACCCAGTAAGCCGCGCGTTGTGGCAGTATGCATATTGCATTACAGTGAATACAGGACTGTGTGTGGGCCGCGATAGCTCAGTCGGTATAGTGACTGAGCTACGGGCTGGACGGTCCGGGGATCGAATCCCGGTGGGGGCGACCGGTCCAGACCGGCCCTGAGGCCTACCAAGCTTCCTGTACAATGGGTACCGGGTCTCTTTCCCGGAGGTAAAGCGGCCGGGGCGTGAAGTTGACCACCCACCCTCATCTAGCGCCGAGTTTAAAGAAAGAGTAGAGCTAAACGCGTACTTCCCCTCTGGGCCTTCATGGCCTGTTATAGGCAGATCTTGGCCTTTACCTTACAGGCCTGTGTGCACTGCAAGTTGCTCTGTTACCGTGTTACCGTGCACTGCAAGTTGCTCTTTTACCGTGTTACCGTGCACTGCATGATGCTCTGTTACCGTGTTACCGTGCACTGCAATTTGCTCTGTTACCGTGTTACCGTGCACTGCAAGTTGCTCTGTTACCGTGTTACCGTGCACTGCATGATGCTCTGTTACCGTGTTACCGTGCACTGCAAGTTGCTCTGTTACCGTGCACTGCAAGTTGCTCTGTTACCGTGTTACCGTGCAATGCAAGTTGCTCTGTTACCGTGTTACCGTGCACTGCAAGTTGCTCTGTTACCGTGTTACCGTGCACTGCAAGTTGCTCTGTTACCGTGTTACCGTGCACTGCATGATGCTCTGTTACCGTGTTACCGTTCACTGCAAGTTGCTCTGTTGCCGTGTTACCGTGCACTGCATGATGCTCTGTTACCGTGTTACCGTGAACTGAAAGTTGCTCTGTTACCGTGTTATCGTGCACTGCATGATGCTCTGTTACCGTGCACTGCATGATGCTCTGTTACCGTGCACTGCATGATGCTCTGTTACCGTGTTACCGTGCACTGCAAGTTGCTCTGTTACCGTGTTACCGTGCACTGCAATTTGCTCTGTTACCGTGTTACCGTGCACTGCAATTTCTCTGTTACCGTGTTACCGTGCACTGCAAGTTGCTCTGTTACCGTGTTACCGTGCACTGCATGATGCTGTGTTACCGTGTTACCGTGCATTGCATGATGCTCTGTTACCGTGTTACCGTGCACTGCATGATGCTCTGTAACCATGTTACCGTGCACTGCATGATGCTCTGTTACCGTGTTACCGTGCACTGCATGATGCTCTGTTACCGTGTTACCGTGCACTGCATGATGCTCTGTTACCGTGTTACCGTGCACTGCAATTTGCTCTGTTACCGTGTTACCGTGCACTGCAAGTTGCTCTGTTACCGTGCTACCGTGCACTGCATGATGCTCTGTTACCGTGTTACCGTGCACTGCATGATGCTCTGTTACCGTGTTACCGTGCACTGCAATTTGCTCTGTTACCGTGTTACCGTGCACTGCATGATGCTTCATGCCTAATGAAGGAATTTAACTTTCGATGTTGAGGAAAACCACGACAGTCCTCAGGGTAGCTGGCTGGAGCGTCCCTATCTGCAAGTGCGATAGGCGTAACGGTAGTGACGTAAGTGTCCCTGTTCCTAAGCCCCATGTCATGACAGCAATCTGTACTAAGCTGACAGTTCGGTAACAGCTGAAGGTAATGAAGGCTTATGGGGGTGACTGGGTACAGCTCTGCTCCTTCTTACCCTCGACACTAGATGGAGGTGTGTGGGGAACCTATCTTCCAGGGGAAATACCCCCCACTGCACACTATGTGGCCCTACTGCACACTATGTGGCCCTACTGCACACTAGGTGGCCCTACTGCACACCAGGAGGCCCCACTGCACACTAGGTGGCCCCACAGGCGGTCAGCACGTGTCAAGAACACAAACACTGTTGCCCCTACCAATAAGTACACAAAACAATAATTTAGTTCTTAGTTGTTAACGTGGCGAGGCTTCAGTCTTCGGGTGCGTGACGCTTTGTCTTTGTGCGGGCAGTTACCGACGTTTCGAAGGATCATAGTGTTTTCATCTTCAGGGTTATGCACCCTTCTGGACGCTGAGTATGAAAGCACTATTACCCTTCGAAACTTCGGGAACTGCCCACACAATACAGCGTCATGTGCCTGAAGACGTGAAGCTTCAGAAGTACCGCTGTGAGAACCTCAGATGTCGTACTTAGCGGTGACTCAACAAGTAGTCACGTAAACACTGCTGTTACTATTACCTTAACGTTGACCTGTCAGCATGCCGCAGTCCCGTTGTCCACTTATAGTATGAGCACTGTTGTCCAATTATAGTATCAGCACAGTTGTCCACTTATAGTATCAGCACAGTTGTCCACTTATAGTATCAATACAGTTGTCCACTTATAGTATCAGCACAGTTGTGCACTTATATTATCAGTACAGTTGTCCACTTATAGTATCAGCACAGTTGTCCACTTATGGTATCAGCACAGTTGTCCACTTATAGTATCAGCACAGTTGTCCACTTATAGTATCAGCACAGTTGTCCAATTATAGTATCAGCATAGTTGTCCACTTATAGTATCAGCACAGTTGTCCACTTATAGTATCAGCTCAGTTGTCCACTTATAGTATCAGCTCAGTTGTCCACTTATAGTATCAGCACAGTTGTCCACTTATAATATCAGCACAGTTGTCCACTTATAGTATCAGCACAGTTGTCCACTTATAGTATCAGCACAGTTGTCCACTTATAGTATCAGCTCAGTTGTCCACTTATAGTATCAGCACAGTTGTCCACTTATAGTATCAGCACAGTTGTCCACTTATAGTATCAGCACAGTTGTCCAATTATAGTATCAGCTCATATGTCCACTTATAGTATCAGCTCAGTTCTCCACTTATAGTATCAGCACAGTTGTCCACTTATAGTATCAGCTCAGTTTTCCACTTATAGTATCAGCACAGTTGTCCAATTATAGTATCAGCTTAGTTGTCCACTTATATTATCAGCTCAGTTGTCCACTTATAGTATCAGCTCAGTTGTCCACTTATAGTATCAGCACAGTTGTCCACTTATAATATCAGCACAGTTGTCCACTTATAATATCAGCACAGTTGTCCACTTATAGTATCAGCACAGTTGTCCACTTATAGTATCAGCACAGTTGTCCACTTATAGTATCAGCTCAGTTGTCCACTTATAGTATCAGCACAGTTGTCCACTTATAGTATCAGCTCAGTTGTCCACTTATAGTATCAGCACAGTTGTCCAATTATAGTATCAGCATAGTTGTCCACTTATAGTATCAGCACAGTTGTCCACTTATAGTATCAGCTCAGTTGTCCACTTATAGTATCAGCTCAGTTGTCCACTTATAGTATCAGCACAGTTGTCCACTTATAATAACAGCACAGTTGTCCACTTATAGTATCAGCTCAGTTGTCCACTTATAGTATCAGCTCAGTTCTCCACTTATAGTATCAGCACAGTTGTCCACTTATAGTATCAGCTCAGTTGTCCACTTATAGTATCAGCACGGTTGTCCAATTATAGTATCAGCTCAGTTGTCCACTTATATTATCAGCTCAGTTGTCCACTTATAGTATCAGCACAGTTGTCCAATTATAGTATCAGCTCAGTTGTCCACTTATAGTATCAGCTCAGTTGTCCACTTATAGTATCAGCACAGTTGTCAAATTATAGTATCAGCTCTGTTGTCCAATTATAGTATCAGCTCAGTTGTACAATTATAGTATCAGCTCAGTTGTCCACTTATAATATCAGCTCAGTTGTCCACTTATAGTATCAGCACAGTTGTCCACTTATAGTATCAGCACAGTTGTCCAATTATAGTATCAGCTCAGTTGTCCACTTATAGTATCAGCTCAGTTGTCCACTTATAGTATCAGCACAGTTGTCCACTTATAGTATCAGCACCGTTGTCCAATTATAGTATCAACTCAGTTGTCCACTTATAGTATCAGCTCAGTTGTCCACTTATAGTATCAGCTCAGTTGTCCACTTATAGTATCAGCACAGTTGTCCACTTACAATATCAGCACAGTTGTCCACTTACAGTATCAGCACAGTTGTCCACTTATAGTATCAGCACAGTTTTCCGATCAACTTACCTTGCTGCAGCGCCACGTGTTCTCCTGCTCACAGCTGCGGTCCGTCTGCGCCCCAAGCTGCGTTATGCAGCTGTTTTGGCGGGCCGGCATTGCGTCGGCTTGACGTTCATAAGCATCGCCTCTGTCGGCTCTGAGCAGTCAATGCAGTGGCGAGGACGTCGTTAAATAAGTCAAGACAGACCCGCTCGCTCGCTGACTGAATACCGAACTCTCGCCACGTAATCGTGCCTGCCGGTCGTCGCTTTTCCTCAGTTACATGCATCCGCTCGGTAAGGTACTGCATGTAGCCCTTGCTGTCTTCAGAATGCTAAGTAGCACCTTTAGACAGGCCACGACAGTTCTGCCCCAGGCACTTAGTACAAACGGCTCCTCTTATTGTGTTCAGCGGCATAGGAACTTGAGAGTGACTGCAATGTCGCACATAACAAAGCGTGAACGTGAAATGAATGACGTTTGAAGTTGTGGAATACTGTATAGCATTGGTAGTAGTGGTAGTAGTAGTAGTAGTAGTAGTAGTAGTAGTAGTAGTAGTAGTAGTAGTGGTAGTAGTAGTGGTGGTAGTAGTGGTGGAAGTAGTAGTAGTAGTAGTAGTAGTAGTAGTAGTAGTAGTATAGTAGTAGTTGCAGTAATACATTGCCCACGCTGTTGGTACGATGTTGCACCGCCCAGGCGTTGAAATCATGGAAGTAAATCTAAATGTTGGTGCGTGTGTGTATTTAACATTTCGCTTTTATTAACCCATGGATGTATTTATTTACTGTCATAACACATTGCAGCACAGCCACACAAGGCAAGAGCCCTTCGATACAGAACTTGTCACAACATGAACTTGCTACAGTCAGCTAGTGTCATCTAAACAATGCATATAAATACAATTATAAATAAAACCATGCACATAAAATTTAGTTGTTATGCAATTACTTATACCTACATAACATTAATAAAATATGTATAAAACATAATACAATATATTAAAATATATATATGTGACAATAAGGTAAAATATGACGATATATTCATGTCTATCCAAGGAGCTATCCCTGGCTAAAATATTCCTCTAATTTGTAGAAGGAATTGGAATGTAAGAAAGCACTTAGAGCCGCTCTAAATTGTTTAATATTATGCGCTAACTGTTTTATGCTTAAAGGAAGATGATTAAAGAGTCTGATACCAAAATAATAAGGCACTTTCTGATAGGTTGTTAAATTTGACTGCAGGTGATAAGGATCAAAATTACGCCTTGTGTTAACACCATGTATCTGTGATGTCGTATGATATAAACCCTTGTTATTGACAACGAATGTCAGTAAGGAAAATATGTATTGAGACTGCAATGGCAAAATATGTATTGAGACTGCAATGGCAAAATATGTATTGAGAATGCAATGGCAAAATATGTATTGAGGCTGCAATGGCAAAATATGTATTGAGAATGCAATGGCAAAATATGTATTGAGAATGCAATGGCAAAATATGTATTGAGAATGCAATGGCAAAATATGTATTGAGGCTGCAATGGCAAAATATGTATTGAGACTGCAATGGCAAAATATGTATTGAGAATGCAATGGCAAAATATGTATTGAGACTGCAATGGAAAAATTCTCCAAACCCTAAATGTATCCCTACAAGAATCCCTGTGTTTCAATCCACTCATAATTCTAATTATTCTCTTTTGAATTCTAAAAATTTGTAGGCTGTAGGAGTTGCCCCAAAAAATAATTCCATAGGTTAGAAGGGAATGGAAATAGGAGTACTATATATACTACTTTTAATGTCTCACTGGGCATAATGGGTTTAATGACCGTCATTAAATAACAAGCCTTGCACAATTTAGGCCAAAGTTGGGATGTGTGAGCTTTCCAAGTACATGAGCTTTCAATGACTATTCCCAGGAATTTAACATTTGTGCTACTTAAAATAGGGTTATTGTGGTGACAAACAGAAATTTTGTTGTTAGAACTGGACAAATTGAACGTGTTTGGTTTTGTTATAATTTAGGATTAATATGTTTGAACTGAACCAGTCATTCAGACGAGCAAACGCAACATTAACATCATTTTTATACTGTTTATATTGACACCGCGTGTAAAATTTAAATGTGCGTAATTATATGAGAGAGGCTTGTTGGCTTCCAAAGAGGACAATACTAAAGCAAGGCGATTATCAGTGATATTGAGTATAGTTTTACAGGTCACACGTTACATAACCTAATGAAAAAACTATTGCAGAGCATGTGCCTAGAATCTGTTTTTTTGTTTCAGTCATAAGCACCTAGTGTTTCAGTCATAAGCACCTAGTGTTTCAGTCATAAGCACCTAGTGTTTCAGTCATAAGCACCTAGTGTTTCAGTCATAAGCACCTAGTGTTTCAGTCATAAGCACCTAGTGTTTCAGTCATAAGCACCCAGTGTTTCAGTCATAAGCACCTAGTGTTTCAGTCATAAGCACCTAGTGTTTCAGTCATAAGCACCTAGTGTTTCAGTCATAAGCACCCAGTGTTTCAGTCATAAGCACCCAGTGTTTCAGTCATAAGCACCTAGTGTTTCAGTCATAAGCACTTAGTGTTTCAGTCATAAGCACCTAGTGTTTCAGTCATAAGCACCTAGTGTTTCAGTCATAAGCACCTAGTGTTTCAGTCATAAGCACCTAGTGTTTCAGTCATAAGCACCTAGTGTTTCAGTCATAAGCACCCAGTGTTTCAGTCATAAGCACCCAGTGTTTCAGTCATAAGCACATAGTGTTTCAGTCATAAGCTCCTAGTGTTTCAGTCATAAGCACCTAGTGTTTCAGTCATAAGCACCCAGTGTTTCAGTCATAAGCACCCAGTGTTTCAGTCATAAGCACCTAGTGTTTCAGCCATAAGCACCCAGTGTTTCAGTCATAAGCACCTAGTGTTTCAGTCATAAGCACCTAGTGTTTCAGTCATAAGCACCTAGTGTTTCAGTCATAAGCACCTAGTGTTTCAGTCATAAGCACCCAGTGTTTCAGTCATAAGCACCCAGTGTTTCAGTCATAAGCACATAGTGTTTCAGTCATAAGCACCTAGTGTTTCAGTCATAAGCACCTAGTGTTTCAGTCATAAGCACCCAGTGTTTCAGTCATAAGCACCTAGTGTTTCAGTCATAAGCACCTAGTGTTTCAGTCATAAGCACCCAGTGTTTCATTCATAAGCACCCAGTGTTTCAGTCATAAGCACATAGTGTCCAGTCATAAGCACCTAGTGTTTCAGTCATAAGCACCTAGTGTTTCAGTCATAAGCACCCAGTGTTTCGCACTAAAAAGGAACGGTCAAAGTACTCCTGCTGTTCTCCAGGTGGCCATAAACTAGTGACGTTTGTTTCAGCTTCATGTGGCAGCACAGTTACCTGGTGGCTGATTGCAATCTGAACTTATATCGTACCTACCCAGTGATTCCTGGCAAGTCAACTTACAAAGTTACAGAGAAGATGGTAATTTGAAACTTACTATAATATACAGAAATTGTATCAGTCAAAACACAAGTATATGTAGACAGCAGATGTCACGTGTTTCGGCAGCTTGCAACAGTTCTAAAAACACATATTGAGGAAGACATATAAAGATTGCTACTTAGCCTTTGGTTGAAACTTACCCATGTACAGTGTTCGTGGTTGAATGTGACTGCAACAGACCAAAGCAACTTCCTTCATCTACTGCGTGTAAACTTGCACACAGTAAAATTTATATTAGTCTCACCGGGCATTTTGTAAACATTGAATTGCACACAGTAGTTACTGAAATGTAATCAGTATAAAGTAATTGCAAGTAAACAAAAGAAAGAATAGAATTAGTATATTAATACACAATCAATACCGGTACAAACACAAAGTACCTCACGGTTGATACATGTCAGTAACACTGGAATGTTCTTCTGCCTTACTTACCTGGTGTTGAATGACGGTATGCAGTGGATGACTGTCAGCAGACAATGACTAGTCAAGTCCGGTAGGCATGTAGGTCTTTCTTCAAGGTTAATAAATGGGAGGTCGCTGCAACGTCTGCAATTCACTACTCTGATGGTCACTCACAATTAAACACAACTTAACTTTTCTTGGTTTACCACAGAAAGGTGTTACTTTATTGTTATACAGCACTTGTGTAAGTGGGTTATAACTTTACAAGCAACTAAATATAATGTTAACTGTACTATTGAAACAATATGAACTTTGAGTTACACCAACACAATTTTCTGTAACTAGAATTTAGATCTGAAAGTCCAACAATCTGAGGTTGAAACACCATCTGTGCAGCCTCACTACTCCAATCTGAGGTACAAACACCATCTGCGCAGCCTCACTGCTCCAATCTGAGGTACAAACACCATCTGTGCAGCCTCACTGCTCCAATCTGAGGTACAAACACCATCTGTGCAGCCTCACTGCTCCAATCTGAGGTACAGCACCATCTGTGCAGCCTCACTGCTCCAATCTGAGGTACAAACACCATCTGTGCAGCCTCACTGCTCCAATCTGAGGTACAAACACCATCTGTGCAGCCTCACTGCTCCAATCTGAGGTACAAACACCATCTGTGCAGCCTCACTGCTCCAAAGCCAAAACTTGAGCGCTGTAATTACTAGCCTACATCCATCTTCACCAATCTCTCTCCAATTCCCCTTCCAATATAACAAATAATTCTATCGGTCAAAACTCAAATTTAAAGAAACTCCATAGTCCAAAATCAGCTTTTTGAAAAAATAAACCTGATCGTTTACACTAATTTTTGCGCTTGTACTCCTTGATTATAAGTAGGGGGAACTCAAATCTATGGTCAATGATCATTTTGGGGTGTTGCCCTCTGGCAGTGTCCACTCATGAAATTATGTCCTCAAAAGTGTCAAATCTAGAATTTCGCTAAGAAATATCTAGCTCCAGAACCCCATCCAACTCGACAGTTGACTGATGTTCTGCACAGTCTCATTCTTTTGAATGCGCTAACTGGACTCATTCCGTCTCACTTTCGTCTCTAGCTATCTTTATCGTACAAGCCGAAAGTCCCTTTTCTAATTAACTAACCAAAAGAAATTTATTTCCAATAAGGACTGTTCAGGTCTGAACCTGAATCACTGGTCCATTTCATGATTGGAACCTAGAAGGCCAATAACACAAAGTTGATAAAGCGATGTACATAAAAATATGCCAGATTTCACCAAAAAGAAGACGCAGTCCTGACTGTTCAGCACAACTGCTGTGGAAAGTCAGATCTTAAGATTATGAATGAATAAACTTTCTTCTGAGAATGTGTTTTAGTGTGTCACTGCTGTAATATATTTACTTAGAGCAGTCTGTTGTATGGTTTATCTGCTGGACTGTTTGTAAGAGGTCAGGTGACTACATGTGAACATGTTTGTTGTTTGTAAGAGGTCAGGTGACTACATGTGAACATGTTTGTTGTTTGTAAGAGGTCAGGTGACTACATGTGAACATGTTTGTTGTTTGTAAGAGGTCAGGTGACTACATGTGAACATGTTTGTTGTTTGTAAGAGGTCAGGTGACTACATGTGAACATGTTTGTTGTTTGTAAGAGGTCAGGTGACTACATGTGAACATGTTTGTTGTTTGTAAGAGGTCAGGTGACTACATGTGAACATGTTTGTTGTTTGTAAGAGGTCAGATGACTACATGTGAACATGTTTGTTGTTTGTAAGAGGTAAGGTGACTACATGTGAACATGTTTGTTGTTTGTAAGAGGTCAGGTGACTACATGTGAACATGTTTGTTGTTTGTAAGAGGTCAGGTGACTACATGTGAACATGTTTGTTGTTTGTAAGAGCTCAGGTGACTACATGTGAACATGTTTGTTGTTTCGTAACGCACAGCCAAACGCACCGCTCTAAATGTTAACTCTGTCTCATTTCTGCTTGCAGTCTACAAGGAATTACGGAGCTTGTGTTATTGGTACATCAGTCGGAGTGTTTCTTTTGGGACAGTTTGTTGATGCCGGACATGTTCATGTCTGAGGACACTCTTTGTCCACCATCCTGTACAGGTAAGTGTTTCTTAGGGTGTGGACACACCAAACCAGGCAAGTCAAGTCAAGACAGTTTCAGTCTGACTGACTGGAACTCGGACTGCAGATTTCAATGGTGGTGACCCAACTGCATAAGTGACGGTCAGACAAAACAAATGCAGTCTGATATTGACTAGAGCTTGACACGTCACGTGTTATGTCTTATTAGTCAGTAGTCAGTCAGCTGCTGTTGTGCGTAGTCAGGAGGGCGTTGTCCACGGTCAAGAGGACAGCTGAGCAGAAAGTATGGCTGACTTAATATTGCAAATGCCATTGATTTAACGGAATAGAAAGCATTGCTCTATACATTTAAGTGATGACAGTGTGCAATATTGCAAGTAAACGTAAGTTAACGTGTACGAACGTGCTTCATGCAATTTGCTGTTGGTGACAACACGTGTATTACTGAGTGCTGCTTATGATCAGTCGTCTATATCGGGATGTAGTAGTTGTAACTGAGTGCTGGTTATGATCAGTCGCCTATATCGGGATGTAGTAGTTGTAACTGAGTGCTGGTTATGATCAGTCGCCTATATCGGGATGTAGTAGTTGTAACTGAGTGCTGGTTATGATCAGTCGCCTATATCGGGATGTAGTAGTTGTAACTGAGTGCTGGTTATGATCAGTCGCCTATATCGGGATGTAGTAGTTGTAACTGAGTGCTGGTTGTGATCAGTCGCCTATATCGGGATGTAGTAGTTGTAACTGAGTGCTGCTTATGATCAGTCGCCTATATCGGGATGTAGTAGTTGTAACTGAGTGCTGGTTATGATCAGTCGCCTAGATCGGGATGTAGTAGTTGTAACTGAGTGCTGGTTGTGATCAGTCGCCTATATCGGGATGTAGTAGTTGTAACTGAGTGTTGGTTATGATCAGTAGCCTATATCGGGATGTAGTAGTTGTAACTTTGGCTGCAGTTTTCCACATTGTGTGTCACGTAACTGAGACTGTCTGGCCTTGGTTCAGTTGCAGCTTCTGGTAAAAGTGGCTTATGTCTCTTACTGTTTCGTTGTGTAATGAAGTTATGCGTGTGTAACAAGCACTTGTAATGAAGTTATGCGTGTGTAACAAGCGCTTGTAATGAAGTTATGCGTGTGTAACAAGCACTTGTAATGAAGTTATGCGTGTGTAACAAGCACTTGTAATGAAGTTATGCGTGTGTAACAAGCACTTGTAATGAAGTTATGCGTGTCTAACAAGCACTTGTAATGAAGTTGTGCGTGTGTAACAAGCACTTGTAATGAAGTGATGCGTGTGTAACAAGCACTTGTAATGAAGTTATGCGTGTGTAACAAGCACTTGTAATGAAGTTATGCGTGTGTAACAAGCACTTGTAATGAAGTTATGCGTGTGTAACAAGCACTTGTAATGAAGTTATGCGTGTGTAACAAGAACTTGTAATGAAGTTATGCGTGTGTAATAAGCACTTGTAATGAAGTTATGCGTGTGTAACAAGCACTTTTAATGAAGTTATGCGTGTGTAACAAGCACTTGTAATGAAGTTCTGCGTGTGTAACAAGCACTAGTAATGAAGTTATGCGTGTGTAACAAGCACTTGTAATGAAGTTATGCGTGTGTAACAAGCACTTGTAATGAAGTTATGCTTGTGTAACAAGCACTTGTAATGATGTTATGCGTATGTAACAAGCACTTATAATGAAGATTTCATTTTCTGCGAAAAAACTTTATAACCATTTACGGCCGAAGACTACGCCTTAGACCGCGCGGCCACTGCGATCGGCAATATATATATATAGCGTGATGATGGTCCGGTAGGGCCGAAACATGTAGCTTATTGTTACGCAATAAATGTGTATTTTGTTTGATGGCATTGTACTAATTTTAGTACACCGCCATCAAACACAACTGCACAGAGACACACAACTTGCCCCCGACGTTGCGGTACGTTAGTTACAGCTGAGTTCAGAATATCACGACGTTAAGGGACGAAAGGCCACGTTAGGGTCGAAATTAGAGCCACTGACTAACGTCTGCTGCGAAGTTACGGTTAGCTGCCGATCGCAATTACAGCGATGTACTGCGTGCCAGGTAGACCACTTAGATGTAGTTTGTGAAAAATAGAAAGCGTATTGTGAACGTAATTTTACTACTGACAGTCGTAATTTGTTTGTCTTATATTCAACCAATTTCATCAAAACTGCGATCTGAAAGTCGCCACATTATATTGACCACCTGTACTTTACAACGTGTGTTTTGTATTATCTTTGTATCAGTCAGCTTTTGTGAACGATCGTTTTACGAGGTGTTCTGACTGTCTTACTTCTGTCTGACTGTCTTACTTCTGTCTGACTGTCTTACATCTGTCTGAATGTCTTACTTCTGTCTGCATCACACATCGTCAGCAGTACACACGGTCCAGGTTGTTGCTGGTATCATCGTTTCGGACGAACTTACTGCCCCCATCTTCAGTGTGATCGTTCTTGTTAAGGCTGTATATTTATGTACAGTGCGTGTTTTATCTGACGAACTGTAGTTTCACCTCGCGCCGGCCTTGTGAGCGGTCGGGTGATTCGGCTACGTTAATACGATAAAGGAGACGACAGGAAGTGACAACCGACTGTTGTCAGATGAAATAACAACTGCCCGTTTGAACACAGACCATCAGTGGACGGTCCCCACTCACGACGGTCCCCACTGACGTGTTGACAAACACAGCTAAAGTCGTGCAATGTCCACTGCATAACACTTGCGGCCTTTATGTCAACAGAAGCACAAGGCTTAGACAGGAAGAGCAGCAAGCTGTTTGTACATAAAACGTGAAACTAATGTGGTGGCACTGTCTTTCCGATAAGCATTGGGACAGTAACGAGTTGCGAGCCGAAACGTCTGTACGTCTTCATGTAAAGTGTCTTGTTCTTGTTTTCCTGTTTTTAGTTAGGCCTAGGAACACGTCTTCGTATTTCCCCTACGCTGCCGATGTGCAGACGGCAGGCCAGTCACCTTTGACATTCCCGGCTAGCAGGCAGTCCGCTGTACACGTAGTTGAGCGACGCGTGTGCTGTGGGCTGGCGTGGCTAACAGTGTGTCACCCTCACCCGTCAGTTTACATCGTACAAGTTATCTTGTGCATTTGTTATTGGTAGTAATGTAGGCTATTGCGTTTGTCACAGTAATTCAGCACACATAACAGTCTGTGCGCACACTGCAGTACCGTACTTAGCGCACAAATTGGTAGTCATGTAGGCTATTGCGTTTGTCACAGTAATTCAGCACACATAACAGTCTGTGCGCACACTGCAGTACCGTACTTAGCGCACAAATTGGTAGTCATGTAGGCTATTACGTTTGTCACAGTAATTCAGCACACATAACAGTCTGTGCGCACACTGCAGTACCGTACTTAGCGCACAAATTGGTAGTCATGTAGGCTATTACGTTTGTCACAGTAATTCAGCACACATAACAGTCTGTGCGCACACTGCAGTACCGTACTTAGCGCACAAATTGGTAGTCATGTAGGCTATTACGTTTGTCACAGTAATTCAGCATACATAACAGTCTGTGCGCCCACTGCAGTACCGTACTTAGCGCACAAATTGGTAGTCATGTAGGCTATTACGTTTGTCACAGTAATTCAGCACACATAACAGTCTGTGCGCCTACTGCAGTACCGTACTTAGCGCACAAATTCGCACAGAACTCAAATTCCCCACTGACTGCAGTAGATATCAGATTTGATCCAAATCCTTCGGCCTCTCATATTAAGGGAAGAAAATAGGCTGAGGGTGTTCGAGATTGGGGTGCTGAGGGAGATATTTGGTGCCAAGAGGGACGGGGTAACGGGGGAATTGAGAAAACAGCATAGTGAGGAACTTCATGATTTGTACTGTTGACCGGGTGTTGTTGGGGTGGTCAGATTGAGGGGGTGTTTGGCACTTATGAGGAATGCATACAGGGTTTGGTGGGGAAACCTGAAGGAAAGAAACACCTTGCAAGACCTAGGTGTTGTTGGGAGGATGATATTAAAATGGGTATGTAGCATGGTAATGTGTAGACTGGATTAGTGTGGCTGAGGTTGGGGCCAATGGCGGAATCATATGAACAGTAATGAATTGTATACATTAGTATCATGTGAACATTGTTACTTAACTGTTACATTAGTATCATGTAAACATTGTTACGTAACTGTTACATTAGTATCATGTAAACATTGTTACTTAACTGTTACATTAGTATCATGTAAACATTGTTACTTAACTGTTACATTAGTATCATGTATACATTGTTACTTAACTGTTACATTAGTATCATGTGAACATTGTTACTTAACTGTTACATTAGTATCATGTGAACATTGTTACTTAACTGTTACATTAGTATCATATAAACATTGTTACTTAAATGTTACATTCAGCACCGCTCCTACTTCGGTCCATTTTTTTTTTAAATTTCTTTGTTGCGGTACAATTTTGAACGCAATTCCCACGACGGCCTTCATCCCAGCACGCGGTCTACCTATCTGTCCACATCAATTGCAATAATAGGTAAGAACGACAGTACGATCGTGCGACTGATTTCGTCAGACTAGTCTGAAGAGTCGTCAGACGTCGCACGAGCATGTCGTGTCTACTGAAGCGTCAGACTTCGCACGAGTATGTCGTGTCTACTGCAGCTACACTTGCAAGTTTTAATCCACTTCTTTTGTAACGCGACTACGTCCGATTTGCACCGAGTGCAAAGTCACGGACAGCACACCTTATTATGCGTTAATTGCATGCAGCAGCCAGATAGTGTTACAGTGTTGTTTCTATACTGCTTTCACTTTTACTTGTTGGCTTACACAATTTACTTACACAGTATCTTTTGATGTAACCTCTGTACCGTGTGCTCATCACAAAGAGAACTATCGGATTTAAACAACAGTTCACATATCTCAGGCAATACGTGAACACAAAACCCAACTTCCAGTCAGGTACAGCAATACCCACCTGAAACATCAGAAATATTAACAGGAAATCTGGCATATAACTGACGACGAAAAGAACCACAAGAGCAACCAGAACGTTTGACGACACCATACGGTCGTGTTTCAACTGCGCTTGTCCTGTCGCTTCCCCAGGGATTCTGCCAATACTTCGTCTTATTCTGTAGGCAGTCAGTCCTGAACACACTGCGACAATGATCAGAGGCACCACACAGAACACGATGAGATCAACTGTGCTCACAAGACCGAACTTACTGTACGAATGTTCGATACAATTTTCTCTCTTTACGTCAGCGATAACAGCATGAGGCACGGACAAAACGAGGCCAAGTCCCCAGACGGATGCTATCAACACGTCCTTGGTCGTCTTGCCCTGATGACACCACACAAGCTTGGGCAGTCCCCTTACAGCCACAAACCTCTGAAAACTGATCATCACAACGGAGTAGGTGCTAACACAAACGAACAGATAACTAAAGAAATAGAATAGTTGACAGCCCAACAAGCCGAACTGCCAGTGCATAATCACACGTAAATAGTCCAAAAGCAGGTTTATAACCAGTGACACGCAGTCCACGACTGTCAGGTTTATCAGCATTGCGTTCGTAAGTGTCCGCGTCTCCTTGTGTCTGATGAAGATGGTCAGCAGCAGCCCGTTACCCGTCATGCCCACCACCAGGACAATCGCCAAAATCACTGGTGTCACCTTGTAAAACACAAAGTCAAAGTGTTGACTTTCAAACAGGTATGTCTTGTACGTTTGCAACGCCTGTGTTTCCTCTTCAATTAGATTTGCCCAGTAAACAGTATCAAGGAAGCGCTTTATGTTACTTGATGTTATGGCCTTTACAAAAGGGTTTTCTTGTCTATGTTCCGACATGTACTCAGCCCTTTCGAAACAGTTCTTTACTAAGTTTACCAGTTTATTTTGCTCCCCGACAATGATTTCCCACCCTGAAGTTTCATTGAGTAAATACATTTCTTCATGTTCCTGCTTCATACTTTGGTAGATTGCATCAATTTTGGCCTCTTCTGATATCATTTCAGTCAAACGTTCAACTAACTCCATCACAGATCCCACGTGCCTCATACTAGTTGTGTATACATCTGCGACAGTATCAAGCACACCCACTTCGCCCATTGCTGCTGTAGTGTCGTTCAATCTGACCACAAATTCTGTACATTTACGGACGTATGTCCGTGACATGGAAATGACACGATGTCCTATAGTTGTGTTCTCTGTACAACTGAACAGCATGGTGGTGTTTATGATCGTATTAAATTGAGCGCGCAGTTGCCATGCCGTCCTTACCAGCTCATGAAGAAAGCCACCATCGTACGAAATATACTGCAATTTATCTGCACCTTGATCGGTACAGTTACCAACATAACTTGAGATGTTAAATCCAGATACCAGATTTTCTAAACTTATATTTAATTCGTTGTGCAACATGCTGGCCAAATAGGTGGAGCTTTCGGGAATATTTGTGGTGGTGATTTGATCGGAATCTACAGCACTCGAGTCGTCCTTCCGATTAGTTGTCTCAGTCTGACTCCAGATGGCAGCATCTGTCTTATAAGTCTCCATTGTAAAGGTGACAAACGCAAGCTGCAAAATGGCGATGGTCATAAAGGTGATTGGCCGGTTGATCATCTGCAAACAATTAACATGTAATTAGTTAATGGACCTGTAAATTGTACATCAGTCTGCCAGTGTGCTGTTCGTGTTTCCTAGAGCTAGCCGACAGTTTGTTACGCAACGCGACGGAAGTACTGTTGTCGACTCACGAGACCCACTTTGACTTTGACAGTGATGGTGCAGGAGGGAAAATCAGACCGTTAGGTGTTTGTGTCCAATAACCAATGTATTATAGTTATAAATACGTTGGACTGAAATCCAGTCGCGTCTCTTGCGTGCGAGTTAAAAGTGTTAGTTTGTTGTGTGTTCCACCAAGTTAGAGGTGAATCTAGGGTTATTATAAAGTGAACAGTTAACAAATGGCGATCAGTAAAGTGACAGAGACAGACATATGTTTGGCAGGACCTATATGTTGTCTGTGCAATGTTAGCAATGGGACCGTACACACGACCGTACACACGCTCCCAAGGCCAGGGTTGTTCCTGTCATTCTGGAACAGTACGTTCAACTGAATGAAGAACTGACTGCTGTGTGCACAACATTAGTGCTGCGTTAGGTCTCCTTCCTATAAAGAACTGATTGCTGTGTGCACAACATTAGTGCTGCGTTAGGTCTCCATCGTATAAAGAACTAACAGCTGTGTGCACAACATTAGTGCTGCGATAGGTCTCCATCCTATAAAGAACTAACTGCTGTGTGCACAACATTAGTGCTGCGTTAGGTCTCCATCCTATAAAGAACTAACTGCTGTGTGCACAACATAAGTGCTGCGTTAGGTCTCCATCCTATAAAGAACTGATTGCTGTGTGCACAACATTAGTGCTGCGTTAGGTCTCCATCGTATAAAGAACTAACTGCTGTGTGCACAACATTAGTGCTGCGTTAGGTCTCCATCCTATAAAGAACTAACTGCTGTGTGCACAACATTAGTGCTGCGTTAGGTCTCTTTCCTATAAAGAACTGACTGCTGTGTGCATAACATTAGTGCTGCTTTAGGTCTCCATCCTATAAAGAACTGACTGCTGTGGGCACAACATTAGTGCTGCGTTAGGTCTCCATCCTATAAAGAACTGACTGCTGTGTGCACAACATTAGTGCTGCGTTAGGTCTCCATCCTATAAAGAACTGACTGCTGTGTGCACAACATTAGTGCTGCGGTAGGTGTCCATCCTATATAGAACTGACTGCTGTGTGCACAACAATAGTGCTGCGTTAGGTCTCCATCCTATAAAGAACTGACTGCTGTGTGCACAACATTAGTGCTGCGTTAGGTCTCCTTCCTATAAAGAACTGATTGCTGTGTGCACAACATTAGTGCTGCGTTAGGTCTCCATCGTATAAAGAACTAACTGCTGTGTGCACAACATTAGTGCTGCGTTAGGTCTCCATCCTATAAAGAACTAACTGCTGTGTGCACAACATTAGTGCTGCGTTAGGTCTCCATCCTATAAAGAACTGACTGCTGTGTGCACAACATAAGTGCTGCGTTAGATCTCCTTCCTATAAAAAACTGACTGCTGTGTGCAGAACATTAGTGCTGCGGTAGGTATCCATCCTATAAAGAACTGACTGCTGTGTGCACAACGTATGTGCTGCGGTAGGACTCCATCCTATAAAGAACTGACTGCTGTGTGCACAACATTAGTGCTGCTTTAGGTCTCCATTCTATAAAGAACTGACTGCTGTGTGCACAACATTAGTGCTGCGTTAGGTCTCCTTCCTATAAAGAACTGACTGCTGTGTGCACATTAGTGCTGCGTTAGGTCTCCATCCTATAAAGAACTGACTGCTGTGTGCACAATATTAGTACTGCGTTAGATCTCCATCCTATAAAAACTGACTGCTGTGTGCACAACATTAGTGCTGCGTTAGGTCTCCATCCTATAAAGAACTGACTGCTGTGTGCACAATATTAGTACTGCGTTAGATCTCCATCCTATAAAAACTGACTGCTCTGTGCACAATATTAGTACTGCGTTAGGTCTCCATTCTATAAAGAACTGACTGATGTGTGCAAAATATTAGTGCTGTGTTAGATCTCCATCCTATAAAGAACTGACTGCTGTGTGCACAACATTAGTGTTGCGTTAGGTCTCCATCCTATAAAGAACTGACTGCTGTGTGCACAACATTAGTGCTGCGGTAGGTCTCCATCCTATAAAGAACTGACTGCTGTGGGCCCAACATTAGTGCTCCATTAGGCCTCCATCCTATAAAGAACTGACTGCTGTGTGCACAATATTAGTGCTGCGTTAGGTACCCATCCTATAAAGAACTGACTGCTGTGTGCACAATATTAGTGCTGCGTTAGTTCTCCATCCTATAAAGAACTGACTGCTGTGTGCACAATATTAGTGCTGCGTTAGGTATCCAGCCTATAAAGAACTGACTGCTGTGTGCACAACATTAGTGCTGCGTTAGGTCTCCATCCTATAAAGAACTGACTGCTGTGTGCCCAACATTAGTGCTCCGTTAGGCCTCCATCCTATAAAGAACTGACTGCTGTGTGCACAACATTAGTGCTGCTTTAGGTGTCCATCCTATAAAGAACTGACTGCTGTGTGCACAACATTAGTGCTGCGTTAAGTCTCCATCCTATAAAGAACTGACTGCTGTGTGCACAACATTAGTGCTGCGTTAAGTCTCCATCCTATAAAGAACAGACTGCTGTGTGCAGAACATTAGTGCTGCGGTAGGTCTCCATCCTATAAAGAACTGACTGCTGTGTGCACAACATTAGTGCTGCGTTAGGCCTCCCTCCTATAAGGAACTGACTGCTGTGTGCACAACATTAGTGCTGCGTTAGGTAACCATCCTATAAGGAACTGACTGCTGTGTGCACAACATTAGTGCTGCGTTAGGTATCCATCCTATAAAGAACTGACTGCTGTGTGCACAATATTAGTGCTGCGTTAGTTCTCCATCCTATAAAGAACTGACTGCTGTGTGCACAATATTAGTGCTGCGTTAGGTCTACATCCTATAAAGAACTGACTGCTGTGTGCACAACATTAGTGCTGCGGTAGGTCTCCATTCTATAAAGAACTGACTGCTGTGTGCACAACATTAGTGCTGCGTTAGGTAACCATCCTATAAAGAACTGACTGCTGTGTGCACTACATTAGTGCTGCGGGTCTCCATCCTATAAAGGCATTATTTTATCTCGCAACTATCGGCCGTCACTTTCTGTTCGCTCGTTTGTCGTATTATCGTAGCCCCAGTTTGCCGACTGCCCACACGCGTGGCTGAGTGACAGCAGGAAATGACAAATGATAGTTGTCAGGTAAAATACGGACGTACTGCGTGCATCGGCGTCGGCATCACGGCTGTATTCCTACATTATTAGTCCGTGATTCGTGTGTCTCAATTTGTCTGTTCAGATTTATTCTTCATGCTTATGTAGTGTCCCTGTGCCTAAGCCCCATGTCATGACATCAAGCGGTACTAAGCTTACACTTCGTTAACAGCTGAATGTAATGAAGGCTTATGGGGAAGACGGGGTACAGCTCTACTCCTTCTTACCCTCGACACTAGATGGAGGTGTGTGGGGAGCCTAACTTCCAGGGGAAATACCCCCACTGCACACTGGGTGGCCCTACTGCACACTAGGTGGCCCCACTGCACACTAGGTGGCCCCACAGGCGGTCAGCACGTTCCAAGAACACAAACACTGTTGCCCCTGCCAATAAGTACACAAAATACCCCCCACTGCACACTAGGTGGCCCCACAGGCGGTCAGCACGTGTCAAGAACACAAACACTGTTGCCCCTGCCAATAAGTACACAAATACCCCCCACTGCAAACTAGGTGGCCCCACAGGCGGTCAGCACGTTTCAAGAACACAAACACTCTTGCCCATGCCAATAAGTACACAAAATACCCCCACTGCACACTAGGTGGCCCCACTGCACACTAGGTGGCCCCACAGGCGGTCAGCACGTTTCAAGAACACAAACACTCTTGCCCCTGCCAATAAGTACACAAATACCCCCCACTACACACTAGGTGGCCCCACTACACACAAGGTGGCCCCACAGGCGGTCAGCACGTGTCAAGAACACATACACTGTTGCCCTGCCAATAAGTACACAAAATACCCCCCACTGCACACCAGGTGGCCCCACAGGCGGTTAGCACGTTTCAAGAACACAAACACTGTTGCCCCTGCCAATAAGTACACAAAAAAACCCCCACTGCACACTAGGTGGCCCCACAGGCGGTCAGCACGTGTCAAGAGCACAAACACTGTTGCCCCTGCCAATAAGTACACAAAACAATACTTTAGTTCTTAGTTGTTAACGTGGCGAGGCTTCAGTCTTCGGGTGCGTGACGCTTTGTCGTTGTGTGGGCAGTTACCGACGTTTCGAAGGATCATAGTTCTTTCATCTTCAGGTTTATGCACCCTTCTGGACGCTGAGTATGAAAGCACTGTTACCCTTCGAAACTTCAGGAACTGCCCGCACAATACTGCGTCATGTGCCTGAAGACGTGAAGCTTCAGAAGTACCGCTGTGAGAACCTCAGATGTCGTACTTAGCGGTGACTCAACAAGTAGTTGTCACTCAAATACTACTGTTACTACTACTACCTTAACGCTGACCTGTCAGTATGCCGCAGGCCCGTTGTCCACTTATAGTATCAGCACAGTTGTGCTCTTATAGTATCAGCACAGTTGTCCACTTATAGTATCAGCACAGTTGTCCACTTATAGTATCAGCACAGTTGTCCACTTATAGTATCAGTACAGTTGTCCACTTATAGTATCAGAACAGTTGTCCACTTATAGTATCAGCACAGTTGTCCACTTATAGTATCAGCACAGTTGTCCACTTATAGTATCAGCACAGTTGTCCACTTATAGTATCAGCACAGTTGTACACTTATAGTATCAGCACAGTTGTCCACTTATAGTATCAGCACAGTTGTCCACTTATAGTATCAGCACTGTTGTCCACTTAGAGTATCAGCACAGTTGTCCGCTTATAGTATCAGCACAGTTGTCCACTTATAGTATCAGTACAGTTGTCCACTTATAGTATCAGCACAGTTGTCCACTTATAGTATCAGCACAGTTGTCCACTTATAGTATCAGCACAGTTGTCCACTTATAGTATCAGCACAGTTGTCCACTTATAGTATCAGCACAGTTGTCCACTTATAGTATCAGCACAGTTGTCCACTTATAGTATCAGCACAGTTGTCCACTTATAGTATCAGCACAGTTGTGTCCACCTATAGTATCAGCACAGTTGTCCAATCAACTTACCTTGCGGCAGCCCCACGTGCTCTCCTGCTCACAGCTGCGGTCCGTCTGCTCGCCAAGCTGCGTTATGCAACTGTTATATAGCTGGCTGTTTGTGCGGGCCGGCAGTGCGTCGACTGGACGTTCATAAGCATCGCCTCTGACGGTTCTTAGCAGTCAGTGCAGTGCGCCTGCCGGTCGTCGCTTTCCTCAGTCACATGCATCCGCTCGGTAAGGTACTGCATGTAGCCCTTGCTGTCTTCAGAATGCTAAGTAGCACCTTTAGACAGGCCACGACTGTTCTTCCCCAGGCACTTAGTACAAACGGCTCCTCTTATTCTGTTCAGCGGCATAGGAACTTGAGAGTGACTGCAATGTCGCACATAACAAAGCGTGAACGTGAAATGAATGACGTTTTAAGTTGTGGAATACTGTATAGAATTGGTAGTAGTAGTAGTAGTAGTAGTAGTAGTAGTAGTAGTAGTAGTAGTAGTAGTAGTAGTAGTAGTAGTAGTAGTAGTCGTAATACATTGCCTACGTTGTTGGTACGATGTTGCAGAGCCCAGGCGTTGAAATCATTTAAGTAAATCGAAATGCTTGTGCGTAAGTGTGTTTAACATTTCGCTTTTATTAACCCATGGATATTGACACCGCCCGTAAAATTTAAATGTGCGTAAGTATATGAGAGAGGCTTGTTGGCTTCCAAAGAGGACAATTCTAAAGCAAGGCGATTATCAGTGACATTGAGTATAGTTTTACAGGTCACACGTTACATAACCTAATAAAAAACTATTGCAGAGCATGTGCCTAGAATCTGTTTTTTTGTTTCAGTCATAAGCACCTAGTGTTTCAGTCATAAGCACCTAGTGTTTCAGTCATAAGCACCTCGTGTTTCAGTCATAAACCTAGTTTTTCAGTCATAAGAACCTAGTGTTTCAGTCATAAGCACCTAGTGTTTCAGTCTTAAGCACCTAGTGTTTCAGTCATAAGCACCTAGTGTTTCAGTCATAAGCACCTAGTGTTTCAGTCATAAGCACCTTGTGTTTCAGTCATAAAACACCTAGTGTTTCAGTCATAAGAACCTAGTGTTTCAGTCATAAGCACCTAGTGTTTCAGTCATAAGCACCTAGTGTTTCAGTCATAAGCACCTAGTGTTTCAGTCATAAGCACCTAGTGTTTCAGTCATAAGCACCTAGTGTTTCAGTAATAAGCACCTCGTGTTTCAGTCATAAGCACCCAGTGTTTCAGTCATAAGCACCTAGTGTTTCAGTCATAAGCACCTAGTGTTTCAGTCATAAGCACCTAGTGTTTCAGTCATAAGCACCTAGTGTTTCAGTCATAAGCACCCAGTGTTTCAGTCATAAGCACCCAGTGTTTTAGTCATAAGCACCTAGTGTTTCAGTCATAAGTACCTAGTGTTTCAGTCATAAGTACCTAGTGTGTCAGTCATAAGTACCTAGTGTGTCAGTCATAAGCACCCAGTGTTTCAGTCATAAGCACCCAGTGTTTCAGTCATAAGCACCTAGTGTTTCAGTCATAAGCACCTAGTGTTTCAGTCATAAGCACCTAGTGTTTCAGTCATAAGTACCTAGTGTGTCAGTCATAAGCACCTAGTGTTTCAGTCATAAGCACAGTGTTTCAGTCATAAGCACCTAGTGTTTCAGTCATAAGCACCTAGTGTTTCAGTCATAAGTACCTAGTGTTTCAGTCATAAGCACCTATGTTTCAGTCATAAGCACCAGTGTTTCAGTCATAAGCACCTAGTGTTTCAGTCATAAGCACCTAGTGTTTCAGTCATAAGCACCCAGTGTTTCAGTCATAAGCACCTAGTGTTTCAGTCATAAGCACCAGTGTTTCAGTCATAAGCACCTGTGTTTCAGTCATAAGCACCTAGTGTTTCAGTCATAAGCACCTATGTTTCAGTCATAAGCACCTAGTGTTTCAGTCATAAGCACCTAGTGTTTCAGTCATAAGCACCAGTGTTTCAGTCATAAGCACCAGTGTTTCAGTCATAAGCACCCAGTGTTTCAGTCATAAGCACCTAGTGTGTCAGTCATAAGCACCTAGTGTTTCAGTCATAAGCACCTAGTGTTCAGTCATAAGTACCTAGTGTTCAGTCATAAGTACCCTAGTGTTTCAGTCATAAGCACCTAGTGTTTCAGTCATAAGCACCTAGTGTTTCAGTCATAAGCACCTAGTGTTTCAGTCATAAGCACCTAGTGATTCAGTCATAAGCACCTAGTGTTTCAGTCATAAGCACCTAGTGTTTCAGTCATAAGCACCTAGTGTTTCAGTCATAAGTACCTATGTTTCAGTCATAAGCACCTAGTGTTTCAGTCATAAGCACCTAGTGTTTCAGTCATAAGCACCTAGTGTTTCAGTCATAAGCACCTAGTGTTTCAGTCATAAGCACCTAGTGTTTCAGTCATAAGTACCTAGTGTTGTCACCAGTCATATAGCTCCCAGTGTTTCAGTCAGTCATAAGCACCTAGTGTTTCAGTCATAAGCACCTAGTGTTTTCAGTCATAAGCACCTAGTGTTTCAGTCATAAGCACCCCAGTGTTTCAGTCATAAGCACCTAGTGTGTCAGTCATAAGCACCTAGTGTTTCAGTCATAAGCACCTAGTGTTTCAGTCATAAGCACCTAGTGTTCAGTCATAAGCACCAGTGTTTCAGTCATAAGCACCCAGTGTTCAGTCATAAGCACCTAGTGTTTCAGTCATAAGCACCTAGTGTTTCAGTCATAAGCACCTAGTGTTGTCAGTCATAAGCACCTATGTTTTCAGTCATAAGCACCTAGTGTTTCAGTCATAAGACCTAGTGTTTCAGTCATAAGCACCTAGTGTTTCAGTCATAAGCACTCAGTGTTTCAGTCATAAGCACCTAGTGTTTCAGTCATAAGCACCTAGTGTTTCAGTCATAAGCACCTATGTGTTCAGTCATAAGCACCTAGTGTTTCAGTCATAAGCACCTAGTGTTTCAGTCATAAGCACCTAGTGTTTCAGTCATAAGTACCTAGTTTGTCAGTCATAAGCACCTAGTGTTTCAGTCATAAGCACCTAGTGTTTCAGTCATAAGCACCCTAGTGTTTCAGTCATAAGCACCTAGTGTTTCAGTCATAAGCACCCAGTGTTTCAGTCATAAGTACCTAGTGTGTCAGTCATAAGCACCAGTGTTTCAGTCATAAGCACCTAGTGTTTCAGTCATAAGCACCTATGTTTCAGTCATAAGCACCCAGTGTTTCAGTCATAAGTACCTAGTGTTCAGTCATAAGCACCTAGTGTTTCAGTCATAAGCACCTAGTGTTTCAGTCATAAGCACCCAGTGTTTCAGTCATAAGCACCTAGTGTTTCAGTCATAAGTACCTAGTGTTTCAGTCATAAGTACCAGTGTTCAGTCATAAGCACCAGTGTTTCAGTCATAAGCACCTAGTGTTTCAGTCATAAGCACCTAGTGTTCAGTCATAAGCACCTAGTGTTTCAGTCATAAGCACTAGTGTTTCAGTCATAAGCACCTATGTTTCAGTCATAAGCACCTAGTGTTTCAGTCATAAGCACCCAGTGTTTCAGTCATAAGCACCTAGTGTTTCAGTCATAAGTACCTAGTGTGTCAGTCATAAGCACCTAGTGTTTCAGTCATAAGCACCTAGTGTTTCTGTCATAAGCACCCAGTGTTTCAGTCATAAGTACCTAGTGTGTCAGTCATAAGCACCTAGTGTTTCAGTCATAAGCAATAGTGTTCAGTCATAAGCACCTAGTGTTTCAGTCATAAGCACCTAGTGTTTCAGTCATAAGACCTAGTGTTCAGTCATAAGCACCTAGTGTTTCAGTCATAAGCACCTAGTGTTTCAGTCATAAGCACCCAGTGTTTCAGTCATAAGCACCTAGTGTTTCAGTCATAAGCACCTAGTGTTTCAGTCATAAGACCTAGTGTTTCAGTCATAAGCACCTAGTGTTTCAGTCATAAGCACCAGTGTTTCAGTCATAAGACCTAGTGTTCAGTCATAAGCACTAGTGTTTCAGTCATAAGCACCTAGTGATTTCAGTCATAAGCACCTATGTTTCAGTCATAAGCACCTAGTGTGTTCAGTCATAAGCACCTAGTGTTTCAGTCATAAGCACCTAGTGTTTCAGTCATAAGACCTAGTGTGTAGTCAAACTGTTTCTATAAGCACAGTGTTTTCATAGCCAGTGTTCAGTCATATACCTGTGGTCAGTCATAAGCACCTATTTTCTAGTGTTATCAACATAGTGTTTCAGTCATAAGCACCTAGTGTTTCAGTCATAAGCACCTAGTGTTTCAGTCATAAGCACCTAGTGTTTCAGTCATAAGCACCTAGTGTTTCAGTCATAAGCACCTAGTGTTTCAGTCATAAGCACCATGAGTATGGTTTCAGTCATAAGCACCCTACCAGTGTTTCAGTCATAAGCACGTCAGTCTAGCCTTGTTTCTTCAGCCTGCAGTCATAAGCACCTCAGTCATAGTGTTTCAGTAGCAGTTTTCAGTCATAAGCACCATGTTTAGCTAACCAGTGTTTCATCAACTAAAAAGGAACGGTCAAATTACTCCTGCTGTTCTCCAGGTGGCCATACACTAGTGACGTTTGTTTCAGCTTCATGTGGCAGCACAGTTACCTGGTGGCTGATTACAATCTGAACTTAAATCGTACCTACCCAGTGATTCCTGGCAAGTCAACTTACAAAGTTACAGAGAAGATGGTAATTTGAAACTTACTGTAATATACAGAAATTGTATTAGTCAAAACACAAGTATATGTAGACAGCAGATGTCACGTGTTTCCGCAGCTCTCAACAGTTCTAAAAACACATATTGAGGAAGACATATAAAGATTGCTACTTAGCCTTTGGTTGAAACTTACCGATGTACAGTGTTCGTGGTTGAATGTGACTGCAACAGACCAAAGCAACTTCCTTCATCTACTGCGTGTAAACTTGCACACAGTAAGTTTTATATTAGTCTCACGGTGCATTTTGTAAACATTGAATTGCACACAGTAGTTACTGAAATGTAATCAGTATAAAGTAATTGCAAGTAAACAAAAGAAAAGAATAGAATTAATATGTTAATACATAACCAATACCGGTACAAACACAAAGTACCTCACGGTTGATATATGTCAGTAACACTGGAATGTTCTTCTGCCTTACTTACCTGGTGTTGAATGATGGTATGCAGTGGATGACTGTCAGCAGACAACGACTAGTCAAGTGCGGTAAGCATGTAGGTCTTTCTTCAAGGTTAATACATGGGAGGTCGCTGCAACGTCTGCAATTCACTACTCTGATGGTCACTCACAATTAAACACAACTTAACTTTTCTTGGTTTACAACAGAAAGGTGTTACATTATTGTTATACAGCACTCATGTAAGCTGGTTATAACTTTACAAGCAACTAAATATAATGTTAACTGTACTATTGAAACAATATGAACTTTGAGTTACATCAACACAATTTTCTGTAATTAGAATTTAGATCTGGAAGTCCAACAATCTGAGGTACAAACACCATCTGTGCAGCCTCACTACTCCAATCTGAGGTACAAACACCATCTGTGCAGCCTCACTGCTCCAATCTGAGGTACAAACACCATCTGTGCAGCCTCACTGCTCCAATCTGAGGTACAAACACCATCTGTGCAGCCTCACTGCTCCAATCTGAGGTACAAACACCATCTGTGCAGCCTCACTGCTCCAATCTGAGGTACAAACACCATCTGTGCAGCCTCACTGCTCCAATCTGTGGTACAAACACCATCTGTGCAGCCTCACTGCTCCAATCTGAGGTACAAACACCATCTGTGCAGCCTCACTGCACCAATCTGAGGTACAAACACCATCTGTGCAGCCTCACTGCTCCAATCTTAGGTACAAACACCATCTGTGCAGCCTCACTGCTCCAATCTGAGGTACAAACACCATCTGTGCAGCCTCACTGCTCCAATCTGAGGTACAAACACCATCTGTGCAGCCTCACTGCTCCAATCTGAGGTACAAACACCATCTGTGCAGCCTCACTGCTCCAATCTGAGGTACAAACACCATCTGTGCAGCCTCACTGCTCCAATCTGAGGTACAAACACCATCTGTGCAGCCTCACTGCTCCAATCTGAGGTACAAACACCATCTGTGCAGCCTCACTGCTCCAATCTGAGGTACAAACACCATCTGTGCAGCCTCACTGCTCCAATCTGAGGTACAAGCACCACCTGTGCAGCCTCACTGCTCCAATCTGAGGTACAAACACCATCTGTGCAACCTCACTGCTCCAATCTGAGTTACAAACACCATCTGTTCAGCCTCACTGCTCCAATCTGAGGTACAAACACCATCCGTGCAGCCTCACTGCTCCAATCTGAGGTACAAACACCATCTGTGCAGCCTCACCGCTCCAATCTGAGGTACAAACACCATCTGTGCAGCCTCACTGCTCCAATCTGAGGTAAAAACACCATCTGTGGAGCCTCACTGCTCCAATCTGAGGTACAAACACCATCTGTGCAGCCTCACTGCTCCAATCTGAGGTACAAACACCATCTGTGCAGCCTCACTGCTCCAATCTGAGGTACAAACACCATCTGTGCATCCTCACTGCTCCAATCTGTGGTACAAACACCATCTGTGCAGCCTCACTGCTCCAATCTGAGGTACAAACACCATCTGTGCAGCCTCACTGCTCCAATCTGAGGTACAAACACCATCTGTGCAGCCTCACTGCACCAATCTCAGGTACAAACACCATCTGTGCAGCCTCACTGCTCCAATCTGAGGTACAAACACCATCTGTTCAGCCTCACTGCTCGAATCTGAGGTACAAACACCATCTGTGCAGCCTCACTGCTCCAATCTGAGGTACAAACACCATCTGTGCAGCCTCACCGCTCCAATCTGTGGTACAAACACCATCTGTGCAGCCTCACTGCTCCAATCTGAGGTACAAACACCATCTGTTCAGCCTCACTGCTCCAATCTGATTTACAAACACCATCCGTGCAGCCTCACTGCTCCAATCTGAGGTACAAACACCATCTGTGCAGCCTCACCGCTCCAATCTGAGGTACAAACACCATCTGTGCAGCCTCACTGCTCCAATCTGAGGTAAAAACACCATCTGTGGAGCCTCACTGCTCCAATCTGAGGTACAAACACCATCTGTGCAGCCTCACTGCTCCAATCTGAGGTACAAACAGCATCTGTGCAGCCTCACTGCTCCAATCTGAGGTACAAACACCATCTGTGCAGCCTCACTGCACCAATCTGAGGTACAAACACCATCTGTGCAGCCTCACTGCTCCAATCTGAGGTACTAACACCATCTGTGCAGCCTCACTGCTCCAATCTGAGGTACAAACACCATCTGTGCAGCCTCACTGCTCCAATCTGAGGTACAAACACCATCTGTGCAGCCTCACTGCTCCAATCTGAGGTACAAACACCATCTGTGCAGCTCACTGCTCCAATCTGTGGTACAAACACCATCTGTGCAGCCTCACTGCTCCAATCTGAGGTACAAACACCATCTGTGCAGCCACTCCACTGCTCTCATATCTGAGGTACAAACACCATCTGTGCAGCCTCACTGCTCCAATCTGAGGTACAAACACATCTGTGCAGCCTCACTGCTCCAATCTGAGGTACAAACACCATCTGTGCAGCCTCACTGCTCCAATCTGAGGTACAAACACCATCTGTGCAGCCTCACTGCTCCAATCTCAGGTACAAACACCATCTGTGCAGCCTCACTGCTCCAATCTGAGGTACAAACACCATCTGTGCAGCTTCACTGCTCCAATCTGAGGTACAAACACCATCTGTGCAGCCTCACTGCTCCAATCTGAGGTACAAACACCATCTGTGCAGCCTCACTGCTCCAATCTGAGGTACAAACACCATCTGTGCTGCCTCACTGCTCCAATCTGAGGTACAAACACCATCTGTGCAGCCTCACTGCTCCAATCTGAGGTACAAACACCATCTGTGCAGCCTCACTGCTCCAATATGAGGTACAAACACCATCTGTGGAACCTCACTGCTCCAATCTGAGGTACAAACACCATCTGTGCAGCCTCACTGCTCCAATCTGAGGTACAAACACCATCTGTGCAGCCTCACTGCTCCAAAGCCAAAACTTGAGCGCTGTAATTACTAGCCTGCATCCATCTTCACCAATCTCTCTCCAATTCCCCTTCCAATATACCAAATAATTCTATCGGTCAAAACTCAAATTTAAAGAACCTCCATAGTCCAAATTCAACTTTTTGAAAAAATAAACCTAATTGGTTACACTAATTTTTGCGCTTATACTCCTTGTTTATAAGTAGGGGGAACTCAAGTCTATGGTCAATGATCATTTTAGGGTGTTGCCGTCTGGCAGTTTCCACTCATGAAATTATGTCAAATCTAGAATTTCGCTAAGAAATATCTAGCTCCAGAACCCCATTCAACTCGACAGTTGACTGATGTTCTGCACAGTCTCATTCTTTTGAATGCGCTAACTGGACTCATTTCGTCTCATTTTCGTCTCTAGCTATCTTTATCATACAAGCCGAAAGTCCCTTTTCTAATTAACTAACCAAAAGAAATTTATTTCCAATACGGACTGTTCAGGATCTGAACCTGAATCACTGGTCCATTTCATGATTGGAACCTAGAAGGCCAATAGCACAAAGCTGATAAAGCGATGTACATAAAAATATGCTAGATTTCACCAAAAAGAAGACGCAGTCCTGACTGTTCAGCACAACTGCTGTGGAAAGTCAGATCTTAAGATTATGAATTAATAAACTTTCTACTGAGAATGTGTTTTAGTGTGTCACTACTGTGATATATTAACTTAGAGCAATTTGTTGTATGGTTTATCTGCTGGACTGTTTGTAAGAGGTCAGGTGACTACATGTGAACATGTATGTTGTTTGTAAGAGGTCAGGTGACTACATGTGAACATGTTTGTTGTTTGTAAGAGGTCAGGTGACTACATGTGAACTTGTTTGTTGTTTGTAAGGGGTCAGGTGACTACATGTGAACATGTATGTTGTTTGTAAGAGGTCAGGTGACTACATGTGAACATGTTTGTTATTTGTAAGAGGTCAGGTGACTACATGTGAACATGTTTGTTGTTTGTAAGAGGTCAGGTGACTACATGTGAACATGTTTGTTGTTTGTAAGAGGTCAGGTGACTACATGTGAACATGTTTGTTGTTTGTAAGAGGTCAGGTGACTACATGTGAACATGTTTGTTGTTTGTAAGAGGTCAGGTGACTACATGTGAACATGTTTGTTGATTGTAAGAGGTCAGGTGACTACATGTGAACATGTTTGTTGTTTGTAAGAGGTCAGGTGACTACATGTGAACATGTTTGTTGTTTCGTAACGCACAGCCAAACGCACCGCTCTAAATGTTAACTCTGTCTCATCTCTCTGCTTGCAGTCTACAAGGAATTACGGAGCTTGTGTTATCGGTACATCAGTCGGAGTGTTTCTTTTGGGACAGTTTGTTGAGGCGGGACATTGTTCATGTCTGAGGACACTCTTTGCCCACCATCCTGTACAGGTAAGTGTTTCTTAGGGTGTGGACATACCAAACCAGACAAGTCAAGTAAAGACAGTTTCAGTCTGACTGACTGGAACTCGGACTGCAGATTTCAGTGGTGGTGACCGAACTGCATAAGTGACGCTCAGACAAAACAAATGCAGTCTGTTATTGACTAGAGCTTGACACGTCACATGTTATGTCTTATTAGTCAGTAGTCAGTCGCAGCTGTTGTTCGTAGTCAGGAGGGCGTTGTCCACGGTCAAGAAGACAGCTGAGCAGAAGGTTAGGCTGATTTAATATTGCAAATGTCGTTGATTTAATGCAATAGAAAGCATTGCTCTATACATTTAAGTGATGACAGTGTGCAATATTGCAAGTAAACTTAAGTTAACGTGTGACGAACGTGCTTCGTGCAATTTGCTGTTGGTGACAACACGTGTGTTACTGAGTGCTGGTTATGATCAGTCGCCTATATCGGGATGTAGTAGTTGTAACTGAGTGCTGGTTATGATCAGTTGCCTATATCGGGATGCAGGTGTTGTAACTGTGTGCTGGTTATGATCAGTCGCCTATATCGGGATGTAGTAGTTGTAACTGAGTGCTGGTTATGATCAGTCGCCTATATCGGGATGTAGTAGTTGTAACTGAGTGCTGGTTATGATCAGTCGCCTAGATCGGGATGTAGTAGTTGTAACTGAGTGCTGGTTATGATCAGTCGCCTATATCGGGATGTAGTAGTTGTAACTGAGTGCTGGTTATGATCAGTCGCCTGTATCGGGATGTAGTAGTTGTAACAGAGTGCTGGTTATGATCAGTCGCCTATATCGGGATGTAGTAGTTTTAACTGAGTGTTGGTTATGATCAGTTGCCTATATCGGGATGTAGTAGTTGTAACTGAGTGCTGGTTATGATCAGTCGCCTATATCGGGATGTAGTAGTTGTAACTGAGTGTTGGTTATGATCAGTCGCCTATATCGGGATGTAGTAGTTGTAACTGAGTGCTGGTTATGATCAGTCGCCTATATCGGGATGTAGTAGTTGTAACTGAGTGCTGGTTATGATCAGTCGCCTATATCGGGATGTAGTAGTTGTAACTGAGTGCTGGTTATGATAAGTCGCCTATATCGGGATGTAGTAGTTGTAACTGAGTGCTGGTTATGATCAGTCGCCTATATCGGGATGTAGTAGTTGTAACTGAGTGCTGGTTATGATCAGTCGCCTATATCGGGATGTAGTAGTTGTAACAGAGTGCTGGTTATGATCAGTCGCCTATATCGGGATGTAGTAGTTTTAACTGAGTGTTGGTTATGATCAGTTGCCTATATCGGGATGTAGTAGTTGTAACTGAGTGCTGGTTATGATCAGTAGCCTATATCGGGATGTAGTAGTTGTAACTTTGGCTGCAGTTTTCCACATTGTGTGTCACGTAACTGAGACCGTCTGGCCTTGGTTCAGTTGCAGCTTCTGGTAAAAGTGGCTTATGTCTATTACTGTGTAATGAAGTTATGCGTGTGTAACAAGCACTTGTAATGAAGTTATGCGTGTGTAACAAGCACTTGTAATGAAGTTATGCGTGTGTAACAAGCACTTGTAATGAAGTTATGCGTGTGTAACAAGCACTTGTAATGACGTTATGCGTGTGTAACAAGCACTTGTAATGAAGTTATGCGTGTGTAACAAGCACTTGTAATGAAGTTATGCGTGTGTAACAAGCACTTGTAATGAAGTTATGCGTGTGTAACAAGCACTTGTAATGACGTAATGCGTGTGTAACAAGCGCTTGTAATGAAGTTATGCGTGTGTAACAAGCACTTGTAATTAAGATTTCATTTTCTGCAAAATAGTTCATAACCATTTCAAGCACACGCCATTTTTAGTCAATAATCCGTAAGAACATTCATCGTCTGTCTCAATTAGTGATGGCAAATCATATGTTTGTGCTGTGGGTCATGTCAGGTGTAAGGTGTCATTAAATTGTCACAAATGGGAAAGCTTCATAGTCATGATTGTCATGACACATGTTAATCATTTAATCACTCAGTAGATCCTTACAAGGTTAAAACAACCCACAGGATGTACAGTTAGTCAAACACGTACAATATAAGTACAGTCACTTAAATCACAATATAAACATTACGACATACAGTATATCTGTAGATACTTGTCAAAGGTAAAATATTGTGTATACAATAACTAGTTAAACCCATTTGTACATTAATAGGATCTGTAAACATATAATACACATTAAGCAATGAAACAGTACAATTTGTCTAATTTTATATCAAAATCAAGGTTTATGAATTATCATAATTAAAATACTCTTCTAATGAATAGAACGATTGTAGAAGAAGGAATCTCTTTAACGCAGGTTTGAATAATTCTGTTTCGTTGGATAGACTTTTTATGTATATTGGGAGATGGTTAAATGTCTTTATTGCAACAAAATACGCCCCCACCCCCTTCGAAATGCTGTCAATTTGGCTGTAGCAAAATTCAAATTTGTGTTGTATCTAGTGTTAATGCCTTACATTTCTTGCCTAGTTGTGTATAGATCCACATTTCTCACCACAAACAACAATAAAGGAAATATATCTTGAGAGTAAAATGGTAAGATTCCCAATTTTTTAAACAGTTGTCTACAAGAGTCTCTATATCTAGACCTAGTCATGATCCGAATTATTCGTTTTTGCATCTTGAAGACACTAATACTATGCGGTGAATTGCCCCATAAAATTATGCCATAGGATAATATTGAGTGTACATATGAAAAATAAATTACTCTTAAAGTTTCTTCCACCATAAGTGGCGTGACAATCCTAACAGCATAGCAAGCAGAGCTGAACTTTGTCAAAACATGATTGATGTGACACTTCCATGACAACTTCTCATCAATAGTCAACTCTAGAAACTTAATGTTAGTGGTATAGTGTCATACGTATTGGTTGTTTGTGTTTGTAGTGTTAAAGGTCATACAGTATTGGTTGTTGTGATATAGTGGGTTTGGTCATTAAGTATTGGTTGTTTTTGTGATGTAGTGGTTATGTCATTACAGTATGGTTTTTTGTATTTGGTTTTAGTGTTACAGTATGGTTGTTTGTGTTTGTGTGGTATGTGTCATTACAGTATTGGTTGTTTGTGATGTATGTATAGTGTCATTACGTATTGGTTTTTGTGATTATAGTGGTATGTGTCATACAGTAATGGTTGTTTGTGATGTAGTGGTATAGTGTATAAGTATTGGTTGTTTGTGATGAGTGGATATAGTGTCATACAGTATTGGTTGTTTGTGATGTAGTGGTATGTGTCATACAGTATCGGTTGTTTGTATATAGTGGAATAGTTTTCAATAGATAGGTTTTTTGTGATATAGTTTTTAGTGCCCATCAGTATGGTTTTTGTGATATAGTGGTATAGTGTATACAGAAATGGTTGTTTGTGATTAGTGGTATAGTGTCATACAGTAATGGTTGTTTGTGATGTAGTGTATAGTGTCATCAGTATTGGTTGTTTGTGATTAGTGGTTATAGTTCATACAGTATTGGTTGTTTGTGTTATAGTGGTTTTAGTGTCATACAGTAATGGTTGTTTGTGATGTAGTGGTATAGTGTATACAGTATTGTTTTTTGGGAATAAGTGTATAGTGTCAAAAGTATTGGTGTTTGATGTAGTGGTAAGTGTCTACAATTGGTTGTTTGTGATGTAGTGGTATAGTGTCATACGATTGGTTGTTTGTGATATAGTGGTATAGTGTCATTACAGTATTGGTTGTTTGTGATGTTAGTGGTATAGTGTCATAAGTATTGGTTGTTTGTGATGTTAGTGGTTTAGTGTCATACAGTATTGGTTGTTTGTGATATAGTGGTATATGTGTGATACAGTATTGGTTGTTTTGATATAGTGGTATAGTGTCATACAGTAATGGTTGTTTGTGATGTAGTGGTATAGTGTCAAACAGTATTGGTTGTTTGTGATATAGTGGATAGTGTCATACAGTTAATGGTTGTTGTGTATAGTGAGTTATAGTGTCATTACAGTATTGGTTGTTTGTAATATAGTGGTATAGTGTCATACAGTAATGGTTGTTTGTGATGTAGTGGTATAGTGTCATACAGTATTGGTTGTTTGTGATTATAGTGGTTATAGTGTCATACAGTATTGGTTGTTTGTGATATAGGGGTTTATAGTGTCATACAGTATTGGTTGTTTGTGATGTAGTGGTATAGTGTCATACAGTATTGGTTGTTTGTGATGTAGTGGTATAGTGTCATACAGTATTGGTTGTTTGTGATATAGTGGTATAGTGTCATACAGTATTGGTTGTTTGTGATGTAGTGGTATAGTGTCATACAGTATTGGTTGTTTGTGATATAGTGGTATAGTGTCATACAGTATTGGTTGTTTGTGATATAGTGGTATAGTGTCATACAGTATTGGTTGTTTGTGATGTAGTGGTATAGTGTCATACAGTATTGGTTGTTTGTGATGTAGTGGTATAGTGTCATACAGTATTGGTTGTTTGTGATATAGTGGTATAGTGTGATACAGTATTGGTTGTTTCTGATATAGTGGTATAGTGTCATACAGTATGGTTGTTTGTGATTGTAGTGGTATAGTGTCAAACAGTATTGGTTGTTTGTGATATAGTGGAATAGTGTCATACAGTATATGGTTGTTTGTGATATAGTAGTATAGTGTCATACAGTATTGGTTGTTTGTGATATAGGGTATAGTGTCATACAGTATTGGTTGTTTGTGATGTAGTGGTATAGTGTCATACAGTATTGGTTGTTTGTGATATAGTGGTATAGTGTCATACAGTATTGGTTGATTTGTGATTATAGTGGTATAGTGTCATACAGTATTGGTTGTTTGTGATATAGTGGTATAGTGTCATACAGTATGGTTGTTTGTGATGTAGTGGTTATAGTGTCATACAGTATTGGTTGTTTGTGATATAGTGGTATATGTGTCATACAATAATGGTTGTTTGTGATGTAGTGGTATAGTGTCATACAGTATTGGTTGTTTGTGTATAGTGTTATAGTGTCATACAGTATTGGTTGTTTGTGATGTAGTGGTATAGTGTCATACAGTATTGGTTGTTTGTGATATAGTGTTTATGTGTCATACAGTATTGGTGTTTTGGATATAGTGGTATAGTGTCATACAGTATTGGTTGTTTGTGGTTAAGTGGTATAGTGTCATACAGTAATGGTTGCTTGTGATGTAGTGGTATAGCTTTACGTTTGTCACAGTAATTCAGCAGTACATAAGCAGTCTGTTGGCCATCTGCAGTACGTATTAGCGCAACATAATTGGTAGTCGTGTAGGTATTACGTTGTGTCACAGTAATTGTCTTTTGAGCAAAAGTTTGTGCGACATCAGTACCGTACTTGGCACAAATTGGTTATGTATGTAGGGCTATTACGTTTGTCACAGTAATTCAGCAGACTTAAGCTGTCTGTGCGCTTACTGCAGTACGTACTTATACGACAAATTGGTAGTCATGTGATATTACGTGTTTACAGTAATTCAGCAGACATAGAAGTTTGTACGCCAATGCAGTACTGTACTTAAGCACTAAATTGGTTAGTATGTAGGTATTACGTTTGTCACAGTAATTCAGCAGACATAAGCAGTCTGTGCGCCCTACTGCAGTAACCGTACTTAACGCACAAATTGGTAGTCTGTAGGCTATTACGTTTTGTCACAGTAATTCAGCAGACATAAGCAGTTTGTGCGCCCACTGCAGTACGTACTTAACGCACAAATTGGTTAGTCATGTAGGCTATTACGTTTGTCACAGTAATTCAGCAGACATAGAAGTTTGTACGCCACTGCAGTACCGTACTTAACGACAAATTGGTTAGTCATGTAGGCTATTACGTTTGTCACAGTAATTCAGCAGACATAAGCAGTTGTGCGCCCACTGCAGTACCGTACTTAACGCACAAATTGGTAGTCATGTAGGCTATTACGTTTGTCACAGTAATTCAGCAGACATAAGCAGTCTGTGCCCACTGCAGTACCGTACTTAACGCACAAATTGGTAGTCATGTAGGCTATTACGTTTGTCACAGTAATTCAGCAGACATAAGCAGTCTGTGCGCCACTGCAGTACCGTACTTAACGCACAAATTGGTAGTCATGTAGGCTATTACGTTTGTCACAGTAATTCAGCAGACATAGCAGTCTGTGCGCCCACTGCAGTACCGTACTTAACGCACAAATTGGTAGTCATGTAGGCTATTACGTTTGTCACAGTAATTCAGCAGACATAAGCAGTCTGTGCGCCCACTGCAGTACCGTACTTAACGCACAAATTGGTAGTCATGTAGGCTATTACGTTTGTCACAGTAATTCAGCAGACATAAGCAGTTGTGCGCCACTGCAGTACCGACTTACGCACAAATTGGTAGTCATGTAGGCTATTACGTTTGTCACAGTAATTCAGCAGACATAGCAGTTGTGCGCTTACTGCAGTACCGTACTTAGCGCACAAATTGGTAGTCATGTAGGCTATTACGTTTGTCACAGTAATTCAGCAGACATAAGCAGTTTGTGCGCCTACTGCAGTACCGTACTTACGCACAAATTGGTAGTCATGTAGGCTATTACGTTTGTCACAGTAATTCAGCAGACATAACGTTGTGCGCCACTGCAGTACGTACTTAACGCACAAATTGGTAGTCATGTAGGCTATTACGTTTGTCACAGTAATTCAGAGACATAAGCAGTCTGTGCGCCCACTGCAGTACCGTACTTACGACAAATTGGTAGTCATGTAGGCTATTACGTTTGTCACAGTAATTCAGCAGACATAAGCGTTGTGCGCCACTGCAGTACCGTACTTACGCACAAATTGGTAGTCATGTAGGCTATTACGTTTGTCACAGTAATTCAGCAGACATAAGCAGTCTGTGCGCCACTGCAGTACCGTACTTAACGCACAAATTGGTAGTCATGTAGGCTATTACGTTTGTCACAGTAATTCAGCAGACATAGAAGCAGTAGCCTGTGGTCGCCACTGCATGTACCGTACTTAACGACAAATTGGTAGTCATGTAGGCTATTACGTTTGTCACAGTAATTCGAGACATAGCATCTGTGCGCCATGCAGTACCGTACTTAACGACAAATGTAGTCATGTGGCTATTACGTTTGTCACAGTAATTCAGCACAAAGCAGTCTGTGCGCCTACTGCAGTACCGTACTTACGCACAAATTGGTAGTCATGTAGGCTATTACGTTTGTCACAGTAATTCAGCAGACATAACAGTCTGTGCGCCACTGCAGTACCGTACTTAGCGCACAAATTGGTTAGTCATGTAGGCTATTACGTTTGTCACAGTAATTCAGCAGACATAAAGTTTGTGCGCCACTGCAGTACCGTACTTAACGCACAAATTGGTAGTCATGTAGGCTATTACGTTTGTCACAGTAATTCAGCAGACATAAGCAGTCTGTGCGCCCTACTGCAGTACCGTACTTAACGCACAAATTGGTAGTCATGTAGGCTATTACGTTTGTCACAGTAATTCAGCAGACATAAGCAGTCTGTGCGCCACTGCAGTACGTACTTAGCGCACAAATTGGTAGTATGTAGGCTATTACGTTTGTCACAGTAATTCAGCAGACATAACAGTTGTGCGCCACTGCAGTACCGTATTACGCACAAATTGGTAGTCATGTAGGCTATTACGTTTGTCACAGTAATTCAGCAGACAAAGCAGTCTGTGCGCCTACTGCAGTACCGTACTTACGCACAAATTGGTAGTCATGTAGGCTATTACGTTTGTCACAGTAATTCAGCAGACATAAGCGTTTGTCGCCAACTGCAGTACCGTACTTACGCACAAATTGGTAGTCATGTAGGCTATTACGTTTGTCACAGTAATTCAGCAGACATAAGCAGTCTGTGCGCCTACTGCAGTACCTACTTACGACAAATTGGTAGTCATGTAGGCTATTACGTTTGTCACAGTAATTCAGCAGACTAAGCAGTTGTGCGCTACTGCAGTACCGTACTTAACGCACAAATTGGTAGTCATGTAGGCTATTACGTTTGTCACAGTAATTCAGAGACATAAGCAGTCTGTGCGCCACTGCAGTACCGTACTTAGCGCACAAATTGGTAGTCATGTAGGCTATTACGTTTGTCACAGTAATTCAGCAGTACATAACAGTCTGTGCGCCTACGCAGACCGTACTTAACGCACAAAATTGGTTAGTCATGTAGGCTATTACGTTTGTCACAGTAATTCAGCAGACATAACAGTCTGTGCGCCTACTGCAGTACGTACTTAGCGCACAAATTGGTAGTCATGTAGGCTATTACGTTTGTCACAGTAATTCAGCAGACATAACAGTTGTGCGCCACTGCGTACCGTATTAGCGCACAAATTGGTAGTATGTAGGCTATTACGTTTGTCACAGTAATTCAGCAGACTAACAGTCTGTGCGCCACTGCAGTACCGTAATTAGCGCACAAATTGGTAGTCATTAGGCTATTACGTTTGTCACAGTAATTCAAAAGACATAACAGTCTGTGCGCCCACTGCAGTACCGTACTTACGCACAAATTGGTAGTCATGTAGGCTATTACGTTTGTCACAGTAATTCAGCAGACATAAGCAGTTGTGCGCCACTGCATACCGTACTTAGCGCACAAATTGGTAGTCATGTAGGCTATTACGTTTGTCACAGTAATTCAGCAGACATAAGCAGTCTGTGCGCTACTGCAGTACCTACTTAGCGAACAAATTGGTAGTCATGTAGGCTATTACGTTTGTCACAGTAATTCAGCAGACATAAGCAGTCTGTGCGCCCACTGCAGTACCGTACTTAACGCAAAAATTGGTAGTCATATAGGCTATTACGTTTGTCACAGTAATTCAGCAGACATAAGCAGTCTGTGCGCCCACTGCACTACCGTACTTAGCGCACAAATTGGTAGTCATGTAGGCTATTACGTTTGTCACAGTAATTCAGCAGACATAAGCAGTTTGTGCGCTTACTGCAGTACCGCACTTAGCGCACAAATTGATAGTCATGTAGGCTATTACGTTTGTCACAGTAATTCAGCAGACATAAGCAGTTTGTGCGCTTACTGCAGTACCGTACTTAGCGCACAAATTGGTAGTCATGTAGGCTATTACGTTTGTCACAGTAATTCAGCAGACATAAGCAGTTTGTGCGCTTACTGCAGTACCGTACTTAGCGCACAAATTGGTAGTCATGCAGGCTATTACGTTTGTCACAGTAATTCAGCAGACATAAGCAGTTTGTGCGCTTACTGCAATACCGTACTTAGCGCACAAATTGGTAGTCATGTAGGCTATTACGTTTGTCACAGTAATTCAGCAGACATAAGCAGTCTGTGCGCCTACTGCAGTACCGTACTTAGCGTACAAATTGGTAGTCATGTAGGCTATTACGTTTGTCACAGTAATTCAGCAGACATAAGCAGTTTGTGCGCTTACTGCAGTACCGTACTTAGCGCACAAATTGGTAGTCATGTAGGCTATTACGTTTGTCACAGCAATTCAGCAGACATAAGCAGTTTGTGCGCTTACTGCAGTACCGTACTTAGCGCACAAATTGGTAGTCATGTAGGCTATTACGTTTGTCACAGTAATTCAGCAGACATAAGCAGTCTGTGCGCCTACTGCAGTACCGTACTTAGCGTACAAATTGGTAGTCATGTAGGCTATTACGTTTGTCACAGTAATTCAGCAGACATAACAGTCTGTGCGCCCACTGCAGTACCGTACTTAACACACAAATTGGTAGTCATGTAGGCTATTACGTTTGTCACAGTAATTCAGCAGACATAAGCAGTTTGTGCGCTTACTGCAATACCGTACTTAGCGCACAAATTGGTAGTCATGTAGGCTATTATGTTTGTCACAGTAATTCAGCAGACATAACAGTCTGTGCGCTTACTGCAATACCGTACTCAGCGCACAAATTGGTAGTCATGTAGGCTATTACGTTTGTCACAGTAATTCAGCAGACATAACAGTCTGTGCGCCCACTGCAGTACCGTACTTAACGCACAAATTGGTAGTCATGTAGGCTATTACTTTGTCACAGTAATTCAGCAGACATAAGCAGTCTGTGCGCCTACTGCAGTACCGTACTTAGCGCACAAATTGGTAGTCATGTAGGCTATTACGTTTGTCACAGTAATTCAGCAGACAAAAGCAGTTTGTGCGCTTACTGCAGTACCGTACTTAGCGCACAAATTGGTAGTCATGTAGGCTATTACTTTTGTCACAGTAATTCAGCAGACATAAGCAGTTTGTGCGCTTACTGCAGTACCGTACTTAGCGCACAAATTGGTAGTCATGTAGGCTATTACGTTTGTCACAGTAATTCAGCACACATATGCAGTCTGTGCGCCTACTGCAGTACCGTACTTAGCGCACAAATTGGTAGTCATGTAGGCTATTACGTTTGTCACAGTAATTCAGCAGACATATGCAGTCTGTGCGCCTACTGCAGTACCGTACTTAGCGCACAAATTGGTAGTCATGTAGGCTATTACGTTTGTCACAGTAATTCAGCAGACATATGCAGTCTGTGCGCCTACTGCAGTACCGTACTTAGCGCACAAATTGGTAGTCATGTAGGCTATTACGTTTGTCACAGTAATTCAGCAGACATAAGCAGTTTGTGCGCTTACTGCAGTACCGTACTTAGCGCACAAATTGGTAGTCATGTAGGCTATTACTTTTGTCACAGTAATTCAGCAGACATAAGCAGTCTGTGCGCCTACTGCAGTACCGTACTTAGCGCACAAATTGGTAGTCATGTAGGCTATTACGTTTGTCACAGTAATTCAGCAGACATAAGCAGTTTGTGCGCCTACAGCAGTACCATACTTAGCGAACAAATTGGTAGTCATGTAGGCTATTGCGTTTGTCACAGTAATTCAGCAGACATAAGCAGTCTGTGCGCCTACTGCAGTACCGTACTTAGCGCACAAATTGGTAGTCATGTAGGCTATTACGTTTGTCACAGTAATTCAGCAGACATAAGCAGTTTGTGCGCTTACTGCAGTACCGTACTTAGCGCACAAATTGGTACTCATGTAGGCTATTACGTTTGTCACAGTAATTCAGCAGACATAACAGTCTGTGCGCCTACTGCAGTACCATACTTAGCGAACAAATTGGTAGTCATGTAGGCTATTACGTTTGTCACAGTAATTCAGCAGACATAAGCAGTTTGTGCGCTTACTGCAGTACCGTACTTAGCGCACAAATTGGTAGTCATGTAGGCTATTACGTTTGTCACAGTAATTCAGCAGACATAACAGTCTGTGCGCCTACTGCAGTACCATACTTAGCGAACAAATTGGTAGTCATGTAGGCTATTACGTTTGTCACAGTAATTCAGCAGACATAAGCAGTCTGTGCGCCTACTGCAGTACCATACTTAGCGCACAAATTGGTAGTCATGTAGGCTATTACGTTTGTCACAGTAATTCAGCAGACATAAGCAGTTTGTGCGCTTACTGCAGTACCATACTTAGCGAACAAATTGGTAGTCATGTAGGCTATTACGTTTGTCACAGTAATTCAGCAGACATAAGCAGTTTGTGCGCTTACTGCAATACCGTACTTAGCGCACAAATTGGTAGTCATGTAGGCTATTACGTTTGTCACAGTAATTGAGCAGACATAGCAGTTTGTGCGCTTACTGCAGTACCGTACTTAGCGCACAAATTGGTAGTCATGTAGGCTATTACGTTTGTCACAGTAATTCAGCAGACATAGCAGTTTGTGCGCTTACTGCAGTACCGTACTTAACGCACAAATTGGTGGTCATGTAGGCTATTACGTTTGTCACAGTAATTCAGCAGACAAGCAGTCTGTGCGCCTACTGCAGTACCGTACTTAACGCACAAATTGTTAGTCATGTAGGCTATTACGTTTGTCACAGTAATTCAGCAGACATTAGCAGTCTGTGCGCCTACTGCAGTACCATACTTAACGCACAAATTGGTTGTCATGTAGGCTATTACGTTTGTCACAGTAATTCAGCAGACATAAGCAGTTTGTGCGCCTACTGCAGTACCATACTTAGCGAACAAATTGGTAGTCATGTAGGCTATTACGTTTGTCACAGTAATTCAGCAGACATAAGCAGTCTGTGCGCCTACTGCAGTACCGTACTTAGCGCACAAATTGGTAGTCATGTAGGCTATTACGTTTGTCACAGTAATTCAGCAGACATAAGCAGTTTGTGCGCTTACTGCAGTACCGTACTTAGCGCACAAATTGGTAGTCATGTAGGCTATTACGTTTGTCACAGTAATTCAGCAGACATAAGCAGTTTGTGCGCCTACTGCAGTACCGTACTTAGCGCACAAATTGGTAGTCATGTAGGCTATTACGTTTGTCACAGTAATTCAGCAGACATAAGCAGTTTGTGCGCTTACTGCAGTACCGTACTTAGCGCACAAATTGGTAGTCATGTAGGCTATTACGTTTGTCACAGTAATTCAGCAGACATAAGCAGTTTGTGCGCTTACTGCAGTACCGTACTTAGCGCACAAATTGGTAGTCATGTAGGCTATTACGTTTGTCACAGTAATTCAGCAGACATAAGCAGTCTGTGCGCTTACTGCAGTACCGTACTTAGCGCACAAATTGGTGTACATGTAGGCTATTACGTTTGTCACAGTATTTCAGCAGACATAAGCAGTTTGTGCCTACTGCAGTACCGTACTTAGCGCACAAATTGGTAGTCATGTAGGCTATTACGTTTGTCACAGTATTCAGCAGACATAAGCAGTTTGTGCGCTTACTGCAGTACCGTACTTAGCGCACAAATTGGTAGTCATGTAGGCTATTACGTTTGTCACAGTAATTCAGCAGACATAAGCAGTCTGTGCCCCACTGCAGTACCGTACTTAGCGCACAAATTGGTAGCATGTAGGTATTACGTTTGTCACAGTAATTCAGCAGAAATAAGCAGTCTGTTTGCCTACTGCAGTACCGTACTTAGCGCACAAATTGGTAGTCATGTAGGCTATTACGTTTGTTACAGTAATTCAGCAGACATAACAGTCTGTGCGCCACTGCAATACCGTACTTAGCGCACAAATTGGTAGTCATGTAGGCTATTACGTTTGTCACAGTAATTCAGCAGACATAAGCAGTCTGTGCGCCACTGCAGTACCGTACTTAGCGCACAAATTGGTAGTCATGTAGGCTATTACGTTTGTCACAGTATATTCAGCAGACATAAGCAGTCTGTGCGCCTACTGCAGTACCGTACTTAGCGCACAAATTGGTAGTCATGTAGGCTATTACGTTTGTCACAGTAATTCAGCAGAAAAGCAGTTTGTGCGCTTACTGCAGTACCGTACTTAACGCACAAATTGGTAGTCATGTAGGCTATTACGTTTGTCACAGTAATTCAGCAGACATAAGCAGTCTGTGCCCCACTGCAGTACCGTACTTAGCGCACAAATTGGTAGACATGTAGGCTATTACGTTTGTCACAGTAATTCAGCAGAATAAGCAGTCTGTTTGCCTACTGCATACCGTACTTAGCGAACAAATTGGTAGTCATGTAGGCTATTACGTTTGTTCACAGTAATTCAGCAGACATAACAGTCTGTGCGCCTACTGCATACCGTACTTAGCGCACAAATTGGTAGTCATGTAGGCTATTACGTTTGTCACAGTAATTCAGCAGACATAAGCAGTCTGTGCCCCCACTGCAGTACCGTACTTAGCGCACAAATTGGTAGACATGTAGGCTATTACGTTTGTCACAGTAATTCAGCAGAATAAGCAGTCTGTTTGCCTACTGCAGTACCGTACTTAGCGCACAAATTGGTAGTCATGTAGGCTATTACGTTTGTTACAGTAATTCAGCAGACATAACAGTCTGTGCGCCTACTGCAGTACCGTACTTAGCGCACAAATTGGTAGTCATGTAGGCTATTACGTTTGTCACAGTATTCAGCAGACATAAGCAGTCTGTGCCCACTGCAGTACCGTACTTAGCGCACAAATTGGTAGTCATGTAGGCTATTACGTTTGTCACAGTAATTCAGCACACATAAGCAGTCTGTGCCCACTGCAGTACCGTACTTAGCACAAAAATTAGTAGTCATGTAGGCTATTACGTTTGTCACAGTAATTCAGCAGACATAACAGTCTGTGCGCCCACTGCAGTACCGTACTTGGCACAAAAATTGGTTGTCATGTAGGCTATTACGTTTGTCACAGTAATTCAGCAGACATGACAGTCTGTGCGCCCACTGCATTACCGTACTTAGCACAAAAATTGGTAGTCATGTAGGCTATTACGTTTGTCACAGTAATTCAGCACACAATAACAGTCTGTGCGCCCACTGCAGTACCGTACTTAGCGCACAAATTGGTAGTCATGTAGGCTATTACGTTTGTCACAGTAATTCAGCAGACATAAGCAGTCTGTGCGCCTACTGCATTACCGTACTTAGCGCACAAATTGGTAGTCATGTAGGCTATTACGTTTGTCACAGTAATTCAGCACACATAAGCAGTCTGTGCGCCCACTGCAGTACCGTAACTTAGCGCACAAATTGGTAGTCATGTAGGCTATTACGTTTGTCACAGTAATTCAGCAACATAAGCAGTCTGTGCCCCCACTGCAGTACCGTACTTAGCGCACAAATTGGTAGACATGTAGGCTATTACGTTTGTCACAGTAATTCAGCAGAAATAAGCAGTTGTTGTGCCTACTGCGTACCGTACTTAGCGCACAAATTGGTAGTCATGTAGGCTATTACGTTTGTCACAGTAATTCAGCAGACATAACAGTCTGTGCGCCACTGCATACCGTACTTAGCGCACAAATTGGTTAGTCATGTAGGCTATTACGTTTGTCACAGTAATTCAGCAGACATAAGCAGTCTGTGCCCCCACTGCAGTACCGTACTTAGCGCACAAATTGGTAGACATGTAGGCTATTACGTTTGTCACAGTAATTCAGCAGAAATAAGCAGTCTGTTTGCCTACTGCAGTACCGTACTTAGCGCACAAATTGGTAGTCATGTAGGCTATTACGTTTGTTACAGTAATTCAGCAGACATAACAGTCTGTGCGCCCACTGCAGTACCGTACTTAGCGCACAAATTGGTAGTCATGTAGGCTATTACGTTTGTCACAGTATTCAGCAGACATAAGCAGTCTGTTGCCACTGCAGTACCGTACTTAGCGCACAAATTGGTAGTCATGTAGGCTATTACGTTTGTCACAGTAATTCAGCAGACATAACAGTCTGTGCGCCACTGCATGTACTTGCGCACAATGGTAGTCATGTGGTATTCGTTTGTCACGTAATTCAGCATACATAACAGTCTGTGCGCCCATGCAATACCGTACTTAGCGCAAATTGGTAGTCATGTGGCTATTACGTTTGTACAGTAATTCAGATACATAACAGTCTGTGCGCCCACTGCGTACCGTACTTAGCGCACAATTGGTAGTCATGTAGGCTATTACGTTTGTCAAAGTAATTCAGCATACATACAGTCTGTGCGCCACTGCAGTACCGTACTTAGCGCACAATTGTAGTCTGTGCTATTACGTTTGTCACAGTATTCAGCTACATAACAGGCTGTGCGCCACTGCAGTACCGTACTTAGCGCACAATTTGGTGTCATGTAGGCTATTACGTTTGTCACAGTAATTCAGCAGACATAACAGTCTGTGCGCCACTGCAGTACCGTACTTAGCGCACAATTGGTGTCATGTAGGCTATTCATTTGTCACAGTAATTCAGCAGACATAATAGTCTGTGCGCCCACTGGTACGTATTTAGCGCACAATTGGTAGTCATGTAGGCTATTACGTTTGTCACGTAATTCAGCAGACGTAACAGTCGTGGCTACTGCAGTACCGTACTTAGCGCACAATTGGTAGTCATGTAGCCTATTATGTTTGTCACGTAATCAGCAGAATAAGCAGTCTGTGCGCTATGCAGTACCTTACTTAACGCACAATTGGTAGTCATGTAGGCTATTACGTTTGTCACAGTAATTCAGCAGACATACAGTGTGTGCGCCTACTGCAGTACGTACTTAGCGCACAATTGTAGTCATATAGGCTATTACGTTTGTCACAGTAATTCAGCAGACATAACGTCTGTGCGCCACTACAGTACCGTACTCAGCGCAAAATTGGTAGTCATGTAGGCTATTACGTTTGTCACAGTATTTCAGCAGACATGACAGTCGTGCGCCCCTGCAGTACCGTACTTAGCGAACAAATGGTGTCATATAGGCATTACGTTTGTCCAGTAATTCAGAGAATAAGAGTCTGTGCGCCCACGCAGTACCGTACTTAGCACAAAATTGTTAGTCATGTAGGCTATTACGTTTGTCACAGTAATTCAGCAGACATAACAGTCTGTGCGCCACTGCGTACCGTACTTAGCGCCAATTGGTAGTATATAGGCAATTACGTTTGTCACAGTAATTCAGCAGGATAAGAGCTGTGCGCCCACTGCAGTACCGTACTTGGCACAAAATTGGTAGTCATGTAGGCTATTACGTTTGTACAGTAATTCAGCAGACATGATAGTCTGTGCGCCACTGCAGTACCGTACTTGCAAATTGGTAGTCATGTGGCTTTACGTTTGTCACAGTATTCAGCAGACATAACGTCTGTGGCCACTGCAGTACCGTACTTAGCACAAAATTGGTAGTCTGTAGGTATTAGTTTGTCACAGTAATTCAGCAACTAACAGTTGTGCGCCTGCAGTACGTACTTAGCGCACAAATTGGTAGTATGTAGGCTATTACGTTTGTCACAGTAATTCAGCAGACATAAGCAATCTGTGCGCCACTGCAGTACCGTATTAGCGCACAAATTGGTTAGCATGTAGGCTAATTACGTTTGTCACAGTAATTCAGCAGACATAAGCAATCTTGTGCGCCCACTGCAGTACCGTACTTAGCGCACAAAATTGGTAGTCATGTAGGCTATTACGTTTGTCACAGTAATTCAGCACACATTAAGCAGTCTGTGGCCACTGCTAGTACCGTACTTAGCACAAAAATTAGTAGTCATGTAGGCTATTACGTTTGTCACAGTAATTCTACAGACATAACAGTCTGTGCGCCCAGCTCAGTTATCCGTACTTGGCACAAAATTGGTTGTCTGTAGGCTATTACGTTTGTCACAGTAATTCAGCAGATACAGTCTGTGCGCCCACTGCATTACCGTACTTAGCACAAAAATTGGTAGTCATGTAGGCTATTACGTTTGTCACAGTAATTCAGCACACTAAACGTCTGTGCGCCTACTGCAGTACCGTACTTAGCGCACAAATTGGTAGTCATGTAGCCTATTATGTTTGTCACAGTAATTCAGCAGACATAAGCAGTCTGTGCGCCTACTGCAGTACCTTACTTAACGCACAATTTGGTAGTCATGTAGGCTATTACGTTTGTCACAGTAATTCAGCAGACATAACAGTGTGTGCGCCTACTGCAGTACCGTACTTAGCGCACAAATTGTTAGTCATATAGGCTATTACGTTTGTCACAGTAATTCAGCAAACATAAGCAGTCTGTGCGCCCACTGCAATACCGTACTTAGCGCACAAATTGGTAGTCATGTAGGCTATTACGTTTGTCACAGTAATTCAGCATACATAACAGTCTGTGCGCCCACTGCAATACCGTACTTAGCGCACAAATTGGTAGTCATGTAGGCTATTACGTTTGTCACAGTAATTCAGCATACATAACAGTCTGTGCGCCCACTGCAGTACCGTACTTAGCGCACAAATTGGTAGTCATGTAGGCTATTACGTTTGTCAAAGTAATTCAGCATACATAACAGTCTGTGCGCCCACTGCAGTACCGTATTTAGCGCACAAATTGGTAGTCATGTAGGCTATTACGTTTGTCACAGTAATTCAGCATACATAACAGGCTGTGCGCCCACTGCAGTACCGTACTTAGCGCACAATTTGGTAGTCATGTAGGCTATTACGTTTGTCACAGTAATTCAGCAGACATAACAGTCTGTGCGCCCACTGCAGTACCGTACTTAGCGCACAAATTGGTAGTCATGTAGGCTATTACATTTGTCACAGTAATTCAGCAGACATAATAGTCTGTGCGCCCACTGCAGTACCGTATTTAGCGCACAATTTGGTAGTCATGTAGGCTATTACGTTTGTCACAGTAATTCAGCAGACGTAACAGTCTGTGCGCCTACTGCAGTACCGTACTTAGCGCACAAATTGGTAGTCATGTAGCCTATTATGTTTGTCACAGTAATTCAGCAGACATAAGCAGTCTGTGCGCCTACTGCAGTACCTTACTTAACGCACAATTTGGTAGTCATGTAGGCTATTACGTTTGTCACAGTAATTCAGCAGACATAACAGTGTGTGCGCCTACTGCAGTACCGTACTTAGCGCACAAATTGTTAGTCATATAGGCTATTACGTTTGTCACAGTAATTCAGCAGACATAAGCAGTCTGTGCGCCCACTACAGTACCGTACTCAGCGCAAAAATTGGTAGTCATGTAGGCTATTACGTTTGTCACAGTATTTCAGCAGACATGACAGTCCGTGCGCCCACTGCAGTACCGTACTTAGCGAACAAATTGGTAGTCATATAGGCAATTACGTTTGTCACAGTAATTCAGCAATATAAGAGTCTGTGCGCCCACTGCAGTACCGTACTTAGCACAAAAATTGTTAGTCATGTAGGCTATTACGTTTGTCACAGTAATTCAGCAGACATAACAGTCTGTGCGCCCACTGCAGTACCGTACTTAGCGCACAAATTGGTAGTCATATAGGCAATTACGTTTGTCACAGTAATTCAGCAGATATAAGAGTCTGTGCGCCCACTGCAGTACCGTACTTGGCACAAAAATTGGTAGTCATGTAGGCTATTACGTTTGTCACAGTAATTCAGCAGACATGATAGTCTGTGCGCCCACTGCAGTACCGTACTTAGCACAAAAATTGGTAGTCATGTAGGCTATTACGTTTGTCACAGTAATTCAGCAGACATAACAGTCTGTGCGCCCACTGCAGTACCGTACTTAGCACAAAAATTGGTAGTCATGTAGGCTATTACGTTTGTCACAGTAATTCAGCACACATAACCAGTCTGTGCGCCCACTGCAGTACCGTACTTAGCGCACAAATTGGTAGTCATGTAGGCTATTACGTTTGTCACAGTAATTCAGCAGACATAAGCAATCTGTGCGCCCACTGCAGTACCGTACTTAGCGCACAAATTGGTAGTCATGTAGGCTATTACGTTTGTCACAGTAATTCAGCAGACATAAGCAATCTGTGCGCCCACTGCAGTACCGTACTTAGCGCACAAATTGGTTAGTCATGTAGGCTATTACGTTTGTCACAGTAATTCAGCACACATAAGCAGTCTGTGGCCCACTGCAGTACCGTACTTAGCACAAAAATTAGTAGTCATGTAGGCTATTACGTTTGTCACAGTAATTCAGCAGACATAACAGTCTGTGCGCCCACTGCAGTACCGTACTTGGCACAAAAATTGGTAGTCATGTAGGCTATTACGTTTGTCACAGTAATTCAGCATACATAACAGTTTGTGCGCCCACTGCAGTACCGTACTTAGCGCACAAATTGGTAGTCATGTAGGCTATTACGTTTGTCACAGTAATTCAGCAGACATAACAGTCTGTGCGCCCACTGCAGTACCGTACTTGGCCACAAAATTGGTTAGTCATGTAGGCTATTACGTTTGTCACAGTAATTCAGCAGACATAATAGTCTGTGCGCCCACTGCAGTTACCGTACTTAGCACAAAATTGGTAGTCATGTAGGCTATTACGTTTGTCACAGTAATTCAGCAGACTTAACAGTCTGTGCGCCACTGCAGTACCGTACTTAGCGCACAAATTGGTAGTCATGTAGGCTATTAGTTTGTCACAGTAATTCAGCAGACATAAGCAGTCTGTGCGCCTACTGCATTACCGTTACTTAGCGACAAATTGGTAGTCATGTAGGCTATTACGTTTGTCACAGTAATTCAGCAGACATAACAGTCTGTGCGCCTACTGCAGTACCGTACTTAGCGCACAAATTGGTTAGTCATGTAGGCTATTACGTTTGTCACAGTAATTCAGCAACATAAGCAGTCTGTGCCCCACTGCAGTACCGTACTTAGCGCACAAATTGGTAGTCATGTAGGCTATTACGTTTGTCACAGTATATTCAGCAGACATAACAGTCGTGCGCGCTACTGCAGTACCGTACTTAGCGCAAAATTGGTAGTCATGTAGGCTATTACGTTTGTCACAGTAATTCAGCAGATAATAAGCAGTCTGTGCGCTCCACTGCAGTACCGTACTTAGCACAAAATTGGTAGTCATGTAGGCTATTACGTTTGTCACAGTAATTCAGCAGACATAAGCAGTCTGTGCGCCCACTGCAGTACCGTACTTAGCGCACAAATTGGTAGTCATGTAGGCTATTACGTTTGTCACAGTAATTCAGCAGATATAAGCAGTCTGTGCGCCCACTGCAGTACCGTACTTAGGCACAAATTGGTAGTCATGTAGGCTATTACGTTTGTCACAGTAATTCAGCAGACATATACGTCTGTGCGCCCACTGCATACCGTACTTAGGCACAAAATTGGTAGTCATGTAGGCTATTACGTTTGTCACAGTATTTCAGCAGACATAAGCAGTCTGTGCCCCACTGCAGTACCGTACTTAGCGCACAAATTGGTAGACATGTAGGCTATTACGTTTGTCACAGTAATTCAGCAGAAATAAGCAGTCTGTTTGCCTACTGCAGTACCGTACTTAGCGCACAAATTGGTAGTCATGTAGGCTATTACGTTTGTTACAGTAATTCAGCAGACATAACAGTCTGTGCGCCACTGCAATACCGTACTTAGCGCACAAATTGGTAGTCATGTAGGCTATTACGTTTGTCACAGTATTCAGCATACATAACAGTCTGTGCGCCCACTCCAATACCGTACTTAGCGCACAAATTGGTAGTCATGTAGGCTATTACGTTTGTCACAGTAATTCAGCATACATAACAGTCTGTGCGCCCACTGCAGTACCGTACTTAGCGCACAAAATTGGTAGTCATGTAGGCTATTACGTTTGTCACAGTAATTCAGCAGAAAAAGCAGTTTGTGCGCTTACTGCAGTACCGTACTTAACGCACAATTTGGTAGTCATGTAGGCTATTACGTTTGTCACAGTAATTCAGCAGACATAAGCAGTCTGTGCCCCACTGCAGTACCGTACTTAGCGCACAAATTGGTAGACATGTAGGCTATTACGTTTGTCACAGTAATTCAGCAGAAATAAGCAGTCTGTTTGCCTACTGCATTACCGTACTTAGCGAACAAATTGGTAGTCATGTAGGCTATTACGTTTGTTACAGTAATTCAGCAGACTTAACAGTCTGTGCGCCCACTGCAATACCGTACTTAGCGCACAAATTGGTAGTCATGTAGGCTATTACGTTTGTCACAGTAATTCAGCAGACATAAGCAGTCTGTGCCCCCACTGCAGTACCGTACTTAGCGCACAAATTGGTAGACATGTAGGCTATTACGTTTGTCACAGTAATTCAGCAGAAATAAGCAGTCTGTTTGCCTACTGCAGTACCGTACTTAGCGCACAAATTGGTAGTCATGTAGGCTATTACGTTTGTTACAGTAATTCAGCAGACATAACAGTCTGTGCGCCTACTGCAGTACCGTACTTAGCGCACAAATTGGTAGACATGTAGGCTATTACGTTTGTCACAGTAATTCAGCAGAAATAAGCAGTCTGTTTGCCTACTGCAGTACCGTACTTAGCGCACAAATTGGTAGTCATGTAGGCTATTACGTTTGTCACAGTAATTCAGCAGACATAACAGTCTGTGCGCCCACTGCAATACCGTACTTAGCGCACAAATTGGTAGTCATGTAGGCTATTACGTTTGTCACAGTAATTCAGCATCATAACAGTCTGTGCGCCCACTGCAATACCGTACTTAGCGCACAAATTGGTAGTCATGTAGGCTATTACGTTTGTCACAGTAATTCAGCATACATAACAGTCTGTGCGCCCACTGCAGTACCGTACTTAGCGCACAAATTGGTAGTCATGTAGGCTATTACGTTTGTCACAGTAATTCAGCAGACATAACAGTCTGTGCGCCCACTGCAGTACCGTACTTAGCACAAAAATTGGTAGTCATGTAGGCTATTACGTTTGTCACAGTAATTCAGCACACATAACAGTCTGTGCGCCCACTGCAGTACGTACTTAGCGCAAAATTGGTAGTCATGTAGGCTATTACGTTTGTCACAGTAATTCAGCAGACATAAGCAGTCTGTGCGCCCACTGCAGTACCGTACTTAGCGCACAAATTGGTAGTCATGTAGGCTATTACGTTTGTCACAGTAATTCAGCAACATAAGCAGTCTGTGCGCCCACTGCAGTACCGTACTTAGCGCACAAATTGGTAGTCATGTAGGCTATTACGTTTGTCACAGTAATTCAGCACACATAACAGTCTGTGGCCCACTGCAGTACCGTACTTAGCACAAAATTGTAGTCATGTAGGCTATTACGTTTGTCACAGTAATTCAGCAGACATAACAGTCTGTGCGCCCACTGCAGTACCGTACTTGCCAAAAATTGGTAGTCATGTAGGCTATTACGTTTGTCACAGTAATTCAGCAGACATATAGTCTGTGCGCCCACTGCAGTACCGTACTTAGCACAAAATTTGGTAGTCATGTAGGCTATTAACGTTTGTCACAGTAATTCAGCAGACTAACAGTCTGTGCGCCTACTGCAGTACCGTACTTAGCGCACAAATTGGTAGTCATGTAGCTATTATGTTTGTCACAGTAATTCAGCAGACATAAGCAGTCTGTGCGCCTACTGCAGTACCTACTTAGCACAAATTGGTAGTCATGTAGGCTATTACGTTTGTCACAGTAATTCAGCAGCATAACAGTTGTGCGCCTACTGCAGTACCGTACTTAGCGCACAAATTGTTAGTCATTAGGCTATTACGTTTGTCACAGTAATTCAGCAGACATAAGCAGTCTGTGCGCCCACTGCAGTACCGTACTCAGCGCAAAAATTGGTAGTCATGTAGGCTATTACGTTTGTCACAGTATTTCAGCAGACATGCAGTCCGTGCGCCCACTGCAGTACCGTACTTAGCGAACAAATTGGTAGTCATATAGGCAATTACGTTTGTCACAGTAATTCAGCAGATATAAGAGTCTGTGCGCCCACTGCAGTACCGTACTTAGCACAAAATTGGTAGTCATGTAGGCTATTACGTTTGTCACAGTAATTCAGCAACATAACAGTCTGTGCGCCCACTGCAGTACCGTACTTAGCGCACAAATTGGTAGTCATATAGGTATTACGTTTGTCACAGTAATTCAGCAGATATAAGAGTCTGTGCGCCACTGCAGTACCGTACTTGGCACAAAAATTGGTAGTCATGTAGGCTATTACGTTTGTCACAGTAATTCAGCAGACATGAAGTCTGTGCGCCCACTGCAGTACCGTACTTAGCACAAAAATTGGTAGTCATGTAGGCTATTACGTTTGTCACAGTAATTCAGCAGACATAACAGTCTGTGCGCCCACTGCAGTACCGTACTTAGCGCACAAATTGGTAGTCATGTAGGCTATTACGTTTGTCACAGTAATTCAGCAGATATAAGAGTCTGTGCGCCCACTGCAGTACCGTACTTGGCACAAAAATTGGTAGTCATGTAGGCTATTACGTTTGTCACAGTAATTCAGCAGACATGATAGTCTGTGCGCCCACTGCAGTACCGTACTTAGCACAAAATTGGTAGTCATGTAGGCTATTACGTTTGTCACAGTAATTCAGCAGACATAACAGTCTGTGCGCCCACTGCAGTACCGTACTTAGCACAAAAATTGGTAGTCATGTAGGCTATTACGTTTGTCACAGAAATTCAGCACACATAACCAGTCTGTGCGCCCACTGCAGTACCGTACTTAGCGCACAAATTGGTAGTCATGTAGGCTATTACGTTTGTCACAGTAATTCAGCAGACATAAGCAGTCTGTGCGCCCACTGCAGTACCGTACTTAGCGCACAAATTGGTAGTCATGTAGGCTATTACGTTTGTCACAGTAATTCAGCACACATAAGCAGTCTGTGCGCCCACTGCAGTACCGTACTTAGCGCACAAATTGGTAGTCATGTAGGCTATTACGTTTGTCACAGTAATTCAGCACACATAAGCAGTCTGTGGCCCACTGCAGTACCGTACTTAGCACAAAATTAGTAGTCATGTAGGCTATTACGTTTGTCACAGTAATTCAGCAGACATAACAGTCTGTGCGCCCACTGCAGTACCGTACTTGGCACAAAAATTGGTAGTCATGTAGGCTATTACGTTTGTCACAGTAATTCAGCAGACATGACAGTCTGTGCGCCCACTGCATTACCGTACTTAGCACAAGAATTGGTAGTCATGTAGGCTATTACGTTTGTCACAGTAATTCAGCAACATAACCAGTCTGTGCGCCCACTGCAGTACCGTACTTAGCGCACAAATTGGTAGTCATGTAGGCTATTACATTTGTCACAGTAATTCAGCAGACATAAGCAGTCTGTGCGCCTACTGCATTACCGTACTTAGCGCACAAATTGGTAGTCATGTAGGCTATTACGTTTGTCACAGTAATTCAGCACACATAGCAGTCTGTGCGCCCACTGCAGTACCGTACTTAGCGCACAAATTGGTAGTCATGTAGGCAAATACGTTTTCACAGTAATTCAGCACACATAAGCAGTCTGTGCGCCCACTGCAGTACCGTACTTAGCACAAAATTGGTAGTCATTTAGGCTATTACGTTTTGTCACAGTAATTCAGCAGACATAAGCAGTCTGTGCGCCCACGCAGTACCGTACTTAGCGCACAAATTGGTAGTCATGTAGGCTATTACGTTTGTCACAGTAATTCAGCAACATATGCAGTCTGTGCGCCCACTGCAGTACCGTACTTAGCGCACAAATTGGTAGTCATGTAGGCTATTACGTTTGTCACAGTAATTCTGCACACATAAGCAGTCTGTGCGCCCACTGCAGTACCGTACTTAGCGCACAAATTGGTAGTCATGTAGGCTATTACGTTTGTCACAGTAATTCAGCAGACATAAGCAGTCTGTGCGCTTACTGCAATACCGTACTTAGCGCAAAAATTGGTTGTCATGTAGGCTATTACGTTTGTCACAGTAATTCAGCAGACATGACAGTCTGTGCGCCCACTGCAGTACCGTACTTAGGCACAAATTGTTAGTCATGTAGGCTATTACGTTTGTCACAGTCATTCAGCAGACATAACAGTCTGTGCGCCCACTGCAGTACCGTACTTAGCCACAAATTGGTAGTCATATAGGCAATTACGTTTGTCACAGTAATTCAGCAGATATAAGAGTCTGTGCGCCCACTGCAGTACCGTACTTGGCACAAAATATTGGTAGTCATGTAGGCTATTACGTTTGTCACAGTAATTCAGCAGACATGATAGTCTGTGCGCCCACTGCAGGTACCGTACTTAGCACAAAAATTGGTAGTCATGTAGGCTATTACGTTTGTCACAGTAATTCAGCAGACATAACAGTCTGTGCGCCCACTGCAGTACCGTACTTAGCACAAAAATTGGTAGTCATGTAGGCTATTACGTTTGTCACAGTAATTCAGCAACATAACCAGTCTGTGCGCCCACTGCAGTACCGTACTTAGCGCACAAATTGGTAGTCATGTAGGCTATTACGTTTGTCACAGTAATTCAGCAGACATAAGCAGTCTGTGCGCCCACTGCAGTACCGTACTTAGCGCACAAATTGGTAGTCATGTAGCTATTACATTTGTCACAGTAATTCAGCAGACATAAGCAGTCTGTGCGCCTACTGCATTACCGTACTTAGCGCACAAATTGGTAGTCATGTAGGCTATTACGTTTGTCACAGTAATTCAGCACACATAAGCAGTCTGTGCGCCCACTGCAGTACCGTACTTAGCGCACAAATTGGTAGTCATGTAGGCTATTACGTTTTTCACAGTAATTCAGCACACATAAGCAGTCTGTGCGCCCACTGCAGTACCGTACTTAGCGCACAAATTGGTAGTCTTTAGGCTATTACGTTTGTCACAGTAATTCAGCAGACATAAGCAGTCTGTGCGCCCACTGCAGTACCGTACTTAGCGCACAAATTGGTAGTCATGTAGGCTATTACGTTTGTCACAGTAATTCAGCACACATATGCAGTCTGTGCGCCCACTGCAGTACCGTACTTAGCGCACAAATTGGTAGTCATGTAGGCTATTACGTTTGTCACAGTAATTCTGCACACATAAGCAGTCTGTGCGCCCACTGCAGTACCGTACTTAGCGCACAAATTGGTAGTCATGTAGGCTATTACGTTTGTCACAGTAATTCAGCAGACATAAGCAGTCTGTGCGCTTACTGCAATACCGTACTTAGCGCAAAAATTGGTTGTCATGTAGGCTATTACGTTTGTCACAGTAATTCAGCAGACATGACAGTCTGTGCGCCACTGCAGTACCGTACTTAGCGCACAAATTGTTAGTCATGTAGGCTATTACGTTTGTCACAGTCATTCAGCAGACATAAGCAGTCTGTGCGCCTACTGCAGTACCGTACTTAGCGCACAAATTGTTAGTCATGTAGGCTATTACGTTTGTCACAGTAATTCAGCAGACATAACAGTCTGTGCGCACACTGCAGTACCGTACTTAACGCACAAATTGGTAGTCATGTAGGCTATTACGTTTGTCACAGTAATTCAGCAGACATAAGCAGTCTGTGCGCACACTGCAGTACCGTACTTAGCGCACAAATTCGCACAGAACTCAAATTCCCCACTGACTGCAGTAGATATCAGATTTGATCTAAATCCTTCGGCCTCTCATATTAAGGGAAGAAAATAGGCTGAGGGTGTTCGAGATTGGGGTGCTGAGGGAGATATTTGGTGCCAAGAGGGACGGGGTAACGGGGGAATTGAGAAAACAGCATAGTGAGGAACTTCATGATTTGTACTGTTGACCGGCTGTTGTTTGGGGTGGTCAGATTGAGGGGGGTGTGTGGCATTATGAGGAATGCATACAGGTTTTGGTGGGGAATCCTGAAGGAAAGAAACACCTTGCAAGACCTAGGTGTTGTTGGGAGGATAATATTAAAATGGGTATGTAGCATGGTAATGTGTAGACTGGATTAGTGTGACTGAGGTTGAGGCCAATTGCGGGATCATATGAACAGTAATGAATTGTCGGTTTCCATAAAATGCAGTGAGTTTCGCTTGCTGAGGAACTGTCAGCTTCTCAAGGTGGACTGCTGTGCGGTGGCAATCAGTGACTTAGATTAAAACACAGGAACGAAGGCGTGCGAGCGGTAAGTTCCGCGCAGAAGAATAAACAGAAACTGCAACACGGACCAACAGCAACACATAAGCAGGCGCTGAGCCAGCTAGCACGAGGTCACACGTCTTGCGACTGCGCGGCTGCAGGTACCGCTGTCGTTCCTGTTAGACTGCGGGTGCAGTGGATGTGCGCTGTAACAACTGTCAGTAGGATATCTTCGCAAGATACGCCCGTCCGAACGATGATGTCAATACATTATGTGCAGTGGATGTGCGCTGTAACAACTGTCAGTAGGATATCTTTCGCAAGATACCGCCCGAACGACTGATGTCATTACATATGTGCAGTGGATGTGCGCTGTAACAACTGTCAGTGGATATTTTCGCAAGATACCGCCCGAACGACTGATGTCATTACATATGTGCAGTGATGTGCGCTGTAACAACTGTCAGTAGGATATCTTCGCAAGATACCGCCGCGAACGACGCGCTGTAACAACTGTCAGTAGGATATCTTCGCAAGATACCGCCCGAACGACTGATGTCATTACATATGTGCAGTGGATGTGCGCTGTAACAACTGTCAGTAGGATAGCTTCGCAAGATACCGCCCGAAACTACTGATGTCATTACTATGGGCGACATCCACCGGACTTGACACAGGCACGGAGTGAGGATGTGGGACGCTATAGCTCGGTCGTACACCGACTGTTACGGGCTGGACGGTCCGGGGATCGAATCACGGTGGAGGCGAGATTTTCCATACCCGTCCATGCCCACTCAGCCTCTTGTGCAATGGGTACCGGGTCTCTTTGTAGGGGGTAAAACAGCCGGGGCGTGGCGTTGACCACCCACCTCCATCTAGTGCCAAGGTTAAAGAAAGAGTAGAGCTATACCTCTACTCCTCATCTGGGCCTTCGTGGCCTGTTATAGGGTGAACTTTATCTTTACTTTTACGGAGTGAGGATGGATGACAAGACGTCATTTTTTGGGAAAATGATTGTTCCGGGTTGCTTCTCATGCAATCAGCAGAGGATACTGGGTAAACGGAAGTTATACAACGAGAGAGATGTTAACGGATATTAGTATCATGCAAACATTGTTACTTAACTGTTACATTAGTATCATGTAAACATTGTTACTTAACTGTTACATTAGTATCATGTAAACATTGTTACTTAACTGTTACATTAGTATCATGTAAACATTGTTACTTAACTGTTACATTAGTATCATGTAAACATTGTTACTTAACTGTTACATTAGTATCATGTAAACATTGTTACTTAACTGTTACATTAGTATCATGTAAACATTGTTACTTAACTGTACATTAGTATAATGTGAACATTGTTACTTAACTGTTACATTAGTATCATTGAACATTGTTACTTAACTGTTACATTAGTATCATGTGAACATTGTTACTTAACTGTTACATTAGTATCATGTAAACATTGTTACTTAACTGTACATTAGTATCATGTGAACATTGTTACTTAACTGTTACATTAGTATCATGTGAACATTGTTACTTAACTGTTACATTAGTATCATGTGAACATTGTTACTTAACTGTACATTAGTATCATGTGAACATTGTTACTTAACTGTTACATTAGTATCATGTAAACATTGTTACTTAACTGTTACATTAGTATCATGTAAACATTGTTACTTAACTGTTACATTAGTATCATGTAAACATTGTTACTTAACTGTTACATTAGTATCATGTAAACATTGTTACTTAACTGTTACATTAGTATCATGTAAACATTGTTACTTAACTGTACATTAGTATAATGTGAACATTGTTACTTAACTGTTACATTAGTATCATTGAACATTGTTACTTAACTGTTACATTAGTATCATGTGAACATTGTTACTTAACTGTTACATTAGTATCATGTAAACATTGTTACTTAACTGTACATTAGTATCATGTGAACATTGTTACTTAACTTTTACATTAGTATCATGTGAACATTGTTACTTAACTGTTACATTAGTATCATGTGAACATTGTTACTTAACTGTACATTAGTATCATGTGAACATTGTTACTTAACTGTTACATTAGTATCATGTGAACATTGTTACTTAACTGTTACATTCAGCACCGCTCCTACTTCGGTCCATTTTTTTAATTCCTTTGTTGCGGTACAATTTTGAACGCAATTCCCACGACGGCCTTCGTCCCTGCACGCGGTCTACCGATCTGTCCACATCAATTGCAATAATAGGAATGAACGAATGTCCGATCGTGCGACTGATTTCGTCAGACCAGTCTGAAGAGTCGTCAGACGTCGCACGAGCATGTCGTGTCTACTGCAGCTACACTTGCAAGTTTTGATGAACTCCTTTTGTAACGCGACTACGTCCGATTTACAGCAGACCTTATTATGCGTTAATTGCATGGAGCAGCCAGATAGTGTTACAGTGTTGTTTGTATACTGCTTTCACTTTACTTGTTGGCCGGATCTTCCTGTCCACAGTATCTCTTGATGTAACCTCTGTACCGTGTGCTCATCACAAACAGAACTATCGGATTTAAACAACTGTTCATATATCTCAGGAATAACGTGATCACATTAACCAAATACAACTTCCAGTCAGGTACAGCAATACCCAGCTGAAACACCAGAAACCTTAACAGGAAATTTGGCATATAACTGACGACGAAAAGGACCACAAGAGCAACCAGAACGTTTGACGACACCATACGGTCGTGTTTCAACTGCTCTTGTCCTGTCGCTTCCCCAGGGATTCTGCCAATACTTCGTCTTATTCTGCAGGCAGTCAGTCCTGAACACACTGTGACAATGATCAGAGGCACCACACAGAACACGATGAGATCAACTGTGCTCACAGGGCCGAACTTGCTGAACGAAACTTCGGAACAAACTGCTCTGTCTACGTCAGCGATAACAGCATGAGGCACGGAAAAAACGAGGCCAAGTCCCCAGACGGATGCTATCAACACGTACTTGGTCGTCTTGCCCTGATGACACCCCACAGCGAGGACAGTCCCCTTGCAGCCACGAACCTCTGAAAACTGATCATCACCACGGAGTAGGTGCTAACACCAACGAACAGATAACTAAAGAAATAGAATAGTTTACAGCCCAACAAGCCGAACTGCCAGTGCATAATGACACTTAAATAGTTCAAAAGCAGGTTTATAACCAGTGACACGCAGTCCACGACTGTCAGGTTTATAAGCATTGCGTTCGTAAGTGTCCACGTCTCCTTGTGTCTGATGAAGATGGTCAGCAGCAGCCCGTTACCCGTCATGCCCACCACCATGAAAATCGCCAAAATCACTGGCGTCAGCTTGTAAAATAGAAAGTCAAAGTGTTGCTTTCCAAACACGTATGTCTTGTACCTTTGCAACGTCTGTGTTTCGTCTTCAATTAGATTTGCCCAGTAAAGAGTATCAAGTAAGCGCGATATTTTACATGATGTTATGGCCTTTACAAAAGGGTTTTCTTGTCTATGTTCCGACATGTTCTCAGCCCTTTCGAAACAGTTCTTTACTAAGTTTACCACTTTATTTTGCTCCCCGACAATGATATCCCACACTGAAGTTTCATTGAGTAAATACATTTCTTCATGTTGCTGCTTTATACTTTGGTACATTGCATCAATTTTGGCCACTTCTGATATCATTTCAGTCAAACGTTCAACTAACTCCATCACAGATCCCACGTGCCTCATACTAGTTGTGTATACATCTGCGACAGTATCAAGAACACCCACTTCGCCCATTGCTGCTGTACTCTCGTTCAATCTGACCACAAATTCTGTGCATTTATGGACGTATGTCCGTGACATGGAAATGACACGATGTCCTATAGTTGTGTTCTCTGTACAACTGAACAGCATGGCGGTGTTTATGATCGTATTAAATTGAGCGCGCAGTTCCCATGCCGTCCTTACCAGCTCATGAAGAAAGCCGCCATCGTACGAAATATACTGAAATTCATCTGCATCTTGGTCGGTACAGTTACCATGATTGGTACAGTTACCATGATCGGTACAGTTACCAACATAACTTGAGATGTTAAATCCAGATAGGAGATTTTCTAAACTTATATTTAATTCGTTGTGCAACATGCTGGCCAAATAGGTGAAGCTTTCGGGAACATTTGTGGAGGTGATTTGATCGGAATCTACAGCACTCGAGTCGTCCTTCCGATTAGTTGTCTCAGTCTGAATCCAGATGGCAACATCTGTCTTATAAGTCTCCATTGTAAAGGTGACAAACGCAAGCTGCAAAATGGCGATGGTCATAAAGGTGATTGGCCGGTTGATCATCTGCAAACAATTAACATGTAATTTGTTAATGGACCTTTAAACTGTACATCAGTCTGCCAGTGTGCGGTCCGGGGATCGAATCCCGGTGGAGGCGAGATTTTCCGCATCCGTACAGACCGGCCCTGGGGCCTACCCAGCCTCCTGTACAATGGGTACCGGGTCTCTTTCCCGGGTGCAAAGCGGCCGGGGCATGAAATTGAACACCCACGCTCATCTAGTGCCAGGGTTAAAGAAAGAGTAGAGCTATACCTCTACTCCCCCTCTGGGCCTTCATGGTCTGTTATAGGGTGAACTGAACCTTTACCTTACAGGCCTGTGTGCACTGCAAGTTGCTCTGTTACCGTGTTAGTGCACTGCATGATGCTCTGTTGCCGTGTTAGTGCACTGCATGATGCTCTGTTACCGTGTTAGTGCACTGCATGATGCTCTGTTACCGTGTTAGTGCACTGCATGTTGCTCTGTTACCGTGTTAGTGCAATGCATGTTGCTCTGTTACCGTGTTAGTTCAATGCATGATGCTCTGTTACCGTGTTAGTGCACTGCAAGTTGCTCTGTTACCGTGTTAGTGCACTGCATGATGCTCTGTTACCGTGTTAGTGCACTGCATGATGCTCTGTTACCGTGTTAGTGCACTGCATGTTGCTCTGTTACCGTGTTAGTGCACTGCATGATGCTCTGTTACCGTGTTAGTGCGCTGCATGATGCTCTGTTACCGTGTTAGTGCACTGCATGATGCTCTGTTACCGTGTCAGTGCACTGCATGATGCTCTGTTACCGTGTTAGTGCACTGCATGATGCTCTGTTACCGTGTTAGTGCACTGCATGATGCTCTGTTACCATGTTAGTGCACTGCATGATGCTCTGTTACCGTGTTACCGTGCACTGCATGATGCTCTGTTACCGTGTCAGTGCACTGCATGATGCTCTGTTACCGTGTTAGTGCACTGCATGATGCTCTGTTACCGTGCAGTGCAAGTTGCTCTGTTACCGTGCACTGCAAGATGATCTGTTACCGTGTTACCGTCCACTGCATGTTGCTCTGTTACCGTGTTACCGTGCACTGCAAGTTGCTCTGTTACCGTGTTACCGTGCACTGCAATTTGCTCTGTTACCGTGTTACCGTGCACTGCACGTTGCTCTGTTACCGTGTTACCGTTCACTGCAAGTTGCTCTATTACCGTGTTACCGTGCACTGCAAGTTGCTCTATTACCGTGTTACCGTGCACTGCAAGTTGCTCTATTACCGTGTTACCGTGCACTGCAAGTTGCTCTGTTACGTGTTACCGTGCACTGCAAGTTGCTCTGTTACCGTGTTACCGTGCACTGCAAGTTGCTCTGTTACCGTGTTACCGTGCACTGCAAGTTGCTCTGTTACCGTGTTACCGTGCACTGCAATTTGCTCTGTTACCGTGTTACCGTGCACTGCATGATGCTTCATGCCTAATGAAGGAATTTGGCTTTCGATGTTGAGGAAAACCACGACAGTCCTCAGGGTAGCTTGCTGGAGCGTCCCTATCTGCGAGTGCGATAGGCCTAAGAGTAGTGACGTAAGTGTCCCTGTGCCTAAGCCCCATGTCATGACAGCAAGCGGTACTAAGTTTACACTTCGTTAACAGCTGAAGGTAATGAAGGCTTATGGGGGAGACGGGGTACAGCTCTGCTCCTTCTTACCCTCTACACTAGATGGAGGTGAGTGGGGAGCCTAACTTGCAGGGGAAATACCCCCACTGCACACTAGGTGGCCCCACAGGCGGTCAGCACGTGTCAAGAACACAAACACTGTTGCCCCTGCCAATAAGAACACAATATACCCCCCACTGCACACTAGGTGGCCCCACAGGCGGTCAGCACGTGTCAGGAACACAAGCACTGTTGCCCCTGCCAATAAGAACACAAAATACCCCCCACTGCACACTAGGTGGCCCCACAGGCGGTAGGCACGTGTCAAGAACACAAACACTGTTGCCCCTGCCAATAAGAACACAAAATACCCCCCACTGCACACTAGGTGGCCCCACAGGCGGTCAGCACGTGTCAAGAACACAAACACTGTTGCCCCTGCCAATAAGTACACAAAATACCCCCCACTGCACACTAGGTGGCCCCACAGGCGGTCAGCACGTGTCAAGAACACAAACACTGTTGCCCCTGCCAATAAGTACACAAAATACCCCCCACTGCACACTAGGTGGCCCCACAGGCGGTCAGCACGTGTCAAGAACACAAACACTGTTGCCCCTGCCAATAAGAACACAAAATACCCCCCACTGCACACTAGGTGGCCCCACAGGCGGTCAGCACGTGTCAAGAACACAAACACTGTTGCCCCTGACAATAAGAACACAAAATACCCCCCACTGCACACTAGGTGGCCCCACAGGCGGTCAGCACGTTTCAAGAACACAAACACTGTTGCCCCTGCCAATAAGTACACAAAATACCCCCACTGCACACTAGTTGGCCCCACAGGCGGTCAGCACGTGTCAAGAACACAAACACTGTTGCCCCTGCCAATAAGTACACAAAATACCCCCCACTGCACACTAGGTGGCCCCACAGGCGGTCAGTTCGTGTCAAGAACACAAACACTGTTGCCCCTGCCAATAAGTACACAAAATACCCCCCACTGCACACTAGGTGGCCCCACAGGCGGTCAGCACGTGTCAAGAACACAAACACTGTTGCCCCTGACAATAAGTACACAAAATACCCCCCACTGCACACTAGGTGGCCCCACAGTCGGTCAGCACGTGTTAAGAACACAAGCACTGTTGCCCCTGCCAATAAGTACACAATACAATAATTCAGTTCTTAGTTGTTAACGTGGCGAGGCTTCAGTCTTCGGGTGCGTGACGCTTTTCGTTGTGTGGGCAGTTCCCGACGTTTCGAAGGATCATACTGCTTTCATCTTCAGGGTTATGCACCCTTCTGGACGCTGAGTTTGAAAGCACTAGTACCCTTCGAAACTTCGGGAACTGCCCACACAATACATCGTCATGTGCCTGAAGACGTGAATCTTCAGAAGTACCGCTGTGAGAACCTCAGATGTCGTACTTAGCGGTTACTCAACAAGTAGTTGTCACGTAAACACTACTGTTACCACTACCTTAACGCTGACCTGTCAGCATGCCGCAGTCCCGTATTCCATTTATAGTATCAGCAGTTGTCCACTTATAGTATCAGCACAGTTGTCCGATCAACTTACCTTGCTGCAGCCCCACGTGCTCTCCTGCTCACAGCTGCGGTCCTTCTGGCTCGCCAAGCTGCGTTATGCTACTGTTATATAGCTGCTGTTTGGGCGGGCCTGCAGTGCGTCGACTGCAGTACTTAATTTAAATGTGCGTAAGTATATGAGAGAAGCTTGTTGGCTTCCAAAGAGGACAATTCTAAAGCAAGGCGATTATCAGTGACATTGAGTCTAGTTTTACAGGTCACACGTTACATAACCTAATAAACAAACTATTGCAGAGCATGTGCCTAGAATCTGTTTTTTGTTTCAGTCATAAGCACCTAGTGTTTCAGTCATAAGCACCTATTTTTTCAGTCATAAGCACCTAGTGTTTCAGTCATAAGCACCTAGTGTTTCAGTCATAAGCACCTAGTGTTTCAGTCATAAGCACCTAGTGTTTCAGTCATAAGCACCTAGTGTTTCATTCATAAGCACCTAGTGTTTCAGTCATAAGCACCTAGTGTTTCAGTCATAAGCACCTAGTGTTTCAGTCATAAGCGCCTAGTGTTTCAGTCATAAGCACCCAGTGTTTCAGTCATAAGCACCCAGTGTTTCAGTCATAAGCACCTAGTGTTTCAGTCATAAGCACCTAGTGTTTCAGTCATAAGCACCTAGTGTTTCAGTCATAAGCACCTAGTGTTTCATTCATAAGCACCTAGTGTTTCAGTCATAAGCACCCAGTGTTTCAGTCATAAGCACCTAGTGTTTCAGTCATAATCACCTAGTGTTTCAGTCATAAGCACCTAGTTTTTCAGTCATAAGCACCTAGTGTTTCAGTCATAAGCACCTAGTGTTTCATTCATAAGCACCTAGTGTTTCAGTCATAAGCACCCAGTGTTTCAGTCATAAGCACCTAGTGTTTCAGTCATAATCACCTAGTGTTTCAGTCATAAGCACCTAGTTTTTCAGTCATAAGCACCTAGTTCTTCAGTCATAAGAACCTAGTGTTTCACACTAAAAAGGAACGGTCAAAGTACTCCTGCTGTTCTCCAGGTGGCCATACACTAGTGACGTTTGTTTCAGCTTCATGTGGCAGCACAGTTACCTGGTGGCTGATTACAATCTGAACTTAAATCGTACCTAACCAGTGATTCCTGGCAAGTCAACTTACAAAGTTACAGAGAAGATGGTAATTTGAAACTTACTGTAATATACAGAAATTGTATCAGTCGAAACACAAGTATATGTAGACAGCAGATGTCACATGTTTCGGCAGCTCGCAACAGTTCTAAAAACACATATTGAGGAAGACATATAAAGATTGCTACTTAGCCTTTGGTTGAAACTTACCGATGTACGGTGTTGGTGGTTGAATGTGACTGCAACAGACCAAAGCAACTTCCTTCATCTACTGCGTGTAAACTTGCACACAGTAAGTTTTATATTAGTCTCACGGTGCATTTTGTAAACATTGAATTGCACACAGTAGTTACTGAAATGTAATCAGTATAAAGTAATTGGAAGTAAACAGAAGAAAAGAAAACAATAAATATTTAATACGTAACCAATACCGGTACAAACACAAAGTACCTCGGGGTTGATACATGTCAGTAACACTGGAATGTTCTTCTGCCTTACTTACCTGGTGTTGAATGACGGTATGCAGTGGATGACTGTCACAGACAATGACTAGTCAAGTCCGGTAAGCATGTAGGTCTTTCTTCAAGATTAATACATGGGAGGTCGCTGCAACGTCTGCAATTCACTACTCTGATGGTCACTCACAATTACACAATCTTAACTTTTCTTGATTTACCACAGAAATGTGTTACTTTATTGTTGTACAGCACTTGTGTAAGCTGGTTGTAACTTTACAAGCAACTGAATATAATGTTAACTGTACTATTGAAACAATATGAACTTTGAGTTACAGCAACACAATTTTCTGTAATTAAAATTTAGATCTGAAAGTCCAACAATCTGAGGTACAAACACCATCTGTGCAGCCTCACTGCTGCAACCTGAGGTACAAACACCATCTGTGCAGCCTCACTGCTCCAATCTGAGGTACAAACACCATCTGTGCAGCCTCACTGCTCCAATCTGAGGTACAAACACCATCTGTGCAGCCTCACTGCTCCAATCTGAGGTACAAACACCATCTGTGGAGCCTCACTGCTCCAATCTGAGGTACAAACACCATCTGTGCAGCCTCACTGCTCCAATCTGAGGTACAAACACCACCATCTGTGCAGCCTCACTGCTCCAAAGCCAAAACTTGAGCGCTGTAGTTACTAGCCTGCATCCATCTTACCAATCTCTCTCCAATTCCCCTTCCAATATACCAAATAATTCTATCGGTCAAAACTCAAATTTAAAGAATCTCCATAGTCCAAATTCAACATTTTGAAAAATAATCCTTATTGGTTACACTAATTTTTGCGCTTGTACTCCTTGATTATAAGTAGGGGGAACTCAAATCTATGGTCAAAGATCATTTTGGGGTGTTGCCCTCTGGCAGTGTCCACTCATGAAATTATGTCAAATCTAGAATTTCGCTAAGAAATATCCAGCTCCAGAACCCCATTCAACTCGACAGTTGACTGGCGTTCTGCACAGTCTCATTCTTTTGAATGCGCTAACTGGACTCATTCCGTCTCACTTTCGTCTCTAGCTATCTTTATCGTACAAGCCGAAAGTCCCTTTTCTAATTAACTAACCAAAAGAAATTTATTTCCAATAAGGACTGTTCAGGTTCTGAACCTGAATCACTGGTCCATTTCATGATTGGAACCTAGAAGGCCAATAGCACAAATTTGATAAAGCGATGTACATAAAAATATGCCAGATCTCACCAAAAAGAAGACGCAGTCCTGACTGTTCAGCACAACTGCTGTGGAAAGTCAGATCTTAAGATTATGAATGAATAAATTTTCTTCTGAGAATGTGTTTTAGTGTGTCACTGCTGTGATATATTTACTTAGAGCAATTTGTTGTATGGTTTATCTGCTGGACTGTTTGTAAGAGGTCAGGTGACTACATGTGAACATGTTTGTTGTTTGTAAGAGGACAGGTGACTACATGTGAACATGTTTCTTATTTGTAAGAGGTCAGGTGACTACATGTGAACATGTTTGTTGTTTGTAAGAGGTCAGGTGACTACATGTGAACATGTTTGTTGTTTGTAAGAGGTCAGGTGACTACATGTGAACATGTTTGTTGTTTGTAAGAGGTCAGGTGACTACATGTGAACATGTATGTTGTTTGTAAGAGGTCAGGTGACTACATGTGAACATGTTTGTTGTTTGTAAGAGGTCAGGTGACTACATGTGAACATGTTTGTTGTTTGTAAGAGGTCAGGTGACTACATGTGAACATGTTTGTTGTTTGTAAGAGGTCAGGTGACTACATGTGAACATGTTGTTGTTTGTAAGAGGTCAGGTGACTACATGTGAACATGTTTGTTGTTTGTAAGAGGTCAGGTGACTACATGTGAACATGTTTGTTGTTTGTAAGAGGTCAGGTGACTACATGTGAACATGTATGTTGTTTGTAAGAGGTCAGGTGACTACATGTGAACATGTTTGTTGTTTGTAAGAGGTCAGGTGAGTACATGTGAACATATATGTTGTTTGTAAGAGGTCGGGTGACAAATGTGAAATTGTTTGTTGTTTGTAAGAGGTCAGGTGACTACATGTGAACATGTTTGTTGTTTTTAAGAGGTCAGGTGACTACATGTGAACATGTTTGTTGTTTTTAAGAGGTCAGGTGACTACATGTGAACATGTATGTTGTTTGTAAGAGGTCAGGTGACTACATGTGAACATGTATGTTGTTTGTAAGATGTCAGGTGACTACATGTGAACATGTTCGTTGTTTGTAAGAGGTCAGGTGACTACATGTGAACATGTTTGTTGTTTTAAGAGGTCAGGTGACTACATGTGAACATGTTTTTGATTCGTAACGCACAGCCAAACGCACCGCTCTAAATGTTAACTCTGTCTCATCTCTCTGCTTGCAGTCTACAAGGAATTACGGAGCTTGTGTTATTGGTACATCAGTCGGAGTGTTTCTTTTGGAACAGTTTGTTGAGGCCGGACATTTTTCATGTCTGAGGACACTCTTTGCCCACCATCTTGTACAGATAAGTGTTTCTTAGGGTGTGGACACACCAAACCAGACAAGTCAAGTTAAGACAGTTTCAGTATGACTGACTGGAATTCGACTGCAAATTTCAGTGGTGGTGACCCAACTGCATAAGTGACGGTCAGACAAAACAAATGCAGTCTGATATTCACTAGAGCTTGACACGTCACGTGTTATGTCTTATTAGTCAGTAGTCAGTCAGGAGCTGTTGTGCGTAGTCAGGAGAGCATTGTCCACGGTCAAGAGCAGAAAGTATGGCTGATTTTATATTGAAAATGTCGTTGATTTAATGCAAAAGAGCATGCCTATAATTAAGTGATGACGTGTGCAATTTGCAGTAAACTTAAGTTAAGTGACGACGTGCTTCATGCAATTTGGTTGTGACAACAGTGTATTACGAGTGCTGGTTTGATCAGTCTCATATCGGGATGTAGTAGTTAACTGAGTGGGTTATACATCTCATGGATGTAGTAGTGTAACGGTGCTGGTTATGATCACGTTAGGATGTTGTGTAACGATCTGCTTATGATCAGTCGCTTAGGATGTAGTAGTGTACTAGTGCTGTTATGATAGTCGTCTATCGGGATGTATGTTGTAACAGGCGCTATGATCATCGCCTATATCGGGATGTAGTAGTTGTAACTTTGGCTGCAGTTTTCCTCATTGTGTGTCACGTAACTGAGACCGTCTGGCCTTGGTTCAGTTTCAGCTTCTGGTAAAAGTGGCTTATGTCTATTACTGTTTCGTTGTGTAATGAAGTTATGCGTGTGTAACAAGCACTTGTAATGAAGTTATGCGTGTGTAACAAGCACTTGTAATGAAGTTATGCGTGTGTAACAAGCACTTGTAATGAAGTTATGCGTGTGTAACAAGCACTTGTAATGAAGTTATGCGTTTGTAACAAGCACTTGTAATGAAGTTATGCGTGTGTAACAAGCACTTGTAATGAAGATTTCATTTTCTGCGAAAAAACTTCATAACCATTTACGGCCGAAGACCGCGCGGCCACTGGGATCGGCAATATATATATATATAGCGTGATGATGGTCCGGTAGGGCCGAAACATGTAGCTTATTGTTACGCAATAAATGTGTATTTTGTTTGATGGCGGTGTACTAATTAATTAGTACACCGCCATCAAACACAACTGCACAGAGACACACAACTTGCCCCCGACGTTGCGGTACGTTAGTTACAGCTGAGTTCAGAATATCACGACGTTAAAGGACGAAAGGCCAGTTAGGGTCGAAAATAGAGCCACTGACTAACGTCTGCTGCGAAGTTACGGTTAGCTGCCGATCGCAATTACAGCGATGTACTGCGTGCCAGGTAGACCACTTAGATGTAGTTTGTAAAAAATAGAAAGCGTATTGTAAACGTAATTTTACTACTGACAGTCGTAATTTGTTTGTCTTATATTCAACCAATTTCATCAAAACAGCGATCTGCAAGTCGCCACATTATATTGCCCACCTGTACTTTACAACGTGTGTTTTGTATTATCTTTGTATCAGTCAGCTTTTGTGAACGATCGTTTTACGTGGTGTTCTGACTGTCTTACTTCTGTCTGACTGTCTTACTTCTGTCTGAATGTCTTACTTCTGTCTGACTGTCTTACTTCTGTCTGACTGTCTTACTTCTCTCTGACTGTCTTACTTCTGTCTGACTGTCTTACTTCTGTCTGACTGTCTTACTTCTGTCTGAATGTCTTACTTCTGTCTGACTGTCTTATTTCTGTCTGACTGTCTTACTTCTGTCTGACTGTCTCACTTCTGTCTGACTGTCTTACTTCTGTCTGACTGTCTCACTTCTGTCTGACTGTCTTACTTCTGTCTGAATGTCTTACTTCTGTCTGACTGTCTTACTTCTGTCTGACTGTCTTACTTCTGTCTGACTGTCTCACTTCTGTCTGACTGTCTTACTTCTGTCTGACTGTCTTACTTCTGTCTGACTGTCTCACTTCTGTCTGACTGTCTCACTTCTGTCTGAATGTCTTACTTCTGTCTGACTGTCTTACTTCTGTCTGACTGTCTTACTTCTGTCTGACTGTCTTACTTCTGTCTGAATGTCTTACTTCTGTCTGACTGTCTTACTTCTGTCTGACTGTCTTACTTCTGTCTGACTGTCTCACTTCTGTCTGACTGTCTTACTTCTGTCTGACTGTCTTACTTCTGTCTGACTGTCTTACTTCTGTCTGACTGTCTCACTTCTGTCTGACTGTCTTACTTCTGTCTGACTGTCTTACTTCTGTCTGACTGTCTTCACTTCTGTCTGACTGTCTCACTTCTGTCTGACTGTCTTACTTCTGTCTGACTGTCTTACTTCTGTCTGACTGTCTTATTCTTCTGTGTCTTACTTCTGTCTGACTGTCTTACTTCTGTCTGACTGTCTTACTTCTGTCTGACTGTCTTACTTCTGTCTGACTGTCTTACTTCTGTCTGACTGTCTTACTTCTGTCTGAATGTCTTACTTCTGTCTGACTGTCTTACTTCTGTCTGATGTCTTACTTCTGTCTGACTGTCTCACTGTCTGTCTGACTGTCTTCTTCTGTGTGAATGTCTTACTTCTGTCTGAATGTCTTACTTCTGTCTGACTGTCTTACTTCTGTTTGAATGTCTTACTTCTGTCTGACTGTCTTACTTCTGTCTGACTGTCTTACTTCTCTCTGAATGTCTTACTTCTGTCTGAATGTCTTACTTCTGTCTGACTGTCTTACTTCTGTGTGAATGTCTTACTTCTGTCTGACTGTCTTTCTTCTGTCTGCATTACACACATCGTCAGCAGTACACACGGGCCATGTTGTTGCTGGTATCATCGTTTCGGACGAACTTACTGCCCCCATCTTCAGTGTGATCGTTCTTTTTAAGGCTGTATATTTATGTACAAGGCGTGTTTTATCTGACGAACTGTAGTTTCACTTGGCGCCGCGCTTGTGAGCGGTCGGGTGATTCGGCTACGTTAATACGATGAACGAGACGACAGGAAGTGACAACCGACTGTTGTCAGATGAAATAACCACTGCCCGTTTGAACACAGACCATCAGTGAACAGTCCCCACTGACGACGGTCCCCACTAACGACGGTCCCCACTGAACGACGACGACGCCCCACTGACGCGTTGACAAACACAGCTATGTGCAATGTCCACTGCATAACACTTGCGGCCTTTATGTCAACAGAAGCACAAGGTTTAGACAGGAAGAGCAGGAGGCTGTTTGTAAATAAAACGTGTAACTAATGTGGTGGCACTGTCTTTCCGATAAGCATTGGGCCAGTTGCACTCGAGATGCGAGCCGAAACGTCTGTACGTCTTCATGTAAAGTGTCTTGTTCTTGTTTTCCTGTTATCAATTAGCCTAGGAACACGTCTTCGCGGTCACAGTATTTCCCCTACGCTGCTGACGTGCAGACGGCAGGCCGGTTAGGTGTGGCCTTCGCCTTTCCTATTTCCGGGTACCAGGCAAACACATAATTTTTCCGCGTCCTGCGCGAGGAAAAATGTAGTGAGAGGGAGAGGGGCGGAGCGACAATGCTACTAGTGATCGTAAAAACATCTCATTTGCCAATAACTCGAAGGAAATTACTACAAGAAACTAACATTGGGATAAACCTAGGCTAGTCACTCACCAATCAGTTGTAATGAGTAATGAGGGATGGATCATTACCTGCTTTTACTCGCTGTCCGATTGTAACCTGCCAATTCCAGAGATGTCCGAGTCAGTCTCCTGCCTTTCATCACTCCCCGAGTCATCATCACCGCTACTTGAAATTTCCAGATTTATAAGAAAGTGGCGATCTTCAAAATCATCCAGTCTTCCTTCATCCTCCAAGTAGCGATCTTCGAAACTTTTTGCATGGCGACATGTCGAATCCCATTCGTCAGGTGTCACTGAATTGAATTTTTGTCTCAATAAAGTTTTAACTTCATCAAGCCTAAATGAAACATTATGTGTCGCAACTCAGTTCGTAACTAATCCCCATATTAGTTCTATTGGATTCAGTTCTGGATGATACGGTGACAAACGTAGCTCAGAATGACCATGTTCTTCGAGGATAAAATCAATTTTGTAAGTTTTGAATTTAGGCATGTTAAGTTTTACAATTTCGAACAGCTCGGCTTTGAACATGGTAGCACTGAATGGTATATTTCTGTCATTGAGCCAGTCTTGCATTTGTTTCTTTGTCGAGTTGGAGGTAGGAGCGGGGCAGATCTGTACACTATGATAAGATGCATTATCAAGCACTAAAACAGAGCGTGGTGGCAAGTTTGGTGTAAGTGTTTCGCGTAGCCACTTTATAAAAATATCGCTGTTCATGTCGCCACGATAATCACCCGTCCGTGCACTAGATTTGTATATCAACAGGGCATCGGAACAAACCCTGCTTCACCACCGGCATAAACTATAATTAATCTGGTTCCTTTCGACACAGAGCACGTGTACCAGCTCCTGTACTATCGTACCGTGTTGTGTGGCTACTGTGTATATATGTCTCGTCAACGTAAATAACCGGCCTCATTTCTTCCCTGTATTTCTTTATCTTTCTAATGAAGCACAGTCTTTGGTACCTTATGTCCTGCCTCTCGGTCAGTATAGCCCTATTGTCTGGTTTTTTTCCACGGAAACCCGAGTCTTCGTAAAATTCGGCGTAAAGTTTCTTTGCTTCCACTGAACCCAATGTCCGTTATTAATTTTGAGTGCAATTTCTTTAACGTAGGTCTTTCACCTTCAGTTAAGGCGAAGTTCTGCACAGTTCGGCGGATAACACTTCGTCGAAGCCATCGAGTTGTGTTTTCGGTGATGCCTTACTCCGTGTCTTCCCTGGAGTTGAAAATGATGAGGGATGTTCAGACGATTCTTTATCTCTCCTTTCCGAATCAATATTACGTACTGTCCTTTCCGAAACTGCAGTAGCAGCCTGTGTCCTTTTCCCGAATTTCTTTAATGCCATCTGAATACTCAGTTCTGCCTCACGTTTCATGAACTCATGAACATTAGACACAATTTCCCTTGCCTGACTGTGCAGTGTTTTAGATTTTAACTTTGTTACAACAGGAGGCATTTTACACACACTTTAACCAAGCCCGCAGTTATACGTACCTATGTCACTGAAAGTTAGGATCACATTGCTTGTAGAAAGGTCTGTATTCAAACTTGGGTTTGGCTAAGTGCAAAGGTAGCGGGCTCTGGCACCATGTTTGCCACATAGTCACTCTCTCTCAATTTTCACAGAGGTAACATCGTTTAAACGTATTACTTACGGAGCACAGATTGGGAAGGGATTATTTCGACTTGGCAATAGCGCACTGTACCCAGACCTGGGCAATCAACGCAAAGCTGCCACGTTGTTATAACGTGAGGACAAATACCTCCCACTCCTATACGCTACTAAATAACCTTCTCAGGACGGTGGCTGAAAGGAAAATGACTGATGTAGCAACAACGGTGATGCTAAAAGGACAGAAAGGGAGTAGTGTGGACTGACTGATTTCGGTCTCTGCGTCGCGGAAAAGATATTTGAGTCGAGCAATACACGTAGTTGAGCGACGCGTGTGCTGTGGGCGGGCGTGGCTAATAGTGTCTCACCTAACCCGTCAGTTTACATCGTACAAGTTAACTTGTGCATCTGTTATTGGTAGTCATGTAGGCTATTACGTTTGTCACAGTAATTCAGCAGACATAAGCAGTCTGTGCGCCTACTGCAGTACCGTACTTAGCGCACAAATTGGTAGTCATGTAGGCTATTACGTTTGTCACAGTAATTCAGCAGACATAACAGTCTGTGCGCCTACTGCAGTACCTTACTTAGCGCACAAATTGGTAGTCATGTAGGCTATTGCGTTTGTCACAGTAATTCAGCAGACATAACAGTCTGTGCGCCTACTGCAGTACCTTACTTAGCGCACAAATTGGTAGTCATGTAGGCTATTACGTTTGTCACAGTAATTCAGCAGACATAACAGTCTGTGCGCCTACTGCAGTACCTTACTTAGCGCACAAATTGGTAGTCATGTAGGCTATTGCGTTTGTCACAGTAATTCAGCAGACATAACAGTCTGTGCGCCTACTGCAGTACCTTACTTAGCGCACAAATTGGTAGTCATGTAGGCTATTGCGTTTGTCACAGTAATTCAGCAGACATAACAGTCTGTGCGCCTACTGCAGTACCTTACTTAGCGCACAAATTGGTAGTCATGTAGGCTATTACGTTTGTCACAGTAATTCAGCAGACATAACAGTCTGTGCGCCTACTGCAGTACCGTACTTAGCGCACAAATTGGTAGTCATGTAGGCTATTACGTTTGTCACAGTAATTCAGCAGACATAACAGTCTGTGCGCCTACTGCAGTACCTTACTTAGCGCACAAATTGGTAGTCATGTAGGCTATTGCGTTTGTCACAGTAATTCAGCAGACATAACAGTCTGTGCGCCTACTGCAGTACCTTACTTAGCGCACAAATTGGTAGTCATGTAGGCTATTACGTTTGTCACAGTAATTCAGCAGACATAACAGTCTGTGCGCCTACTGCAGTACCTTACTTAGCGCACAAATTGGTAGTCATGTAGGCTATTGCGTTTGTCACAGTAATTCAGCAGACATAACAGTCTGTGCGCCTACTGCAGTACTGTACTTAGCGCACAAATTGGTAGTCATGTAGGCTATTGCGTTTGTCACAGTAATTCAGCAGACATAAGCAGTCTGTGCGCCCACTGCAGTACCGTACTTAACGCACAAATTGGTAGTCATATAGGCTATTACGTTTGTCACAGTAATTCAGCAGACATAACAGTCTGTGCGCCCACTGCAGTACCGTACTTAACGCACAAATTGGTAGTCATGTAGGCTATTACGTTTGTCACAGTAATTCAGCAGACATAAGCAGTCTGTGCGCACACTGCAGTACCGTACTTAGCGCACAAATTGGTAGTCATGTAGGCTATTACGTTTGTCACAGTCATTCAGCAGACATAAGCAGTCTGTGCGCCTACTGCAGTACCGTACTTAGCGCACAAATTGGTAGTCATGTAGGCTATTACGTTTGTCACAGTAATTCAGCATACATAACAGTCTGTGCGCCCACTGCAGTACCGTACTTAGCGCACAAATTGGTAGTCATGTAGGCTATTACGTTTGTCACAGTAATTCAGCAGACATAAGCAGTCTGTGCGCCCACTGCAGTACCGTACTTAGCGCACAAATTGGTAGTCATGTAGGCTATTACGTTTGTCACAGTAATTCAGCAGACATAAGCAGTCTGTGCGCCCACTGCAATACCGTACTTAGCGCACAAATTGGTAGTCATGTAGGCTATTACGTTTGTCACAGTAATTCAGCAGACATAAGCAGTCTGTGCGCCTACTGCAGTACCGTACTTAGCGCACAAATTGGTAGTCATGTAGGCTATTACGTTTGTCACAGTAATTCAGCACACATAACAGTCTGTGCGCACACTGCAGTACCGTACTTAGCGCACAAATTGGTAGTGCACCGGGGTCCCTCTCTTTTCTGGGCTACCCCTCTCTGCTATATCTGCTCTACTATGCTGGGCCCCGCAGATAAGCCGAGATGCGCACACAACAAAATACAATATATCGAACAAATCATAAATATATATTTTAACCAACAACATACAATAAAACAATAAATACAAAATACACGACGGAGACTAATCAAGCAATTACTTGTGCACATACATACCAAAATAATGTACCTTGGCGTCGTCGTGGGGCTAAACCCAACAAAACCAAAGACCGGGACCACGACGACCGCCAAGGGACTCCGACCTCACCAACTCACTGCTGGACAGAATTTTGCCCCCATGACCGAGACGAAATTTAGATGTTACTAGTAGACGGCTAGGTTCAGAGTGCTTTCCACAATCACGCACAGGTCTGAAGTAAACTCAGGAGAGGAGGGGAAATGGAGGGGAACCAAGTAGGAGGGGATTGATGCGCGCGACGAAAGTCCGTGGTTCGAGTACCGCAGGGCGTGCTGGGAAAACTCCCGGCACAACCCCGACCTCCAAAACCAGACGTGTTGGTATTTTTAAAGAAAGTACACTGCGTTGCACTGCACACTGTTGGAGAATAATCGGTAGTGTCACTTGGCTATACATAATAGTCCACTGAATGTCACTACCCAATCCATCGGCTGACCCCTGCTTATGCACCACATGTGCCAGTTAAGTCCTGCGGGCCGCCTTCCGTACAAGCTCACTGTCCTGCCACCGCCTCCTCGGTGGTCCATCAGCCTGCTTCGTACTTCTCCTACCGCAGTAGATTCGCTGCTCCTTCCTTTTTGCTTACGGGCCAACTGTCACCCGTCCTCCGAGGTGACGCACTACGGTTGCCAGCGGGATCCATACCAACCGAGTGATGCCCTTCGCCCCGATGTTCTGATGATTCGGATCACCCGGCGCGCATCATAGGATGGAAGGGTTCTGAAACTTTGGGTTCATAAGTATCTAATCATGACACCCTAGCCAGAGCAAACCTTCCTCTTTTGGACAAGTAATTCCATGCGCTCAACACAGCACAAACATTTGACTTCATACAACAATGAAAATATGTTACAACACTGGACCAAATCACCAGTACATAGCTGTGACAACAATTCACAATACATGACATTTCAAACAATTACATTAACTGTTACACATAATGATAACTGAATAACATAACTGATAACATACATAATACAAAATCATGACTAGTCATGGAAAGCAGGTTTTATCTGCGAGAGATGAGCAAAAGCTAAAGACAAAAGATGAACTACGAGCTCAACAAGAGGTACCGGAATTCGGCAAATCTCGTACCTCGGCCTGACGATACGAGTTTTAGCACCACCCCTCGCCCTAAATCAAACATCCACCCGAAGACAAGAGAAAGACAATGAGTACGATGAACACGAAAGACGCAGCAGTTTGGGCTTACCACTGCGTCTCTCCCTGCTCAACACCACGTCCAGTCCACTCCACTCCTCGCGGCCACATTACCTACGTGCCTTACCTAGGGGGCAATCTCGCTGCAAGTGACCTACTGCCTTACAGTGATAACACCGTTTGCTAACGTACGCAAACCGCCCTTCCGTTGGCCGCTTATAGTCTGGAACCACGTATTGCCGACCCTCACAGCCAACGGCCTCACTGCGCCGCCCTACGTCCCTACGTATCTCGGCCTGGCGCTGCTTGTTAGCGAAAGTGAGATTCTGATCCAAGATGGCTAACTGATCTAAATCCCTGTAGTTAGTCGGCTTTGCCTGAAAGACAAAGCTGGAACGCTGAGTAGGAGCCAAACCCTCTATAATATTATATACTACGTCGCGCTCCGACACAGGCAATCTCAGAACTCTCGCCGCGTCCTTAACTGACCAAATATACGTAGCGAATGTTTCTCCTTCTCGCTGCAACCGCTCGTACTTTTCCCGACGTAACTGATCAAATAACCGCCGCGGAATAAAGCACTCTAATAGCTCCCTATGGAGACGCTCAAATTCCCAAGCACCCTGTAACGCTGCCATTACTTTCCCTGCTAACGTATCCAGGCAATATGGGAAAATTAACTCGAGTAACTGTACATCAGTAAGCATAGAAAGGTCACGAATCCTAATCACCTCCGTCAAAAACACAAGTAGTTGGTCGACCTGTAATCCATTTATACGAGGCAATCTCTTTAATAAACCCTCTATAGGATGTGGTAATTTACCGAAAATACTGGAGATAGATTGAGTGACCGCGTCTCTTCCACCACAAAAATGACTAGATAAAGCCCGACCTCTAAGCTGCTGATCGGCTTCGCTACTTACGGTATTTGCGGAAATACCTAACCCGTCCCTCGGCATATCCTGTTCGCGTCCTTCGGTGGTGTTTCCATTCGGTAGTTGTTCACCATCTTCCGATGCAAGATCACGTACATCGTTCCCTGGGAGCAGGAACTCTCGTTCAACCGCCGCTAACCGGGCTGCTAGACTGGAAACCTCGTCACGCTGATTGCCTGCAACCTCCGGACACAAATCCTCTAAATGCCTGATACGGTTCCAAAAATGGGCAATTCTAGTCCTCATACGGGAGACAGGGGGTAATGCCTCTTTTTCCAATTGATTATACAATGCTTCCAATTCCCCCAACTTACTACACGCGCAGCGATACAGAACTTCAAAACTGTCTTGCGCCAGATAACTCGCAAGGCTAGGAACTCCATCCGCATGTACAACACGAAAGATTTTACGCAGAAACTGCACGTCCCCTGAACTATTCAGGCCCCTGGATGCCAACTCGTACTGAAGCTCATCCCTCAACAAATAGTTCGGGTTCATCTTCACTACCGAAACACAGGAACAATTCCCCAGTCATACAACAATCTGTACTCTAGCCCTGTATCACTAGTCACCTAGGACTAATCAAAGCTGCCTTTCCATGACAAAATACAGTATATAACAAAATATGTACATAACTAAATTAAATTTAACCTTTTCAGTACATCATACTCTGTTGTTTACCGGCACACAGTGATCAGGTCTCCACTCACTGTACGTTGCCCTCAGGCACCTCACGTAGCAACAGCGGTTACGTCTATCCAAAGGTTACGTAACCGGTTCAGTACTTCCGCGTAGCAACAGAATGAGTTACGTACTGTAACAGCCCCCAATGGCGTCCAACCCCTAGCAATTCGACCGGCTGACACAATCTACTGTCATCTGCGATCATCTATATTGCTAGTCACAAATCATTCAATAATTCTACGCTACTATGCCGTACGTTACCATTGGTGCCATATCTATAGCAGTCCTACGACAGTAGCACGCTCACATATTCCATTTTGTGTTCTTCTTACCCATGGCGACCATGAACAACCACAGGCACAAAAGGAACGAAACCACGCTCTGCTACCATCTGCACCGGGGTCCCTCTCTTTTCTGGGCTACCCCTCTCTGCTATATCTGCTCTACTATGCTGGGCCCCGCAGATAAGCCGAGATGCGCACACAACAAAATACAATATATCGAACAAATCATAAATATATATTTTAACCAACAACATACAATAAAACAATAAATACAAAATACACGACGGAGACTAATCAAGCAATTACTTGTGCACATACATACCAAAATAATGTACCTTGGCGTCGTCGTGGGGCTAAACCCAACAAAACCAAAGACCGGGACCACGACGACCGCCAAGGGACTCCGACCTCACCAACTCACTGCTGGACAGAATTTTGCCCCCATGACCGAGACGAAATTTAGATGTTACTAGTAGACGGCTAGGTTCAGAGTGCTTTCCACAATCACGCACAGGTCTGAAGTAAACTCAGGAGAGGAGGGGAAATGGAGGGGAACCAAGTAGGAGGGGATTGATGCGCGAGACGAAAGTCCGTGGTTCGAGTACCGCAGGGCGTGCTGGGAAAACTCCCGGCACAGTAGTCATGTAGGCTATTACGTTTGTCACAGTAATTCAGCACACATAACAGTCTGTGCGCCTACTGCAGTACCGTACTTAGCGCACAAATTGGTAGTCATGTAGGCTATTACGTTTGTCACAGTAATTCAGCAGACATAATCAGTCTGTGCGCCCACTGCAGTACCGTACTTAACGCACAAATTCGCACAGAACTCAAATTCCCCACTGACTGCAGTAGATATCAGATTTGATCTAAATCCTTCGGCCTCTCATGTTAAGGGAAGAAAATAGGCTGAGGGTGTTCGAGATTGGGGTGCTGAGGGAGATATTTGTGGCCAAGAGGGACGGGGTAACAGGGAAATTGAGAAAACTGCATAGTGAGGAACTTCATGATTTGTACTGTTGACCGGCTGTTGTTGGGGTGGTCAGATTGAGGGGGTTGTGTGGCACTTATGAGGAATGCATACAGGGTTTGGTGGGGAAACCTGAAGGAAAGAAACACCTTGCAAGACCTAGGTGTTGTTGGGAGGATAATATTAAAATGGGTATGTAGCATGGTAAGATGTAGACTGGATTAGTGTGACTGAGGTTGGGGCCAATTGCGGGATCATATGAACAGTAATGAATTGTCGATTTCCGTAAAATTCATAAAAAAGTTTCGCTTGCTTAGGAACTGTCAGCTTCTCAAGGAGGACTGCTGTGCGGTGGCAATCAGTCACTTAGATTAAAACTCAGGAACGAAGGCGTGCGAGCGGTAAGTTCCGCGCAGAAGAATAAACAGACACTGCAACACGGACCAACAGCAACACGTAAGCAGGCGCTGAGCCAGTTAGCACGAGGTCACACGTCTTGCGACTGCGCGGCTGCAGGCACCGCTGTCGTTCGTGTTAGACTGCGGGTGCAGTGGATGTGCGCTGTAACAACTGTCAGTAGGATATCTTAGCAAGATACCGCCCGAACGACTGATGTCATTACATATGTGAAGTGGATGTGCGCTGTAACAACTGTCAGTAGGATATCTTAGCAAGATACCGCCCGAACGACTGATGTCATTACATATGTCAAGTGGATGTGCGCTGTAACAACTGTCAGTAGGATATCTTAGCAAGATACCGCCCGAACGACTGATGTCATTACATATGTCAAGTGGATGTGCGCTGTAACAACTGTCAGTAGGATATCTTAGCAAGATACCGCCCGAACGACTGATGTCATTACATATGTCAAGTGGATGTGCGCTGTAACAACTGTCAGTAGGATATCTTAGCAAGATACCGCCCGAACGACTGATGTCATTACATATGTGAAGTGGATGTGCGCTGTAACAACTGTCAGTAGGATATCTTAGCAAGATACCGCCCGAACGACTGATGTCATTACATATGTCAAGTGGATGTGCGCTGTAACAACTGTCAGTAGGATATCTTAGCAAGATACCGCCCGAACGACTGATGTCATTACATATGTCAAGTGGATGTGCGCTGTAACAACTGTCAGTAGGATATCTTCGCAAGATACCGCCCGAACGACTGATGTCATTACATATGTGAAGTGGATGTGCGCTGTAACAACTGTCAGTAGGATATCTTCGCAAGATACCGCCCGAACGACTGATGTCATTACATATGTGAAGTGGATGTGCGCTGTAACAACTGTCAGTAGGATATCTTAGCAAGATACCGCCCGAACGACTAATGTCATTACATATGTGCAGTGGATGTGCGCTGTAACAACTGTCAGTAGGATATCTTCGCAAGATACCGCCCGAACGACTGATGTCATTACATATGTGCAGTGGATGTGCGCTGTAACAACTGTCAGTAGGATATCTTAGCAAGATACCGCCCGAACGACTGATGTCATTACATATGTGAAGTGGATGTGCGCTGTAACAACTGTCAGTAGGATATCTTAGCAAGATACCGCCCGAACGACTGATGTCATTACATATGTGCAGTGGATGTGCGCTGTAACAACTGTCAGTAGGATATCTTCGCAAGATACCGCCCGAACGACTGATGTCATTACATATGTGCAGTGGATGTGCGCTGTAACAACTGTCAGTAGGATATCTTCGAAAGATACCGCCCGAACTACTGATGTCATTACATATGTGCAGTGGATGTGCGCTGTAACAACTGTCAGTAGGATATCTTCGCAAGATACCGCTCGAACTACAGATGTCATTACATATGTGCAGTGGATGTGCGCTGTAACAACTGTCAGTAGGATATCTTCGAAAGATACCGCCCGAACGACTAATGTCGTTACATATGTGCAGTGGATGTGCGCTGTAACAACTGTCAGTAGGATATCTTCGCAAGATACCGCCCGAACTACTGATGTCATTACATATGTGCAGTGGATGTGCGCTGTAACAACTGTCAGTAGGATATCTTCGCAAGATACCGCCCGAACTACTGATGTCATTACATATGTGCAGTGGATGTGCGCTGTAACAACTGTCAGTAGGATATCTTTGCAAGATACCGCCCGAACGACTGATGTCATTACATATGTGCAGTGGATGTGCGCTGTAACAACTGTCAGTAGGATATCTTTGCAAGATACCGCCCGAACGACTGATGTCATTACATATGTGCAGTGGATGTGCGCTGTAACAACTGTCAGTAGGATATCTTCGCAAGATACCGCCCGAACGACTGATGTCATTACATATGTGCAGTGGATGTGCGCTGTAACAACTGTCAGTATGATATCTTCGCAAGATACCGCCCGAACTACTGATATCATTACTATGGGCGAATTCCACCGGACTTGACACAGGCACGGAGTGAGGATGTGGGCCGCGATAGCTCAGTCGGTATAGCGACTAGCTACGGGCTGGACGGTCCGGGGATCGAATCCCGGTGGAGGCGAGATTTTCCATACCCGTCCAGACCGGCCCACTCAGCCTCTTGTGCAATGGGTACCGGGTCTCTTTGTAGGGGGTAAAACAGCCGGGGCGTGGCGTTGACCACCCACCTCCATCTAGTGCCAAGGTTAAAGAACGAGTAGAGCTATACCTCTACTCCCCATCTGGGCCTTCGTGGCCTGTTATAGGGTGAAGTTTATCTTTACTTTTGCGGAGTGAGGATGGATGACAAGACGTCATTTTTTGGGAAAATGATTGTTCCGGGTTGCTTCTCATGCAATCAGCAGAGGATACTGGGTAAACGGAAGTTATACAACGAGAGAGATGTTAACGGAAATTGGTATCGTGTGAACATTGTTACTTAACTGTTACATTAGTATCATGTAAACATTTTTACTTAACTGTTACATTAGTATCATGTAAACATTTTTACTTAACTGTTACATTAGTATCATGTAAACATTGTTACTTAACTGTTACATTAGTATCATGTAAACATTGTTACTTAACTGTTACATTAGTATCATGTAAACATTGTTACTTAACTGTTACATTCAGCACCGCTCCTACTTCGGTCCATTTTTTTAAATTTCTTTGTTGCGGTACAATTTTGAACACAATTCCCACGACGGCCTTCATCCCTACACGCGGTCTACCGATCTGTCCACATCAATTGCAATAATAGGAATGAACGAATGTCCGATCGTGCGACTGATTTCTTCAGACCAGTCTGACGAGTCGTCAGACGTCGCACGAGCACGTCGTGTCTACTGCAGCTACACTTGCAAGTTTTAATGCACTCCTTTCCTAACGCGACTACGTCCGATTTGCACCGAGTGACAAGTCGCGGACAGCAGACCTTATTATGCGTTAATTGCATGCAGCAGCCAGATAGTGTTACAGTGTTGTTTGTATACTGCTTTCACTTTACTTGTTGGCCGGATCTTCCTGTCCACAGTATCTCTTGATGTAACCTCTGTACCGTGTGGTCATCACAAACAGAACTATCGGATTTAAACAACAGTTCACATATGTCAGGCAATACGTAATCATATTAACCAAATTATACTGCCAGTGAGGTACATCAATACCCACCTGATGCCTCAGAAACTTGAACAGGAAATATGGCATATAACTGACGACGAAAAGAACCACAAGAGCAACCAGAACGTTTGACGACACCATACGGTCGTGTTTTAACTGCGCTTGTCCTGTCGCTTCCCCAGGGATTCTGCCAATACTTCGTCTTATTCTGCAGGCAGTCAGTCCTGAACACACTGCGACAATGATCAGAGGCACCACACAGAACACGATGAGATCAACTGTGCTCACAGGACCGAACTTGCCTGACGAAACTTCGGAACAAACTGCTCTGTCTATGTGAGCGATAACAGCATGAGGCACGGACAAAACGAGGCCAAGCCCCCAGACGGATGCTATCAACACGTACTTGGTCTTCTTGCCCTGATGACTCCACACAAGCGAGGGCAGTCCCCTTACAGACACGAATCTCTGAAAACTGATCATCACCACGGAGTAGGTGCTAACACCAACGAACACATAACTAAAGAAAAAGAATAGTTGACAGCCCAACAAGCCGAACTGCCAGGGCATAATGACACGTAAATAGTCCAAAAGCAGGTTTATAACCAGTGACACGCAGTCCACGACTGTCAGGTTTATCAGCATTGCGTTCGGAAGTGTCCGCGTCTCCTTGTGTCTGATGAAGATGGTCAGCAGCAGCCCGTTACCCGTCATGCCCACCACCATGAAAATCGCCAAAATCACTGGCGTCAGCTTGTAAAATAGAAAGTCATCCTGTTGCTTTCCAAACACGTATGTCTTGTACGTTTGCAACGTCTGTGTTTCGTCTTCAATTAGATTTGCCCAGTAATGAGTATCAAGGAAGCGCGATATGTCACTTGATGTTATGGCCTTTACAAAAGGGTTTTCTTGTCTATGTTCCGACATGTTCTCAGCCCTTTCGAAACAGTTCTTTAATAAGTTTACCACTTTATTTTGCTCCCCGACAATGATTTCCCACACTGAAGTTGCATTGAGTAAATACATTTCTTTAGTTTGCTGGTTTATACTTTGGTACACTGCAACAATTTTGGCCTCTTCTGATATCATTTCAGTCAAACGTTCAACTAACTCCACCACAGATCCCACGTGCCTCATACTAGTTGTGTATACATCTGCGACAGTATCAAGAACACCCACTTCGCCCATTGCTGCTGTACTCTCGTTCAATCTGACCACAAATTCTGTGCATTTATGGACGTATTTCCGTGACATGGAAATGACACGATGTCCTATAGTTGTGTTCTGTGTACAACTGAACAGCATGGCGGTGTTTATGAGCGTATTAAATTGAGCGCGCAGTTGCCATGCCGTCCTTACCAGCTCATGAAGAAAGCCGCCATCGTACGAAATATACTGCAATTCATCTGCATCTAGATCGGTACAGTTACCATGATCGGTACATTTACCAACATAAACTTTACGTATATAACATATAACATATATATAACATGTATAACATATATTACCAACATAACTTGAGATGTTAAATCCAGATACGAGATTTTCTAAACTTATATTTAATTCGTTGTGCAACATGCTGGCCAAAGAGGTGAAGCTTTCGGGAATATTTGTGGTGGTGATTTGATCGGAATCTACACCACTCGAGTCGTCCTTCCGATTAGATGTCTCAGTCTGACTCCAGATGGCAGCATCTGTCTTATAAGTCTCCATTGTAAAGGTGACAAACGCAAGCTGCAAAATGGCGATGGTCATAAAGGTGATTGGCCGGTTGATCATCTGCAAACAATTAACATGTAATTAGTTAATGGACCTGTAAACTGTACATCAGTCTGCCAGTGTGCTGTTCGTGTTTCCTAGAGCTAGCCTACAGTTTGTTACGCAACGCGACGGAAGTACTGTTGTCGACTCACGAGAACCACTTTGACTTTGACAGTGATGGTGCAGGAGGGAAAATCAGACCGTTAGGTGTTTGTGTCCAATAACCAATGTATTATAGTTATAAATACGTTGGACTGAAATCCAGTCGCGTCTCTTGCGTGCGAGTTAAAAGTGTTATTTTGTTGTGTGTTCCACCAAGTTAGAGGTGAATCTAGGGTTATTATAAAGTGAACAGCTAACAAATGGCGATCAGTAAAGTGACAGAGACAGACATATGTTTGGCAGGACCTATATGTTGTCTGTGCAATGTTAGCAATGTTAGGTACGGGACCGTACACACGACCGTACACACGCTGCCAAGGCCAGGGTTGTTCCTGTCATTCTGGAACAGTACGTTCAACTGAATGAAGAACTGACTGCTGTGTGCACAACATTAGTGCTGCGTTAGGTCTCCATCATATAAATAACTGACTGCTGTGTGCACAACATTAGTGCTGAGTTAGGTCTCCATCCTATAAAGAACTGACTGCTGTGTGCACAACATTAGTGCTGCGTTAGGTCTCCATCCTATAAAGAACTGACTGCTGTGTGCACAACATTAGTGCTGCGTTAGGTCTCCATCCTATAAAGAACTGACTGCTGTGTGCACAACATTAGTGCTGCGTTAGGTCTCCATCCTATAAAGAACTGACTGCTGTGTGCAAAACATTAGTGCTGCGTTAGGTCTCCATCCTATAAAGAACTGACTGCTGTGTGCAAAACATTAGTGCTGCGTTAGGTCTCCATCATATAAAGAACTGACTGCTGTGTGCACAACATTAGTGCTGAGTTAGGTCTCCATCCTATAAAGAACTGACTGCTGTGTGCACAACATTAGTGCTGCGTTAGGTCTCCATCCTATAAAGAACTGACTGCTGTGTGCACAACATTAGTGCTGCGTTAGGTCTCCGTCCTATAAAGAACTGACTGCTGTGTGCACAACATTAGTGCTGCGTTAGGTCTCCATCCTATAAAGAACTGACTGCTGTGTGCACAACATTAGTGCTGCGTTAGGTCTCCATCCTATAAAGAACTGACTGCTGTGTGCAAAACATTAGTGCTGCGTTAGGTCTCCATCCTATAAAGAACTGACTGCTGTGTGCAAAACATTAGTGCTGCGTTAGGTCTCCATCCTATAAAGAACTGACTGCTGTGTGCACAACATTAGTTCTGCGTTAGGTCTCCATCCTATAAAGAACTGACTGCTGTGTGCACAACATTAGTGCTGCGTTAGGTCTCCATCCTATAAAGAACTGACTGCTGTGTGCACAACATTATTGCTGCGTTAGGTCTCCATCCTATAAAGAACTGACTGCTGTGTGCACAACATTAGTGCTGAGTTACGTCTCCATCCTATAAAGAACTGACTGCTGTGTGCAAAACATTAGTGCTGCGTTAGGTCTCCATCATATAAAGAACTGACTGCTGTGTGCACAACATTAGTGCTGAGTTAGGTCTCCATCCTATAAAGAACTGACTGCTGTGTGCACAACATTAGTGCTGCGTTAGGTCTCCATCCTATAAAGAACTGACTGCTGTGTGCACAACATTAGTGCTGCGTTAGGTCTCCATCCTATAAAGAACTGACTGCTGTGTGCACAACATTAGTGCTGTGTTAGGTCTCCATCCTATAAAGAACTGACTGCTGTGTGCACAACATTAGTGCTGCGTTAGGTCTCCATCCTATAAGGAACTGACTGCTGTGTGCACAACATTAGTGCTGCGTTAGGTCTGCATCCTATAAAGAACTGACTGCTGTGTGCACAACATTAGTGCTGCGTTAGGTCTCCATCCTATAAAGAACTGACTGCTGTGTGCACAACATTAGTGCTGCGTTAGGTCTCCATCCTATAAAGAATTGACTGCTGTGTGCACAACATTAGTGCTGCGTTAGGTCTCCATCCTATAAAGAACTGACTGCTGTGTGCAAAACATTAGTGCTGCGTTAGGTCTCCATCCTATAAAGAACTGACTGCTGTGTGCAAAACATTAGTGCTGCGTTAGGTCTCCATCCTATAAAGAACTGACTGCTGTGTGCACAACATTAGTGCTGCGTTAGGTCTCCATCCTATAAAGAACTGACTGCTGGGTTCCGTGCTTGTAGCGGACGTGGTTGAGGCGGACATATTTGTTGATAAGGAAGACGATAAGGTTACGTGGCTGTAGCGGCCGTGGGCCAGGCGGACATGCTTTTTAAAAGGAAGAGGATGTGAAAGAATACAAGAAATACCTGCACACCTGTGTACTTGTGTGGAGATGAGAATGCAGGACGAAGTGAAAACATAAAGATAGATAATACACTTTGAAAGGGTGGAACAGTTGAAATATTTGGGAAGGACTGTTGAGGAATGGAAATTACATTAGTGAAGAAATTAAGAGCAGACTGAAGTCACGTAATGCTTGTTATCATTCGGTGCAGGATTTTGTGTCTTACAGTTTGCTATCAAAAAACACAAACATTAAGATATACAGAACTGTAATTTTGTTGTTGTTTTGTATGGGTGTGAAACTTGGTCTGTCATACTGAGGGAGGAACATAGGCTGAGGGTGTTCGAGAATAGGGTGCTGAGGGGGATATTTGGGTCTAAGGGGGACGGGGTAACAGGGGAGTGGAGAAGACTACATAACGAGGAACTTAATTATCTGTACTCATCACTAAATATTATTCGGGTAATCAAATCAAGAAGAATGAGGTGGGCGGGGCATTTAGCACGTATGGGTGAAAGGAGAGGTGCATACAGGATTTTGGTGGGGAGACCTGAGGGAAGGAGAGCACTTGGAAGACCCAGCGTAGATGGGAGGATAATATGAAAATGGATCTTCAGGACTGGACTGGATTGGTCTGGCTCAGGATAGGGACAAGTGGCGAGCTCTTGTGATGTGGCAATGAACTCCGGGTTCCATAAAATGTGGGAAATTTCTTGACTAGCTGAGGACCTGTTAGCCTTTCAAAAAGGACTCTGCTCTATGGAAGCGCATTTCTGTCTAGGCTAAAGATTTCCTCCAGTTCTTTACGTCGGCCGGAAAGCGGGTGCCTCTACACACACAGTTGTGCCTCTACACACACAGTTGTGCCTCTACACACACAGTTGTGCCTCTACACACACAGTTGTGCCTCTACACACACAGTTGTGCCTCTACACACACAGTTGTGCCTCTACACACAGTTGTGCCTCTACACACACAGTTGTGCCTCTACACACACAGTTGTGCCTCTACACACACAGTTGTGCCTCTACACACACAGTTCCCAGAAATGATAACTGCATCTAGATCAGCCGTCGCCAACCGGTGGTCCGCGGACCACTGATGGTCCGCGAGAAAATTTTGGTGGTCCGTGAAGAAATTTGGACATTATTTGCAATTTTTATGTTTATTATACTGTTTCATTATATTCACTATATTCATTATATATTAATATCACACTAATAATTTTGTTATAATTAAACAAGTGCATTTCATATTAATAAAATGGAACTTTTATGATCATTATTTTATAGATGTTTGTACCTTTTTAAAAAAATTCATGTTAGTGGTCCGCGGGATTCAAAATTGTGAGTTTGGTGGTCCGTGAGGTCCGAATGGTTGGCGACCGCTGCTCTAGATGTCTGCATTCCGGCGAACTTCATGTGTATAGAAAAATTGACCTTCGGTCAACGGACTGTCAGATAACGGTCTGACCGATAACTGCATGTGCATGGATACCTTAAACTACGGCTTCCCCGCCGTTTTGCCTTAGTCATTTGGTATTTGGTTTTGAAACAGTAAACAGCTTATGCCTGCGCGAGTCAATAAGGGAATCATGGCTGGTGAAACTGCAGTAGTTTCTACTAGAATGGGAAAACCGTCCTTGATACTTGGCGGATTTCAATATCGAATTCATCGTAAAAATTCGAAGTTGATAAGTTGGGCGTGTGTTAAAGACAAGTGCGGTAAGTGCACAGGGAAGCTGAAAACTACTTTACAGTATAAAATTGTTAGTAAAACGAACCATAGTTGCGTTCCAAACCTAGCTGGAATGGAGGTTAAAGTAAAATTGGAAAACTGCATAAAGAGAGCTGGGGAAGACGTGTCTGTGCTGTGCCTGTACATACAGTCTATAAGGAAGAACTGTCAGACACTTACGTGACAGGGTGTGACGTGGTAACGGAAATACCAAAATACGAGAGTGTTAAGTCTCGACTGTGTAAAGAACGGCGAAAAGTTCTGGGTACTGAGCAAAATCCAGAAGACTGTTCGAAAATTGTATTTCCGGAAGAAGTTTTACGTCTGGCAAATAACTCCAGTTTTCTTCGAATCGCTCACACTGATGACTCAGGAAAAAATATTCTCGTCTTCGCTGGGGAAGATTGTGAATATTTACTTAGAACCGGAACTTCTTTTTTTCTAGACGGCACATTTAAAAGTTGTCCGAGGCAATTCGCTCAGTTGTATAGCTTGCACGTAGATCTTGGAAGCACATCGCATGAAAACTACATATATCCGGTTCTATTTGCACTTTTACCGGACAAAAAAGAAAAAAAACGTATCATTGTTTGTTAACTCTGCTGAAGAATTGGTGTGTGTTCTGGTCACCAAAAATTATAAAGGTCGATTTTGAAGCAGCGGTCATCAGTGCAATAAATAAAGTCTTTCCAGGCTCAGTTATTACTGGCTGTAATTTTCATTTTAATCAGTGCCTGTGGAGACAAATACAAAATATTGGTCTTGCGGTGGAATACAAAGAAGATGAACAAGTCCGAATAATTTGCAGAATGTGTGCTGGTTTGGCATACCTACCTATCGACAAAGTAGAAGAAGGTTGGCTCATGATCATGGAAAGTGTTCCACAGAATGAGAAATTAACCTTATTTCTCGCTTAGTTTGTCGAGCAATGGATGGAGAATCAGAATGTTCCCATCGAGATGTGGAACATACATCAGCATCGGCATAGGACCAACTATGCAGTCGAGGGTTGGAATTCCAAACTGAACAGCATTATGGGAAAGCAACAGCCTAATGTTTTTCTGCTGGTACAGAAATTAAAAGAAGAAGCAGAGTTGGTATCTTGGCAAATAAAGTCAAAGGAACTTGGACTGGCTGGCAAGAAACGAAAAAGGACTTACGTAAAACAAGATGAGAGAATTGAAAGAATTATGGCAGAATATGACAAATCAAATGATCTGTACAAATGTCTCAAAGCTTTAAGCTACATAAATACATTTGAATAATGTGTTAATGCCAGCTTGTGTGACGAAGACTTTTGGTCTGCAGTTATTGTGTATAAATATTAAATAATGAAAATATTATATGAGTAACTGACTGACAAAGCTTCTTGTCTGCATGTCATGAAGACATTGACTAGTCCCAAGTTGGGGGGAGAAAAATGTGTGAGGGAAAGTTTGCAGATAATGGACTTGTGTAACTTGCATAACCTTAGTATTCTTATCTTAATCATGTAGCAGATAAAAAGGGATCAGTTTCACTGTCCGCCTGAAGCACGGTATTTAACACTCTGTCCGCCTCGCGCACGACACCGACTGCTGTGTGCACAACATTAGTGCTGCGTTAGGTCTCCATCCTATAAAGAACTGACTGCTGTGTGCACAACATTAGTGCTGCGTTAGGTCTCCATCCTATAAAGAACTGACTGCTGTGTGCACAACATTAGTGCTGCGTTAGGTCTCCATCCTATAAAGAACTGACTGCTGTGTGCACAACATTAGTGCTGCGTTAGGACTCCATCCTATAAAGAACTGACTACTGTGTGCACAACATTAGTGCTGCGTTAGGTCTCCATCCTATAAAGAACTGACTGCTGTGTGCACAACATTAGTGCTGCGTTAGGTCTCCATCCTATAAAGAACTGATTGCTGTGTGCACAACATTAGTGCTGCGTTAGGTCTCCATCCTATAAAGAACTGACTGCTGTGTGCACAACATTAGTGCTGCGTTAGGTCTCCATCCTATAAAGAACTGACTGCTGTGTGCACAACATTAGTGCTGCGTTAGGTCTCTATCCTATAAAGAACTGACTGCTGTGTGCACAACATTAGTGCTGCGTTAGGTCTCCATCCTATAAAGAACTGACTGCTGTGTGCAGAACATTAGTGCTGCGTTAGGTCTCCATCCTATAAAGAACTGACTGCTGTGTGCACAACATTAGTGCTGCGTTAGGTCTCCATCCTATAAAGAACTTACTGCTGTGTGCACAACATTAGTGCTGCGTTAGGTCTCCATCCTATAAAGAACTGACTGCTGTGTGCACAACATTAGTGCTCCGTTGGGACTCCATCCTATAAACAACTGACTGCTGTGTGCACAACATTAATGCTGCGTTAGTTCTCCATCCTATAAAGAACTGACTGCTGTGTGCACAACATTAGTGCTGCGTTAGTTCTCCATCCTATAAGGAATTGACTGCTGTGTGCACAACATTAGTGCTGCGTTAGGTCTCCATCCTATAAAGGCATTATTTTATCTCGCAACTATCGGCCGTCACTTTCGTTCGCTCGTTTGTCGTATTACCGTAGCCCCAGTCTGCAGACTGCCCACACGCGTGGCAGAGTGACAGCAGGAAATGACAAACGACAGTTGTCAGGTAAAATACGGACGTACTGCGTGCATAGGCGGCGGCATCACGGCTGTATTGCTACATTATTAGTCCGTGATTCGTGTGTCTTAATTTGTCTGTTCTGATTTATTCTTCATGTTTAAGTAGTATTGCTTTTTGTTCGGTTAGTGAAAGGTTCAGCGCGGCTGGCCTACCATCTAATCCAGATCTACCCAGCATTCTCTTCCTCTTAACATTAAGGCCCGTATGCGGTGCTCACAGTGGGACCTGCCGTCATTTCACTGTTTCGACCTTATTACCAATATTACACTTCGTTATTTTGCATTTGCTTTCATTAAATAATTACTCGCCACATGGACACATGTTTGAAATACAAGCAGTATGTCCTGGGAAGACAACATGAAGGAAGGAAACCACTTTGGGGACCTAATAGTAGATGGGAGTATAAATTAAAAGGGATGTTAAAGAAATAGCATGGGGGGCACGGCTGGATTTATCTTGTTCAGAATAGGGACAAGTGCTAGGCTGTTGTGAACACGGTAATGAACCTTCGGGTTCCATAAAACGCGGGGAATTTCTTGGACTGGCTTGAAGCTGCTACCTTCACAAGGACTGTGCTGCGTGGAGTTATTTGGTTTGTTTGGTGTATGTTTTGGTGTAGCTTGTGTTTTGTGTTCTGTGTCAGCTTGTGACCAAACAGTCGTTCTGTAGAACCCTGTACAGAGCTGTATGTTTTGGTGTAGCTTGTGTTTTGTGTTCTGTGTCAGCTTGTGACCAAACAGTCGTTCTGTAGAACATTGTACAGCGCTGTATGTTTTAGTGTAGTTTGTGTTTTGTGTTCTGTGTCAGCTTGTGACCAAACAGTCGTTCTGTAGAACACTATACAGCGCTGTATGTTTTGGTGTAGCTTGTGTTTTGTGTTCTGTGTCAGCTTGTGACCTAACAGTCGTTCTGTAGAACACTGTACAGCGCTGTATATTTTAGTGTAGCTTGTGTTTTGTGTTCTGTGTCAGCTTGTGACCAAACAGTCGTTCTGTAGAACACTGTACAACGCTGTATGTTTTAGTGTAGCTTGTGTTTTGTGTTCTGTGTCAGCTTGGGACCAAATAGTCGTTCTGTAGAACACTGTACAGCGCTGTATGTTTTAGTGTAGCTTGTGTTTTGTGTTCTGTGTCAGCTTGTGACCAAAAAGTCGTTCTGTAGAACACTGTACAGCGCTGTATATTTTAGTGTAGCTTGTGTTTTGTGTTCTGTGTCAGCTTGTGACCAAACAGTCGTTCTGTAGAACACTGTACAGCGCTGTATGTTTTAGTGTAGCTTGTGTTTTGTGTTCTGTGTCACCTTGTGACCAAACAGTCTTCTGTAGAACAATGTACAGCGCTGTATGTTTTAGTGTAGCTTGTGTTTTGTGTTCTGTGTCAGCTTGTGACCAACCAGTCGTTCTGTAGAACACTTTACAGCGCTGTACGTTTTAGTGTAGCTTGTGTTTTCTTTTCTGTGTCAGCTTATGACCAAACAGTCGTTCTGTAGAACACTGTACAGCGCTGTATGTTTTAGTGTAGCTTCTGTTTTGTGTTCTGTGTCAGCTTGTGACCAAACAGTCGTTTTGTAGAACACTGTAGAGCGCTGTATGTTTTAGTGTAACTCGTGTTTTGTTTTCTGTGTCATCATGTGACCAAACAGTCGTTCTGTAGAACACTGTACAGCGCTGTATATTTTAGTGTAGCTTGTGTTTTCTTTTCTATGTCAGCTTGTGACCAAACAGTCGTTCTGTAGAACACTGTACAGCGCTGTATGTTTTAGTGTAGCTTGTGTTTTGTGATCTGTGTCAGCTTGTGACCAAACAGTCGTTCAGTACAACACTGTACAGCGCTGTTTGTTTTAGTGTAGCTTGTGTTTTGTGTTGTGTGTCAGCTTGTGACCAAACAGTCTTTCTGTAGAACACTGTACAGCGCTGTATGTTTTAGTGTAGCTTGTGTTTTGTGATCTGTGTCAGCTTGTGACCAAACAGTCGTTCTGTAGAACACTGTACAGCGCTGTATGTTTTAGTGTAGCTTGTGTTTTGTGATCTGTGTCAGCTTGTGACCAAACAGTCGTTCTGTAGAACACTGTACAACGCTGTATGTTTTAGTGTAGCTTGTGTTTTTTGTTCTGTGTCAGCTTGTGTCCAAACAGTCGTTCTGTAGAACACTGTACAGCGCTGTATGTTTTAGTGTAGCTTGTGTTTTGTGATCTGTGTCAGCTTGTGACCAAACAGTCGTTCTGTAGAACACTGTACAGCGCTGTATGTTTTATTGTAGCTTGTGTTTTTTTTTGTGTCAGCTTGTGACCAAACAGTCGTTCTGTAGAACACTGTACAACGCTTTATGTTTTAGTGTAGCTTGTGTTTTGTGTTCTATGTCAGCTTGTGACCAAACAATCGTTCTGTAGAACACTGTACAGCGCTGTATGTTTTAGTGTAGCTTGTGTTTTGTGTTCTGTGTTAACTTCTGACCAAATAGTCGTTCTGTAGAACACTCTACAGCGTCGTCTGTGTCTTCTAGCCTGTATCCCATTGGTACAGATCCACAGTAAATTCTCCCCATTACAAAATGTTTATAGTTTTCAGCGAGGTGCAACAAAACGCATACGCAGAGAGGTGACAGGCATTGCCAGCTCAACATTTTCCCGCCACACAGTGTTGACATGACAACAGGTGTTTGTGTGTTTTGTACCTTGCCGTGGCAAAGTTTTGATCGAACGCTGAAGAAACTTTACAAAATTATGAGCTGTTTATTTGCTGAGAAGTGCGTCACTTTGCTGATTGAGTTTGTAAAAATGTGCTAAAATGGCTACACCCTAGCCCGTGTTGTAAACTGAATTTTTTAATAATTTTCCCCTTTATTATCAGTATATATATATATATATATATATATATATATATTTAGTGCACATGTAGTGTACAAACACACGGCATTACGCATGTCAATATTCGTTCTTCATTCTGTGCAGTCAATTCCATATTGCCGCCTGCAGACAAAATTGTGCCGAAGTTGCCCGCATTACATAGAAGGTTGAGCGGTGCCTGTAATAGCATATAGGCTGTTGAGCGGCTCTGCCTATAGTGCGTGCGTTCACAACTTACCGAGCGTCCATAAAACATCGCCTGGGGATGGAACTGCAGCCCCTTTCATGTGTGAGCTAGCAGGAAACCTTGGTTTTCAGCCCAGTGGTCACTATATGTACCACCAAGTTTAACATTCACAAATTCTACGTTCTGCCCACACAGTGTATTTATGTGTTTTGTTTGGAACTCAGAACAAACAGCGATTATTTCACTGTACAGCATTAACTGACTGGTTTGTATAACTGAGACGGAGTGTGTTTACTGCGTGGTACGGACTGTATTTATGTGTTTTGTGTGGATCTCAGAACAAACAGCGATTATTTCACTGTACAGCATTAACTGACTGGTTTGTATAACTGAGACGGAGTGTGTTTACTGCGTGGTACGGACTGTATTTATGTGTTTTGTGTGGATCTGAGAACAAACAGCGATTATTTCACTGTACAGCATTAACTGAATGGTTTGTATAACTGAGACGGAGTGTGTTTACTGCGTGGTACGGACTGTACAGCATTAACTGACTGGTTTGTATAACTGAGACGGAGTGTGTTTACTGCGCGGTACGGACTGTATTTATGTGTTTTGTGTGGATCTTAGAACAAACAGCGATTATTTCACTGTACAACATTAACTGACTGGTTTGTATAACAGACGGAGTGTGTTTACTACGCTTTACGTTTGTATTTACAACGTTTATACAACTGCCTGATGATTGGCCATAGGGACCGAAACACGTAGCTAAGCCACAATAAACATACCGCTGTTATTCACTAAATACGCTGCCTTGCCTTCGTCCTGTTCCTACGACGTATAAACCTGACGTCCCTCCAGCAGTGACCTGCAGGTCACGGTCTGCCAGATATTTGCATAACCACAACACGCCTCGCGTAACCTGACAAGAATGCGGAAAACACAACACGTACGTAAGTGCTTACACTTACACTGCACAGTGTTAGACGTGTCACAGGACAGCAATGTTATAGTGGCACCGCTGTTGCGATAGTTGTCTAGTCCAATCACAGAAACAAACTGCCAAAGACCATCCACATCCAGCGTTCAGTATCGTTGACAAAGCACTGACCCAGTAAGCTGCGCGTTGTGGCAGTATGCATATTGCATTACAGTGAATACAGGACTGTGTGTGGGCCGCGATAGCTCAGTCGGTATAGTGACTGAGCTACGGGCTGGACGGTCCGGGGATCGAATCCCGGTGGGGCGAGATTTTCAGCATCCGTCCAGACCGTCCTTAGGGCCTACCCAGCTTCCTGTACAATGGGTACCGGGTCTCTTTCCCGGGAGTAAAACGGCCGGGGCGTGAAGTTGACCACCCACCCTCATCTAGCGCCGAGGTTAAAGAAAGAGTAGAGCTATACCTCTACTCCCCCTCTGGGACTTCATGGCCTGTTCTAGGGAGAACTTGACCTTTACCTTACAGGCCTGTGTGCACTGCAAGTTGCTCTGTTACCGTGTTACCGTGCACTGCAAGTTGCTCTGTTACCGTGTTACCGTACACTGCAAGTTGCTCTGTTACCGTGTTACCGTACACTGCAAGTTGCTCTGTTACCGTGTTACCGTGCACTGCAAGTTGCTCTGTTACCGTGTTACCGTGCACTGCAAGTTGCTCTGTTACCGTGTTACCGTGCACTGCAAGTTGCTCTGTTACCGTGTTAGCGTGCACTGCAAGTTGCTCTGTTACCGTGTTACCGTGCACTGCATGATGCTCTGTTACAGTGTTACCGTGCACTGCAAGTTGCTCTGTTACCGTGTTACCGTGCACTGCATGATGCTCTGTTACCGTGTTACCGTGCACTGCAAGTTGCTCTGTTACCGTGTTACCGTGCACTGCAAGTTGCTCTGTTACCGTGTTACCGTGCACTGCAAGTTGCTCTGTTACCGTGTTACCGTGCACTGCAAGTTGCTCTGTTACCGTGTTACCGTGCACTGCATGATGCTCTGTTACCGTGTTACCGTGCACTGCAAGTTGCTCTGTTACCGTGTTACCGTGCACTGCAAGTTGCTCTGTTACCGTGTTACCGTGCACTGCAAGTTGCTCTGTTACCGTGTTACCGTGCACTGCAAGTTGCTCTGTTACCGTGTTACCGTGCACTGCATGATGCTTCATGCCTAATGAAGGAATTTGGCTTTCTATGTTGAGGAAAACCACGACAGACCTCAGGGTAGCTGGCTGGAGCGTCCCTATCTGCGAGTGCGATAGACCTAAGGGTAGTGACGTAAGTGTCCCTGTGCCTAAGCCCCATGTCATGACAGCAAGCGGTACTAAGTTTACACTTCGTTAACAGCTGAAGGTAATGAAGGCTTATGGGGGAGACGGGGTACAGCTCTGCTTCTTCTTACCCTCGAAACTAGATGGAGGTGTGTGGGAACCTAACTTCCAGGGGAAATACCCCCACTGCACACTGGGTGGCCCTACTGCACACCAGGTGGCCCTACTGCACACCAGGTGGCCCTACTGCACACCAGGTGGCCCTACTGCACACCAGGTGGCCCCACTGCACACTAGGTGGCTACACTGCACACTAGTGGCCCCACTGCACACTGGGTGGCCCCACTGCACACTAGGTGGCCCCACTGCACACTAGGTGGCTCCACTGCACACTAGGTGGCCCCACTGCACACTGGTTGGCCCCACAGGCGGTCAGCACGTGTCAAGAACACAAACACTTGCCCCTGCCAATAAGTACACAAAATACCCCCCACTGCACACTAGGTGGCCCCACAGGCGGTCAGCACGTTTCAAGAACACAAACACTGTTGCTGCTGCCAATAAGTACACAAAATACCCCCCACTGCACACTAGGTGGCCCCACAGGCGGTCAGCACGTGTCAAGAAAAAACACTGTTGCCCCTGCCAATAAGTACACAAAAGACCCCCCACTGCACATTAGGTGGCCCCACAGACGGTCAGCACGTTTCAAGAACACAAACACTCTTGCCCCTGCCAATAAATACACAAAATACCCCCTACTGCACACTAGGTGGCCCCACTGCACACTAGGTGGCCCCACAGGCGGTCAGCACGTGTCAAGAACACAAACACTTGCCCCTGCCAATAAGTACACAAAATACCCCCTACTGCACACTAGGTGGCCCCACAGGCGGTCAGCACGTTTCAAGAACACAAACACTGTTGCTGCTGCCAATAAGTACACAAAATACCCCCCACTGCACACTAGGTGGCCCCACAGGCTGTCAGCACGTGTCAAGAACACAAACACTGTTGCCCTGCCAATAAGTACACAAAATACCCCCCACTGCACATTAGGTGGCCCCACAGGCGGTCAGCACTTTTCAAGAACACAAACACTCTTGCCCCTGCCAATAAGTACACAAAATACCCCCCACTGCACACTAGGTGGCCCCACAGGCTGTCAGCACGTGTCAAGAACACAAACACTGTTGCCCTGCCAATAAGTACACAAAATACCCCCCACTGCACATTAGGTGGCCCCACAGGCGGTCAGCACTTTTCAAGAACACAAACACTCTTGCCCCTGCCAATAAGTACACAAAATATCCCCCACTGCACACTAGGTGGCCCCACTGCACACTAGGTGGCCCCACAGGCGGTCAGCACGTGTCAAGAACACAAACACTCTTGCCTCTGCCAATAAGAACACAAAATACCCCCCACTGCACACTAGGTGGCCCCACAGGCGGTCAGCACGTTTCAAGAACCCAAACACTGTTGCCCCTGCCAATAAGTACACAAAATACCCCCCACTGCACACCAGGTGGCCCCACTGGCGGTCAGCACGTGTCAAGAACACAAACACTGTTGCCCCTGCCAATAAGTACACAAAATACCCCCCACTGCACACCAGGTGGCCCCACTGGCGGTCAGCACGTGTCAAGAACACAAACACTGTTGCCCCTGCCAATAAGTACACAAAATACCCCCCACTGCACACAGGTGGCCCCACATTCGGTCAGCACGTGTCAAGAACACAAACACTGTTGCCCCTGCCAATAAGTACACAAAATACCCCCCACTGCACACTAGGTGGCCCCACAGTCGGTCAGCACGTGTCAAGAACACAAACACTGTTGCCCCTGCCAATAAGTACACAAAATACCCCCCACTACACACTAGGTGGCCCCACAGGCGGTCAGCACGTGTCAAGAACACAAACACTGTTGCCCCTGCCAATAAGTACACAAAACAATAATTCAGTTCTTAGTTGTTAACGTGGCGAGGCTTCAGTCTTCGGGTGCGTGACGCTTTGTTGTTGTGCGGGCATTTACCGACGTTTCGAAGGATCATAGTGCTTTCATCTTCAGGGTTATGCACCCTTCTGGACGCTGAGTATGAAAGCACTGTTACCCTTCGAAACTTCAGGAACTGCCCGCACAATACATCGTCATTTACCTGAAGACGTGAATCTTCAGAAGTACCGCTGTGAGAACCTCAGATGTCGTACTTAGCGGTGACTCAACAAGTAGTTGTCACTCAAATACTGCTGTTACTACTACCTTAACGCTGACCTTAGATCGCACAGTTGTCCACTTATGTATCAGCACAGTTGTCCACTTATAGTATCAGCACAGTTGTCCACTTATAGTATCAGCACAGTTGTCCACTTATAGTATCAGCACAGTTGTCCACTTATAGTATCAGACATTGTCATGTTGTATCTCACAGTTTCACTTATAGTATCAGCACAGTTGTCCACTTATAGTATCAGCACAGTTGTCCACTTATAGTATCAGCACAGTTGTCCGATCAACTTACCTTGCTGCAGCCCCACGTGCTCTCCTGCTCACAGCTGCGGTCCGTCTGCGCGCCAAGCTGCGTTATGCTACTGTTATATAGCTGGCTGTTTGTGCGGGCCGGCAGTGCGTCGACTGGACGTTCATAAGCATCGCCTCTGTCGGCTCTGAGCAGTCAGTGCAGTGTCGAGTACGTCGTTAAATAAGTCAAGACAGACCCGCTCGCTCGCTGACTGAATACCGAACTGTCGCCACGTAATCGCGCCTGCCGGTCGTCGCTTTCCTCAGTCACATGCATCCGCTCGATAAGGTACTGCAGGTAGCCCTTGCTGTCGTCAGAATGCTAAGTAGCACCTTTAAACAGGCCACGACTGTTCTGCCCCAGGCACTTAGTACAAACGGCTCCTGTTATTGTGTTTAGCGGCATAGGAACTTGAGAGTGACTGCAATGTCGCACATAACAAAGCGTGAACGTGAACGTGAACGCCTATGCAGTCATGCAGTCGTCGAACACAGCAGCCCAGGAACGGCTTGCAGTTCAGCCGTAGGTCAGCGCGGCTTACAGCTGGCACTTTTGTGTACTGAAGTTCAGAGCGTAGAGAAGCAACTGATGTATCGGGGTGCTGAGGAAGATACTGGGGCCGAGATGGGAGGATTATGTATCGGGGTGCTGAGGAAGATACTGGGGCCGAGAAGGGAGGATTATGTATCGGGGTGCTGAGGAAGATATTGGGGCCGAGAAGGGAGGATTATGTATCGAGGTGCTGAGGAAGATATTGGGGCCGAGAAGGGAGGATTATGTATCGAGGTGCTGAGGAAGATACTGGGGCCGAGAAGGGAGGATTATGTATCGAGGTGCTGAGGAAGATACTGGGGCCGAGAAGGGAGGATTATGTATCGAGGTGCTGAGGAAGATACTGGGGCCGAGAAGGGAGGATTATGTATCGAGGTGCTGAGGAAGATATTGGGGCCGAGAAGGGAGGATTATGTATCGAGGTGCTGAGGAAGATACTGGGGCCGAGAAGGGAGGATTATGTATCGGGGTGCTGAGGAAGATACTGGGGCCGAGAAGGGAGGATTATGTATCGGGGTGCTGAGGAAGATACTGGGGCCGAGAAGGGAGGATTATGTATCGGGGTGCTGAGGAAGATATTGGGGCCGAGATGGGAGGATTATGTATCGGGGCTGAGGAAGATATTGGGGCCGAGATGGGAGGATTATGTATCGGTGTGCTGAGGAAGATATTGGGGCCGAGAAGGGAGGATTATGTATCGGGGTGCTGAGGAAGATATTGGGGCCGAGAAGGGAGGATTATGTATCGAGGTGCTGAGGAAGATACTGGGGCCGAGAAGGGAGGATTATGTATCGGGGTGCTGAGGAAGATACTGGGGCCGAGAAGGGAGGATTATGTATCGGGGTGCTGAGGAAGATACTGGGGCCGAGAAGGGAGGATTATGTATCGGGGTGCTGAGGAAGATATTGGGGCCGAGATGGGAGGATTATGTATCGGGGTGCTGAGGAAGATATTGGGGCCGAGATGGGAGGATTATGTATCGGTGTGCTGAGGAAGATATTGGGGCCGAGAAGGGAGGATTATGTATCGGGGTGCTGAGGAAGATATTGGGGCCGAGAAGGGAGGATTATGTATCGAGGTTGCTGAGGAAGATACTGGGGCCGAGAAGGGAGGATTATGTATCGGGGTGCTGAGGAAGATACTGGGGCCGAGAAGGGAGGATTATGTATCGGGGTGCTGAGAAAGATACTGGGGCCGAGAAGGGAGGATTATGTATCGGGGTGCTGAGGAAGATATTGGGGCCGAGAAGGGAGGATTATGTATCGAGGTGCTGAGGAAGATATTGGGGCCGAGAAGGGAGGATTATGTATCGAGGTGCTGAGGAAGATACTGGGGCCGAGAAGGGAGGATTATGTATCGGGGTGCTGAGGAAGATACTGGGGCCGAGAAGGGAGGATTATGTATCGGGGTGCTGAGGAAGATACTGGGGCCGAGAAGGGAGGATTATGTATCGGGGTGCTGAGGAAGATATTGGGGCCGAGATGGGAGGATTATGTATCGGGGTGCTGAGGAAGATATTGGGGCCGAGATGGGAGGATTATGTATCGGTGTGCTGAGGAAGATATTGGGGCCGAGAAGGGAGGATTATGTATCGAGGTGCTGAGGAAGATACTGGGGCCGAGAAGGGAGGATTATGTATCGGGGTGCTGAGGAAGATACTGGGGCCGAGAAGGGAGGATTATGTATCGAGGTGCTGAGGAAGATACTGGGGCCGAGAAGGGAGGATTGTGTTCCTTATATGTGGTTTGATATTTTTTGAGATTTTTTCACTTTGTTTAAAAATGTAAATTTCGGCCTAGAACAGGCCGTGACGGCCCAGAGGTGGAATAGAGTTATAGCTCTACTCTTTCTTTAACCTCGGCGCTAGATAGGGGGGTCAACGACACGCCCTGGCCGCTTTACCCATGGGAAGGAGACACAGTACTCATTGTACAGGAGGCTGTGTGGGGCCCAGGGTCAGTCTGGACAGGTGCTGAAAATGTAGCCCCCACTGGGATTTTTCTGGAGCCCCAAAATAATTTTGAGGGTTAATGCAACTTACATACTTTCCTCTTTTGTTTTGCACAACAGAACTTAGAAGAAAGCTGCTTTGGAATCGCAGAACATGAAAGGAAAGGAAAATTGTGGTTCAGGAGAAAGCAAGGGAATTACAAAACTGAGTAGAGGTGCTGGATCATGCAGAGGGGCGGGACTGACATCACAAGGGCTGTGACGACGTCTGTGGTGCGGCTGGCAATAAGGAGAGCTTTGCAGGCAGAGATGAAGTCCTACAGAATGTGCACAAATAGCTTTACACACATGATGTAAGGAGATAGGTTATTGGGGCAGTCTGTTTTATGTAACAGACCGCAGTGATGTATCTTGTATTACAGGTAGGTTATTGGGACAGTCTGTTTTATGTAACCGACCGCAGTGATGTATCTTGTATTACAGGTAGGTTAATGGGGCAGTCTGTTTTATGTAACAGACCGCAGTGATGTATCTTGTATTACAGGTAGGTTATTGGGACAGTCTGTTTTATGTAACCGACCGCAGTGATGTATCTTGTATTACAGGTAGGTTACTGGGGCAGTCTGTTTTATGTAACAGACCGCAGTGATGTATCCTGTATTACAGGTAGGTTATTGGGGCAGTCTGTTTTATGTAACAGACCGCAGTGATGTATCTTGTATTACAGGTAGGTTATTGGGTCAGTCTGTTTTATGTAACAGAATGTATCTTGTATTACTGCAGTCTGTTTTATGTAACAGAATGTATCTTGTATTACTGCAGTCTGTTTTATGTAACAGAATCTATCTTGTATTACTGCAGTCTGTTTTATGTAACAGAATGTATCTTGTATTACTGCAGTCTGTTTTATGTAACAGAATGTATCTTGTATTACTGCAGTCTGTTTTATGTAACCGACCGCAGTGATGTATCTTGTATTACTGCAGTCTGTTTTATGTAACCGACCGCAGTGATGTATCTTGTATTACTGCAGTCTGTTTTATGTAACCGACCGCAGTGATGTATCTTGTATTACTGCAGTCTGTTTTATGTAACAGACCGCAGTGATGTATCTTGTATTACTGCAGTCTGTTTTATGTAACCGACCGCAGTGATGTATCTTGTATTACAGGTAGGTGATTGGGGCAGTCTGTTTTATGTAACAGACCGCAGTGATGTATCTTGTATTACTGCAGTCTGTTTTATGTAACCGACCGCAGTGATGTATCTTGTATTACAGGTAGGTGATTGGGGCAGTCTGTTTTATGTAACAGACCGCAGTGATGTATCTTGTATTACTGCAGTCTGTTTTATGTAACCGACCGCAGTGATGTATCTTGTATTACTGCAGTCTGTTTTATGTAACCGACCGCAGTGATGTATCTTGTATTACTGCAGTCTGTTTTATGTAACCGACCGCAGTGATGTATCTTGTATTACTGCAGTCTGTTTTATGTAACCGACCGCAGTGATGTATCTTGTATTACTGCAGTCTGTTTTATGTAACAGACCGCAGTGATGTATCTTGTATTACTGCAGTCTGTTTTACGTAACAGACCGCAGTGGTGTATCTTGTATTACTGCAGTCTGTTTTATGTAACCGACCGCAGTGATGTATCTTGTATTACTGCAGTCTGTTTTATGTAACAGACCGCAGTGATGTATCTTGTATTACTGCAGTCTGTTTTATGTAACAGACCGCAGTGATGTATCTTGTATTACTGCAGTCTGTTTTACGTAACAGACCGCAGTGGTGTATCTTGTATTACTGCAGTCTGTTTTATGTAACAGACCGCAGTGGTGTATCTTGTATTACTGCAGTCTGTTTTATGTAACAGACCGCAGTGATGTATCTTGTATTACAGGTAGGTTATTGGGGCAGTCTGTTTTATGTAACAGACCGCAGTGGTGTATCTTGTATTACTGCAGTCTGTTTTATGTAACAGACCTAAGTGATGTATCTTGTATTACAGGTAGGTTATTGGGGCAGTCTGTTTTATGTAACAGACCGCAGTAATGTATCTTATATTACTGTAATACAAGATACATTACTGCAGTCTCATCAGTTTTTATTTTCCTTGCACATAGGATTGTGAATGACAGTTTTGCAAACATTGAAGACTTAAATGTCCTTCTGAGGGACTGAAGTTTAAATACCCACGTTTTATGTCGAGCTTCGATTTTTTAAACAGCTAAGTACAGTAAGAAAAAAATTATGTGTCTGCTTGTAATTTATTCTACTTGTACAATACAGACGTCGTACTAGAGGTGTCAAGGAACACATTCAACACTACATTCTATTTATAATTAACTTTTAAGACTACAGCATCCTGTATGCGATCTTAGTTTGGAAATCTCCCCCCATCTGGTTTCCATTGGTAGGTAAGGAATTTTAATATGAAATAGGTTAGGGTATTGTGTTGTGTTGTTTGTACTGTTGGTTCTTATCTTTGCCAACAGAGGGGCTGGTGTGCAGGGTTTACTATTTTATTACATAATATTGGATTGTATTATGATTTTATAATTTGTAGGTTTATATGACGTTTGGCCCTTATTATAATTATTGTTTTGGTAATTATTTTATATTTAATAGGTTTGTTTATGTGGGTTTTGTTAGTTTATTGAATACTTTTTGTCTTACCATCATTACTTGTTGATATATTGGTTTTGTGGTTGGCTAATTTGTTTTGAGGTTAGTGTCTCTTCACCTGACGATGGACACAGGAAGTTTCCGAAACATTGTGATGATGTGGTGTGTTTGTGACATGGAGAAAGTCCTAAGAAATATGCTTGACAAAACTTATGTGAAACCATTTTCAAACAAAATTTGTAATTCAAGATGGTACAAGTGTAATGTGGGGTGTGTTCGGACTGTTGCTTAGTGGGGTGTGTTCGGACTGTTTGCTTAGTGGGGTGTGTTCGGACTGTTTGCTTAGTGGGGTGTGTTCGGACTGTTTGCTTAGTGGGGTGTGTTCAGACTGTTTGCTTAGTGGGGTGTGTTCGGACTGTTTGCTTAGTGGGGTGTGTTCGGACTGTTGCTTAGTGGGGTGTGTTCGGACAGTTGCTTAGTGGGGTGTGTTCGGACTGTTTGCTTAGTGGGGTGTGTTCGGACTGTTTGCTTAGTGGGGTGTGTTCGGACTGTTGCTTAGTGGGGTGTGTTCGGTCTGTTTGCTTAGTGGTGTGTGTTCGGACTGTTTGCTTCAGTTTCAATCACTTCACATATTCACCGTGCACTGTCATCAATCAAACACAAAACACTTCAGTTTCAATCACTTCACATATTCACCGTGCACTGTCATCAATCAAACACAAAACACTTCAGTTTCAATCACTTCACATATTCACCGTGCACTGTCATTAATCAAACACAAAACACTTCAGTTTCAATAACTTCACATATTCACCGTGCACTGTCATCAATCAAACACAAAAACACTTCAGTTTCAATCACTTCACATATTCACCGTGCACTGTCATCAATCAAACACAAAACACTTCAGTTTCAATCACTTCACATATTCACCGTGCACTGTCATCAATCAAACACAAAACACTTCAGTTTCAATCACTTCACATATTCACCGTGCACTGTCATCAATCAAACACAAAACACTCAACCAAACAAATGCACTCTTATTATTATTATTTTAGATATTATGTATAATCCCTGTAAACCAGTCCAACATGTTTCGATCCCTTCCTCGGATCATCATCAGGGACACTTGCGAGAGTATAAATTACATAAACTAAAACCAACAAAATAAGTACAAGCTAAAACTATAAATGTGAAAAGGATGGATAAAATTGCAGGCGATCACTTTGGGGAGGATCCGTGGTCTGCTGTGTAGAGAGAATTGGTTGTTTGTATGGGACTGTACTAATGAGTGACAATAGTGTTTATGTGTATTGATTGTTAGAAGGTACAGTCTTGTCACGTGTAAATTTTGTGCGTTGTGTTTATAGTAACGTCTCTTCCATACGACTCTCGGCGTCGGTACTGCGGCTGGGAACGTAGGCAACCCGCGAGCGCCGATTTCTGAGATCAGCGTCTCCTTTAAATGTTTCGTTTTCTTGAATGTTTGTTGGTTGCACATTGTGTGCTAAACTGCAGATCGATACGTACAAGCTGTTGGTTGCACATTGTGTGCTAAACTGCAGATCGATACGTACAAGCTGTTGGTTGCACATTGTGTGCTAAACTGCAGATCGATACGTACAAGCTGTTGGTTGCACATTGTGTGCTAAACTGCAGATCGATACGTACAAGCTGTTGGTTGCACATTGTGTGCTAAACTGCAGATCGATACGTACAAGCTGTTGGTTGCACATTGTGTGCTAAACTGCAGATCGATACGTACAAGCTGTTGGTTGCACATTGTGTGCTAAACTGCAGATCGATACGTACAAGCTGTTGGTTGCACATTGTGTACTAAACTGCACATCGATACGTACAAGCTGTTGGTTGCACATTGTGTGCTAAACTGCAGATCGATACGTACAAGCTGTTGGTTGCACATTGTGTGCTAAACTGCAGATCGATACGTACAAGCTGTTGGTTGCACATTGTGTGCTAAACTGCAGATCGATACGTACAAGCTGTTGGTTGCACATTGTGTGCTAAACTGCAGATCGATACGTACAAGCTGTTGGTTGCACATTGTGTGCTAAACTGCAGATCGATACGTACAATCTGTTGGTTGCACATTGTGTGCTAAACTACAGATCGATACGTACAAGCTGTTGGTTGCACATTGTGTGCTAAACTGCAGATCGATACGTACAAGCTGTTGGTTGCACATTGTGTGCTAAACTACAGATCGATACGTACAAGCTGTTGGTTGCACATTGTGTGCTAAACTACAGATCGATACGTACAAGCTGTTGGTTGCACATTGTGTGCTAAACTGCAGATCGATACGTACAAGCTGTTGGTTGCACATTGTGTGCTAAACTGCAGATCGATACGTACAAGCTGTTGGTTGCACATTGTGTGCTAAACTGCAGATCGATACGTACAAGCTGTTGGTTGCACATTGTGTGCTAAACTGCAGATCGATACGTACAAGCTGTTGGTTGCACATTGTGTGCTAAACTGCAGATCGATACGTACAAGCTGTTGGTTGCACATTGTGTGCTAAACTGCAGATCGATACGTACAAGCTGTTGGTTGCACATTGTGTGCTAAACTGCAGATCGATACGTACAAGCTGTTGGTTGCACATTGTGTGCTAAACTGCAGATCGATACGTACAAGCTGTAGTAAGGACCTCTGCTGGAATCTGGCCGCATGCTTTAGCGGGCGCTAAGCCGGACCGTGGTACTGGTGATGACCGCCAGTTGGCAGCACGCAGCAACGTATTGATGTATGCAGTAGTGACATCTTTTGTCGCGTATCAGCGCCATTTTTGTTACGTGCATGTGGTTTGATTTTCTTTGTTATGCTGTGGGCGTCAAAAAGAGGCCGTTCTTGGTTTCAGATTTGTGCTTCCCGACAGGAACATCAAAATACAAATTCCGAACTGTGTGTTTCTGCTTCCACGCGCTGGCTATGATGTTTGTAACAGGAGGCACACATTCCTGGCAGCAGGTCGCCCCGGCGACTAAAATTATTACGGTAATGCCGAGTGTTTGTGGGTCGTCAATATGGAGACTGCTTTGTCACCCTTCTGGCGCCTAGAATTTACAGTTGGCACTTACATTGTTGGAAAGTCTGTGGACCCCTGGGTTATTAGACCTATACGGGATTATGGCGGTGTGTCTGTGTGTCTGTCTGTAGGTGTCTGTCTGTCTGTCTTACTCTACGTAGGTAGCTATTCCTTTCTCCATTTTAATGACGATGCACGGTATGTCACCCGCCACCAACAGTACCAACATGGCGGCTGTGCCAGCAATGAAATAAGAGCTAATATGGCGATATTTAAATCACGTATTATTGATATCGCCGATCCCAGTGGCCGTGCGGTCTAAGGTTTGGGCCTGCTTCCGTTCGCCTGCGGGATTGCGGGTTCGAGTCCCGCCGGGGCATGGATGTCTGTCTGTTGTGAGTGTTGTGTGTTGTCAGGTAGAGGTCTCTGCGACGGGCTGATCACTCGTACAGAGGAGTCCTACCGAGTGTGGTGTGTCTCTGTGTGATCGTGAAGCCTCGATAATGAGGAGGCCGTGGCCCACTAGGGGCTGTTGCGCCATGAAAAAAATATTTATATTTCATTAACTGTTTACTCCCTCGCCTGTGACTCACGTAAGGTCCGTACCACGGCTGAGGTCTCTTACTGCGAAGACACGGAGTCCATCCCAGGCCGGCCCAAGATTTGCGGTGGACACAGTGACAGTGCGACAGATATTTGCGGTGGACACAGTGACAGTGCGACAGATATTTGCGGTGGACACAGTGACAGTGCGACAGATATTTGCGGTGGACACAGTGACAGTGCGACAGATATTTGCGGTGGACACAGTGACAGTGCGACAGATATTTGCGGTGGACACAGTGACAGTGCGACAGATATTTGCGGTGGACACAGTGACAGTGCGACAGATATTTGCGGTGGACACAGTGACAGTGCGACAGATATTTGCGGTGGACACAGTGACAGTGCGACAGATATTTGCGGTGGACACAGTGACAGTGCGACAGATATTTGCGGTGGACACAGTGACAGTGCGACAGATATTTGCGGTGGACACAGTGACAGTGCGACAGATATTTGCGGTGGACACAGTGACAGTGCGACAGATATTTGCGGTGGACATAGTGACAGTGCGACAGATATTTGCGGTGGACACAGTGACAGTGCGACAGATATTTGCGGTGGACACAGTGACAGTGCGACAGATATTTGCGGTGGACACAGTGACAGTGCGACAGATATTTGCGGTGGACACAGTGACAGTGTGACAGATATTTGCGGTGGACACAGTGACAGTGTGACAGATATTTCTCCCAGTACTTTGCATTTCCCCTGTGAGAATCATCCCACCATGGCCCATACTCATGCTATGAACAGTCACTGACGCTAGGTAATGTTAGCAACTGGCAGTGTTTGTGACATAAAACACAAAGTCATGTTTAATATGTTATTGCCTTATCAGTTTGTATATATGGACCTGCGTGTGTGTGATTGTGACTAGCGCTTTGAAGCCAAATTAATGTATTTCAATATCCAGTCCGTACCGCGCAGTGAACAGTCTGCACTGTAAAGTCCGACCAGTTAATGCAGTGTAAGCAAATGGTCTGTGTGAGCTGTGACAGTCACGTAACACACATAAATACACTGTGGGCAGATGGGAGAGTTGTTGAATGTTTAAGCAGATGGTACACATAGTTACCACTCTGCATAAAAGAGTTCATTTGGTATTTAATTACGTGTTCGTAGTTAATTAATCATTTCCGGACTGTCCGTGTCCAATCAGCTGGTACCGAGATGCGTCGTGTGCTAGCGTCACGCTCTGTCGAGTTATTGAGTCCGGACCGAAAAGTAAACACGAGGAACGCGGACGTGACGTGTTAGTTCTACCTACGGACATGACGTGTTACTTCTACCTACGGACGTGACGTGTTACTTCTACCTACGGACGTGACGTGTTACTTCTACCTACGGACGTGACGTGTTAGTTCTACCTACGGACGTGACGTGTTACTTCTACCTACGGACGTGACGTGTTACTTCTACCTACGGACGTGACGTGTTAGTTCTACCTACGGACGGTCGCACGGTCGCCGTCGACACAAGACACGCCGGCCTGTGCACATGTCCGTGTCCGAAACAGTCCGGATTGTGTACCGTGCGATGGGTCTGAGTTTGCCGTCGCAGTACGCACACAGCGCGCTCTGGCTGTGGCTACCGGCGTCTGGTTCTGCGGGCGTGGATGTAGTCAGTGTGCCTGCAGTAACAACGTCGTGTTGGTGTGCAGGTGTGCAGCAGAGACCTGGTGTTTCGACAGGTGTTGGTGTGCAGGTGTGCAGCAGAGACCTGGTGTGTCGACTGTGTGGCATGACCACCACCCTCCCCAATATTATGTCTCCCTAAAATCAAAACACACATTTTATGTTCAATAACTTTATCCCGAAAATCGTGCTGTTTATGAGATAATGTGGAAAAATATGGTACAGCCAGACAGGCCACAGATGACAATATGGTACAGCTAGACAGGCCACAGATGACAATATGGTACAGCCAGACAGGCCACAATGAAAATGACAAGAATATGGTACAGCCAGACAGGCCACAGATGACAATATGGTACAGCCAGACAGGCCACAGATGACAATATGGTACACAGGCAGACAGGCCACAGATGACAATATGGTACAGCCAGACAGGCCACAGATGACAATATGGTACAGCCAGACAGGCCACAGATGACAATATGGTACAGCCAGACAGGCCACAGATGACAATATGGTACAGCCAGAGAGGCCACAGATGACAATATGGTACAGCAGACAGGCCACAGATGACAATACGGTACAGCCAGACAGGCCACAGATGACAATATGGTACAGCTAGACAGGCCACAGATGACAATACGGCACAGCCAGACAGGCCACAGATGACAATATGTACAGCAGAAGGCCACAGATGACAATGGTAGCCAGACAGGCCACAGATGACAATACGTACACAGACAGCACAGATGACAATATGGTACAGCCAGACAGGCCACAGATGACAATACGGTACAGCCAGACAGGCCACAGATGACAATATGGTACAGCCAGACAGGCCACAGATGACAATCACGGTACAGACACCAGACAGGCCACAGATGACAATATGGTACAGCTAGACAGGCCACAGATGACAATATGGTACAGCCAGACAGGCCACAGATGACAATATGGTACAGCCAGACAGGCCACAGATGACATTATGGTACAGCCAGACAGGCCACAGATGACAATATGGTACAGCCAGACAGGCCACAGATGACAATTTATGGTACAGCCAGACAGGCCACAGATGACAATATGGTACAGCCAGACAGGCCACAGATGACAATATGGTACAGCCAGACAGGCCACAGATGACAATATGGTACAGCGCAGACAGATGCGCAGGCTGATGACAATATGGTACAAGCCAGACAGGCCACAGATGACAATATGTACGGCGCATGCGCTTTGTGTGCTGGATACTAATGCTCAGACACACACTCACAATATGTATAATTGTGCTTTTCCACGACAAAATGGTTACGCGAACGTGCCTTAGTGTTACGCTATACGTACATTGCCTATCGTGTTTGGTTTAACGCTGCTGTTGGAAGAACCGAGGGTCGGTGCCGGCGAGAGGGGAGAGGGGGGAAACCGGTACAAACTACCGGGGCCCGGCGCTCCGGAAAGGGGCCCGACTATGTTCCGTATGTTTTTGTCTCTCTCGGCAGTACCACTGTCTGTCTACTGTACAAATTAACCCCCTCAAACCAAACCCAAGCCACTCTGCAACTGACAGTCAGTCTTTCCGATTTAGTGTAAAGATTTTTAGCCGGTCCGCCCTTACTGGGGGGGCGGACATTTTTTCCATCGGGACCCGAACTAGCTGTCGACGGCCCTGCCGAGGGTTTAAGTCATGATTTGCTGGTAGGCAAGGATTTGGAAGGAGGCCTTCGCTCGGAGAGCCAGAGCAACCTTCCAACAGCTCCATGATTAAGAGAGGTGTCAACAATGGTCGTACATGTGGCAACCCTGGAGATGCATCTCATGTGTCGCGGTCCATCGCGTCGGTTTGCCGCTCGGCCGCACCGCGTCGCCACGCTTTCGCGATAAGCCACGGACAGTCGGAAGAAAGCCGCGACCACTCAGCCGGTACCCTGTCACCGCAGACCGCATTGTTACGTCACGACCAGCACTGATCGATACACCTGGACACCGCCATTGTTACATGCTGTGGTGAGGACATTGGTACGAGCAGCCAGGGGTTCTGCTTTTGTTTTGGCGGTGTTGAACACCTGTGTCATGGCCGGCGCTGCAGCGCTGGTCCATATAAGGCCACTGAATCCTGTTCTCTGATCCTTATTTTATCTGACAACTGTCGTTTGTCACTTCCTGCCGTTTCTGCGCCGCGTGTGTGGGCGGTGGGAAGAGTGGGCTGCGTTAATACGATAAGCGAGCCGGCAGGAAGTGGCAACTGATAGTTGTCTGATAAAATACTGATCCCTTGCTCTATGAACCGTTGTTCGTCTGTCCGCAGGCAACATCAGGGCCCACCGGACGGACTTTTGCGCAGATCTGATGGAGCGTTTTACTAAACTTTGTCGGCACATTTCAGTTTTGGTTAAAATCGAACACAAATAAACCACTGTACATGACGGTGTGCTGACGTGTGTCACCATTGGCTACAGGTGTGCTGACGTGTGTCACCATTGGCTACAGGTGTGCTGACGTGTGTCACCATTGGCTACAGACATCGCCGTGGTTGCCTTTGTTAGCAAGGTTGGTACTGCTGGCAAGGTTGCTGTGGCCACGCGATGTCGCCACTAGTGTTTTTCTGTGCCGATATTTTCACGGCTCTTCTCTTGTTTTCATACATACATACATATATACATACATACATACATACATACATACATATATACATACATACATACATATATACATACATACATACATACATAAATACATACATACATACATACATACATATATACATTCCATAGATCCATAATTTTGTCACAAGACAAGAGGATGTGCAATAAGTCATAACATACCAAATCATACAAAAATGTACATTGCAAAATGCTTTAAACTTTCTATGTGCAGTCTTAGACGTCAGTATTATAGGTTAACAGTACTCATAAGAAATTGATGTACAGAGTAAAAGCAGTGTGCATTTAAGTATCTTCTTAGTGCTGCTTTAAATTGTGCCTTTTCATTCTTAAGATTTTTGATATTGCACGGTAAGCTATTGAAGATCCTGATACTAGAATAGAATGTACTTTTCTGAAAGCATGATAGGTTGACAATTGGTCTATGAAGATGGTGCTTATTGCTTGTATTGATACTGTGTATTGATGGATTTGTTTGAGAGTTTTATTGATTATCAACGAGGAAGTTCATTAATGAAAATATATATTGGCATGGAACAGGCAAAATCTCTAGTTTCATCGCCACTTCCACGCGATGTCGCCACTAGTGTTTTTCTGTGCCGATATTTTCACGGCTCTTCTCTTGTTTTCATCGCCACTTTTCACATAGGCAGTTGTTGCGTTACGTTCTCTATCTGATGCATGCATCATGTCCATCCCGTCTTCGCACGACAACTCCGAGTGCAGCAGACGTTTCGCCGAACTCTGCAGACGAGCATAAGGCATCACTGTCATGCAGACAGCACATGACGCGCTTCGTAAGTCTGGTACAAGCATCGTGTATAAGTTGGCACCTCTGTTTTATGCTCGGGCGTTCGCTTGTTCGAATCTAGACCTGGAGATATACGGTTTTTGTAGTTTTTCTCAGCCGCTCTCGGCTTCGTTCCCAATTCGTAAGCTTTTGGTACCACAGGACGTCATTAAGTGGAACTTGGACAATACAGACGGCGGCAGCAAGGCCGTCAATAACTGTGCCATTCCACACGCAGTCACATGCCAGAGGACTCGACGACACCTTCATCAGCGTCGCTGTGAGTGCAGTGGACTGCAGCAGCAAGTGGCGAGCTGACAAAAGGACGGCTACATTCTCTGACCTGACTTTCGGCTGTTAGAGACAGCGACTGATGTGTTAATTGTTACAATTTAGCACAACGGGGCTGGAGAAAGGAAGAACGGAGCGGATGAGCGTCTTTTTACAGCTGTAGAAGGCCGAGTGACAGTGGAGCATCGCTACAAACAGTAAGCGGTGTGCGGGTCACCTGCCGCCAGGCGCCTGCAAAGAAACAAGACTTCAGAGGACTCAGCACTTGGACATTCATGTAGACGTCTGTCTGTCTGTCTGTAGACAGGGACTGGCAGTGACGAAGGTACAGTCTCTTTCTCATGATTATGTACACGGCATTAAATAGTGTCACGGTGTGAAGATTACAGCTTTGTGGGACATGACGCCGTGTAATTTGTAGAAAGGTACCCACGTTTTAGACAGATGTGCTGCCACCTATGTACCACACCACACGGCGCCATATACCAGAAGACGGAAGTTCTGGATCAAACTGCCGTGATATGGGTGATCCTTGTAGGACGCATGGCAAATATATGAAACGTATACACATGTTTGGCAGGAAACGTGAAGGGAAGACACCACTTCGAAGATCTAAGCGTAGATGGGTGGGTGAAATTGAAATAGGTCTTAAAATCATAATCTGTCCTGTTGGGTGTATACTTCCCTACGTTTTGAAGGGTCGAACTGCCGTCATCTTCAAGGTCAAGCAGAACAAGAAGACTGTTTGACCCTGATCATGTGACCTGATGTTGACGCTACGCCGTGGTATGTCTGCTGTGTGACAGTTTGCTGCCATATTGGAGGAGTTGTATTGAGTGTGCTGTTTAACGACGCTGACAGTTGCCAGGATAATGTAGCGTCGGTGATAGATTGAATGGATGAGTATGGCGTACTGGTGGAATGATACTGACAGGGGAAACCGAAGTACTGGGAGAAAACATTATACAACGTCGGTGGTAGATGTATGAATGAGTATGGAGCATTGGTGGAATGATACTGACAGGGGAAACTGAAGTACTGGGAGAGAAACATTATACAGAGTTGGTGGTAGATGTATGAATGAGTATGGAGCATTGGTGGAATGATACTGACAGGGGAAACTGAAGTACTGGGAGAGAAACATTATACAGCGTTGGTGGTAGATGTATGAATGAGTATGGAGCGTTGGTGGAATGATACTGACAGGGGAAAACTGAAGTACTGGGAGAGAAACATTATACAGCGTTGGTGGTAGATGTATGAATGAGTATGGAGCATTGGTGGAATGATACTGACAGGGGAACTGAAGTACTGGGAGAGAAACATTATACAGTGTTGGTGGTAGATGTATGAATGAGTATGGAGCATTGGTGGAATGATACTGACAGGGGAACTGAAGTACTGGGAGAGAAACATTATACAGCGTTGGTGGTAGATGTATGAATGAGTATGGAGCGTTGGTGGAATAATACTGACAGGGGAAAACTGAAGTACTGGGAGAAAACATTATACAGCGTTGGTAGTAGATGTATGAATGAGTATGGAGCATTGGTGGAATGATACTGACAGGGGAATCTGAAGTACTGGGAGAAAACGTTATACAACGTCGGTGGTAGATGTATGAATGAGTATGGAGCATTGGTGGAATGATACTGACAGGGGAAACTGAAGTACTGGGAGAAAACATTATACAGCGTTGGTGGTAGATGTATGAATGAGTATGGAGCATTGGTGGAATGATACTGACAGGGGAAACTGAAGTACTGGGAGAAAACATTATACAGCGTTGGTGGTAGATGTATGAATGAGTATGGAGCATTGGTGGAATGATACTGACAGGGGAAACTGAAGTACTGGGAGAAAACATTATACAGCGTTGGTGGTAGATGTATGAATGAGTATGGAGCATTGGTGGAATGATACTGACAGGGGAAACTGAAGTACTGGGAGAAAACATTATACAGCGCTGGTGGTAGATGTATGAATGAGTATGGAGCATTGGTGGAATGATACTGACAGGGGAAACTGAAGTACTGGGAGAAAACTTTATACAGCGTTGGTGGTAGATGTATGAATGAGTATGGAGCATTGGTGGAATGATACTGACAGGGGAAAACTGAAGTACTGGGAGAGAAACGTTATACAGCGTTGGTGGTAGATGTATGAATGAGTGTGGAGCATTGGTGGAATGATACTGACAGGGGAAAACTGAAGTACTGGGAGAGAAACATTATACAGCGTTGGTGGTAGATGGATGAATGAGTATTGAGTGTTGGTGGAATTATAGTGACAGGGAAAACTGAAGTACTGGGAGAGAAACATTATACAGCGTCTGTGGTAGATGAATGAATGAGTATGGAGCTTTGGTGGAATGATACTGACAGGGGGAAACTGAAGTACTGGGAGAGAAACATTATACAGCGTTGGTGGTAGATGTATGAATGTATATGGAGCATTGGTGGAATGATACTGACAGGGGAAAACTGAAGTACTGGGAGAGAAACATTATACAGCGTTGGTGGTAGATGTATGATTGAGTGTGGAGCATTGGTGGAATGATACTGACAGAGGAAAACTGAAGTACTGGGAGAGAAACATTATACAGCGTTGGTGGTAGATGGATGAATGAGTATGGAGGGATGGTGGAATGATACTGACAGGGGAAAACTGAATTACTGGGAGAGAACATTATACAGCGTTGGTGGTAGATGTGTGAATGAGTGTGGAGCATTGGTGGAATGATACTGACAGGGGAAAACTGAAGTACTGGGAGAGAAACATTATACAGCGTCTGTGGTAGATGTATGAATGAGTATGGAGCATTGGTGGAATGATACTGACAGGGGGAAACTGAAGTACTGGTAGAGAAACATTATACATCGTTGGTGGTAGATGTGTGAATGTTTATGGAGCATTGGTGGAATGATACTGACAGGGGGAAACTGAAGTACTGGGAGAGAAACATTATACAGCGTTGGTGGTAGATGTATGAATGTGTATGGAGCATTGGTGGAATGATACTGACAGGGAAAACTGAAGTACTGGGAGAGAAACATTATACAGCGTTGGTGGTAGATGTATGAATGAGTGTGGAGCATTGGTGGTATGATACTGACAGGGTAAACTGAAGTACTGGGAGAGAAACATTATACAGTGTTGGTGGTAGATGTATGACTGTATATGGAGCATTGATGGAATGATACTGACAGGGAGAATCTGAAGTACTGGTAGAGAAGTATTATATAGCGTTGGTGGTAGATGTATGAATGTGTATGGAGCATTGGTGGAATGATACTGACAGGGGAAACTGAAGTGCTGGGAGAGAAACATTATACAGCGTTGGTGGTAGATGTATGAATGTGTATGGAGCATTGGTGGAATGATACTGACAGGGGAAAACTGAAGTACTGGGAGAGAAACACTATACAGCGTTGGTGGTAGATGGATGAATGAATATGGAGCATTGGTGGAATGATACTGACATGGGAAAGCTGAAGTACTGGGAGAAAAACATTATACAGCGTTGGTGGTAGATGTATGAATGAGTATGGTGCATTAGTGGAATGACACTGACGGGGGAAAACTGAAGTACTGGGAGAGAAACCTGTCCAAGTGCTACTTTGTCCACCACAAATCCCACATGCACAAGGATCTAATTCGATCCTGGCGGTAAGAGGCCGGTAACTAACCGCCAGAGCCATGGCACGGCCCTCTGAAGCCTTTTAACGATGATACGGTCCTTAGGATCACTTGCCCCTTCGACTGAGAACAGCTCTATATGTCGGACCCGGCTGTCAGCCCGTTGCCCTGAGGACGGCAGTAGCTGCGGTACGTGTAACAGGTTAGTCTATTAGGAACACAAGGCGAAGAACAGAGTGCAGGAACGTGATAATTGTAAAGAGAAGTGGCGAGGAATGACGAAGAGAATAAAGCGTGGAGAAGCAGCGACATATGTCACTCTTGCACGCAGCCCAGTCCTTCACCTGTTGCTCCGAGCCGCCGAAATACAGGATGTTCAAATGTCTGTGTATCAATTCACGTCCTGTTGTGGCCTATGTACGCCAGCCAAGTAGAGTATTCAGCTGCTGCACATCCTTGACTGCGGTGCAATGCTGATGTATGTGTGTCACCATTACTGACGTACGATACGCTGCTTGTGTCTGTATAATATTGTAGCTGCTGGTGATGGCTGTTGGAAATGAAAAGCAGTGTGTAGTATCGAAGTGCTGAGTGCTGGTGTGCGTGTCCTACACGTGACAGACACATCAGTGAATGTTACTGAAGAATGTGTGAGCGTCACGTTGGCGTTGTGTGTGCGGCTTCCGCTGTCTGTTGTTAACCTTTCATGTCTAGCGCTGTGTGTGTGTAAAGTGGATGTGATCGTTGCATACGCCTTTGTACACGTATTACGTCTGCCTGATGATGGCGATTTGTCACTGATCTTACATAAACTGTGTGCATTTGTTGGTGTGTGTGTGTGTGTGTGTGTGTGTGGGTGATCGCAGTCACAGTGCATGGAACGAAGAATATTAAATTCGATGCTGAACTGTTTCTTCAGCCTCAGGGCATACCTTACAGTGTGTCTCAGTTGTGCGAACTGTTTCTTCAGCCTCAGGGCATACCTTACAGTGTGTTTCAGTTGTACGAACTGTTTCTTCAGCCTCAGGGCATACCTTACAGTGTGTCTCAGTTGTACGAACTGTTTCTTCAGCCTCAGGGCATACCTTACAGTGTGTTTCAGTTGTACGAACTGTTTCTTCAGCCTCAGGGCATACCTTACAGTGAGTCTCAGTTGTTCGAACTGTTTCTTCAGCCTCAGGGCATACCTTACAGTGTGTCTCAGTTGTACGAACTGTTTCTTCAGCCTCAGGGCATACCTTACAGTGTGTTTCAGTTGTACGAACTGTTTCTTCAGCCTCAAGGCATACCTTACAGTGTGTCTCAGTTGTACGAACTGTTTCTTCAGCCTCAGGGCATACCTTACAGTGTGTCTCAGTTGTACGAACTGTTTCTTCAGCCTCAGGGCATACCTTACAGTGAGTCTCAGTTGTTCGAACTGTTTCTTCAGCCTCAGGGCATACCTTACAGTGTGTCTCAGTTGTACGAACTGTTTCTTCAGCCTCAGGGCATACCTTACAGTGAGTCTCAGTTGTTCGAACTGTTTCTTCAGCCTCAGGGCATACCTTACAGTGTGTCTCAGTTGTACGAACTGTTTCTTTTGCAAGGAGCGCGTACCTGGCAGGGAACACGAAGGGGACGCTAAACTGACGCTAGCGTCGTTACGTGTCAAGACGTTGACCACATTCAGCTGCGTCAGAACAGGTTTAGTTCCAGGATGGAGGTTCGATATCCGTTACAGATGTCTATTGAACAACGCTGTATCGTGTTGTCAGGTGCATGAAGCACCTTATGGGGGGGGGGAGACTCGGCAGCGTGCTAGTTCACGTGTGCGGGAGTCCAGTGGTCGGTTCCCGTCAAAGGTACTTGCAGTCAGCCTCGGTTATAATGCATCTGCTGTTACAACGGACGTTTCCTCATTCCCCGAACGTCTCGCCATGCAGTACCACAGTAACTACCTCAGTTACAATACATCTGCTGTTACAACGGACGTTTCCTCATTCCCCGACCGTCTCGCCATGCAGTACCACAGTAACTACCTCAGTTACAATACATCTTCTGTTACAACGGACGTTTCCTCATTCCCCGACCGTCTCGCCATGCAGTACCACAGTAACTACCTCAGTTACAACACATCTGCTGTTACAACGGACGTTTCCTCATTCCCCGACCGTCTCGCCATGCAGTACCATAGTAACTACCTCAGTTACAACACATCTGCTGTTACAACGGACGTTTCCTCATTCCCCGACCGTCTCGCCATGCAGTACCACAGTAACTACCTCAGTTACAATACATCTGCTGTTACAACGGACGTTTCCTCATTCCCCGACCGTCTCGCCATGCAGTACCACAGTAAATACCTCAGTTACAATACAACTGCTGTTACAACGGACGTTTCCTCATTCCCCGACCGTCTCGCCATGCAGTACCACAGTAAATACCTCAGTTACAACACATCTGCTGTTACAACGGACGTTTCCTCATTCCCCGACCGTCTCGCCATGCAGTACCACAGTAAATACCTCAGTTACAACACATCTGCTGTTACAACGGACGTTTCCTCATTCCCCGACCGTCTCGCCATGCAGTACCACAGTAACTACCTCAGTTACAACACATCTGCTGTTACAACGGACGTTTCCTCATTCCCAGACCGTCTCCCCATGCAGTACCACAGTAACTACCTCGGTTATACCGCTGTCCCATATATCGGATTTTTCCTACACTCGATAAGATTTACTTTTCCTCGGATGTACCGTTTTGGCAGTGTAATGGACATTTCACAGTGATGAGTGTGTTTGCAGTGTTTGTACTAGTGTTTGCAGTGTTTGTACTAGTGTTTGCAGTGTTATACTAGTGTTTGCAGTGTTTGTACTCGTGTTTTCAGTGTTTGTACTCGTGTTCGCGCTTAGATGACGCACTGATCATCTAGACATGAAGGGTGGATGTGTCATTTGCTGTTGTGTTACCTGGAGACGCCGGAGAGACGCCGCAGCATGACTGTGCAACCAGATACGTGTCGGGACGTCAGCAGCTTGTGTGCTGTAAACATTCGGACGTCACGTGGCGATTGTTGGTTTTATTGCTGTGGCACACGGCTATCGTATTACGTTTGTTTGGTGTGCTGTTCTGCGCAGGATGCGGGGCCGATTGGCGACTGACTGCAGACTTGAGTGAGTTGGCTGTTTGTGACCTTGTGTTTCAGTGAGCGGCATTTTGGTGCACACTTCTGGATACATAGCAGATTTTCGAGCACGTAACTTTGCACGTACGCCTGTTACGCTCTGACTTACATTTGTGTTTCATGGAAAGGCAACGTGCATTAAGCCGAAGTTTTCTGCTTCGTGCAGAGCAACCTTCTTTTTTTTTTTTTGCGACCCTCAGAGAAGAAATGGAAAATAACTGATTTTGAGGTAAAACAGACCTGAGCTAAAATTAACGTGTGGTATGTGCTTGTGAATGTGCAAAATGTATCTAAACATTTTCGTACGCGATAAATTTCAAAGTAAAGGCACTTTAAATGGTACACACTTCAGTGGTACAGTAACACACACTGTAGCAGTACCTCGGTATAACGTACTTCCTTTATGACACATTTTTTCAGGACATCGCTAAAGACTTGCTACAAAGCGACGCCGACTGTAACTGTCAATGTCTGGCTCCATTGTTTATGGAATTGTACAGAAATGGGAAGGGGCCGGGACCGCGCAGTTGGTATAGCGACTCGCTACGAGCTGGACGGTCCGGGGGTCGAATCCCGGTGGGAGCGAGATTTTCCGTACCCGTCCAGACAGGCCGTGGGGCTCACCAAGCCTTCTGTATAACGGGTAACGGGTCTCTTTGCCGGGGGTAAAGCGGCCGGGGCGTGGAGTTGACCACCCACCCTCATCTAGCGCCGAGGTTACAGAAAGAAAGGAGCTATACATCTACTCCCCCTCTGGGCCTTCATGGCCTGTTCTAGGGAGAACTTTAACTCTTTATCAGAAATGGGATCTTAATTATAAATTATTTAAAGCCCAGTGGTTACTATATGTACCACCACGTTTAACATTCACAAATTCTACGTTCTGCCCACACAGTGTATTTATGTGTTTTGTGTGGATCTCAGAACAAACAGCGATTATTTCACTGTACAGCATTAACTGACTGGTTTGTATAACTGAGACGGAGTGTGTTTACTGCGCGGTACGGACTGTATTTATGTGTTTTGTGTGGATCTGAGAACAAACAGCGATTATTTCACTGTACAGCATTAACTGACTGGTTTGTATAACTGAGACGGAGTGTGTTTACTGCGCGGTACGGACTGTATTTATGTGTTTTGTGTGGATCTCAGAACAAACAGCGATTATTTCACTGTACAGCATTAACTGACTGGTTTGTATAACTGAGACGGAGTGTGTTTACTGCGCGGTACGGACTGTATTTATGTGTTTTGTGTGGATCTCAGAACAAACAGCGATTATTTCACTGTACAACATTAACTGACTGGTTTGTATAACTGAGACGGAGTGTGTTTACTGCGCGGTACGGACTGAATATTTACACTTAGTATAATTTTGGTTGTCATCTTTGATGCGGTAAGTGCTGTTAGTGCGGACCTCGCGGGAAACACAAAGTCGGGTTACCTCATTAGCGTTTCCTAGCAACACGTCTGTAATGCAATTAGGCAAGCCAGCCTGCTGTCTCTAATGACGCAGCAGTGAGATTCTTCAGACCGTCTGAACTGCTCCACTGCGAAGAACGCGCTCTAAACCAGGGCATGCAAATCACAGCGTTCCACAGGACTGGAGTCTTGACGATCAGTGTCTTGGCACAGAGCAGTAATGCGATGTGATGTGTGTGCAGGTGTGCAGGCGGTGGCTGGTGTCACTGGCCTGATAAACTCATCCGATTTGCCTAAATTGCAGATAATGTAGCGTGATTTGTGTAACTAATTGACGCTCGCCGGCAGTCTGCTGTCGGTCCATACAAGCATGCGGCTGCCATGTTGCTGTTTTCCGTTTTGCAAGAAGCAAAGACCAGAAGTCTCTGCTAGCGGACAGCTCGTACCGCCAACTGACGGCGCCTTGTTGGCTGTTGCGCTGTAACAACGTGTCTGTTGATTGATTGGCTTGCGGTTCACAGCATGTTCGTAGAGGTATAGCTCCACTCATTCTTGACCTGGACACTAGACGGGGGTGAATGTTCAGCATCAAGTCGCGGCCGGTTTATCCCCGGTGCCCTTTGAATTGGAGGATGGGTGTGTCCCAGAGCCGGTCTGGACGCTCTTAAGAACAGTTTACGTTTATTGGTTAGCATCCGGGATAGCTCAGTCAGTATAGTGACTACGCTACGGGCTGGACGACATACGAATCGTTGTTCGATTTTCGGTAGAAGCAACAGATTTTTTCTTTTTCCTAACATCCAGACTGCATTCGAACCCGCACCCACCCACCACGTGACCACGAACACTGAAGTTGTGCTCTGAAGTCTGTAGATACGGCAACTGACAGCGAACATAAGTTGGTCAGTGGAGTGGTCATAGCTGCTAGCGAAAAGAAACACCCTGTAGCATGGGCACGATGACGGTGCAGGTCACATGGGGCACGTAAACAAGGAATGGAGCTAAATCGGGGACAGACGGACGACGTGTCAGTGTGGGGCTCGGAGAGGGTGACAGCAGTGAGTGACATGGCAGGATTCGAACGTGGGCCGTGTGTACCGCGAGTCGAATGGAGGTGCACAGTGCTATGAAACTGTGCTAGTGCAGTTAGTGTGACTAGTTGGCACTTATAGCACTGTGAGGGACAGCGGAACTGTGCTAGTGCAGCAAAGTAGTGGACAGGCCGACGGTTGTGATTAGTTGGCACTTATAGCACTGTGAGGGACAGCGGAACTTATTGCAAGGCACAGCAACTGTTTGGTTACGAGAACTTTTGAAATGCCAGTAATAACAATATAAATGCCAGTAATAACAATATAAATGCCAGTAATAACAATATAAATGCCAGTAATAACAATATAAATGCCAGTAATAACAATATAAATGCCAGTAATAACAATATAAATGCCAGTAATAACAATATAAATGCCAGTAATAACAATATAAATGCCAGTAATAACAATATAAATGCCAGTAATAACAATATAAATGCCAGTAATAACAATATAAATGCCAGTAATAACAATATAAATGCCAGTAATAACAGTATAAATGCCAGTAATAACAATATAACGCCAGTAATAACAATATAAATGCCAGTAATAACAATATAAATGCCAGTAATAACAATATAAATGCCAGTAATAACAGTATAAATGCCAGTAATAACAATATAAATGCCAGTAATAACAATATAAATGCCAGTAATAACAATATAAATGCCAGTAATAACAATATAAATGCCAGTAATAACAGTATAAATGCCAGTAATAACAGTATAAATGCCAGTAATAACAATATAAATGCCAGTAATAACAATATAAATGCCAGTAATAACAATATAAATGCCAGTAATAACAATATAAATGCCAGTAATAACAATATAAATGCCAGTAATAACAGTATAAATGCCAGTAATAACAGTATAAATGCCAGTAATAACAGTATAAATGCCAGTAATAACAGTATAAATGCCAGTAATGACAGTATAAATGCCAGTAATAACAGTATAAATGCTAGTAATGACAATATAAATGCCAGTAATGACAATATAAATGCCAGTAATGACAATATAAATGCCAGTAATAACAATATAAATGCCAGTAATAACAATATAAATGCCAGTAATAACAATATAAATGCCAGTAATAACAATATAAAGCCAGTAATAACAATATAAATGCCAGTAATAACAATATAAATGCCAGTAATAACAATATAAATGCCAGTAATAACAATATAAATGCCAGTAATAACATATAAATGCCAGTAATAACAGTATAAATGCCAGTAATAACAGTATAAATGCCAGTAATAACAATATAAATGCCAGTAATAACAATATAAATGCCAGTAATAACAATATAAATGCCAGTAATAACAGTATAAATGCCAGTAATAACAGTATAAATGCCAGTAATAACAGTATAAATGCCAGTAATAACAGTATAAATGCCAGTAATAACAGTATAAATGCCAGTAATAACAGTATAAATGCCAGTAATGACAATATAAATGCCAGTAATGACAATATAAATGCCAGTAATGACAATATAAATGCCAGTAATAACAATATAAATGCCAGTAATAACAATATAAATGCCAGTAATAACAATATAAATGCCAGTAATAACAATATAAATGCCAGTAATAACAATATAAATGCCAGTAAGGTTCAGTCCCTAAAGCACGAAACTAATCAAACTAGCTTAATGAAGCACAGAGCTTGACTGAGCTGAGAGTTGTCTGCGGAGTATCATGAGAGTAAGTTCTAAAAGGTTCTGACGACGGCACGTAACACTGAGAACTGATAGGTTTCTGGACTTTGTCCATCGTCCGGAAATCTAAAATAACCAGATAACACGACTTTCCGAAACGTCGTGTTATCTGGTTATTTCAAATTTCCGGACGATGGACAAAGTCCAGAAACCCATTAGTTCTCAGCATCATGAGAGTGGTGGAAGCTGACCGTCCAGGCACGTGATATCCATTCGCGAAACGTCGAAACAATTTTATTGAATTTTATTGTATTGTAGTTCAAAGGCCGAAAGTGTTTTGAGGGGGTGTGGTGGTTGCTGAATGTAGTAAATAAACGCACGGCAATGGTAGCGACATCAGCAGGGCGGTACAGGGTGACTACGAAAAGAGTATCTTGAAGGAAAGATAGAAGTTGGCCGGTAGGGTGAGCGTGACTGCTGCCGCTGTGATATAGCGGTGAGTTGCGGCTGGCGGCTCAGTTGGTCTGTGGCCGGCCGAGGAGGAGCGTCGGTTGGAACGTCAGAGCAGGTATCTGTCGGAGTGTGTGTTGATCACAGGATGTTACGGGTTGTGAGTGCAACGGTCCTGTAGTTTGGACAGCTTAGCAGCAAGTAGCTTACGATCGCTTGGACAGCGTGGATGACGAAACGTATAAAATCGGTCTACCCACATATAAGGTCTTTGTTTTATGTGACAGCTGTCGGTGGCTACTTCCTGTCGGCTCGTTTATGTTAAAGTAAGCCACTCAGCCGAACGCCCACACGCGCGGCTGAGTGACCATAGGTGAGAGACAGTAGTTGTCAGATAAAATAAGGATCATGTAAGTGAAATATTGTGGAAAGAAGCATATCTGTTGACTGTGCGGAAGGGTGTAGATAATGTTAAAACGAATTTGAGAGGTGTGATGCGAGGTTGGGTTGCGGTGTGCATTGCAGTGTTGTGTTTGGCCTCACGAGCCGCCGCTGCATCTTGTTGAACGGCCCGTTGTTGTGTGGACGGCTGTGTGTTGTGTGTCGGAAACACGTGACCCTGTTGAACCTGCGTCGCTTGTCACACAGTTCGAACACTGTCCGTCCGTCCGTCCAATGGTCCGTAATAAGTTAGGCGCAAATTGGCCGCTTTTCGTAACTCCAGGCACAAACATCTGTTTATTTACTTCACCAACCTATGCACAAAATCTTACAATAGTATCAATTCACCCCTATACGTATTTTCGCTTCTTAATAGCCATCCTCAGGGGTCACAGTTTTAAAAGCACAGACTATACATCGACTGTATAAAATGTTACATCCATATGAGTAAAATGTTGAACATTACAATATTAGTCTATTGTTTTTGAGTCCTGATTGAGCTCATACACTATATGTGTATTGAAAGATTAAAATGCCGTTAAAATTGTTACACATTTTTTAGGTTTTTGAAATTAGTGGCAGATTGGTCTTGTATCACTTCGTTACCGTAGTGATGTAGTGGCAGATTGGTCTTGTATCACTTCGTTACCGTACTTATGTAGTGGCAGATTGGTCTTGTATCACTTCGTTACCGTACTTATGTAGTGGCAGATTGGTGTTGTATCACTTCGTTACCGTAGTGATGTAGTGGCAGATTGGTCTTGTATCACTTCGTTACCGTAGTGATGTAGTGGCAGATTGGTCTTGTATCACTTCGTTACCGTAGTGATGTAGTGGCAGATTGGTCTTGTATCACTTCGTTACCGTAGTGATGTAGTGGCAGATTGGTCTTGTATCACTTCGTTACCGTAGTGATGTAGTGGCAGATTGGTCTTGTATCACTTCGTTACCGTAGTGATGTAGTGGCAGATTGGTCTTGTATCACTTCGTTACCGTAGTGATGTAGTGGCAGATTGGTCTTGTATCACTTCGTTACCGTAGTGATGTAGTGGCAGATTGGTCTTGTATCACTTCGTTACCGTAGTGATGTAGTGGCAGATTGGTCTTGTATCACTTCGTTACCGTAGTGATGTAGTGGCAGATTGGTCTTGTATCACTTCGTTACCGTAGTGATGTAGTGGCAGATTGATCTTGTATCACTTCGTTACCGTAGTGATGTAGTGGCAGATTGGTCTTGTATCACTTCGTTACCGTAGTGATGTAGTGGCAGATTGGTCTTGTATCACTTCGTTACCGTAGTGATGTAGTGGCAGATTGGTCTTGTATCACTTCGTTACCGTAGTGATGTAGTGGCGATTGTCTTGTATCACTTCGTTACCGTAGTGATGTAGTGGCAGATTGGTCTTGTTCACTTCGTTACCGTAGTGATGTAGTGCAGATTGGTCTTGTATCACTTCGTTACCGTAGGATGTAGTGGCAGATTGGTCTTTATCACTTCGTTACCGTAGTGATGTAGTGGCAGATTGGTCTTGTATCACTTCGTACCGTAGGATGTAGTGGCAGATTGGTCTTGTTCACTTCGTTACCGTAGTGATGTAGTGGCAGATTGGTCTTGTTCACTCGTTACCGTAGTGATGTAGTGGCAGATTGGTCTTGTATCACTTCGTTACCGTATGATGTAGTGGCAGATTGGTCTTGTATCACTTCGTTACCGTAGTATGTATGGAGATTGGTCTTGTATCACTTCGTTACCGTAGTGATGTAGGGGCAGTTGGTCTTGTATCACTTCGTTACCGTAGTGATGTAGTGGCAGATTGGTCTTGTATCACTTCGTTACCTAGTGATGTAGTGGCAGATTGGTCTTGTATCACTTCGTTACCGTAGTGATGTAGTGGCAGATTGGTCTTGTACACTTCGTTACCGTAGTGATGTAGTGGCGATTGGTCTTGTATCACTTCGTTACCGAGTGATGTAGTGGCAGATTGGTCTTGTTTCACTTCGTACGTAGTGATGTAGTGGCAGATTGGTCTTGTTCACTTCGTTACCGTAGGATGTAGTGGCAGATTGGTCTTGTATCACTTCGTTACCGTAGTGTGTAGTGGCAGATTGGTCTTGTATCACTTCGTTACCGTAGGATGTAGTGGCAGATTGGTCTTGTATCACTTCGTTAGTATGGGATGTTGTGGCAGATTGGTCTTGTATCACTTCTTACCGTAGGATGTAGTGGCAGATTGGTCTTGTATCACTTCGTTACCGAGTGATGTAGTGGAGATTGGTCTTGTATCACTTCGTTACCGTAGGATGTAGTGGCAGATTGGTCTTGTATCACTTCGTTACCGTAGGATGTAGTGGCAGATTGGTCTTTATCACTTCGTTACCGTATGATGTAGTGGCAGATTGGTCTTGTTCACTTCGTTACCGTATGATGTAGTGGCAGATTGGTCTTGTATCACTTCGTTACCGTAGGATGTAGTGGCAGATTGGTCTATGTATCACTTCGTTACCGTAGTGATGTAGTGGCAGATTGGTCTTGTATCACTTCGTTACCGTAGGTGTGTAGTGGCAGATTGGTCTTTATCACTTCGTTACCGTAGTGATGTAGTGGCAGATTGGTCTTGTATCACTTCGTTACCGTAGTGATGTAGTGGCAGATTGGTCTTTATCACTTCGTTACCGTATATATGTAGTGGCAGTTGGTCTTGTATCACTTCGTTACCGTAGTGATGTAGTGGCAGATTGGTCTTGTATCACTTCGTTACCGTAGTGATGTAGTGGCAGATTGGTCTTGTATCACTTCGTTACCGTAGGATGTAGTGGCAGATTGGTCTTGTATCACTTCGTTACCGTAGTGATGTAGTGGCAGATTGGTCTTGTATCACTTCGTTACCGTACTATTGTAGTGGCAGTTGGTCTTGTATCACTTCGTTACCGTACTTATGTTGTGGCAGTTGGTCTTGTATCACTTCGTTACCGTAGTGATGTAGTGGCAGATTGGTCTTGTATCACTTCGTTACCGTAGTGATGTAGTGGCAGATTGGTCTTGTATCACTTCGTTACCGTAGGATGTAGTGGCAGATTGGTCTTGTATCACTTCGTTACCGTAGTGATGTAGTGGCAGATTGGTCTTGTATCACTTCGTTACCGTAGTGATGTAGTGGCAGATTGGTCTTGTATCACTTCGTTACCGTAGTGATGTAGTGGCAGATTGGTCTTGTATCACTTCGTTACCGTAGTGATGTAGTGGCAGATTGGTCTTGTATCACTTCGTTACCGTAGTGATGTAGTGGCAGATTGGTCTTGTATCACTTCGTTACCGTAGGGATGTAGTGGCAGATTGGTCTTGTATCACTTCGTTACCGTAGGATGTAGTGGCAGATTGGCTTGTATCACTTCGTTACCGTAGGATGTAGTGGTAGATTGGTCTTGTATCACTTCGTTTACCGTAGTATGTAGTGGTAGATTGGCTTGTATCACTTCGTTACCGTAGGGATGTAGTGGCAGATTGGTCTTGTATCACTTCGTTACCGTAGTGATGTAGTGGCAGATTGGTCTTGTATCACTTCGTTACCGTAGGGATGTAGTGGAGATTGGTCTTGTATCACTTCGTTACCGTAGTGATGTAGTGGCAGATTGTCTTGTATCACTTCGTTACCGTAGGATGTAGTGGCAGATTGGTCTTGTATCACTTCGTTACCGTAGTGATGTAGTGCGATTGGTCTTGTATCACTTCGTTACCGTATGATGTAGTGGCAGATTGGTCTTTATCACTTCGTTACCGTAGTGATGTAGTGGCAGATTGGTCTTGTATCACTTCGTTACCGTAGTGATGTAGTGGCAGATTGGTCTTGTATCACTTCGTTACCGTATGATGTAGTGGCAGTTGGTCTTGTATCACTTCGTTACCGTAGTGATGTATTTGGCAGATTGGTCTTGTATCACTTCGTTACCGTGTGATGTAGTGGCAGATTGGTCTTGTATCACTTCGTTACCGTAGTGATGTAGTGGCAGATTGGTCTTGTATCACTTCGTTACCGTAGTGATGTAGTGGAGATTGCTTGTATCACTTCGTTACCGTAGTGATGTAGTGGCAGATTGGTCTTGTATCACTTCGTTACCGTAGATGTAGTGGCAGATTGGTCTTGTATCACTTCGTTACCGTAGTGATGTAGTGGCAGATTGGTCTTGTATCACTTCGTTACCGTAGTGATGTAGTGGCAGATTGGTCTTGTATCACTTCGTTACCGTAGTGATGTAGTGGCAGATTGGTCTTGTATCACTTCGTTACCGTAGGATGTAGTGGCAGATTGGTCTTGTATCACTTCGTTACCGTAGTGATGTAGTGGCAGATTGGTCTTGTATCACTTCGTTACCGTAGTGATGTAGTGGCAGATTGGTCTTGTATCACTTCGTTACCGTAGTGATGTAGTGGCAGATTGGTCTTTATCACTTCGTTACCGTATATGTAGTGGCAGATTGGCCTTGTATCACTTCGTTACCGTAGTGATGTAGTGGCAGATTGGCCTTGTATCACTTCGTTACCGTAGGGATGTAGTGGCAGATTGGTCTTGTATCACTTCGTTACCGTAGGATGTAGTGGCAGATTGGCCTTGTATCACTTCGTTACCGTAGGGATGTAGTGGTAGATTGGTCTTGTATCACTTCGTTACCGTAGGGATGTAGTGGCAGATTGGTCTTGTATCACTTCGTTACCGTAGGGATGTAGTGGCAGATTGGCCTTGTATCACTTCGTTACCGTAGGGATGTAGTGGCAGATTGGCCTTGTATCACTTCGTTACCGTAGTGATGTAGTAGTGGCAGATTGGCCTTGTATCACTTCGTTACCGTAGGGATGTAGTGGCAGATTGGTCTTGTGTCACTTCGTTACCGTAGGGATGTAGTGGCAGATTGGCCTTGTATCACTTCGTTACCGTAGGGATGTAGTGGTAGATTGGTCTTGTATCACTTCGTTACCGTAGGGATGTAGTGGCAGATTGGTCTTGTATCACTTCGTTACCGTAGGGATGTAGTGGCAGATTGGTCTTGTATCACTTCGTTACCGTAGGGATGTAGTGGCAGATTGGCTTGTATCACTTCGTTACCGTAGGGATGTAGTGGCAGATTGGCCTTGTATCACTTCGTTACCGTAGGATGTAGTGGCAGATTGGCCTTGTATCACTTCGTTACCGTAGGATGTATGCAGATGGCCTGTATCACTCGTTACCGTAGGATGTGTGCATTGTCTTGTATCACTTCGTTACCGTAGGGATGTAGTGGCAGATTGGCCTTGTATCACTTCGTTACCGTAGGGATGTAGTGGTAGATTGGTCTTGTATCACTTCTTTACCGTAGGGATGTAGTGGCAGATTGGTCTTGTATCACTTCGTTACCGTAGGGATGTAGTGGCAGATTGGTCTTGTATCACTTCGTTACCGTAGGGATGTAGTGGCAGATTGGTCTTGTATCACTTCGTTACCGTAGGGATGTAGTGGCAGATTGGTCTTGTATCACTTCGTTACCGTAGGGATGTATGGCAGATTGGTCTTGTATCACTTCGTTACCGTAGGGATGTAGTGGCAGATTGGTCTTGTATCACTTCGTTACCGTAGTGATGTAGTGGCAGATTGGTCTTGTATCACTTCGTTACCGTAGGGATGTAGTGGCAGATTGGTCTTGTATCACTTCGTTACCGTAGTGATGTAGTGGCAGATTGGTCTTGTATCACTTCGTTACCGTAGGGATGTAGCAGTTTTCTGTATATGCTGTTGCGTTACGCCGTGTCAGCTCCGTAACAGAAAGTTGTTAAAATAAATAAACAATTTCCAATCGCAGTAAGATGCACGATCAATACAACGCAAAATCCAGCCAGCTAATTTCGTGAAGTCTTCTGTTGCTCTGCTATCCTATTGTCTTGTCCTAAACTAAGCAATCAGCTCACGTTAAATGCCTCTCCATTTGCCCTTCTGTGCTGACAACAGACTTACCATCGTCTCCATTTTCCCTTCTGTGCTGACAGCAGACTTACCATCGTCTTCATTAGCCCTTCTGTGCTGACAGCAGACTTACCATCGTCTCCATTAGCCCTTCTGTGCTGACAGCAGACTTACCATCGTCTCCATTAGCCCTTCTGTGCTGACAGCAGACTTACCATCGTCTCCATTAGCCCTTCTGTGCTGTCAGCAGACTTACCATCGTCCCAGACGTCAGTCTGTTTGCCGTATTGCATCGTTTGATATTGGTGATGCATGTAGCTCACGTTAGTTCACGTCTGTCATTTAATAGACACAAAAGTTTACCAATTCGACCACCGTGTGTTGGTAGCGCTGTAGATTGCGACTACACATGAAGTGAGACGAAAATCTAATAAGACTGTTTCTAATATCAAGCAATAAAGACACGAGATTATTGACATGTATAAAATTAACTAACTCCATGCAGCACAGTCCTTCTTGAGAAGCTAACAGGTCGTCAGCTAGTCAAGAAATTCCCCGCGTTTTATGGAACCCGAAGGTTCATTACCGTACTCACAACAGCTCGCCACCTGTACCTATTCCGAACTTAAATTGTACCAAAGAATCAGTCCAGGTCCGAGGCTTTGTATAGTATTTCGTAACGTGATACTTTTTACGGTGAGGAGTTGTTAGCACCTCGCCCAACTCCCAAGCTGGAGGACCACCTCTTGTCGGCTGTCCGCGACTGCTTATTCAATGTATTCGCAGCTACCCTCCATATCTGTAGGCCGTTCCTCCATCCGCGACGTGAGGACGCGCCATGCCGTAGTGACAGGGACAGACTTATCGTGGTGACAGGGACCGACTTATCGTGGTGACAGGGACCGACTTATCGTGGTGACAGGGACAGACTTATCGTGGTGACAGGGACCGACTTGTCGTGGTGACAGGGACCGACTTGTCGTGGTGACAGGGACCGACTTGTCGTGGTGACAGGGACCGACTTGTCGTGGTGACAGGAACCGACTTATCGTGGTGACAGGGACCGACTTGTCGTGGTGACAGGGACCGACTTATCGTGGCATGTATAAAATATATTTAAAAATTCCTACATATGTTTCAGCAAAAGAGTTGCCATCTTCATGGGTTTTTTTAGCATAGAACTACAAGAACTTTTTACATCCAAGTATACAGTATGGTTACACATTACAATATTTTTACAGAACATACATATATATGTCGTGGTCATGCTTCACATATGTAAATGTACCAGATTTTAGTTAAGACGGTACAGCACTGTACCATAGAGCTACAGTGTTCATGACTACTGCTTGCTCCTTAATGGACAGGTGTAAATATGTGTACCACCAGGTGTAAATATGTGTACCACTAGGTGTAAATATGTGTACCACCAGGTGTAAATATGTGTACCACCAGGTGTAACATGAAGTCCCCCGTGACGATGGCACCCACATAAAGCATAAAGCCACATACAGCTTTCGATTAAGGCTGTATCTGCATTCACAAAGTTTTTCGGAACGACGCCGATATATGATTGACGGCTGTGTGGCTGTGGGCGGTGTGACGTGTAGCATGACGCTACGAGGTGTGCCTTACCGCGCACTGTGTACCGCGGATAAACAGTTTATTGTTGATAGACCGATAGATGATGCTGCAGTCGGCACAACAACACAGTAGAGAGTGGGTAGGCATGTAGAGATGTTTTATATACATTTGGGCTTCATGTTAATGTACAGTTACACTCTTTAATAGCTCAGTTCTTTGAAGGTCATAGTTCATACCATAACACTGAAGTAAACTCCACTTTGTATTTTACGTGTTGTCCCAGATGATGGTCCAGCCTGGCCGAAACATGTAGGAGAATATTAACCCTCTAAAGCCCAGTGGTTACTATATGTACCACCAATTTAACATTCAACAATTCTACGTTCTGCCCACACAGTGTATTTATGTGTTTTGTGTGGATCTCAGAACAAACAGCGATTATTTCACTGTACAACATTAACTGACTGGTTTGTATAACTGAGACGGAGTGTGTTTACTGCGCGGTACGGACTGTATTTATGTGTTTTGTGTGGATCTCAGAACAAACAGCGATTATTTCACTGTACAGCATTAACTGACTGGTTTGTATAACTGAGACGGAGTGTGTTTACTGCGCGGTACGGACTGTATTATGTGTTTTGTGTGGATCTCAGAACAAACAGCGACTATTTCACTGTACAACATTAACTGACTGGTTTGTGTAACTGAGACGGAGTGTGTTTACTGCGCGGTACGGACTGTATTTATGTGTTTTGTGTGGATCTCAGAACAAACAGCGATTATTTCACTGTACAGCATTAACTGACTGGTTTGTATATAACTGAGACGGAGTGTGTTTACTGCGCGGTACGGACTGTATTTATGTGTTTTGTGTGGATCTCAGAACAAACAGCGATTATTTCACTGTACAGCATTAACTGACTGGTTTGTATAACTGAGACGGAGTGTGTTTACTGCGCGGTACGGACTGTACAGCATTAACTGACTGGTTTGTATAACTGAGACGGAGTGTGTTTACTGCGCGGTACAGACTGTATTTATGTGTTTTGTGTGGATCTCAGAACAAACAGCGATTATTTCACTGTACAACATTAACTGACTGGTTTGTATAACTGAGACGGAGTGTGTTTACTGCGCGGTACGGACTGTACAGCATTAACTGACTGGTTTGTATAACTGAGACGGAGTGTGCTTACTGCGCGGTACGGACTGAGTCCTTATATAAAACAGATACATTTCGTCTTGAAAGGATTAAACCCACGTTTGTTGTTTATAGCAAGTTGTGTACTCTGTTGGTCTTCACTGTGGCACAAGGTGTCCCTTTCATCGTGTCCCCGAGCGCGGCTGCTGTATCGCACAGAAAGCCTGCATCTGCCGGGACATCCTGTGACAGCTGCCGTGCTTACGGACAACGTAAAAAGACTGCAGTTTTAGCATTCGATGTAACAATTGAAGCACGAAGCGAGTTGCGTGGTCCACAGTGTTAACAGTTTTCTCTTGATGGCTTCGTAAATACGGGCACACGCGCCTACAGACCACGAAGTAGGGTACATTTACCCTACACATTTTTATTAAGCAGCTAGACAAAGGCCCGACTTTCACGTTCGCTTTCTTCAGTGGCCAACAAGCAGCGTGCAGTTCTTTACATTGGAGATGTTACAGTATCGGCATGTCACGCTTCATTTGTTCGCTACCGTGACGTATTTCCTCTACATAATTCTGAGGTGCGACGGAACTTGGCGGGCGGTCGGAGTGCTGCATTACCGACACGGATTTATTTTTTGAGTCTTGCTTTACGACGCTGTCAGTTGCTAACATCATACAGCGTGAGTATGGAACATTGGTGGAATGATACTGACAGGGGAAAACGGAAGCACTGGGAGGAAAACCTGTCACAGTGCCACTTTGTCCACCACAAATCCCATTTTATCCTGCGTTGAAGGGCCGTCGAATAACAGCCTGAGCCATGGCAGGGCCTTGACCCGCCTGCATGCTCATTTGCTGTGTAATGGGGCGCTGCTTGCCCACATAGGGGCTGTTGTGTCACCGTGCTTTGATAAGTTTTGAGAAAGTTAAGCAAGTTCGACTTGATCTGCCTTGTGTACAGTGCGGTCTGTCGAAACACGTCGCAGTCGCACTTATATGCCGTTCGTAACGAATTTAATTGAAGTCCTTAGCCCCACGAGACGAAACGTGGATGTGACCACCCCATTAAGCGTTCATATGATCGTCTCTGGACACAAAGAGCAGCTGTCAGGCGAGGCACAAAGCCAGACCGTTGGTGCCATAATTGACTGTCATTGTTAGACAAACGTCACCGTGTACGGCGGGCACGTCCGACTGAGCTGCCATTGTCTTCGTAACCTTCACTGGTTGAGAAACAGACGACAGGCATCGTGTTGCCTTTATCGCTTCCGCAGTGACGTCTTCATTACTGCTGTCAGTACAGTCAATGACACTGCCCCCCCCGTCACATCATCATCATCATCACTGGGAGCCGGCGTAGCTCAGCCAGCAATAGGCCCCTGCTGGAGTAGCTCAGCCAGCACTAGGCCCCTGCTGGGGTAGCTCAGCCACAACTAGGCCCCTGCTGAGGTAGCTCATCCAGCACTAGGACCCTGCTGGGGTAGCTCAGCCAGCAGTAGGCCCCTGCTGGGGTAGCTTAGCCAGCAGTAGGCCCCTGCTGGGGTAGCTTAGCCAGCACTAGGCCCCTGCTGGCCACTCCCACAGTGGCAACCTATTTTCGACTTCTCTAAAGTGTCCAGACTGGCTCTGTTGCCATCCAGCCTCCAGTGGGGCTCGGTGCCAAAGCGGCCGGTGCGTGAAGTTGCCATCACCTTCATGTAGTGTCGAGGTTAAGATGAGTAGAGCTATACCTCTACTCCCTCCATATGTCTTCATGCTGTGGACGGGACGCCTTTATTATTACTATGCAGCTACTCCAGGGAGAAACGTCCTTCAGAAGCTGATAGTTCCTCAGCTAGCCAAGAAGTTAAGGAACCCCATGTTCATTGCCGTGTTCACAACAGCCTGCCACTGCCCGCCCAGTTCGGTTTAAGGAACTGACGTCTGCGCACTTTGTAAAGGTAACTGTCGCTCTGCACACCGTGCACGCGTGTAGGGGAGTGAAGGCATAGCGCCAGTCATTCTTAACTTTCGACACTAGATGAGTGATCAGTTTCACGCGCCAGCCGCTTTGTCCCCAGGTGTTGAGCACCATGTACCCATAGAACAACGCTGATATACAATGGGGCCGGTCTGGACGCCATTGTGGAGACAAAAGCCTGTCGGTGATCGAACCGCGGTTTGACAGTCGTCCAGCCCGTAGCGCAGTCACTGTGCTGACCGAGCTATCGCGGTCCCCCTCTCAGTGTGTGCTTTGGCTAATATTTTGCGGTGAGATATACTTAAGCCTTCTATTTGGTCACCAAACTGGAGGACTTCCATTGTCGGCTGTTCTCAAGTTCTGGTGCGTTGTACTCACAGGCCGTCTCCTTGATCCGCACAGAGGGCTGTTTTGTGGTAACAGGGGTCTGCATGGTTTTGGTGATAATGCTGCTGACTGCTGGTGATAATGCTGCTGATTTGTGATATTGCTGCGGATGGTGACTGGTGTACCGGCTTATCTTCCAGGAAGTTCCCAGATCCGAAGATGTCATGGTTTTCCTCGGTGTTTCCAACCGCTTATTGATCATGCAGTCTGCCTTACGACAGGTCCGTAGCCTCTTCCAAAGCGAGGTCCCCACAGAGTGAGATCTAGGGCTTCCTCTTTCAATTTCCAGTATCTTCTTGTTTCTTTAAGGCCGTACATTAGCTGCTTACGTCTTCTACCTCGTCTTCCCGTCATTTCTATCCTTCCCTCTAACTTTCCTTCAATCACCTGTTTCAGAAGGCAGTTTCTACGCAAGATGTGACCAATCCAGTTAGCCTTTCTTCTTTTTATTGTATGTACGATATTCCTCTCTCCTTGACTCTGTGTAATACTTCTTCATTTCTCACACGATCAGTCCAGCTGATCTTCTCCATTCTTCTCCAGCACCACATTTCAAAACTTTCCAGATACTTCTGATCTACTTTCCCAAGTGTCCACGTTTCAGCACCACACAAAGCTATGCTACAAATGTAGCACTTTACTAGTTTCTTCCTTAAATTTAAGTCCAGTTTGCTGGTGAAAAGAGTCTTCTTGTTGTTGAATGCTGCTTTAGCTATGGCAATTCTGTATTTAATTTCACGTGTACATCTTGCATCATTTGTTATCATGCTGCCTAAATAATTGAAATATTCCACATTTTTCAATTGCTTTTGATATATCATAATTTTTATTGAAGATGGTTGCTTTCAGATTCTCATTACCTTAGTTTTTCCCACATTCATTTCCATTCCACAGCGTCTTCCAATTTCACTCAGTCTACCAACCACGCCCTGTAGCACCATTTCTTCCCTAGCCAGTAGCACAAGGTCATCTGCATATTTCACAGTGCCAATTACTTGTCCTCCTATTTTGAAGTTTCCAAACCCTTTAAGAGCTTCCTTGGTAAGGTACTCGCTGTATAAAGCCGGGATTAGACGGCGCGTGGCTCGGCTCGTTTTACTTCATAACTGACGTCACTGACAAAGAATCGTATTCAAACGCGCCGTGTATCCGGCCTGGCGCGGCGTGGCTTGAGATTGGGCGAGCGAGGCTCGTTGGATCGCCGCAGAAGCGGTATTTTCACGATCCTCAAAGAGACTCGGCGCGGGCAGCTGTTGCGGCTACACGGCGCTTGCAGTGTACGCACCAAGCCAGTCTCGTCCAAGTCTGTATACACTTAGGTCTGGTCTTTGTTTTCTGCTGTCGGGGTGCACGAAGAGTGAAAGTTTCTGTCCCACAATTGGTATTGGCTAGAATGGAGTGGTCAAACGAGGACATTTTTAAGTTCATAGAACAACACGACTTATTCCACAAGCCGAGCCGAACCTATCCGAGCAAGGCCGCTGGTCCGCCATTTGACGAGCTGCGCCGCGTCGTGTAGCCAGATGTCTTTTCTGTTCCGAGCAAGGCCGCTGGTCCGCCATTTGCCGAGCTGCGCCGCGTCGTGTAGCCAGATGTCTTTTCTGTTCCGATCTGTTGGCCGAGCAAGTGACGTCACGTCACTCGACGAGCCGCACGCCGTCTAATCCCGGCTTAAGTTGAACACAATCGGCGACAAACAGCAACCTTGTTTAACTCCTCTTCCATTCTTCACACTTCTCGTCTCCCCGTGGTCCAATCGTACTGTAACACTCTGTTGTGTTGCTCGGTGTTTCCAACTACGTATTGAAATACCAGATAGTCGTAAGTTCATTTGCCTCACTGACCGTGGCAGTTGATGCAGTGTAGTCAAACAGTGTGTGCTCACGTTTACCAGAAAGTCTGGACTGGCCGAGCGTATTGCGTCACGGCGGTTTGTGACAAGTAGGCGCATTATGACGTCATGTGCATCGAAAGCACGAACAGGACTGGCTGGCTCGCGCCCGTCCGCAGTTTTTACACGCACGAAGATGTTCCGTGACAGGTGCAGTCAGTATTCTGATGACCCAGTTATTGTAACCATCTTAATGTTGTCCTTCGTACAACACGTGTCTACGTCATGTGACATCTTAATGTTGTCCTTCGTACAACACGTGTCTACGTCATGTGACATCTTAATGTTGTCCTTCGTACAACACGTGTCTACGTCATGTGACATCTTAATGTTGTCCTTCGTACAACACGTGTCTACGTCATGTGACATCTTAATGTTGTCCTTCGTACAACACGTGTCTACGTCATGTGACATCCCCGGAGCAGAACGCCATGGATCGAACCGCGCCATCTCGTAGCAACTGTAACAAAACAGAAGAAGAGCGTGGTGTTGTCCATCTCGAATCTTGGGACAACAGAGAAACATCCCCTCGATGATGATGATGATGATGACACCATTGTTTAAGTGGGCGAGTCACACCTTGGTTCCGTGTGAGATTCGCGCTGAGGCTAAAGAAATAGTTGAGCGTCGAGCGTAAATAAAACAGCGCAGTTGAAGTTAACTGTTGGGTTGGTGTAAGAATAAAGAAACGAGAGACGAAAGAGGCCATGGAATAGCGCGTGAGTGTTATGCCAACCGTCATGTGACGTCACGTGGCTAATAGGCATGAGTGATGGCTATTATGATCATAGTCTTAGTCACAATAAAGTACACGTACGCATTGTTTGCCCATTTGTGTGAGGAGAAATTGCTGGGCGAGGAAGCGTTTATGAATTACGTGGGGTTATCACCCTCCGGCCGTCTTGATCTCTGTAAACATCACAAGGCACGTTGGGCAGCTGCCACGTCACCAGTACAGACACACTGCGTCACTCAGCTTCCTGGTCTGGTTTAATTGATTGCAAGTTAATGGCTTTCCTTTCGGAACTTAGCAGTGGACGCGCTCCATTGCACACAGCCAGGCTTTTGTCCTGTGATGAAAAATAGCAATACGAGAGGCGTTCTTTACACCAAATATTGGTCCTGTTCCCACAGTGTGGCTCACATGTGGGTAGTGCAGTATGTTGCTGACTAACGCGCCCTTGTTCGTGTGTGTGTGTGTGTGTGTGTGTGTGTGTGTGTACTGTCTCGATGCTCGCCACGACCGTCGCAGTTTGCTGTCAATATAAGACAGGAACTTGTAAATACCAGCAATAAAAATACAAAATAACCAAAGAAAGCGTAAAAAGCACGGATGTTTGTTTTTAATAGAAGAACATGCAGTTGACATGACACGTGTTGTGTACGAGCACACAACACGTGTCATGTAGACCTCTATAGGAACACACAATGCCTGTGTCATGTAGACCTCTATAGGAACACACAATGCCTGTGTCATATAGACCTCTATAGGAACACACAATGCCTGTGTCATGTAGACCTCTATAGGAACACACAATGCCTGTGTCATTAGACCTCTATGGAACACACAATGCCTGTGTCATATAGACCTCTATAGGAACACACAATGCCTGTGTCATGTAGACCTCTATAGGAACACACAATGCCTGTGTCATTAGACCTCTATAGGAACACACAATGCCTGTGTCATGTAGACCTCTATAGGGAACACACAATGCCTGTGTCATGTAGACCTCTATAGGAACACACAATGCCTGTGTCATGTAGACCTCTATGGGAACACACAATGCCTGTGTCATGTAGACCTCTATAGGAACACACAATGCCTGTGTCATGTAGACCTCTATAGGAACACACAATGCCTGTGTCATTAGACCTCTATGGAACACACAATGCCTGTGTCATGTAGACCTCTATAGGAACACACAATGCCTGTGTCATGTAGACCTCTATAGGAACACACATATGCCTGTGTCATGTAGACCTCTATAGGAACACACAATGCCTGTGTCATATAGACCTCTATAGGAACACACAATGCCTGTGTCATTAGACCTCTATAGGAACACACAATGCCTGTGTCATGTAGACCTCTATAGGAACACACAATGCCTGTGTCATATAGACCTCTATGGAACACACAATGCCTGTGTCATGTAGACCTCTATAGGAACACACAATGCCTGTGTCATGTAGACCTCTATGGAACACACAATGCCTGTGTCATATAGACCTCTATGGGAACACACAATGCCTGTGTCATGTAGACCTCTATAGGAACACACAATGCCTGTGTCATAGTAGACCTCTATGGAACACACAATGCCTGTGTCATGTAGACCTCTATAGGAACACACAATGCCTGTGTCATGTAGACCTCTATGGAACACACAATGCCTGTGTCATGTAGACCTCTATGGGAACACACAATGCCTGTGTCATGTAGACCTCTATAGGAACACACAATGCCTGTGTCATATAGACCTCTATAGGAACACACAATGCCTGTGTCATATAGACCTCTATGGAACACACAATGCCTGTGTCATGTAGACCTCTATAGGAACACACAATGCCTGTGTCATATAGACCTCTATGGGAACACACAATGCCTGTGTCATGTAGACCCTTATGGGAACACACAATGCCTGTGTCATGATAGACCTCTATGGAACACACACAATGCCTGTGTCATGTAGACCTCTATGGAACACACAATGCCTGTGTCATGTAGACCTCTATAGGAACACACAATGCCTGTGTCATGTAGACCTCTATGGGAACACACAATGCCTGTGTCATGTAGACCTCTATGGGAACACACAATGCCTGTGTCATGTAGACCTCTATAGGAACACACAATGCCTGTGTCATGTAGACCTCTATAGGAAACCACAATGCCTGTGTCATGTAGACCTCTATAGGAACACACAATGCCTGTGTCATTAGACCTCTATAGGAACACACAATGCCTGTGTCATGTAGACCTCTATGGAACACACAATGCCTGTGTCATGTAGACCTCTATAGGAACACACAATGCCTGTGTCATGTAGACCTCTATGGGAACACACAATGCCTGTGTCATGTAGACCTCTATAGGAACACACAATGCCTGTGTCATGTAGACCTCTATAGGAACACACAATGCCTGTGTCATGTAGACCTCTATAGGAACACACAATGCCTGTGTCATGTAGACCTCTATAGGAACACACAATGCCTGTGTCATGTAGACCTCTATAGGAACACACAATGCCTGTGTCATGTAGACCTCTATAGGAACACACAATGCCTGTGTCATGTAGACCTCTATGGAACACACAATGCCTGTGTCATGTAGACCTCTATAGGAACACACAATGCCTGTGTCATGTAGACCTCTATAGGAACACACAATGCCTGTGTCATTAGACCTCTATAGGAACACACAATGCCTGTGTCATGTAGACCTCTATAGGAACACACAATGCCTGTGTCATGTAGACCTCTATAGGAACACACAATGCCTGTGTCATGTAGACCTCTATAGGAACACACAATGCCTGTGTCATGTAGACCTCTATAGGAACACACAATGCCTGTGTCATGATAGACCATCTATCAGGAACACACAATGCCTGTGTCATGTAGACCTCTATAGGAACACACAATGCCTGTGTCATGTAGACCTCTATAGGAACACACAATGCCTGTGTCATGTAGACCTCTATAGGAACACACAATGCCTGTGTCATGTAGACCTCTATAGGAACACACAATGCCTGTGTCTGTACCTATAACACCAATCTCATAACTTAGGAACACACAATGCCTGTGTCATGTAGACCTCTATAGGAACACACAATGCCTGTGTCATGTAGACCTCTATAGGAACACACAATGCCTGTGTCATGTAGACCTCTATAGGAACACACAATGCCTGTGTCATGTAGACCTCTATAGGAACACACAATGCCTGTGTCATGTAGACCTCTATAGGAACACACAATGCCTGTGTCATATAGACCTCTATAGGAACACACAATGCCTGTGTCATGTAGACCTCTATAGGAACACACAATGCCTGTGTCATGTAGACCTCTATAGGAACACACAATGCCTGTGTCATGTAGACCTCTATAGGAACACACAATGCCTGTGTCATGTAGACCTCTATAGGAACACACAATGCCTGTGTCATGTAGACCTCTATAGGAACACACAATGCCTGTGTCATATAGACCTCTATAGGAACACACAATGCCTGTGTCATATAGACCTCTATGGGAACACACAATGCCTGTGTCATGTAGACCTCTATGGGAACACACAATGCCTGTGTCATGTAGACCTCTATGGGAACACACAATGCCTGTGTCATGTAGACCTCTATGGGAACACACAATGCCTGTGTCATGTAGACCTCTATGGGAACACACAATGCCTGTGTCATGTAGACCTCTATGGGAACACACAATGCCTGTGTCATGTAGACCTCTATGGGAAAACACAATGCCTGTGTCATGTAGACCTCTATGGGAACACACAATGCCTGTGTCATGTAGACCTCTATGGGAACACACAATGCCTGTGTCATGTAGACCTCTATGGGAACACACAATGCCTGTGTCATGTAGACCTCTATGGGAACACACAATGCCTGTGTCATGTAGACCTCTATGGGAACACACAATGCCTGTGTCATGTAGACCTCTATAGGAACACACAATGCCTGTGTCATGTAGACCTCTATAGGAACACACAATGCCTGTGTCATGTAGACCTCTATGGGAACACACAATGCCTGTGTCATGTAGACCTCTATGGGAACACACAATGCCTGTGTCATGTAGACCTCTATGGGAAAACACAATGCCTGTGTCATGTAGACCTCTATGGGAACACACAATGCCTGTGTCATGTAGACCTCTATGGGAACACACAATGCCTGTGTCATGTAGACCTCTATGGGAACACACAATGCCTGTGTCATGTAGACCTCTATGGGAACACACAATGCCTGTGTCATGTAGACCTCTATGGGAACACACAATGCCTGTGTCATGTAGACCTCTATGGGAACACACAATGCCTGTGTCATGTAGACCTCTATGGGAACACACAATGCCTGTGTCATGTAGACCTCTATGGGAACACACAATGCCTGTGTCATGTAGACCTCTATGGGAACACACAATGCCTGTGTCATGTAGACCTCTATGGGAACACACAATGCCTGTGTCATGTAGACCTCTATGGGAACACACAATGCCTGTGTCATATAGACCTCTATGGGAACACACAATGCCTGTGTCATACAGACCTCTATAAAAACACACCATGCACATTACATATTCCCTATCAATACACGATATGTCTGGGCACGTGTAACCCTACTGTTGTTTAATTTTGTGAGTGCTTGCCAAAGGGAGGTTAATGTTTGAGCAAGCGTGCAGTTTGTGTGTGCAGTAAATGAACACGTGTGGGGATGGGCAGTGTAAGGAACGGCGTGTGGACATTCCGAGGGGACACGCCCACACACACTCTACGGTTCTGACGTGACCCCAAACTGCACGGCGTCACATGCCAGAAGACAGTAATCTTCATAGTCACCTCCATGAGAACCTCAAACTCAATCTTCACACTTGCACGTGTCGCCACTGTCCAACTGACAATTACGGACTTGACCTGCCGATCACAGGGTCACTCGTGGCTGTCAGCGACGTGATCAGAGTGTCTAGCGCCTGGTGCTGCCTTTTGACTGGCCTTTGTTTGTTTGTTTGTTTGTTTGTTTGTTTCAGTTTGGGGCGGCGGCATGCGGCGAGGGTGTCTACTGTGACGTCACATCATGCGGTACAAGGTACGTTCAGCGGTGTATTTACTGTGACGTCACATCATGCGGTACAAGGTACGTTCAGCGGTGTATTTACTGTGACGTCACATCATGCGGTACAAGGTACGTTCAGCGGTGTATTTACTGTGACGTCACATCATGCGGTACAAGGTACGTTCAGCAGTGTATTTACTGTGACGTCACAGCATTCGGTACAAGTGAACGGTTCAGCAGTGTATTTACTGTGACGTCACAGCATTCGGTACAAGTGAAAGGTTCAGCAGTGTATTTACTGTGACGTCACAGCATGCGGTACAAGGCACAAAAGTGTTTCAAAAAATAAATGACACCATGTTTGACATGAAACAGCATCATCACACTGACCACGTAACGGACACGTGTCGGTCGCCGTAAGCGTGTCATTGCTCCGTACAATCAGTTCCAAGATGGCAAGCCTACTGGAAACATGGCGAAATGCAAATTACACGCTATGATTGATTTGTGTGCGAAAGATGTCGCACCGGTGTAAATACTTGCCTTTGGTGGAGGTGTCTGGAGCAGTGTCGTGTCACGTGAACAAGTGTGCATACGGTGCAGTGCTGTGCATGACGACAGGCGAGGTGCTGACGCCCTGACATGTCCACTGCGGATGGCACTGTCTGTCAGGGCGATGCTCTTGTCCGAGACGACAGGCACATTAAGCTGACTGGCCGTGCCGAAGGTGCGCACAGAATTGTCCGTGACAGCCGGACCACAGGAGGGTGTCGTGGGGGCACGTCGTGCATTTGGCACGATGCGTTCAGCGGCTGCAGCGTGGGCCACTCAGGCGGAGACGTCCATCCTGACCCCCAGCAAAGGAATTCAGATCAACGTCATCAGTAAGAGAGATCACGGCAACTGTCTTGTGGTACCATAAGTGTGTGCTTGCTGACACTGCAACTGTCTTGTGGTACCATAAGTGTGTGCTTGCTGACACTGCAACTGTCTTGTGATACCATAAGTGTGTGCTTGCTGACACTGCAACTGTCTTGTGGTACCATAAGTGTGTGCTTGCTGACACTGCAACTGTCTTGTGGTACCATACGTGTGTGCTTGCTGACACGGCAACTGTCTTGTGGTACCATAAGTGTGTGCTTGCTGACACTGCAACTGTATTGTGGTACCATAAGTGTGTGCTTGCTGACACTGCAACTGTCTTGTGGTACCATAAGTGTGTGCTTGCTGACACTGCAACTGTCTTGTGGTACCATACGTGTGTGCTTGCTGACACGGCAACTGTCTTGTGGTACCATAAGTGTGTGCTTGCTGACACTGCAACTGTCTTGTGGTACCATAAGTGTGTGCTTGCTGACACTGCAACTGTCTTGTGGTACCATAAGTGTGTGCTTGCTGACACTGCAACTGTCTTGTGGTACCATAAGTGTGTGCTTGCTGACACTGCAACTGTCTTGTGGTACCATACGTGTGTGCTTGCTGACACGGCAACTGTCTTGTGGTACCATAAGTGTGTACTTGCTGACACTGCAACTGTCTTGTGGTACCATAAGTGTGTGCTTGCTGACACTGCAACTGTCTTGTGGTACCATAAGTGTGTGCTTGCTGACACTGCAACTGTCTTGTGGTACCATACGTGTGTGCTTGCTGACACGGCAACTGTCTTGTGGTACCATAAGTGTGTGCTTGCTGACACTGCAACTGTCTTGTGGTACCATAAGTGTGTGCTTGCTGACACTGCAACTGTCTTGTGGTACCATAAGTGTGTGCTTGCTGACACTGCAACTGTCTTGTGGTACCATAAGTGTGTGCTTGCTGACACTGCAACTGTCTTGTGGTACCATAAGTGTGTGCTTGCTGACACTGCAACTGTCTTGTGGTACCATAAGTGTGTGCTTGCTGACACTGCAACTGTCTTGTGGTACCATACGTGTGTGCTTGCTGACACGGCAACTGTCTTGTGGTACCATAAGTGTGTGCTTGCTGACACTGCAACTGTCTTGTGGTACCATAAGTGTGTGCTTGCTGACACTGCAACTGTCTTGTGGTACCATAAGTGTGTGCTTGCTGACACTGCAACTGTCTTGTGGTACCATAAGTGTGTGCTTGCTGACACTGCAACTGTCTTGTGGTACCATAAGTGTGTGCTTGCTGACACTGCAAATGTCTTGTGGTACCATAAGTGTGTGCTTGCTGACACTGCAACTGTCTTGTGGTACCATAAGTGTGTGCTTGCTGACACTGCAACTGTCTTGTGGTACCATAAGTGTGTGCTTGCTGACACTGCAACTGTCTTGTGGTACACGTGACAGGTCACAGTAGGCAGTTCGCTGCAGAAGGCCTGACCTGCTGCACCAAGACATCGTGATTCTGCACGATTAACGCCGAGCCCAGTATTGCCAACCTGAGTTGTGACTGGTTACAGCGCTGCGGCTGGGAGATCTCGCGCCCGGTGATTTCCATCTCTTTTGACTCCTTTAAGAAGCACCTGACTGGCAAATGATTTGCAACAGACGCCGACGTGAAGGAGCTATCGCCTCCTGGCTACAGACACAGAACACCAGGCTACCAGCTTCGTAGCACAGTGGCACAAATACTGCAACGTCAGTGGTGACCGTCTGCCGCGCATGTGCCGTGCACACGTCGAAGTCGGAATAAAGCTCCTGGCGTCGGAGTGTTTGTTGTCTTAGGTTTTGAAATTTTTGTGTGCGTTAAGCAGTGTATCAACTGTGACGTCACATTAGGCAATGCAGTGTACGCTTTGACATACTTGTCCTCCACAAACGTATTTGTTCTTGCAGCTGGTATGGAAAATTTCAAATGTTCTCAGAAAGCACACAGAAAATTTGAGCATTTTGTGAAGATACATAGGGGTAAGGCTTTTGATCTCGAACGGTTAGTGTAAGGTGTGTGAGGAAGACAAATACTGTTCGAAGGTCTCAGAATTGGCTGTCTGTTGTTGCTGCGGACTGAGGGCAATGTAACATCTGTTGCTGCGGACTGATGGCAATGTAACATCTGTTGCTGCGGACTGATGGCAATGTAACATCTGTTGCTGCACACTGATGGCAATGTGACATCTGTTGCTGCGGACTGATGACAATGTAACATCTGTTGCTGCTGACTGATGACAATGTAACATCTGTTGCTGCGGACTGATGGCAATGCAACATCTGTTGCTGCAGACTAATGGCAATGTAACATCTGTTGCTGCAGACTGATGGCAATGTAACATCTGTTGCTGCTGACTGATGACAATGTAACATCTGTTGCTGCGGACTGATGGCAATGCAACATCTGTTGCTGCAGACTAATGGCAATGTAACATCTGTTGCTGCAGACTGATGGCAATGTAACATCTGTTGCTGCAGACTGATGGCAATGTAACATCTGTTGCTGCAGACTGATGGCAATGTAACATCTGTTGCTGCACACTGAGGGCAATGTAACATCTGTTGCTGCACACTGATGGCAATGTAACATCTGTTGCTGCAGACTGATGGCAATGTAACATCTGTTGCTGCAGACTGATGGCAATGTAACATCTGTTGCTGCAGACTGATGGCAATGTAACATCTGTTGCTGCAGACTGATGGCAATGTAACATCTGTTGCTGCAGACTGATGGCAATGTAACATCTGTTGCTGCACACTGAGGGCAATGTAACATCTGTTGCTGCACACTGATGGCAATGTAACATCTGTTGCTGCACACTGATGGCAATGTAACATCTGTTGCTGCACACTGATGGCAATGTAACATCTGTTGCTGCACACTGATGGCAATGTGACATCTGTTGCTGCACACTGATGGCAATGTAACATCTGTTGCAGACTGATGGCAATGTACCATCTGTTGCTGCAGACTGATGGCAATGTAACATATGTTGCTGCAGACTGATGACAATGTAACATCTGTTGCTGCAACTGATGGCAATGTAACATCTGTTGCTGCAGACTGATGGCAATGTAACATCTGTTGCTGCGGACTGATGGCAATGTAACATCTGTTGCTGCGGACTGATGGCAATGTAACATCTGTTGCTGCGGACTGATGGCAATGTAACATCCTGCAGCTGCGAGAACAAGGCGGTCACAGTGTGCGGTCCGTTTTAGGCGCGTTCGGAAAATTGGAAAACAACGGCTATAAGCTTCGTCATTTCCGTCCGTCCGTCCGTCTGCATCGAACAACTCTGCTCCCGCTGAACGGATTTTCATGAAGTTTGGTATTTGAGTATTTTTCGACAATCTGTAGAAAAAATTCAAGTTTCATTAAACCCTGACAAGAATAACGGGTACTTAGCATGAAAAGCTATGTACATTTGTGATAATATCTCGCTGAATTCTTCTTAGAATGAAACTGTTTCTGACGAAAGTTGTACAGAAAATCAAGACACACATTTTATGGTCAGTAACTTTTTCCCGAAAATCGTGCCTTTTATGAGATAATGTGGAAAAATACGGTACAGCCAGACAGGCCACAGATAACAATCTAATACGGCGCATGCGCTTTGCATGCTGGATAACTAAGGCTACAGACACACACTCAGAATATACAATACTTATAGCTTTTCCACGACAGCAATGGTTAGGCGAACGCGCCTCAGTGTTACGTTATACATGCATTGCCTCTCTTGTTACGCTTACTGGCAGTCTTCACTGCCCTTAAAGTCGACCTTTTAAAATATCGTGGTAATTATGTGTACCATCGTCCTTAACATTCAATAACTCCTTATTGTTTCCCGAAACTTTACATGCCACCACCTATACTCCGCCAAATAAGTTGCTAACCACTACGTTCCACTCACGTAACTTGCTAACTACGTTCCACCCACGTAACTTGCTAACTACGTTCCACCCACGTAACTTGCTAACCATTACGTTCCACCAACCTAACTTGCTAACCACTACGTTCCTCCAGCTGCGCTCTGCTACGTAACTTGCTAACCACTACGTTCCTCCAGCTGCGCTCTGCTACGTAACTTGCTAACTACGTTCCACCCACGTAACTTTCTAACCACTAGTTCCTCCAGCTGCGCTCTGCTACGTAACTTGCTAACTACGTTCCACCCACGTAACTTGCTAACCACTACGTTCTTCCAGCTGCGCTCTGCTACGTAACTTGCTAACTACGTTCCACCCACGTAACTTGCTAACCACTACGTTCCACCCACGTAACTTGCTAACCACTACGTTCCACCCACGTAACTTGCTAACCACTACGTTCCACCCACGTAACTTGCTAACCACTACGTTCCACCAGCTGAGCTGTGCCACGTAACGTGCTAACCACTTCGTTCCACCCACGTAACTTGCTAACCACTACGTTCCACCCACGTAACTTGCTAACCACTACGTTCCACCAACGTAACTTGCTAACCACTACGTTCCACCAACGTAACTTGCTAACCACTACGTTCCACCAGCTGCGCTCTGCCACGTAACTTGCCTACCACTACGTTCCACCCATGTAACTTGCCACCACTACGTTCCACCCATGTAACTTGCTAACCACTACGTTCCACCCATGTAACTTGCTAACCACTACGTTCCACCATGTAACTTGCCACCACTACGTTCCACCATGTAACTTGCTAACCACTACGTTCCACCCATGTAACTTGCTAACCACTACGTTCCACCCATGTAACTTGCTACCACTACGTTCCACCCATGTAACTTGCTAACCACTACGTTCCACCCATGTAACTTGCTAACCACTACGTTCCACCCACGTAACTTGCTAACCACTACTTTCCACCACTACTTGTAACCACTACTCCACCCTGGTGCGTACGTGCACCTGTTCCCCTATGTACCTCGTTCCACAATATGCCACTACTTCCCACTGCGCCTGCCATAACCCACCCCGTTCCCTGTAACTCACCCTACGTCACCGATTGCTAACCATCTCCCACGTTTCACCCATGTAACTTGCTACCACTACGTTCCACCATGTAACTTGCTACCACTACGTTCCACCACTGTAACTTGCTAACCACTACGTTCCCCCATGTAACTTGCTAACCACTACGTTCCACCCATGTAACTTGTAACCACTACGTTCCACCCAGTAACTTGCTCCACCCATGTAACTTGCCACCACTACGTTCCACCCATGTAACTTGCTAACCACTACGTTCCACCAGTCAACTGTGCCAACCATCTACTGTTCCACCCAGTAACTTGCTAACCACTACGTTCCACCATGTAACTTGCTAACCACTACGTTCCACCATGACTGCCACTGCCAACGTTACCAGTACTTGCTACCACTACGTTCCACCCATGTAACTTGCAACCACTACGTTCCACCCATGTAACTTGCTAACCACTACGTTCCACCACGTAACTTGCTAACACTAACTTGTTCCACCCAGTAACTTGCTACCACTACGTTCCACCGCATGTAACTGCTAGCCACGTTCACCAGATGCTAACCACTCGTTCCACCCATGTAACTTGCTAACCACTACGTTCCACCAATCGTAACTTGCTAACCACTACGTTCCACACTGCCTCCACGTTAACTTGCACCACTACGTTCCACCCATGTAACTTGCACCACTACGTTCCACCCATGTAACTTGCTAACCACTACGTTCCACCATGTAACTTGCTAACCACTACGTTCCACCCATGTAACTTGCTAACCACTACGTTCCACCCATGTAACTTGCTAACCACTACGTTCCACCCATGTAACTTGCCACCACTACGTTCCACCCATGTAACTTGCCTACCACTACGTTCCACCCATGTAACTTGCTAACCACTACGTTCCACCCATGTAACTTGCTAACCACTACGTTCCACCCATGTAATTTGCTAACCACTACGTTCCACCCATGTAACTTGCCACCACTACGTTCCACCCATGTAACTTGCACCACTACGTTCCACCCATGTAATTGCTAACCACTACGTTCCACCCATGTAACTTGCTAACCACTACGTTCCACCCATGTAACTTGCTAACCACTACGTTCCACCCATGTAACTTGCTAACCACTACGTTCCACCCATGTAACTTGCTAACCACTACGTTCCACCCATGTAACTTGCTAACCACTACGTTCCACCCATGTAATTTGCTAACCACTACGTTCCACCCATGTAACTTGCTAACCACTACGTTCCACCCATGTAATTTGCTAACCACTACGTTCCACCCATGTAACTTGCTAACCACTACGTTCCACCCATGTAATTTGCTAACCACTACGTTCCACCCATGTAACTTGCACCACTACGTTCCACCCATGTTAACTTGCCACCACTACGTTCCACCCATGTAATTTGCTAACCACTACGTTCCACCCATGTAACTTGCTAACCACTACGTTCCACCCATGTAACTTGCTAACCACTACGTTCCACCCATTGTAACTTGCTAACCACTACGTTCCACCCATGTAACTTGCCACCACTACGTTCCACCCATGTAATTTGCTAACCACTACGTTCCACCCATGTAACTTGCTAACCACTACGTTCCACCCATGTAATTTGCTAACCACTACGTTCCACCCATGTAACTTGCTAACCACTTCAAAGTTTCACACCCACGTAACTTGCTACACCACTAACGTTTCCACCATCGTAACTTGCTAACCACTACGTTCCATCCCATGTAACTTGCTAACCACTACGTTCCACCCATGTAACTTGCTAACCACTACGTTCCACCCATGTAACTTGCTAACCACTACGTTCCACCCATGTAACTTGCTAACCACTACGTTCCACCAGTAACTTGCTAACCACTACGTTCCATCCAGTAACTTGCTAACCACTACGTTCCACCATGTAACTTGCTAACCACTACTGTTTCCACCCATGTTACTTGACTTAACCACTACGTTCCACCCATGTAACTTGCTAACCACTACGTTCCACCCATGTAACTTGCTAACCACTACGTTCCACCCATGTAACTTGCCACCACTACGTTCCACCCATGTAACTTGCACCACTACGTTCCACCCATGTAACTTGCTAACCACTACGTTCCACCCATGTAACTTGCTAACCCACTACGTTCCACCCATGTAATTGCTAACCACTACGTTCCACCCATGTAACTTGCCACCACTACGTTCCACCCATGTAACTTGCTAACCACTACGTTCCACCCATGTAATTTGCTAACCACTACGTTCCACCCATGTAACTTGCTAACCATACTACGTTACTCACCCATGTAACTTGCTAACCACTACGTTCCACCCATCGTAACTTGCTAACCACTACGTTCCATCCACGTAACTTGCTAACCACTACGTTCCATCCATGTAACTTGCTAACCACTACGTTCCACCCATGTAACTTGCTAACCACTACGTTCCACCCATGTAACTTGCTAACCACTACGTTCCACCCATGTAACTTGCTAACCACTACGTTCCACCCAGTAACTTGCTAACCACTACGTTCCATCCACGTAACTTGCTAACCACTACGTTCCATCCATGTAACTTGCTAACCACTACGTTCCACCCATGTAACTTGCTAACCACTACGTTCCACCCATGTAACTTGCTAACCACTACGTTCCACCCATGTAACTTGCTAACCACTACGTTCCACCCATGTAACTTGCCACCACTACGTTCCACCCATGTAACTTGCCACCACTACGTTCCACCCATGTAACTTGCTAACCACTTACGTTCCACCCATGTAACTTGCTAACCACTACGTTCCACCCATGTAATTTGCTAACCACTACGTTCCACCCATGTAACTTGCCACCACTACGTTCCACCATGTAACTTGCCACCACTACGTTCCACCCATGTAATTTGCTAACCACTACGTTCCACCCATGTAACTTGCTAACCACTACGTTCCACCCATGTAATTTGCTAACCACTACGTTCCACCCATGTAACTTGCTAACCACTACGTTCCACCCATGTAACTTGCTAACCACTACGTTCCACCCACGTAACTTGCTAACCACTACGTTCCATCCACGTAACTTGCTAACCACTACGTTCCATCCATGTAACTTGCTAACCACTACGTTCCACCCATGTAACTTGCTAACCACTACGTTCCACCCATGTAACTTGCTAACCACTACGTTCCACCCATGTAACTTGCTAACCACTACGTTCCACCCATGTAACTTGCACCACTACGTTCCACCCATGTAATTTGCTAACCACTACGTTCCACCCACGTAACTTGCTAACCACTACGTTCCATCCACGTAACTTGCTAACCACTACGTTCCATCCATGTAACTTGCTAACCACTACGTTCCACCCATGTAACTTGCTAACCACTACGTTCCACCCATGTAACTTGCTAACCACTACGTTCCACCCATGTAACTTGCTAACCACTACGTTCCACCCATGTAACTTGCCACCACTACGTTCCACCCATGTAATTTGCTAACCACTACGTTCCACCCATGTAATTTGCTAACACTACGTTCCACCACCCCCACGTTTTCAAATGCATTATTGCTGCTGCCATGCATTCTCAAAACCTGATACTTCTAGCTCTAAATATTCGCACTGGCCCATGTTCGCGATACGCAGTGTCATTGCGCAAGTAACGGAATCTCGACAGTGACATTGGTTGGTTTTTCCGCAAAGCTGCTTCCGAGGTCTAACCCTTGTTACATTAATTGCCCTCTTCAGTCGATACATGATGCTGCGTAGTCAGAAGCTCAGTCCGTTGTTGGCACGGCCCTCGAAATGTTTCTGCATTAAGTCTCAGTTGCTTTCTTATTAATGTTAATGGACTTCGTAGCGAAATGGGACTTTTTTTCCCCAAGTTATGCCAGCAGATGTCCCTGCAAGTGGCACAATTGGAATGCTTAATGATCCTTTAATTAGAGATCACGGAAACATGTGACATTGTAAAGGCTGCTAGGAACGTAGGAGGCCGTGATGTTGTCAGGAACTGTGCTGCCACCTACATTACATTCTTCGTAGCGGACTCGTTTTCAGATTTTGGTCTTGACAACACGATTTTGCATTTGGCGCAGTTCGCGCACTGTTGCTGTTGCCTGCAGTGTGTACAACACAGCATACTTACTTTTGGAGTAGTTTGAGTTAGCTTATGAAAGAATGTCACATTTCGTCGCCGTTCTACTCCTTCCGTCAATGTCTAGGTTGCCCACGTGATCTATTTCCTGGATGTTATTTACAGTCTGTGTTGCATAGTGTGACTATGTGAGGTGTAGACAGTCGGACACGCGGTCCGTGCCTTGCCTCAGGCGGTTAGTCGCCGTCCTCTCTCCGCGGAAGCCCAGGTTCGATTCGAGGTCAGTCTGTGTGAGATTTGTTGTGGACAACGTGGCACTGGGATAGGTTTCTCTCCCAGTACTTCAGTTTTCCCCTGTCAGTATCATTCCACCAATGCTCCATACTCATTCATACATCTACCACCAACGCTGTATAATGTTTCTCTACCAGTACTTCAGTTTTCCCCTGTCAGTATCATTCCACCAATGCTCCATACTCATTCATCCATCTACCACCAACGCTGTATAATGTTTCTCTCCCAGTACTTCAGTTTCCCCTGTCAGTATCATTCCACCAATGCTCCATACTCATTCATACATCTACCACCAACGCTGTATAATGTTTCTCTACCAGTACTTCAGTTTCCCCTGTCAGTATCATTCCACCAATGCTCCATACTCATTCATCCATCTACCACCAACGCTGTATAATGTTTCTCTCCCAGTACTTCAGTTTCCCCTGTCAGTATCATTCCACCAATGCTCCATACTCATTCACACATCTACCACCAACGCTGTATAATGTTTCTCTCCCAGTACTTCAGTTTCCCCTGTCAGTATCATTCCACCAATGCTCCATACTCATTCATCCATCTACCACCAACGCTGTATAATGTTTCTCTCCCAGTACTTCAGTTTCCCCTGTCAGTATCATTCCACCAATGCTCCATACTCATTCATACATCTACCACCAACGCTGTATAATGTTTCTCTCCCAGTACTTCAGTTTCCCCTGTCAGTATCATTCCACCAATGCTCCATACTCATTCATCCATCTACCACCAACGCTGTATAATGTTTCTCTCCCAGTAATTCAGTTTCCCCTGTCAGTATCATTCCACCAATGCTCCATACTCATTCATCCATCTACCACCAACGCTGTATAATGTTTCTCTCCCAGTACTTCAGTTTCCCCTGTCAGTATCATTCCACCAATGCTCCATACTCATTCATACATCTACCACCAACGCTGTATAATGTTTCTCTCCCAGTACTTCAGTTTCCCCTGTCAGTATCATTCCACCAGTGCTCCATACTCATTCATACATCTACCACCAACGCTGTATAATGTTTCTCTCCCAGTACTTCAGTTTCCCCTGTCAGTATCATTCCACCAGTGCTCCATACTCATTCATCCATCTACCACCAACGCTGTATAATGTTTCTCTCCCAGTACTTCAGTTTCCCCTGTCAGTATCATTCCACCAATGCTCCATACTCATTCATACATCTACCACCAACGCTGTATAATGTTTCTCTACCAGTACTTCAGTTTTCCCCTGTCAGTATCATTCCACCAATGCTCCATACTCATTCACACATCTACCACCAACGCTGTATAATGTTTCTCTCCCAGTACTTCAGTTTCCCCTGTCAGTATCATTCCACCAATGCTCGATACTCATTCATACATCTACCACCAACGCTGTATAATGTTTCTCTCCCAGTACTTCAGTTTCCCCTGTCAGTATCATTCCACCAGTGCTCCATACTCATTCATACATCTACCACCAACGCTGTATAATGTTTCTCTCCCAGTACTTCAGTTTCCCCTGTCAGTATCATTCCACCAACGCTCCATACTCATTCATACTTCACCGACGCCATGTTATCTTAGCAACTGGCAGCGTCTTTAAACAGCACACTTAATGGTCGACACATAGTTCGTCGCCTTGCCGACGTCATGAGCTTTGCCTAGCAATAGTAGTTTAGGTTTTGGCAAACTTCGCAATGCAGAAACAAAGTGCGACTGTCAGCCGTGTGCCGTTCGTAAGGAAGTTCTGCAACTCGTTTATACGAAAGTTATAAAGGTGTCTGCCGTCGTCGTAAAGCTGGCGATGTAGACCGCTGGTGGTTCTTGGCGGGCCGAGCGGGGCTGACGTTGCGGGGAGGCGAGACAGCGTGACGTAGCACACAGGCGTTCTTTACTTTCGACATGTCGTAATGTTTGACGATGCACGTGTGAGTGTGCATAAGGAAAGGACGGCCTCTCTTGCGGTGATTCCCAACAGCATCACGTACAGATCGCTTGTACCAAATTTCATCAAAATCGGACAATAACTGTGGAAAGTGCGGATATAAAGCCAACGCATTGACACCCAGAAGTGAAGTGCGGCTTTTGATGCGTGACTCGCACGAAGCTCACAATCGCGTAACATTTTTGTGGACGTCTGCAGCGAATTGTGTTCAAATATGGCGGAGAGTGGTGAAGCAGCCAAACTTTCACTTAGTCACTTGAGCAAAGTCTGAGTCAGTTGTTACGAAACTCGAGAACCTTTTCTAAGGGATTTCTGTACCGAATTTCGTTAAAACCCGTTTGACGGTTTAGTCGCTGATTCTAGATCACAGACGGACGAACGTGTTTTCCACATAAGGCCTTCTGTTTGTACCTCGTAACAACACCGAACAAGCTGCCAGTTGTACAGCAGTCGCCACCACGTGTTTGTGAAGACTTGACCCGAACGGTGTGCGATGTTCCAACTAGGCTGTCAGCATCACTTGAGGTTATCGCAGCAGCTATGTTACATTGTGTCGACTAGTGAATAAATACCGACGTTTCGAACGATCGTGATTATTTGATCCTGACGACGAAGACGTTACGATCTTTCCAAACGCCCGCGACTGTTCACCGTTGCAGAGACTTAAAGGCGAACTGCATTTGCTCTGTAATTTGTGGGCCTAAATCACGTAGTTTGGTTCTAAAAATATAAAGAACAATTGATTGAAAATTACCGCTGTGTTTTACCCTTGGTGTGAGTGAGTGGGTCACACTTTGGTTCCCTTTAAGGTGTGCATTTAAGCCGAAGGAACAGTTGAGAATAAAGGATATAATATAGACGACGGCGTGTTCTCTGTGAGGTACGAACTGAGGCTGAAGAAACAGTAGAGATTGGAGCACGTAACGTAATAAAGCATAACAAGGTGCATTCTGTGGTTTGGTTTAGAACTAACAGTGGAGTAGCGCGTGTATTGTGGCAGCCTGTCGTCTGTCGGTCACGTGAGTAGTCTGTGGGGAGTTTCTTGTCTAGCTGAGGAACCATTAGCTTCTCAAGAAACACTCTGCTCCGCGGTGTCAGTTAAAAGTCTGGTAGGAATTTACCGACGTTTCGGCGGAACGTGCTGTCTCCATCTTCAGGGCACAAGAGACGAGACTTGAATGCCGAGTTCACCTGTTGCTTCCCAGCAGCTCGTGACTCGGCCAGCCGTCTAGCTAGTGCTGCGTCTGCACAAGCATATAAACAAGTCGTGCGAGCAAGTGGGCTCGAACCCAGGACCTCCTGAAAGCAGAGCTTGCTGTGAGAGTTTGTCGGGGGGCGTTGCCAGACGACGGCACCAGACACTCCGGACAGTCCAGTGAAACTCCCAGCGCGGCGCTCACGTTACTGGCAGGGGTGCACAAAACAAATGGACTTACTCTCCGTGTAGGCCTTATTTGGTATGGTCTTGTGTGTAGCATCGAAAATTGTACCTTTAGTTATAGCCGTGTTCATAGTCTGTGGGCGTATGGAGGGCGTCTTGCTGTTTGAAATACACCGTGGTTCTGTAATAAGTGGCACTGCTGTTCGGCCCACTCAAGTTCGCGTTGGTCTTGTGTTCATATTTTATAAAGACAGGTCAGATGACGTTCATACCAAGTTTCGTGAAAATCCGTCATATTTTTATTGTACGCACGCAGAAGTATCAGAGGACATGGAATTAGCATTGCGCCTGATTTTGCTTGTGTTAATAAACTGGCAGCACATGTAGCACGCATGGCGAAAGGGTTCGAGTGAGTGAGCTCTCGGCAGGTGGACCGCGGATTCGTTCCGGACCGCAGTCTTTCATGGCGGTGTATTTGCCCACGTCTGGGACAGTTGCTGTGCGGTACGACATTCTGCGTCGCGAATTTCTTGAAGCCACCACACACTATTGCCTGTTAAGTCACGGAAATTATGCATCGGTCGGTGCATCACTAAGGAGAAGGAAGGTGGAGCGGGGTTACGAACAGCAGATCCTTAGGGACACTGTTTCGTGCCTCCTTGTGACGTTCCGCGTATATTTGCTAATTTTTGTAGCCTGCTGATCTCTGTGAAGTCCGAAGGTCATCTAAGTGATACATAGGCCAAAACGTTCAGTGCCTACCTCACTGAAAACAATGCCTCTTCATTACAAAGACCGACATTTGCTGTTTGACGTGAGGATAAACACACTATGGACAAGATACGGGGGCTTTTAACAGTTAAAGCAGTGAGACAGAGAGTGACTACTGCATTTTGACGGGCAATGTACATGTTTACAGAGAGTGACCACTGCATTTTGACGGGCAATGTACATGTTTACAGAGAGTGACCACTGCATTTTGACGGGCAATGTACATGTTTACACGTGCCAGTAATAATTACAAGCTGAGTAACGCATTTTGGCCATAGAGGGACGAAATAACTGGAGACAGAAGAAAGCTGTATAATGAGGAACATCATGATTTGGGCTCTTCGATAAATATTATTAGGGAGATCAAATCAAAGAGAATGAGATGGGCGGAGCATGTGGCACGTGTGGGTGATGAGAGAAATGCATAAAGGGTTTTAGTACGGGAACCCGAAGAAAAGGGACCACTTGGAAGACCCAGGCGTAGATGGTAGGAAAATAATATTCAGTTAAATTTTAAAGAAATAAAATGGCGGTGCCTTGACTGGATTAATGTGGCGTGGGATAGGGACAAATGGCGAGCTGTTCTGAGCCCTTGAAAATGAACCTTCGGGTTCAATGAAATGCGAGGAACTTCTTGACTGTCTGAAGAAGTAGAGTCGAACCCGGTTATAACGACATAGGTTTATGCGACACCTCGTATACAGCGTCAGATATACTGTGGTACCAATTAATCCCTCACCTCATTCTCCTCGGTTATAACATTCGTTTGTAACGACACAAAATATTCAGTCCAGTTCATGACGTTATAACCGAGTTCGACTGTATTTGATTCTCCTGAAGGACTTAACTGAATGCAGTTATAGTACTGTTGAGCACAAGACGACAGCAGTTTTTTCGGCTGACCAACAGATGGTGCTGGTGGGGATGAGCCTTCGGTGTCTGTGCAGTCACGTGACATTTGTTAGCCTTCTCTTGTCCAGGTGAAGGTAAAGTTGGTCAAGAAGCTGCCAGATAACACGGAGAAAGTGCTGATGTCGACTGTGCTCATTGTTGCAGGTGACTGATCCCGAGACAGCTGCCGCTCACGACCGGGAAGATGGCAGCACCGGGTGAGTATGTTATATCCGTGCCCGCGTGTGCCTAGTGCTTCCACAAATTGTTGTTTGCTTTGATTTTTTTAAATTTGACATTTACGAATTATCTTGCGACTAACAACTGCAGCATCTGGTTTGGGAATTTCAGGGTTTAAATCTGGGCCCAGAGAGCAGGTAACGTAACTGATATTGTAATGGTTGTCCTAGGCGTTTTAGGCAAGTGCTGATAACTCTGCGTCAAGTCGCACGAAAAACTAGGAAATTTATCTTCAAGATTTTCATTTTTTTTTAAATTTTTGTGCTGGTTGGATGTGTGTGTATCTGTCGTGGAGATTGATCCCTCGAGGTCGAGTAATATTGTATTAGTATTAGTAATAATAATAATAATAATAATAATAATACTTGGCAGGGTCGAGAGATTTTTCTCCTCTCCAAAGCGCCAGACCCCCCCCCCCCCCCGGAAACCATCCACCTCCTATTCAATGGTCCCCGGGGTTATTCCCCTGGGGGCAAAGTGGTCCAGGGCCAAGGGCTGACAGCTAACACATGTGTTCTGCAGTTATTCCCGGCGTCATCCTGTGAGTGTTTTGAGGTTTCTCTAGCGGTGTGGCTCAGGATTCCGGTCTTGTGAGATGTGACGCCTCATCGCCGGGCCAACGTATTTCGACGTTGGAAGGATCGTGTCGCCGTCATATTTTTGGCACTTGCACAGTGACGCAGCGTAACATCTCGGAAGACCGGAATCTTGTAACGCGCATCCAGTTATACGCAGGCCTATAAGGGGGCCCCATACTTGGCTTCTAAAGACTTCTTTACTGCTTTAGGGCACCTGCAGTCGATGTCGTTACCTGTTGCAGGAACCAGGCCTCGGCTCGGCTGGTGGTAGTGATTGCTCTTCTCACTACAGCTGTCGTGGCGCTGGCGGCGGCAGTGGCAGTGCTCACCACAGTCAGTGAGTTCAGTTTGACTCAGATTATTTCTGATAGCACCAAATTAACTAAGCGGTTACTTAATTTCAATTTTCCTAGTCCATAACCTAGTCAAGAAATTGCCTTTTATGATAACTGAAGGTTCATTGTCTTGCAAAATTTGAGGTTCTCACAGCAGTGTTGCAGAGGGTTCAAGTCTCCTGTGATGTGACACTGTGTGGTTCCCGATGTTTTGAAGGCACCACAATCCTTCAAAATGTTTGGAACAATCATAGTGTTGATGTTGCTGTTCAGTTTGTTTAAAATATTTTATTTAATTATTTTGACATCTTGCCAATCTCTGGAAGGGAAGTGAAGTTATGCGAGATTTGAGGTTCGTGTAGCGGCCTTGCTGAAGGTTCAAGCCTTTAGCGATGTTACACTGTGTTGTTGATTCACCCATTGACATAGCATAATGTCCCTAAAGGCTTGCAGTAAAGGTATCCTTCATGTTCTTAGCTTCACTACAAGACAGATACGAACTGTTGTTATTAGGGTCTGAATTACACAGAAGTGTATCTTTGCCAGAATCACACCAGTGTCCAATATTTTAGTGCTCGATTACTGTGTCTGTTTTCTGAATGCACTGTTTTTCAGACATAAAGGCTGATCAGCGGATGTCACTGTCACAGTACAGACTGGCGGCCAGTAGCTGCTTGACGGAAGAGTGTGTCAAGTCAGGTAAGGACATCAGTCTGAAGGCAACTTGTCATGTGAATGGACACTACTTGTGTTGTAATGTGGACAGTGCTTTGTGACTGGAGAGTTGTGCAGGCTAAAGTTAAGAAGAAGAAGGTTAAGACAAAAAGGAGAGGAGGAAAATAAGTTGGACTAAAATGAAGAAGAGATGAAAGGAAACAGACTCATATCATATCTGTACTTACAGTGTTCAGGTATATTTAAAAGAAACGTTTTTGCTGTCCATGCCATGAAGGCATATAAGGGGAGTAGAGGTATAGGCCCACTCATTCTTATCCATTCAATAGGAGGCGGGGTGGAATCCAGAGCTGGTCTGGACGTTTTGGAGAAGAGAAAAATCTTTGGCCTTGCTGGGAATCAAATCGAAGGCTGTCCAGTCCATGACTTAGTCACTATACCAACTGAACTGCCCTGGCTCATACAGCTTGTAATTAATCATACAGAGAGTCCAGCAGTCAGTCACTTGTATTATATACAGAAGGAGTTGCGTGCTTCCTGAATTGATTACACTGGGTGGTGGGGTGACCACTTGAGGCTTACCACTTTCTTCCTAGTGTTGTCTATCCCTTCAGTCAAAAACGCTTGTATCGTGTGCTTGACCTTACCAACATTCATGAGACAAGAACAGCTGGATGGCTGGATGGGGTCAGTACAGGGAAGTTACAGCGTGGCACAGCTGTCAAGGTGTTGGCACTTACAGATAAAGTGAACCGTGTCAAGGTAAAGCCTGTGAGTGTTTGTGAAGATGAGGTGCTTCAATTTCACAAAATTTTCACTTTCATAACACTCTCCTGTTCTCAGCCTCGTCTCATATCAACAATGTTATTTGCATGTTCAGTAGTCTGCAAATATAAATTTGTCTTGTCCTAAGGTGGCAGCTCTGTGATTTAACTCACAACAGCATTCGTGATAGCAGACCTTTACAGCTTTGTAATTTACAGTTTACACACTTTTAGTGCATGCTTGTGTGGCATAATATTAGTACAGGGATTTCGATTACATGGTGGAACAATACTGTGTTTACCTGAATATAAGATGAGAATTTTTTTTCCTAATTCAGCATGTGAAAAATAGGTCATTGCCTTATGATTGCACTCAGATTTACACATGTGTGTTGTAGAGGACTCAGGTCTGTGGGATGATATGCTGTGTCATTGGGTGAGTGTTTCCTGATGTTTCAGAGCAACATAGTGCCTTCAAAACATCAGGAGACACTTGTCTACCAACACGTGATCTTATCCGAGAAGACCTGAATCCTCAACTACACTGCTGTGAGAACCTGAAATTTCACATGCTCTCTGTAGGCATTTTGCTGGTAACTCAATGTTGTGAAGGGGGTTGAGTTATATACAGGGTGTCATATATGGAGTGATCTTTTTTTCGGTTAAATATGGTATTGAAGTGGATGAGAGGAAGTTCCTCTTTATTCGTGTGCTCGGACTTGCTGTTGCAGCGGCCCGGATCCTGGAGAGTCTGGACAAGAACTCGGACCCTTGTGAGGACTTCTACCAGTTTGCGTGTGGCGGTTGGATCAGCCAGCATCCAGTGCCAGAGTCTCAGACGTCGTGGGACCAATTTCGAGCGTTGCGGGAACAACTGCTGATACAGCTGAGAGGTGCGTGGCGACTGCAATGGAATACCGTTACTTTCCAAATGTACAGGATGCATCAACAACACCTGACGGTTTTTTAAATGAAGTAACATTTTAAGGCAAAGTGGAAAAGTTTTATTAACACTAGCAGGTACATTCCATGTCCATGAGAATTCATCCGAATCATTACTGTTTGAATATGACACTTTGTAGGTGACCATCATGTCATTCAGTACACTCCTGCAGTCACAAAGGAACGGCTGTCAGAGCACACTGTAGCACTTCTTCATGGATCCCTTGAATGCACTCCCACAATCACTAGGTTACTGAGCAACGTGGATTTTGTATGGATGATAATGCAAATGTTTGTGGAGAATTTGGCGAACGCTGCTGTCATTTAAGCGAAGTGCGAGAGATTGCTGCTGAGCCGACCTGCGCAGACTTCGCAATATGGCGTCTCTTACCCGCTCCACTTTATCAGGTGTATGAGCCGAACGTGGACGTCCTTGTGGTTTACTGTCCTTCACTGATCCTTATTGACACCATTTTGATAGCCACAGCAGCAGAGTATTGTGGCTAGGAACATTGTCTTTGGAACTGCTGTCGGAAACCATGCTGTGTAGCTGTAACAGACTCTGTTTTCATAAATAATTCCACTGCTGCAATGCGGTGATGCACTGACCATCGCTCTATCTCCAGACATCACTGTACATGATGACAGTCAGTATGGAAGTGCCTCATAGCGAGCAAGCTGGTTTTCAAGTTCAAAAACCGTCAGGTGTTTTTTACACACCCTGTTTACTGTTACATTATATATATATAAAATATATGTGTGTTGGACATTTTGCATGAATCAGTTTTCAGCACACAGGATTTGAAGTTCTCACAGCGATGATGCCGAGGTTTCAGGTCTTTCAGGATGTGACGCTGTGCCATTGGGTGAATTGTTTCTGACATTGTGAAGGACTATAGTGCCTTCTTCTTGAAATGCCAATCAGTCTTGGACTGAAGATGAAAGTACAGCATTCCTTTGACATATTGCGAACCACTCACCTGCCATAGTGTTATATTCTAGAGGACTGAAGTCATCAAGTTTGAACATATTGCACAAGTCCAAATCATAAACAATTCAAGTCTCCGTGGATGTTTTGCTGTGTTGCTGAGTAACACAGTTCCAGACATCTCAAAGAATCATAGTGCCTGCATCTTCAGGGTCAAGCAGTCCAGAAAGAGTGACTGGAGTGCTTGGTGCTGAAGATGGAGGTATTACAATCCTTTGAAACTTCAGGAACTGTTGACAGAGCATCAGGTCTCAGAAGACTTGAATCATCATATAATATCTCCCATTATTTGGATTTGTGTAATATGTTCAGATTTGATTCATGGAGAGTGTTCAATGTAATGTTTTAATTGATACTTCTGTTACACCGCTGCTTCTGCCATTGCATTCACTACACGTGGTGTTCCAGAATACAACACACATGCTGTGACTGCTGTAGCAGTATTACAGTCTGCCTTAGAAACGGCACTGACAGAGTGAATGTGGAGAGGTTGGTGAAACATCTGATCATTGTTGCGTGTGCTGATTAGTGGAGCTCAGCCTGTAGATTCATTGTGTCTCTATGTCCTTCTGCTGTCTGATGAAATTTTTGTACTTTTTATTAATGAAATGTATAACCAAATCAAGTCTTGGTCCAAATGTGAATACCAGAATGAGTCGCATTTTTCAACCACTACACCTCCCCCCACTTCTGTGTAAATGCCTAGGGGTGAAAGCAACACAAATATAAACATACTTCAATGTTAACACTTATATTGAAAGCAACAGTAGAAATTTTCGTAGTAACTTACATTTAGTGACATCCTTATTTACTTACTCATATTGGCAGTGTGCCGTTTCATTTACAACGTGCAGAAACAAAACCAAAAATGGAAGCCTACTGACGCTGTTGGCAACCCAAACCAAAGAAACAGGTATGAACGTATTCTCCTTCATCGCCATGACAGCGTGTGTGCAAAATGAGAATTCAGACATGGAATCCAAGATAGAATTTCCAGACAATTTTTCAGCGCGTAGAACCATGCCAGGGTGGCTGTTGAGAATCATCAGCAGGGTCAAATATGGGTACAGGGCATGAGGCTAAGAAATGGGTGTAAGTTGCATGGGGGCCCATGTTTGCACAGTTGCTGCAATAGACGTTGTCCCAGCACACCAGGAATCTGATACAGTTCTTTGTATGTCCAGGACTTCTAGAAGAAGATGGCTGTGAGGACGATGTGAAGCCAGTGCAGCAGGCTAGGATGCTGTACCGAGTGTGTCTGGACACAGGTGTGTACTGTGCAGTCTGTGCATTGAGACAGATCAGGGATGTAAAGCCTCGTCATTGGGCGAGTAGTTCCTGACATTTCAAAGGCACCATGATCCTTCGCAACAGTGGGAACTTCTTGCCCATTGACACAGCATCACACGCGAGTGACTCAGCTCATTGTTCGGCCAAGCAGTGTGGCTCAAGTGGTAATTCATGTTTGAGTATTACCTTGTTCGAATCTCGACCAGGATGCCAACCGGCCCATAGTTTTTCATGGTTTCCTTCAGTCCTCCAAGTAGATATCTTAAAGTGAGTCACAACCACTTCCACATAGTCTTTATTCCACTGTAATTTAAGCACTTCATGCTGAACCTGTATTATATGCAGCTCGTGATACAGTCATTTGACCATTATCTAATTTTGTCATGAGTAAGCCTGTTGTGCTGTTTTTGCATGCAGACCATCCATTTTCAGTAGATTGCTAGCCTGTGGACTTATTTTGCAGACAAGTTGGAGGCGCTAGGGCTTGAACCTATGCTCACCGTGCTGCGGAAGCTTGGACTGAGTTCCAACAGTGTGCCTCCATCTGGACAGCCCTTTGATTGGCTTCTGACTGTGGGACAGGCACAGAGAATGCTTGGACTGAATGTTATGGTCGGCTTCTGGGTCAGCCAGGATGTCCGCAACACATCTCGTAACCTCATGGTGGTGAGTGACACTCCATCTACTCTGCCGACCTGTACTTTTGGGAGCCAAGGTAGCTCAGTGAGTACAGTGACTTTGCTATGGGCTGGACAATCTGGGGTTTGATTCCTGTTAGGGGCAAGATATTTTTCTTTCCTCCAAACCATTGAGACCAGCTCTGGGGCCCACACATCGTTGTATTTAGTGGGAACCAAAGGCTCTTTCTCAAGGCACAAAGTGACCAGCATGGGTGTTTTTAAGAGGCTGACGGCAAACCTCCATCTGGTGCTCATGTTAAGAATGAGCTGAGCCGTACCGCTGCTCCTCCTTGTGCCTTCACACTATGGACAGGGAGAACGTAACTTCTATACCACCTATATTTGAGTCATTTCTGCAAATTAAGGTGTGCAACTTGCATGTGTAGGTCGACCAAATCTCTCCCGGCATCAGCGAGCGCTATCTGCTGGACCCCTTGCGGTTCCAGACAGAACTGATCGAGTACCACAACTACATCCGTGACATGATGCAAGTGTTTCAGCGCCACATGCCCAACTCCACGTTCCACAATGCCACACTGTTTGCGGATGACGTCCTGCATTTCAGCACGCAGCTCGCCACAGTGAGTACATCCACTAAGGAAATCATATGTGAATAAAATGAACACATGACACAGAGATCATGTGTGTCTGTGTATATCACCTTGCTTTATCAGTGAAATGAAGTACTGTACACTGTTTCCAACTGACACGAGCTCAAATCGCATGAATCTGTACTTATAAAAGTACATGAGTACGTACCAGTTTTCTTACATTTGCGTTTTTATATACTTTTATATACTGCACATACAACTGAATGAGTTTTCATTGTCCTAACATTTGTTTTTGTAAGCACTGCTTTTCTTAGCTTATCTATCTATTGGGACAAACATACCATATATGTTAAGAAATATGTCTTGTTTAAGCACTGTTAAACTGATACATTTCTCATCTTACACAGACACCTTTGACACAGATTAACCAAATAAGTCAGCGACTTTCTGTATTGTTGGTTTATGTTAAATGCAGATGGAGTTCCATTTTTATATCATCTGTGTTCATACAATGTAATTTTTATTCTACATTAATTCCTCATTTAACGTTGGCGTTACATTCCTGAATATTACGGCTTAGAGGCAAAGCTGTGTACATCAGGGCATTCACATGCCCAAGGCTGGCTGTTGATGATCCTGCCAGCTGCCAGCAGAAACATTGTTAATGCAAGTCCAGGCAACGTTCATGCAATGTGTTTAGTCGCTAAAATCTGTCAACATTCAACCAAAAAGTGTTCAGGGTCAGCATTAAAATGAGGACTGCGTATGTATGAAGATCATACAAGATTTTATTACATTTCATGAAAAAAGTTCATCACACAAATAACTTGCACCAATACATTGCATGGGCACTTGTGACCAACTGCTAGACACTGTTACAGGATGAAAACACAAGCAGCCTAAATCAGAATAACTGCTTACACAGTATGGAATTAAACTGAGGACCTGCAGAATACGGGTGTACAGCATGAACAGTACAGCAAGACCATGCCATGTCTCTGGCTTTTCACTGTGGAGACCCAGGTTCAATCCCAGGTCAGTCCATGTGTGATGTGGCTGACAAGGTGGCACTGGAATAGATTTTTCTCCGATTATTTCGGTTTTTATCCTGTCAGTGTCCTTCCACCAATGCTCCAGGTACATTCATTCTTCTGCCACAGATGCGGTATATGATCATAGCAATTGATAGCATAGGTAAATAGCACACAACATGGCAACAAGCTGCCAGGTTGAAATGTTGACATTGAAACTACCTGTGTAAGAAATTAGATGGTTTTCCTTGGTCTTTCAAGATAAATACAAAGCTGTAAATTAAACAGGGCACAATCAGTTGCTTCTCCCTGCCTTCGCAATGGAACCAAAGGGATCTGGGTTTATATCTCCGCAGATCATGACTCCTGCAGAGGCCCGCCGCGACACCAAGAACCTGTTTCACGAGATGTCAGTGTTCACCTTGCAGAACCTCACAGACCTCACAGAGAAGGACAGCAGCGTCAACAGCAAGGTACAGGGCTTTTGTGAACATGGTTATGAACATTCAGATCCCATAAGAGCAGGGAATCTATCACTGAAGTGTGATTAACAGCTGCTGGAGCAACTAGCTCTACAGTGTAGGTAGTCGTGTCTCATTCCTTGTCTTGTCTTATGTCCTCTCTTCTCTCCTTTTGTTCCTCTCATGTCCCTGCTCTTGGTATTGTTCCAGCTTTGCAGGTGTCAAAGGACAGACAGTCTTTATCCATGCCAGATTTGACATTGCCTCAGCAGTGTTGTTTACGATTTAGGTCTTCTGGAATGTGTTGCTGTGTTGCTGTGTTAGTGGTTCCTGATGTTTTGAAGGAACATAGTGCCTGCACCATCAAGGGTCTCCTTGGACTGTTTCACGCTTGAAGATGAAGGCACTGTATTCCTTTGAAACGTCAGGGCCACTAACCCAACAACGCGGCATCACATCCCAGAAGACCTGGCTCTGCAGTGTAAAGTCTTTGCACAGTTTTTCTTCTTAGTTTTCTCTCTTCCTGTTTTCATCTGGCTGAGTCATCTTCTGGGTCATGCCATACACTTTTGTCTTCACTCTGGATGTTGCAGTTCAACTGGACTAAGTACCTGGACTATATCTTGCACAACACCAATGTCACATTGGACTATGATAGTGACCACCTGGTTGTCATGGACATAGACTATCTTCAGAAGTTGGCAGCACTGGTGTCCATCACTGATCAGGAGACACTGGGTGAGTGCATACTGCTGGTTAACTAAGAACTAAATATGACTAATTTGTCAACACGGTCGTCTGACCACTTGGTTTCGTGACTCTTGGCCAATCCAAGCTTTTTCAGAGGTTGTGTGTTCATGATTAATTGGGAGCAATAAAGCCATCATGAATGTTAGCATCAATTTGCACTATAAAATGCCTGTCTGATTCAGAAAACTTATGAAATACCACTGATAATTACAAAGTAACCTCAGAAATTGTAAAGCTGTGGAAGTTTATTTTAGTAATACTACAAAACAGTAGTTGTACAGTGTGTCCACAAAGTCCCTTCGGGGTTTTGAAAAATTGTGGCGCGCAAACAAATTGAGCTAGCCACATGCGGTTTGCGGCAGATTACAGTGAAACTCTGGAAGTTTTTTACTGACCTCAGTAGACCTCGATGTGGGCTCCCTTGGTAGCACAGAGAACGTCCAGACAATATTCGAGCTCTTGCCATGTTCTGTGGAGCATGTCCGCTTGGAATAGCCGAGATCACATTCCTGATACGGTTCTTCAGGTCATCAAGTCCGTTAACTGGTGTTCGGAACACATTGCTCTTGACATAACCCCACAGGAAAAAATCCAGTGGTGTTATGTCTGGTGAATGTGGAGGCCAAGGCATTGGACCGTCTCTGCCGATCCATCTTCCTGGAAATGTCCTGTCTAGGTACGCGCATACCTGCATACCCCAGTGAGGTGGCCGCTAAAGCCATCTGTTGGCGGCAAAAAAAACTTCCAGAGTTTCACTGTAATCTGCCGCAAACCGCATGTGGCTAGCTCAATTTGTTTGCGCGCCACAATTTTTCAAAACCCCGAAGGAACTTTGTGGACACACTGTACATTGGAGTTACAGAGAACAGCAGGAGTCAACCTCACTGAAGGAAAGACAGAGCTGGACTGAGCTGAGAGTGATCTGTGCTAAGCATTCTGTTCTTGGTTTTACTTCTGTGTGCTGCGTCTTTGCACATGCTGCACTGTATGAGCTAATAATGTTTGTTTTGCCAACAGAGCGGTTTGTGTGGTGGAGCATCTTCTCAACGCTAGCACCACTTACGCTGCAAGAGTTCCGGGACCTTGCCTTCAGATTCAGCCAGAAAGTGTTTGGACTGCAACAGAAGACCGCCAGGTGACTGAAGTGTTGCCAACTCTGCAATATTTATGACACATGATCATGTGCTTGTAAGTCAGAGAGGAGTCTGGCTGTTTTCAGTCTGGTTTTTGTGGTTTTTCTTAATGCCTGCAGCGAGATTGTAATGTGGGATGTGAACTTCTTATTTAACCATCCCAATCATAGTCCCTTGATACTGGATATCACTGATACAGTGTCATTAAAGTCTCCATAACTATGAACAATACGGGTAAATATGAAAGTCATTTTATTGAATGTACTGTGGAGTCTCGAGTTCTCAATGTTCTGGATTTCAAACTTTCATGACGACCCATTTTATTACCACTGTTGCAGCTTTATGTGACTGGTTACCACGAGTTACTGCTGGCTGGAGATTTCACTTCCCCTACTGTCCTGTTATTGTGCAGATAACTCTTAGCTCAGTCAAGCTCTGTCTTTCATTATGTGAGGTTGACTGCTTTTGTGCTTGGAATGAGACTCTTCTTCAGTAATTTCGTGTACTTCATGCTTCCAAAAAGTGTTTGTATTTTATTAAAATAATAAGCTTTTTATTCCTTCTTCATGTTGTTTTATTTTTTTTTTTTTTACTGGTGTTTCATAAGTTACTGGAACTAAGTAAGTGTTTGATGTTGACAGTGGACTCTGATGTTTGTGACGGTTTTATCAGTCCCACCCAATTAACAACATCAGGACTGCATTGTGTTGTTGTTATGGTGCTGTGTGTGTGAAAATGTGCAGTGTGTGTGGGACGTGCAACTGACGGTCACGTAACTGATCAGATGTATTGCTTCTGTGTGCAGGTGGAAAGGCTGCACTGGCAATGTTAACTCGAACTTTGGTATGGCCGTCAGCTACCTGTATGTGCAGAAACACTTCAACAACGCGTCCAGGGAGAAGGTCTGTGTCCATATTACAGTATTATGAGACAAACTAAATCTGTGTGTCAGGAGAGTATCCAAATATGTCAAACTTCTAGCACCTAATTTACCACAATATAAGGAGATAATCGGCCATGCCATGGCTCAGGCAGTTAGTCATCAGTCTCTCAGACCAGTTATCATGGGATTTGTGGTGGATTATGTTGCACTGGGACAGGTTCTACTCTGATTACTTCAGTTTCCCCAGTCAGTATCATTCCACCAATGATTCATACTCATTCATACTTCTGTCACTGTCTGTCTGTATTCTTAGCAACTGACAGTGTAATTAAATAACAGACTTTTTCTGCAGTTCATTATCTGGGAAATGGGGGGTTGTCATATAATTGCACACAAAGTTGAACATCTTTTGTACAGCAAGATTTTGAGTGGGGGTCCACGGGCATGACAGCGACATGTAAAACGTGAGGATCATGATGAAATGAAGAGTAGGATGCATTCTGAGAAGTGTTGTTGCTATTTAGTTCAGAAACAGTTACTGTGCCATCATTGAAATGTGTTATTGTAGAGGTTCATAGGCCTAGCAAGGCTCTTGTGTAATTTGCAGAAACAATACATATATGCAGAGTCTTGGACAGGAAACCTAATGCAAAGACAAGATGGGAGGTAGACATATATAGCATAGTATAAAAATAGACCTTTGGAAGATAGTTTGCAAGGATGTAAGGAGGCTTCAGAATCAAACTTTATTGCTGGCTTTTGCAGTGACAGTGATGAACATTGGGTTTTGCTTCTAAAGAGCAATTTGTAGTCAGTACCCAAAAAAGTTCTGATGGGACAGTAATTGGGTGTGGGGGGGGGGGGAGGTTTCATGCCTAGGATGCAGTGTGTCCAACATAATAGAAACTAATTTCATTGCAGGCACTAGAGATGGTGAATGACATCCGGACTGCCTTCACAGAAATCGTGATGGCGCTGGACTGGATGGATGCAGAAACAAAGGAAAGGACTCTGGAGAAAGCGAATGCAATGCGGCCATTCATAGGATTCCCTGGGTGGCTGCTGACACCTGGCGAGCTTGAGAAGTACTATGAGGGGGTGAGCAGTTCTGCACTTTGTGATTGGTCACTGTGCCTTTCTGCGTGCATAGATACCAACGCACCTGCTTCTTGTTTCAGGCAGAAGTGGTGGATGGATTGCTGTTTGAAACTTACCTGAGACTGTCAGAGGAGTCGGTCAAAACCGCACTGCAGGACCTGCGCAAGGCGCCTGACTACAACAGGTAGCGTACAGTGCTGTGGATTGGTGAGGAGTGGGTACTGTGATATTTGGTAAAGCAGAATGATGATATATGACTTCGTGTATATGTAAGTCACTATTGTTATCTTGCTATCAGTCAGTCATCTCTCAGTTTGTGTTTCTTTTTTGTTTATGTTCCATACTTATTTCTTACCTCTTGTCCTTCTCTCATTTTTTCTATCAATTGCTCATGTCCTTCATCTTTGAGCCAGTGTTCGTTCTGTGTTTCAGATGGGTCACGCCTGCCACAACTGTCAATGCCTTCTACTCACCCATTCTTAACTCAGTCAGTAAGTAGCAGCTTTATTGTAACACAGACATCAAGATTTAAGTCTTCTGGGATGTTGCACCATGTTGAAAGGTAAATAATTACTGACATATTGGAGGATCATTGTGCGTGCATCTTTAGGGTCAAGCAGTCCAAGTAGAGTGGGGGACGTTGAAGATGAAAGCAGTATGATTCTTTAAAACATCAGTAACTACTCATATTTACCAACTGACATGCTGTAACATCCCAGAAGACTTGAATCTTCAGAATCTCAAAACCTTGCGTAACAAGTGTCACATATCTTTTAAGTTGTAATATTAATTACATTTAATTTTTATTGCAGCCTTTCCTGCTGGAATTCTTCAGCCTCCATTTTATGGTTTAGGACTCGAGTAAGTTACAGTACTTTACCAGCTTTGATCCTCACTTCTTGTACTAAGTCTGTGTGTTGTTACATGAACCTAACTTCACATTTCTTACTACAGCAGAGTTTCAGTGTTTGTGATTTATTGGGATGAATAAAACTTGGGAACATTCCCTGAATCCACATTTTCCTTGATTCTACGCACGATCTTATCGGTCCTACCAAAACTTCCACATGAACAACATTCAGTTTCTCATGAATACACGTTTGTGCTTCCTACCCACTTCCTTCGTTATACATTAAAATTGAGCACAAATTGGCATGCCGCTGGCATTTTTAAGTACTTTCACTTGGGAGGTGGGAAATAAAATTGTTTGTTAGATGAAATTTTTTGTCTCCCTATGCACTTCTTATTCTACAGCTTGAAGGTTGCGCCTTTGGAGTGGTGTCTGGTCACCTTTGGAAACTTGGCACATGGCCGCGCCTTGTATAGATGTTGTTGAAGTGCTACAGTTGCCTAGTGTACTTATTTCCCTATAGATGATGGTCCTGTTGTATGACATCCTTTTGTGTAACAAGGTTTTATGAGCTGTTCAAGTCCCATAAGCTACTGTTAGAGAATTTCTTCTGTGTGTTATCTGTATGGCAGTACTAATTTAGTGTATTGTAATTGCAATAACTACATAAACTTTCAAGTTCTTGATTTTATATTTTGGTTGATTTTATTTTCATTTAAATGACTGCTACAGAAATGTAATATCCAGTTGCCACTGTATGTGTGACATGTGTAGTTTAGGCTGTCATGTAAGGTTTGAGCCCGTTGCTAAACTGGGCTGATAATTTGAAATTGTACCTTAAAATACCAAAATTTATCTAAGCTTCTCATCACAGCTGCATTATTGTGTATGAATTCATGATGTTTGTGCAGTCTGTCCTACTGACACATTTTACGCGAGATGTGGAAATGTATTGCTCTTACTGCATCTATTCCAGGTCCTTAAACTATGGAGCCATTGGTGCCATCATGGGGCATGAACTGACTCACGGATTTGATGATCAGGGTGAGTGAGTTTGCTGCCTCTGGCGTTAAGAGCTTGGCCTATAGAACAGCGTAGTGTAACTAACTAACTAACTCACTAAGTAACTAAATAACCAAGTCCATGCAGCACAGTCCTTCTTCAGAAGCTGATAGTTCCTCAGCTAGTCTAGAAATTCCCCACATTATGCAGAGCCTGAAGGTTCATTACAGTGTTCACAACAGCCTGCCACTTGTCCGTATCATGAGCCAGATCCATCTAGTCCATGCTGTCCCATCCTATTCCTTTCTGATCCATTTTAATATTATCCTCTCATCTATACCCAGATCTTCTAAGTGGTCTCGTTACTCAGGTTTGTCCACCAAGTCCTCTCTTCTCCCCCATATGTGCCACATGCCCTGTCCGTCATCCTGCTTGGTTTGATCACCCAAATTATCGTACTGTTAGTATCTTAATTATATCTAGGCACATAATGTTATACTCAGTGTAGTCACCAGATAAACATATTCTGCAGTATTGTCACTGTTTGGGATACAGGGCTTCTATGTAGGAAGATAGTAGTGTGTTGATTGGTATGGCAACTAGTTGTACCTTGTTACATACAGCATCAGACAGCAGCCTTTGGTGATAAATGTGGTGAACCTTTTGGCTCCATAGCAACAGGAATTGTCTTGATCAACTCAGTAACTATAAACAATTTAATGGAGGTCATGCACCATGGTTTTTGTTTGATAGTCAGTTACGTAGTGACAAGTCAGTGAGTTATCTTACTCAGGCTGTTAGAGAGTTAGTTGCTTGGTTAGGTAAATAAATTGTTTAGTTTTGGTTGTTGTTCAGTGAGTTGATGTATTAACGTGACTTGTGCTGCTGCTGCTGCAGGTCGGCGGTATGACAAGGACGGGAACCTGAAGCAGTGGTGGACTGAGGCCACCATGCACGAGTACGAGAGACGGGTGCAGTGCATCGTGGAGCAGTACAGTCAGTACAGTGTGTCGGAGCTGGGTGACAACTTCACAGTGAGTCACTGCATCAGATATTCCCTTCATGGAACAACAGTCTGTGCACAGGCAGTAATGTGTATGATTTTCCAGGTGAATGGCATCAACACGCAGGGCGAGAACATTGCGGACAACGGTGGCCTCCGTGAGGCGTTCCGGGCGTACCTCAAGTACCAAGACAGAATTCCAGATGAGCAGCTGCTACCCGGCCTCACACAGTACTCGCCCGAACAACTCTTCTTTCTTGGTTTTGCGCATGTGAGTGTAGGAGCTGGATGGACTGAACATGTAGCATTCCAGCAGCTTCAGTGCAGACAAACACTTTCTGTAAAATCCCTACTCCAGTCTATGCTCTGTGCTTTCTTCTAGATTCTGCAACCAAATATTACAATACTGTATATCTTCTCTCCTTCCATGCCTTCTCCTGTAAATGTGACAGTAAAACCATCCCTATTCATGCCATGAAGGCCTACAGGCGGAGTACAGGTTTAGCACCACCCACTCTTAGTTGCAGCCATACATGCAAGTGACTGGGCAGCCTCATGCCCCAACCACTTTATTGCCAGGGTAAGAGCCTCTGGAACCTTTATGGGCTCCAGAGCGGGTCTGGACATTTAGGAGAATACTACAGCCTCTTGTCTTTGCTGGGACTTGACCTGCAGTTCATCCATCTTGTACCCTAGTCACTATATTGATTGAGCTATGCTGGCCCCTATCTTGTCCTGTACCATTTGCAACAGCTGTTAGAATATTAGACACATCTAAAGCTATTCAGTCTTTAGCATAGAAAAATGATGAAACTGAAGCGTAAGTAACTTGACAGGCAGCTTGTGGTGGAATTTCCCTCACATCAGACCAAATGTGCCACTCTCCTGGCTGTCAATATGATGCTGTAAGAGACGTTCCTGTGTTTACAGATGTGGTGCGGAAACTCGACACGCGGGGCGCTGAAGTCACGTGTGGTGGATGGAGTTCACAGTCCCAGCAGGTTCAGAGTTATTGGGACACTTTCTAACTCAAAGGAGTTTGCTGATGCATGGGGGTGCCCTGCAGGGAGCCCCATGAACCCACACAAGAAATGTGTTTTGTGGTGACACTGCATTCAGAGTTTAAATCTGGTTGGGGTACCAAACAGTAAGGACAGTTATAAGTCATCAGTGGCACAGACTTTGTCACTGCAGTCTGATCTGGGCTCCAGGTCGTTTGAAAATCCAGAGTCTCCTTGATAATTTTAATAAACAGGGACAACATTGATAAAGCAAGGGAACTTTGCATCTATGAGGCATGCACAACTGAAACATGTTTGAGGATGCTTATAGGTACAGGTACTGGAGCAGTTAGAAAGAATCCCATTGTTTCACAAGTTGGTGTGTCCTGTCTGCAAAGAATTCCTTGGTGTGTTGCCGAAACAACTGTATCACACCGTCCTTCATGTCACCCTCCAACGTGAATGTATTCTTTGAGGGCTTCCTTTAATGGTCCAAAGATATGAAAATCAGAAGGTAGTAAGTGCAGGCTGTTTGCAGGACGTTTCAGTGCCTCCCATTGCATGGCTCTCAATTGGCTGAACTCTGTGGGCCACATGGTGACGGGCATCATCATGCAGCAGGATGATGATGTCGGTGAGTTCACCGCGATGTTAGTTCCTGCATCTTGCTAGCAGTTTGCACCGATTGTATTGTTACATGATTTGACATCCAGAAGTGGTGGTCCCTCGATGTCCCTGTGGGTCTGTTTGGCAGATTAGCCACCTGGTATGCCGTCTCTAAGCTGCGCTGTAACGTCTGTAACGGCCACTCACCCAGTCAACTGTACTGTTCTACACAACGGTCTGCCAGTGTTTCCCAAGGCTACATTGCCACAGCAGCACTACAAACATGTTTCAGTTATACATGCCCCACAATCACAGCTGAGGAATGACAACAGTATTCACAAACAGTAGCAACAAACATGACCATGTTATACTTTGTGGGAGATGCATTATTTGTTTTAACAGTTACATCAATGCATTTGTTGCAGTGGTAACTATCTGTACCATTATTTTCAGATTCAGTAATTCTGCATTTTGCCCACACAGTGTACTTATGTTCCACTCATTTCTCCCAATAAACAGTGTTTATTGTCTGTTACATTATCTGACTTTTATAATTGACATATGGTGTGTTTCCTGTGCGGCAGAAACTGCACTACTGAATGCTGCTATTTAAATGACTGTATATAAGGAAGTTTTCAACCCATGGTAGGAAGTATAAATACTGTATTCAAAATTGGGGGCTAATGGGCTGTCAGTCCCAGTACCAGACTTCCTTGTAACTCTGGTGGCAGTTCAGACTTGCAACAAGAGAAAGCCATTCTTTTATAAAGTCTCAGTTATTTATTTATTTATTTATATCCTACAAATTTTAAAGTCCATGTGTATCTGTACCATTGGTGAAGTGTAGGAGGTAAGATAAATTTATATTAGCTCAGTCGCTTATTTATTAAACCCTACAACAGTGCCTGTGAATTACAGTTTATTTTTAGCATTTTTCAAGTGAAACATTATAATCCATGTCTACAAAACTAACTACCTCCATGCAGCACAGTCCTTCTTGAGAAGCTAACAGGTCGTCAGCTAGTCAAGAAATTCCCCGCGTTTTATGGAACCCGAAGGTTCATTACCGCACTCACAAGAGCCCGCCACCTGTCCCATCTCTACAATGAATGGATAAATTCAGAGTCCTCAATTCTCTCACAGAGATGGATGGGTAAGGCAGTGGGTTAGGAGACCTAAGTTATGGATTCAGGCCCTCCCCCCATAAATCAGTTCAGTCACCAAAGATGTAACGGAAAACATACAAGTAAGACTGCATGATGAAATGACGAACAGCATACTTGGTTTATTGTGGTTTCCTTCAGTCACTCCACACAAATAGCTTCATTTTGTGTGCCCTTTTTCTGTTGATACAGCATTATAAAATGACCTGCCAAGGAGTGACCATTCATGTAGTCACTGGCCAGCAATGGAATCCTCTGCCAGTTAATACACATCAGGTTCTTTACACTCTTGGTGTTGAAAATGTATGCCATTAACTTTAGAGTATTTATTTATGTATGTTTGGCATACTCTGTGGTGGTGAAAATGGTAACTGCATTGAACTGTTGATGCAGAAACAGTGGAAAAGAGTGTGAGTAGGTCCAGTTTGCCTTCTGCTTGGGTATCGTGTGATAATGAAGACAGGAACAGATCTGTGCTCTTCTGAGATATTACACAGCATAGAGTGGTAATTCTCTACCAATGTTGTGGGACCAATAGGTTGTCCTGAAACGTCGGTACAGAATTACCACTACGCTGTGTAATATCCCAGATCACGGCGGAAGCCTAAAATCACGCATAGAGAGGATCATTTGGGGAATCAAGTTTTCTGACATGTGATGCTGCCATTTGGTGAGTGGTTCCTGACATTTTGAAAAACAGTGCCTTCATTTTCAGTGGTCAGGCAGTCCAAGAAGAGTGTCACTCATCCACCAACAGCACTGTTGTGTGAATTTCAAACCTTGTAATGCTCTGCCCCACCCACTCAGCCTCAAACTTAGATCTCACGGAACCACCTGTAATACTCGTTTTACCATTGCCCTGCTTACAGCAATTCGCATAATAGATACAATTGCAATACAGTACAGTCTCAATGTTCATGATTAATTGGGACTGATAAAATTTTCACAAACATCGGAACCTAATTTAAATGTAAAATGTCTCTTTGGTTCCAAGAACTTAGGAAATACCAATAATAAATATATAAAACAACCTCAAACAGCATAGAAAGTATGAAAGTTTGTTTTGAATAAAATACAAACATTTTTTGGAAGTATACGTAAACTTGTTAGTAAACTGACAGTAGGAGTTTTGTGTAAATGAACTCTGAAAGTCACTATAGTGTTTGGTTTGATGAGAGATGGGCAGAAAAATGCTGTGTGGTTGTTGCTTATGTCACAGCATCAGTTCATCTTATGACACAGCTGGCAACCCGCATATAAATTGGCCTCTGGATCAGTGTCGAATCAAAACGGAGAACATCAATTATAGATGTGACATTGTGAACCTATATCTTTGTATTAAAAGTGAATATTGTTTGTGTAAAGAGAGTACTTTAACAAGAAATATATACACAACTTGATTTTTTATGGAATATGAAATCGTTGAACACAGTATTATAGTACCTGGCATTCTTGCTTCATATTTAAGAGGTCCCAGATTCAGTCCTTGGCCCAGACAGAAGTTGTCCCTATAGGTTTTCATGCCACCCACAGAGATGCTGAGAGAATACTTTCAGATTCTTAAAGATCACTTCCTTCCTCAACGTTCTCTATTCATGATGTACTGTCATTCTTACATTTTACACAATACAACCTATGAAGCTGAAATCTGTTGTTAAATAAACCAGCTTCATGTTTAAGAGATGAAGAAATGTGATGTTTGTCGCTTACCATAGTTAATAGGTGTCCACACATGATGCACTTTACTGAAGTGTGTCAGAGCAGTATGGTGCCTCCTATAAAGTGAGGCCCTTATGTTATCTAAAGTTTGTCGCTAGCTGCCGCATATAAGGGCGGTGAGATGAATTGGGCACGTTAATATGATAAACAAGCCGACAGAAAATGACAATTGATAGTTGTCAAAATAATAGCCCTATACTTTGACAGTCCCACCATGGAAATGCGAGGAGATTACACACCTACCTTCCAACCGTTCTATAATATGCGGTTACACAGTCTCAGCCATAATAATAAAAAATAAATACAAATACACGGTACTTCACCCATGGCATAAGCTTGTGGCTTTCCTTTTTCCAAAAAAAGTAGTCGTTTCCTAGTTGGTGTGCCTTTATGTTTGTGGTTACAATTGGGCCTAGGACAAGTACTTTTTTAAATCTAAACAATCACTGCAGTTGATATCTGCGCTCTTCTGTGATATTACGCAGCATAGTAACCCAGAAGAACGCAGGTCTCATCTACATCGCGCACTCAAGCCTGAAACCACGCACAATCAGTGCAGTTCGTTGTACAGTTCGCGGATTAAGTAATGGACTTCCAGTCATACAGAATCCAGCCATCAACATATTGTTGACGTACAATTGCCTACACTACTTATGGTTTGCGATCTATGTATGGCCCCAACAAGCGGGACACTACAGTAACGGCTTTATTATTGTTATTATTATTATTATTATATTCCTGACTATTATCACGGCTGGTTCTCGTTGACCAATGAACTCATCCACAGATCATCAGCTGTTTGTTAGCTATGTTAAGGGACCGTGTAACAAGGATGCAGTGGAAGCGAATGGTTATGTACCGAAGTTTATGCAATGTTGTTCGCGTGCTTGTGACATGTAAGTGTAACATTGTTTTTCTCTTCTGTACATGCAGAAAAACCTGTATAAATTACACGTACTGCAAATGAGATACATTAATGAACACTTTTTGGTGAACTGTTTTTCAAATCCAAGATTAGTAGAATGTGAAATAGTGGAGTTAGGAGAAAGGTTTCATCGGGGCACATTTACTTGAATGTGTGCTCGTCTTTTTGCACATGTGCTAAGTCAATTATGGTGACAAATTAGGTGGGCTAGAATGGCTTTTTAATTTGAGTTAACTTTAACCTAAATACAGATTTAATGGGCGCAAGTGAGGAATGCAGTTTGGTTTTGAATAGGCTAGGCCAATCACATAGAATTCAGCCAGTAAGGTCCTGTATTGTGGAATCAGAAAACATGAACTGTGGTTTGATATGTGACTCTTATTCTGCTCTGGACTGTGACGAAAAAGATGATTAGTCCTGATAAATGTTTGCATTTCTTCCAAAATATGTGTCAGGCACTAGAATTAGCATGAGAACAATTATGATTTATTCCTCAGAGATTATTAATACTTCATAAATATGAAGTTAAATGTAGACCTAATGTTTTGGGAAAATATAACATCAAGTTGTCGTTGCCCCCTATTTCACTTGCCTTCTTCATTCCAAGTTATAATAGAACATCTCTTTCAGTGCCCTGTAGATGCACTACCCCCAGTAGCTTTGTTATAAACTGAATGGCCTGCTAAGAATTTAGACTTTAAAAGGAATTAGTAGGAAGACACTCTTGTCACAGTTTTCACTCAGGTGATCCAATTAACATAACTAAAGGGGGCATAATATGAAACATATTGCATGTTTTCCTTTATTACTTTTAATGAAAGGAATATTGTCACAGCTTAATCCGTCAACAGCTGCTGTGTCATTGTTATGCCAGACTGTAGATTCAACTTATAGAAACTGTGCACCATGAGGAGGATAACTGGCAGTTGAGAAGAAATTAAGAAGGCACATTGCTTCGTTTCAACAACACTTTCTGTTACACCAGGACTGTATTTTATGTCACAACTCGCATCACTACTTCACTCAGACCATTTTGCATGATGGCAGGTAGTGCAGTGGTTGCTGCTATGCATCAGGGTTCATGTGCTTTAGTTAGTGTACTGTGGATAATAGTAGGTTTTTACTTGCCAGTTTTAAGAAGGTGCTGGAAATGTTTTCCTTGGCTCACAGACACGTGTTACATCTAACATGCTGTTCATTGCCTGTCAAAGTTTTCTGAGTTACGTGAGTTGACGGGAAGTGACTAGTGATGTTGTTAAGTAAGAAAATGTTTCTACATTTTAATTATTTCTGTGATGTGTTATGCAGTGGTGTAATAAGGGAAGATCACCAACCTTTCTGTTCAACAAAAACGAAATTAACATTACTATATAATGTATATAAAAATCAGCATTTGTTATAGTCAGAGTTCTTGAAGCTCATTCATGCCATGTAACACATTGTGCCCTAATAAAATGTCAGACATATGGTGCAGTCGAAGGCCAGAGATCTGTTGTGTGGGTTTGACTTCACCCTTTCCTGGTAATTTTACCCTTTAAGGCAGTGGTACTTAACCTGGGGTGCTTGCATCTCTGGGAGTACAAGATACCATCTATGGGTGTGTGAGACATGGCAGATTTTTCTTAATATTAGTGTCAAAATAATACGAAATAAAATAAGCATATAATCTGTCTCATTCAGGTCATAGTTAAGCTATATCCTGGTTTGAGAAAGTGATCTACTTAACAATTTTATGTGGTTTTGAGAACATATTTGGAGAACTAAGAGGGTGCAGTGTACAGTGAAGGTTAAGGAGCGCATTTAAATAGTACAAGATTTGAGGTTCTCACAGTGGCACTGTTGACGGTTCAAGTCTTCTGGATATGATGCTGTGTCACAGGGTGAGTAGTTACGGGTGTTTCGACGGGCCATAGTGCCTTCTTTTTCGACACCTGAATCTCCATGACTTTTAATTGTCCAATTCTGTGCCACAGTTTTCTGGCCTTGCCATGTGTTTGTTTCTGAGCGTGTGTGTGTGTTCATTTATTTGTGTTTTAGGAACTGGGGAGAGTGGAGCACAGCATGGATGTGATAAAAATGGAACCTGAGTCTGACACTGACACAGAACCAACTCTAAGTGAGTTTGAGTCAGTTAATATCAAACAGGAAGACTCTTCGGACCCATTATGCACTATGAAGATTGCATTAAAGGTGAGCTGCCACGTATGTGTTACAGAGAGGAATGAAATGACTGGGTAAGGAGTGTACAGATCACGTCAACAAGTGGGTAATGCTTCTGCTGTCACTATGGAGAGATCACGTTATTAGAATTCAGGTGTTCAGGAATGTGATGCTGTTGCTGGGTTAGTGTTTCCTGATGTTTCAAAGGAATGCAGTGTCTTCATCTTCAAGGATCTCTCTACCCTTGAAGGTGAAGACACTGCATTCCTTTGAAACATCAGGAAACACTAACCCAGAAACAGCATCACATCCCTGAAGACATGAATCCTCAGCAGCACCGCTGTGGAAACCTCAGATCCTCCTATACTTAGTGTTTGGATCCAGCAGTTTGCATTTGCAAATTTATGGGGAATTTACAGTACTCCAGCTTTTAACTGTTTGTCTGAGAGTTGGATTGTGTAGTATGGATGAATTTCAGTTAGTATTATGTTAGTGTAGCAGGCTGAGCATATCTCTTGGGAAACTGGATATGTTTCCATCCTCAGAAGTACATATATAGGAAGTGTCACTGACGGGTTGAAGTAACATTTGATTGAAACAACTCAAGCTTCCAAACTGTTTAGAACACAAAGACATTTGAGTCAAGAAATCCAGCAATACTAACTGTATTGTAACATGATCAAATGCTGTGGGGTTGGTTCTGTGACCAGTGAGAAATGACAGTATGTGATCACAAGGGCCACATAAAAAAGTGTTTGGTTGAACTGTCAGTTAGTAATGAATTAGTTCAGTTCTTTTAATATCATACATTCATGTTAATAATCAGTTCACTCAGTAACTGGTTCAGCTGATAGTGTGTGTGTTGTGTTCTTTTTCCGTAATTTAGATCATATTGTTTCATGGTATTGTTTAGTGTACGTAGTTTTACGTTTAATTGATGTAAACTCTTGTGTCTGTACATTTTCTGTGGCAGCGTATTATGCTGCATAAGGACTAGTTATATTAATGCTTACTGGACAGTTGCCATATATACGTTTTACTGAACGCGCTGGTCACAGCCGGGTGTTGTATTGGTTGTTCTGTTGCAACCCGTCTGGCCAGCTGCCATTTTTTTTAAGTATTGCCGTGCCAAGTGACGCACATGGACAGTGCTTTTTCCACATGTCAACCTCTGGACACTGTACCAGCATGTTGTGATTTTCTAACTTGCAGGCCAGGCACCGGACCTGTGTGGCATTCGTGTTTTATGTTGTGATTGAAGGTATAATGTGGTGCTGATACGACAGTACATATTTTTGGATATTTCATGTTTGTGTTTTTAATTGTTGAACAATTTAAATTTGATTTAAATGGAATATGTGTAACATTGTTTTTCTTCCAGTATATGTTACTAGACATAAAACTGATATGTACAGTGTGTCCACAAAGTCCCTTCAGGGTTTTGAAAAATTGTGGCGCGCAAACAAATTGAGCTAGCCTCATGCAGTTTGCGGCAGATTGCAGTGAAACTCTGGAAGTTTTTTACTGACCTCAGTAGACCTCGATGTGGGCTCCCTTGGTAGCACGGAGAACGTCCAGACGATATTCGAGCTCTTGCCATGTTCTGTGGAGCATGTCCGCTGGAATAGCCGAGATCACATTCCTGATACGGGTCTTCAGGTCATCAAGTCCGTTAACTCATGTTCGGAACACATTGCTCTTGACATAACCCCACAGGAAAAAATCCAGTGGTGTTATGTCTGGTGAACGTGGAGGCCAAGGCATGGGATCGTCTCTGCCATCCCACACAACGCCCGCGCGTTCCTGCACAGTCGCCATTTCACAAACAACTGAGAAATGTAAAGATGGCCGCTTATGCCATCTGTTGGCGGCAAAAAAAACTTCCAGAGTTTCACTGTAATCTGCCGCAAACTGCATGTGGCTAGCTCAATTTGTTTGCGCGCCACAATTTTTCAAAACCCCGAAGGGACTTTGTGGACACACTGTATATCGTGACCTCAGCTGGCAGATGCCCAGGTGCTTTGCTGTGCAGTGACCAGTGACACTGTCCACTCTGCAGTACTTGGTTCCACAGCAAGAGACTCTGTGTATAGCAGTCGGCATGGCATAAGTTCTGTGACTCGTTCACATCTGTCGCTGATGATGGAGGCAGAGACAGTTGACAGTTCATTCCTTACTGACATGACATAATGTAGCTGCTCTTGTTGTAACGCTATGCTGTCACGATACTTGTTATAGCAGGACACATATGGAGTCAAACGTGATCCTGACTCATTAGCTGTTGAAACTGTGTCATTCAGCACGAGAGCGCCAGTTGCTTTGAAGCAGGAACCACAAGGAGATGCCAAAGTGAGTCACAGTTCACACAAATGTGGCGGTCCTGTATTTACATTTCTCAACTTTGTTAATATTCATGTGATTGACCGGTGCTTGCAGCTGTGGAACAGATTGCTGCCTTATGTCACGGCTTTCCTTGAATGCAGTTCACTTCTCACTCACCTGTATTTTCTGAAGTGTGTCATTGCTGAACTGTACTGCTATGTCGTCTGTGAATTTTGGCCACTTCAGAGCCTTCTTGTACCAAAACTTTATACACACAGCTGTTCCACCTCCTTACTGCTGTCTACATTGCTATCTTGCAACATAACTAAGTACTTGCACACAGATGTGGAGAAGCAAAATGCAGTATAGAGTCTTGATGTCCGTAAGCCATGATGATCAGGATTTCAGTCTTTTGGTTACCAAATTTAATACCGTCGTTTGGATGTATCATGGCTGGTTGCAGTAAATTTGAATGAGACTACATGGCAGTGAGTCACCATTCTTCACTCCCTGCTACATACATACATACATACATACATATATACATTCCATGGATCCATAATTTTGTCACAAGACAAGAGGATGTGGAATAAGTCATAACATACAAAATCATATAAGAATGTACGCTGCAAAATGCTTTAAACATTCTCTGAGCAGTCTTAGACGTCAGTATTATAGGTTAACAGTACTCATAAGAAATTTATCTACAGAGTAAAAGGAGTGTGCATTTAAGTATCTTCTTAGTGCTGCTTTAAATTGTGCCTTTTCTTCTTAAGATTTTTGATATTACACGTTAAGCTATTGAAGATCCTGATACTAGAATAGAATGCACTTTTCTGAAAGCATGATAGGTTGACAATTGGTCTATGAAGTTGGTGCTTATTGCTTGTATTAATACTGTGTATTGATGAATTTGTTTGAAAGTTTTCTTGATTATCAACGAGGAAGTTCATTAATGAAAATATATATTGCCATGGAACAGGCAAAATCTCTAGTTTTTTAAATATACTTCTGCATGAGGTTCTAGGATGTGCACGAACCATAATTCTGATGATTTTCTTTTGTAATGTAAATATCTTCCTGCTGTTGGACGAATTTCCCCCAAAAATTATTCCGTATTGTACAATAGAGTGAAAATATGCGAAATAAATTGACTTGAGAGTGTTAATGTTGCTGATGTGGAACATTGACCTAACTGCATAACATGCTGCTCTTAATTTAGGTATCATTTGATCAATATGACTTTCCAATTTAGGTGGTTATCAAGATGTAAGCCAAGAAATTTTGAATTTAGTTTTTCTTCTATGTACATATCTTTATAACCAATAGTCAGTGAACATTGTGGTGAATTATTTGTTACAAATTTCATTATATTTGTTTTCTCTATATTTAGGACTAACTTGTTTGCTGAGAACCATTCAATCATACTGGAGAGAACTGAGTTTGATATCGTACAAAAATCTTCAAAATTTCTGTTAGAGATTATGACACTAGTGTTATCAGCAAATAATATTGGTTCTGACAAGGAATTTATTCTCAGTGGAAGGTCATTGATATAAATTATGAACAATAAGGGCCCTAGAATGGACCCTTGGGGGACTCCATGTTTCATCGTACCCCAGTCAGAGGAAAATTTTCGAGTTGAACTGGGAGATCTTATTTCGACTTTCTGTTGTCTGTTTGTTAAATAGGATCTGAACCAATCTGCCATTACTCCTTGAATGCCATAGAAATGTAATTTAGATAACAAAATTTCATGATTTACACAGCCAAAGGCCTTCGTTAGATCACAGAAAATTCCTCCAACATGTATTTTTTGGTTAAGAGATTTAAACACACTACTGTGCACAACACTCTTAGCTCAGTCCAGCTGTGTCTTTCATTAAGTGAAGCTGATTGCTTTCATGACTCCTTCAATCGTTTAATGTATATTATGTTACCAAAAACTGTTTCTATTTTATTAAAATGAACTTTCAAGCATTCTGTGCTTTTTGGGTTGTTTAGGTGTTTTGCATTTAAAATGGATTCTGATTTTTGTGACGGTTTTAATGGTCAAAACTAACCACACACATCCAGACTCTACTGTAAGGTGTAAACATGACACGGTTACACATTGCTGTTTACAATCAAGCGTAAACGTTTGGGGTCAGAAATTGTAATTCCTAACTGTAGCACACTGCTTGCTGATGTGGTTTGTTTTGTTTTGTACCAGCAGGATGTGTGGGACGGCAGTGCAATGAAACAGGAACAAGAAGATGAAGCAACGTTACAAGATCGCAGCATCTGCTCTGATGGGTGAGTGTGATGCTGGCATCAGTTATTACACAGTACTGACACATTCAGCATGCAGCTCCGCTAATAACTAATTTACCAATAGGTGGTGCACAACTTGTGAAGAATAAGTTCATTTTTGGGCATGTTAACAAGAAATGTGGCGCAATTAGAAATGGCTGTGTCATATGACGTGGTTAATGTAATGTTATGATGTAAGGTAAAGTTCACCCTAGAGCAGGCCATGAAGGCCCAGAAGCAGGAGTAGAGGTATAGCTCTACTCTTTCTTTAACCTGGGCATTAGATAGGGTGGGTGGTCAATGCCACGCCTCGGCCACTTTACCCCTGGGAAAGAGACCCGGTACCCTTTGTACAGGAGGCTGAGTGGGCCCCAGGGCCAGTCTGGATGGGCGCAGCAAATCTCGCCCCCATGGGGTTTCGATCCCCAGAGCGTCCAGCCCGTAGAAAGTTGCTATACTGACTACGCTATCCCAGCCCACAACGTTATGACATGGTTAACATAACATTATGTGATTAACATAATACTATGACAGGGTCAACACAACATTCACATGCCAATCTACACAATCTGTAGTTATGATTTCCAACAGATAATCCATCAGTTTATCTGTCTGTGTATATTATGAACACCATGAAATCACAGTTTCACTTGAGACAGCTTCATAGATTTTATCAGCCAAGTAGGATACTGCAATGCCTACCGAACCATCCTAACGGCTACATAATGACAGCTGCCTTCTGGCATAACCACCATTGACCTATCATTCACTCACACACTCACAGACCAAATGTGTTATATCAGACAGATTTAAAAATGGCTGTTGTGCCAAGTATCAAAATTTCATGTGTGTGACAGTGAAGTTGTGACACAGAGCGGACAGGAGATATTAATACAAGTGTATAGTCGTAATATATACAACTAGCTCCAAAGTACAAGATGCTGTATCAGAGTTTGCTAGTTATTGGCTTGTGAAGAAATTCCCTGCTTTAGTGGAATCTAAAAACCTCCTGACACGGGCTCCTGTCCTGCAGCAGTTTAATGTAGTGCCACTCTCTGCATCGTGGGCCGGGATAGCTCAGTCGGTATAGGGACTTGCTACGAGCTGGACGGTCCGGGATCGAATTGCGGTGGGGGCGACATTTTCTGCACCCATCCAGACTGGCCCTGGGGCCCACCCAACCTCCTATACAATGGGTACCGGGTCTCTTTCCCGGGGGTAAAGCAGCCGGGGTGTGGCATTGACCACCCACCCCCATCTAGCGCCGAGGTTAAAGAAGGAGTACAGCTATACCTCTACTTCCCCTCTGGGCCTTCATGGCCTGTTCTGGGGTGAAATTTACCTTAGCACTCTCTGTGTTACCTGCAGTCCATTTTAATGTTATCCTTCCATCTATGCATGCACCCTCAGTCTTCTGTAGGGGTATTTTGACCACAATTTTGTATGTACTTGACATTTCTCCATGCACAATACATACCTGTCCCATATTATGCTACCGTTACAGATTACTGATGGTCTGTCTGTTTCTTCATGTACCTTCCTTAGGCCTGCATTGTCTCTTCCTAGCAATTTTAAACAATTTGTGGATACAGTAGATCCTAGATGTTTGGGATATCAACATTTCCTGATCACCCACTTTAATACAATTGTTTTGGCCTTTTGTGGCTGGTTCTTGCAAATTTGGATGAGATCACATGGCTGGTCAGTCACCTTACCGCACTCTCCTGCTATCTAATATATCTTATTAAAATGAATGTTTGTGGCTTGTATCCTTTTTTATGTAAAATTTTTATTATTGGTACTCAATAACTAACTGAATTAAGTAAATGTTTTACACTGAAAATGGATTATTATGTTTGTGATGCTTTTGTTGTTCCCAATGTATTGTGAACGTTGAGACTGTCATATTTTCAATGGAAGTGCTTGACTGAAAGTTTTAGGGCTCTGGGGAAAGTTAGTGCCGCATGAATGTTGGTATTTGGAGGGGGGGCGGCTGTTGTAAAGTGACCAGTTTGAAGATCAGTGCACCAATGTGGCTTGCTTGCTTGCTTGTTCGCAGTGCAGAACTCATTGTTGGTACTGAAGACTTTATCAGAAGTGGTGTGTCAGTAGAGCATGTTGACAGCCAGCTGGGAGATGACAGTGGTGTGTCAACAGTGTACGTATCGCAAAGCAAACATTCAGGAAAGAACTCTATTACCTCAAGGGTGCAGCATAAGTCTGTTGTAAATAAGAAACCGCGTACAAAACCTCAGAGGAAAATGTACCAGTGTAATCTGTGCACAAAGAGTTTCACAAGGCAAGGCCATGTGGATGAACACAAACGTACTCACACTGGAGAGAAACCGTACGAGTGTGAGATTTGCAGTAAGACTTTCACACAGCGTGGAAATCTTGCGCAGCATCTCCGCACTCATTCTGGAGATAGACCGTTCAAATGTGACTTTTGTATTAAGCGTTTCAGTCAACGGACACATTTGATGGAGCACAGACGAATCCACACTGGAGAGAAACCGTTCATATGTGATATGTGTAACAGAGGTTTCTCACATCAAGGACATCTAGTGGCACACAGACGAACGCACACCGGAGACAAACCGTTCAAGTGTCACTTGTGCAAGAAACGATTTTCTTCAAGTGCCTATCTTCTGATACATATTCGTGCCCATTCGGGGGACAAACCTCACAAGTGTGATTCCTGTGACAAGAGCTTTATGAAGCACAGCGACTTGGTGAAGCACAGTCGTTCTCATACAGATGCAAAACCATACAAATGTGAGATATGTCACAACCGTTTCCCAGATCACGGTAACTTGACTCGACACAGGCGAACTCATGCAGAGTCAATCCACAAGTACGTGTCTTGGAAGGTATCAAACAACATGGAAGGCACATTGTCGCCTGCTTTGGAGGGACACCTTATAGATATGCAGTGAGGAGAGGTGAGATTTTTCTGTTAAGGTACCCATTCACACGCAGTTAATGGTCAGGCTGTTATCTGACAGTTGACTGAAGGTCAATTTTCCCCATAACATGAGGATCATCAGATGTCAGAAATCAACAGGCCTGTTATCCTGTCTGGGAAGTGTGTGTTTATGGGCACCCGCCTGGCGTCAGGTAACCAACTGAAGGAAATCTTCAGCTTAGAGAGAAATCCGCCTTCAGTCCGCAGCGTTAGGTTGAACTTGGCCGTCTTTCTTATAGGGAGTTCCAATGAAACAGTCCAGAATTAATTTTGGGTTTTATTAATGTGTATACAGAGCACATCTGTCTAAGGAACATAAATGATAAATTGTGTTCAAACAAGGATGTGAGGGGAAAAAGCATATGACCAGTTACTGGACTATTAAAACACTGTGATCCATCAGCTACAAAGGATTCGGTTTGGTCTGAAATTAATAATTTGCAAAGTGCTTTCCGCAGGGACCTGACGAAAGTTACGGAATCAAAAAGGAGTGGCGTGTCCACAGATGACGTCTAAGCCCCATGCCTGCACATTTGCACTAGCCATAGCGACGTGAATAGTCGGGCTGCTAGAATGCAACTGCAGGATATAGGTAGGTGTGTGGCAAAGACTGGGATTGCCGTCAGTCCATAGGCTGCCTGCAGTCCATGGACTGACGGCAAACTGTACGTGAATGGGTACCTTCTGTTCGTTTCTTGTCCAAATTCGCACCCATGAACACGGTCATGTGGATGTGCAATAATTTGAGCCACTTGGTCTTCCACGTGGCCTGTCCACATATTGTTTTCCCATCTATATGTGTTTTAAGTGGTTATGGAAGTTACTTTAAAGTACATACTTGTTTATAAATATATGATGTCAATAAAATACTTTGTGAAATTAGTGTTTTCGTAGCTGTTTGTTTCTTGTAAACAATTGTTGAACTGAAAAGTGTGCTTTAGCTTTAAGTGGTCCATGTTGCTGTTGTATATGGCCTTCACTCCCACTTGAAGCCATTGATTTCAGCTTTCAGTGTTTGGTACCAAGTAGTGGTAATTTGTGCTGAACTGAGACAAGCCACACAACGCTGAGGGGATTCAAACTAAATGCATTAAATGTCGCGAGAATTTAGGTTTTCACAGCTTTATTTCTGATGAGGCCGTGGTAACAGAAGTTGTTACTGTAAAGTTGAGATCTGCGCTCTTGTGGGATATTACTTGGCGTCATGTGGCAATTGTTTACCTACGTTTCGGGACAACTTGTCGGTCCCATCTTCACGGGTCAAGAGTCCCTGACACGTCCCGAAACGTCGGTAAACAATTACCACACTACACCGCGTAATATCCCAGAAGAGCGTAGATCTCATCAACATCGCGGCGAAAGTCTGAAATCAAGGGTACTGTAAAGTTGTCCGTTAGCACACAATGAAGGTACATGGGGGAGTGGAGGAGGTATAGCTCCACTCATGTTTAACGTTGGCGCTAGACGGGAGTGATCAGCCTCAAGCCCCAGTCATTTTACTCCCAGGGACAGAACCTCCCGGTCAGCATTGTAGTGCTTAGTGTTTCCCAGAGCCAGTCTGCACATTTTGGACAAGAGAAGTGTCTCTTGCTTAAGCCGGGAGTCGAACCACGGTTCTTCGGTTGTCAGGCCTGTAGCCTAGCCACTATACATACTGAGCTATCCCGGTTCAAATGCAGAGTACTGCAGACTAAAATAGGCCACACCTTAAACACATACCCATGCAAGGATTTGTTGTAACAGAATAAGATGTGGAGCTGAAAAGGGGTCGTTAAGTACGTCACTATGCTAATGACATTGAAAGGTGCCTGTATCGTTCTTCCCGTACGGCGACTTTGAGTCTTATTCCGATGGGTCGCGGCCCATAGGAGGTTAACATTTTGGCCCAACAACCATGGTGTATTTTCCCGTTGGTCTTATGTAGCTTTTCTTTGATTTTCCGATAACCATGGTGTATATTTGCATCTACCACAGACTCATCAGTGATAGCAATATGCTGTCACTTTCATTTATCAGCATGCTATATAAGCACTTCATACAACGTCGTTAAATAACCATCTGTTATTTCAGAACCGATCAGCGTGGAGCCTACATTCCGTTTAAATCGCGTCTCCCCCGCTCCGCTGATCGGTGCTGACCGGTTTTAGTCCCCACCTCTTCATCGCATAGCAACGGCCAATGAGAGATCACGTGAAGTCACGTGTGCTGAGCAAGAGAGAGTGCAGGCAGAGCACACCGCGGCGAGCGGTAGAAGTAGTGTGTAGTTGAGTGCGGAGAGACGTGAGCCAGGGAAAGTTGAAACCAGTGAGGTGCGAAAGAAAGCAGTGTTTATTTGTGCTTGTGCAATTGGAAGTACAGCATTGTGTTTATTATTATGTGTCTAACTTTAGACTTGGACATAAATGGAGATCAAAGAAGGAAACTGGGACGGTAGCCATTTCGTCTTGTAGATGCACTACGTGTGGTGGCAGTGTGACATGCTCTTGTGACATACGTTCTCGAAAATTAGAAATTAACGTGCCTGGAAGATATGGTTTTTCGTTTTACTAATTTGACAGTACGTGTTTTTAATCACCGGAATACAAGAGACGTATATTTTCAGACAACATCTCGAAGTTGTGTTTGGGACAACGTTGTGTGTAATTTGAAAACAAGTGAACATTCGTAAACATTCTGGGAAGTAGTTCCAGTTCGAACGTCGCATTATGGCTGTTACAGCAACAGCAGAGATCGTGTAAACAGAGCCTGATTTGTATACTTCAGCAGCAGTTTTCGTAAACTGTTTTCGTTTTCAAATGCCCCCCAGTATACATTCCTAAGATGTAATTTGTGATGTTATATAGGAAATACAGCAAAGCATTAATTATGTGAAAGTCTGTTACGCACGACGTAACGATCTCCGTGGCAGTGATATCCCAACAGGAAGTTCAGAACCGTGTAAAGGATTGAAAAGTGCATCTAGAATGTAGCGAAACTTCAGTGCAGCCCTGAAACAACGCTGTCCGGAAGTTCGTGGGACGTCATTGTTTTCAAACACGGGATCCAGATATGTGAAAGTTGGCGTGTGTTTTGAGAAGCGATTTGTGTTTACATGTGTTACGCTATGAGACACACGGCGCCGGATTTGACGTCGGGAAGTGTGTGGCCTGTCGTCGTGACGCTCCTGTGCTTCTGCGCTCCGTCAACTCAAAGAGGTTAGTTCAAACAAGTACTTTCAGTTTGCAATTACTAACCGCTTAGAGCCCAGTGGTAAATATGCCGCTGTAACTTTTAAGGTCTGCATCTTGCCTTGACATTGTAGTTACGTCTCGCCATAATTCTGACAACGAACGGGATTACCTGCTTGTACAGCATTAATTGGATAGAGTTCGAATGGACTGGACTGAGTTCTGTGTGAGGTAGAAGCTGGATTTTTGTATCTAATTTGGATTGCAGTAAAGGTAAAGTTTTCCCTTTACACGGCATGTAGGGGAAGTGGGCGGTCTGCCTCCACTCAGTCTTAACCTTCGGTACTAAATGGCAGTGCTACGGGCTGGACGGTCCGGGGATCGTATCCCGGTGGGGGCGAGATTTTCCGCACTCGTCCATAGTTCTGTGTATTTTAACGTGTACATTCGTACACAGCCACAGAAGACAGAAGGTTCTGGACTGAACGGTACCAAGCGTTCCGTCAGTTCCACTGTTGCTGCGTTTCTTCAGGCATGCAATACTCAGTTGTTAGTGTCATACCAAAGTACAGTATAACCCGGTTATAACGACATCGGTTTGTACGACACCTCGTCTATAACGTCAGACACGCTGTGGTACCAATTAATTCCTCACTGTTAACCATGACGTTACACTGCTCGGTTATAACGACACATAACATTCAGTCCTCTTCATGACGTTATAACCGAGTTCTACTGTATTTGTACTTGGCAACGTTTTTAAGGGATTTTTGGCTGTCTTACGTCGCGATGTAACGCAGTCTGTTCACGTGACATGCACACCTCGCTTACTGCTAGACAGCCCTTCCCACCTCTCTAACGACCAATAAAGCTGCTGTGACCGTCTTCACACAGCCCTAAACGCAGTGTATTTGTTTATCGGAGATTTATTTTAATATTGTAGCCCGGTATGTATTTGGAGGTTGACCTCATCGAAGACTTTTCTGCTGCATAGGAGTCTCACCGCGGCACTGATGACGTTTCTGAAGATGAAGACAACAATCTGCCCCGAAACGCGGTGCCTGTACGCCGTGTTGCACAGTGACCGATCAAGGCTTTCTTCTTAATTCGCTCTGACGACATACTGTGCTTCTGATTGCTTCCACGCGCTTTATCCATTTTCAGTGCAAAGTCTGCTTTGCCGATACTCCATCTATAATTCACATCCGTTTCTGCATTACTACACAGTGGCTGCTGTAGACTGCCTAATCACAGCTTCATATCCGTGAAGACGACACTCGTCATGACGTCACCCCAAGTATGAAACACGGCCTGCCATGTCTACCGATGGGTATCACTGATATCATTACAGTGCGTAGCTGTTGTTTTGAGGGTCTTTGCAAAGCGCGTGAGAATGAAACTGAGCGTAGATTTAACGCGGGGAATGCCTGCTACCGTGCGGAGCAGAAATGCTTGTCTTCCAGTTTGCTGCCTAACAAGACAGGCAATGTACGTATAAACGTAACACTGAGACACGTTCGCGTAACCATTGTTGCCGTGGAAAAGCAATAAGTATTACATATTGTGAGTGTGTGTCTGTAGCATTAGTTATCCAGCACACAAAGCGCATGCGCCGTATTATATTGTCATCTGTGGCCTGTCTGGCTGTACCGTATGTTTCCACATTATCTCATAAACGGCACGATTTTCGAAACAAGTTATTCAACACAAAATGTGTTTCGATTTTCTCTGCAAGCAGTGACAGAGGTGATTAGGCAGTTTATGTGGCGCGTACCATTATCTCCACCCCCCACCCCCAACCCTTCCGTTGTCATGGCACAACACAGGGGCACTCGGAAGTGCTGTTACGTGGTGCAGCTTGTCCGCAGAGCTGCGTTGTACGATAGGTAGTGAAGTGAAGTTCAAACTACAAATTATTACACGTATATTGAACAGAGTCGTCTTTGAGAAGCTGATAGTGTTTCAGTGAGTCAACAGATTTCGCGCTTTGTGTGGAACCCGAAGTGTGAGTGCCAAGTACTCAAGAGCCAGCTGAAATCAGTCCACACTCTGAAACTGTGTACTTAATGCCCTGCATTACTTTGGTTCTGCCACACAGTCCGTCCAAATCTCGGGTTCTGTATAACATTTCTTTAACATGGTGCTCTTTTATTGTGTTGAGGTTTTGGTCCCAACTCTCAGACCGGAGTACTACCTATTGTCGGCTGTCCGACAGTTCATAGTCAACATGTTTTCAGTTGCCATTCAGATATGGAGGTCGCATCTGGTAATGACGTGACGGGACTGTGCAGAGTATTGCTGGACAAGTTAGTGCTTGTGCGGACTGTGCAGAGTATTGCTGGACAAGTTAGTGCTTGTGCGGACTGTGCAGAGTATTGTTGGACAAATTAGTGCTTGTGAGGACTGTGCAGAGTATTGCTGGACAAATTAGTGCTTGTGCGGACTGTGCAGAGTATTGCTGGACAAGTTAGTGCTTGTGCGGACTGTGCAGAGTATTGCTGGACAAATTAGTGCTTGTGCGGACTGTGCAGAGTATTGCTGGACAAGTTAGTGCTTGTGCGGACTGTGCAGAGTATTGCTGGACAAGTTAGTGCTTGTGCGGACTGTGCCGTGGTAACCTGAGGCAGTCAAGTAAGTGCTGTCTGTTACAGTTCTGCTTTCCCAAGGTCATTAGGCAGTTATACAGGAGAGCCAGACTAGGTGGCCTAGTGGTACAGTGTGCACTGTCATGATACGAGAATTGGCAAAATCAGCTTTGGAGAGGCTGTCAGGCTTTGGGCGGACCACGTGACATTTATGGGGGATAACGGACAGTAGGGCCAAGCGGTGGGCAATGTGAATGCGGTAATGAACCCATGACTAGCTGTGCAACTGTTAGTTTACCAAGAAAGGTTCTCCGTCGTGTAGTTAGTTTGTAAGTCGCCAGTTGACCGCAGCGCCAGTTCCGGCCGGTCCCACGCGGTGATGTTCGGTGGACAGGAACAACACGAGTTGGGAAACAGCTGGAGAAGAACTTTATATGATGTATTATATATATATACCGTGCATTTTTATAATTAATCGATTATTTCAACAAATGCACTACACTTTCTTTCAGTGATTTCTTGCCCCTACATATGTATACAGCACACAATACACCATAGCGCGGGCAACAACACAGCAAAAGCACAAGACCAAATGTGACACATAGCGAGCTGTCAAAAGCACAAGACCAAAATGTGACACATAGCGAGCTGTCAAAAGCACAAGACCAAATGTACACATAGCGAGCTGTCAAAAGCACAAGACCAATGTGACACATAGCGAGCTGTCAAAGCACAAACCAATGTGACTATAGCGACTGTCAAACACAATTTATATCTTTTAATATTTATACTACAAATATCTTCAATTTAAATTAATATTGTTTCAACAAAAATACTGAAGAAAGACAAACTGACTGCTACGAACATAAAGACACGTGACATTTAGTGCTGTGACTTACAGTAATTGTGTGTTGTGACAGTGAGTGAAAAACAGTTGGGTGTATTGAAGACTGTGAACTGTCGACGACCCCCTGAGGATGGCACAAGGTGTGCCGAAACATATGTAGAGGCAAGAAATCACTGGAAGAAAGTCTAGTGTATTTGTTGGATTGAAATTATTAATTAAGCTGGAGAAGATATTGGGGGGGGGGGGTTTTACGAAGGATGACGTCATTGACAAAGTTATGTTATTTGTCGACGAAATGCAGATGTTCAGGTTTTTGCGTCTTTCCTGTAGATGGAAACGGTATGTTCCTCCGAAACGTTGCTACCTAGCTGCTGGCCTGTGCGGTGTCACGGGGCACAAGGCTGGGTATGAATCTTCGCTGCGTTTTTTCTGTGAGTGTGAGATAACTGTCTAAGTTTCACGCACATGTGAAACAACTGATAAAGTTATATCGGGTCATTATTTCTTCTGATCAATATCGTTGTTCACTTCCCGCCGCTATTCCAATGCCCTTTTTTGGCGACCGCTGCCTTGGCTGCCCTTTATGATATAGGCAAGCCGACAGGAAGTGACAAACGATGTGGGTCGCAAAGTAATGACCCTGTATAAGTTACTTTGCTGCAGCAGGTCTTATTGACAGTAGTAAATTGTGAATTACTGCTAACATTCGAACTGTCAGTGCTAGCAGTCCATTTGTCGTGCCTCCCAAAACAGCATGTCCCGTGTTCCCAGCTCCGTCTGTGTTGCGTCGTGGTGCTGCCTAAGTACAGTAACAACGTGTGGGAGCGTGTGGTGACGTCATAAAGAGACCGGACGTTGCGACTTTGCCGTGGACATGCCCTTTACTGCACAGCTGCTTTTTATGCAGTTTGCCACTTTAGTTTGTCTTTGACGTAGGGCATGTCGAGTTGTGACGAGTTGACAGTGTTGCCAAATTTGAAGACAAAATAGAAACTGCAGCGGTGGATTTGTATGTCTGCAGTCAATGAATTTGTTGTGCACACAGCAACAGTCAGTTTATTTACACATAAGTGATTGTGACCGATAAAACTATCACGAACATCGGAATCCATTTTCAATGTAAAACGCCTTTTGGATCCCACGAACTTACGAAGTATCAGTAATGATAATATAATATAGCTGCAGAGGCATAATTAACGTGAAGACTTCTCGCAGTAGAACACAAGCACTTCAGGAGCATGGCTGCATTAAGTAACTTCTCGCAGTAGAACACAAGCACTTCAGGAGCATGGCTGCATTAAGTAACTTCTCGCAGTAGAACACAAGCACTTCAGGAGCATGGCTGCATTAAGTAACTTCTCGCAGTAGAACACAAGCACTTCAGGAGCATGGCTGCATTAAGTAACTTCTCGCAGTAGAACACAAGCACTTCAGGAACATGGCTGCATTAAGTAACTTCTCGCAGTAGAACACAAGCACTTCAGGAGCATGGCTGCATTAAGTAACTTCTCGCAGTAGAACACAAGAACTTCAGGAGCATGGCTGCATTAAGTAACTTCTCGCAGTAGAACACAAGCACTTCAGGAGCATGGCTGCATTAAGTAACTCAAGAAGAAGGCTCATTCACAAGTACAAACGAAATCAACCTCATTAATGACTTGACTGAGCTGAGAGTGGCCTGCACATAGCAGGACAGTAGGGGGAACCACATGGTGTGATACCGACTTGACGATAACAAGTTACGCAAGGTCGAAACATTGGTGTTAAGATAGATGATCACGAAAGGTCGAAATCCCGAACATCGAGGTTCACGAACAACCAGACTGTACTGTATCTGCAACAGATGAACGTCGTCACATGTGCATGTTACTGTCTGCAAGCATGTCCAGCTTGTGTCGTCACATGTGCATGTTACTGTCTGCAAGCATGTCCAGCTTGTGTCGTCACACGTGCATGTTACTGTCTGCAAGCATGTCCAGCTTGTGTCGTCACACGTGCATGTTACTGTCTGCAAGCATGTCCAGCTTGTGTCGTCACATGTGCATGTTACTGTCTGCAAGCATGTCCAGCTTGTGTCGTCACATGTGCATGTTACTGTCTGCAAGCATGTCCAGCTTGTGTCGTCACATGTGCATGTTACTGTCTGCAAGCATGTCCAGCTTGTGTCGTCACATGTGCATATTACTGTCTGCAAGCATGTCCAGCTTGTGTCGTCACATGTGCATGTTACTGTCTGCAAGCATGTCCAGCTTGTGTCGTCACATGTGCATGTTACTGTCTGCAAGCATGTCCAGCTTGTGTCGTCACATGTGCATGTTACTGTCTGCATGCATGTCCAGCTTGTGTCGTCACATGTGCATGTTACTGTCTGAAGCATGTCCAGCTTGTGTCGTCACATGTGCATGTTACTGTCTGCAAGCATGTCCAGCTTGTGTCGTCACATGTGCATGTTACTGTCTGCAAGCATGTCCAGCTTGTGTCGTCACATGTGCATGTTACTGTCTGCAAGCATGTCCAGCTTGTGTCGTCACATGTGCATGTTACTGTCTGCAAGCATGTCCAGCTTGTGTCGTCACATGTGCATGTTACTGTCTGCAAGCATGTCCAGCTTGTGTCGTCACATGTGCATGTTACTGTCTGCAAGCATGTCCAGCTTGTGTCGTCACATGTGCATGTTACTGTCTGCAAGCATGTCCAGCTTGTGTCGTCACATGTGCATGTTACTGTCTGCAAGCATGTCCAGCTTGTGTCGTCACATGTGCATGTTACTGTCTGCAAGCATGTCCAGCTTGAGTCGTCACATGTGCATGTTACTGTCTGCAAGCATGTCCAGCTTGCTCTGCCGATGGCTCATGCCAAGTGTCGACGACACCGCCTGTACATATGACGTCACGTAGCCACAGCTCCTGTAGGCGTCTCATCAACATTCTAAAGTCGCGCCATATAATGACTCGTTAAATCAGTAAATTCAGCATTTCGTTACCGTTAGAGGCGCGGCAACATACTGACATTACATGTTACGCCAGTAAATGCTGCGTGTGTGTCTAGGCCTGTATATAGCATGACGTGTGGTAGGCCCCACAGTAGCCAGTTGCTATTGGTCCACTCTAATATTATCATCTTTTGATTCTTTTCTTCCAAACAGGCCGAATTTCAGGACATTTCCGGCCACAACTCGAGGCCTGTTGTAGTTAACGCGCGGTCTGCTTTACCTTTACCGTCATTGTTCTTACATCAGTGGACTGTGGGCGGGGAGATCGTCCGGATTGCTACCTGTGGCTGTTCGCTTAATTTCCTCTTTCCCTGAGTCTGTTACCTTCAAATGTTTGGTTCTTAATTTAAATTTCAGCGAGGGAAAGGAGAAATGAATGCAGGGTTTTGATGTGGGGGAACCTGAAGGAAAACGCCCACTTGGAAGATCTAGGCGTAAATGGGAGTTACTATTAAAATTGAATTTGAAGAAATTGAAGGGAGGGCATGGATTGGATTCATCTGGCTCAGAACAGGGACAAGTGGTGAGCTGTTGTGAACACGGTGATGAGCCTTCGGGTTTCGTCAGATTCGTGGAATTTCTTTGCCAGTTGAGGAACTGTCAGATTCTCAAGAAGGACTGCTGCATGGAATTATTTTTGTACGTGGCTGGTTGGTGAGTTCTTGTGTCGTGTTGCGGCACCAGTGCTGCCAGCAGACAGCAACATAACGTTCTTGTGTCGTGTTGCGGCACCAGTGCTGCCAGCAGACAGCAACATAACGTTCTTGTGTCGTGTTGCGGCACCAGTGCTGCCAGCAGACCGAGCAACATAACGTTCTTGTGTCGTGTTGCGGCACCAGTGCTGCCAGCAGACAGCAACATAACGTTCTTGTGTCGTGTTGCGGCACCAGTGCTGCCAGCAGACCGAGCAACATAACGTTCTTGTGTCGTGTTGCGGCACCAGTGCTGCCAGCAGACAGCAACATAACGTTCTTGTGTCGTGTTGCGGCACCAGTGCTGCCAGCAGACCGAGCAACATAACGTTCTTGTGTCGTGTTGCGGCACCAGTGCTGCCAGCAGACCGAGCAACATAACGTTCTTGTGTCGTGTTGCGGCATCAGTGCTCCCAGCAGACAGCAACACAACGTTCTTGTGTCGTGTTGCGGCACCAGTGCTGCCAGCAGACAGAGCAACATAACGTTCTTGTGTCGTGTTGCGGCACCAGTGCTGCCAGCAGACAGCAACATAACGTTCTTGTGTCGTGTTGCGGCACCAGTGCTGCCAGCAGACCGAGCAACATAACGTTCTTGTGTCGTGTTGCGGCACCAGTGCTGCCAGCAGACCGAGCAACATAACGTTCTTGTGTCGTGTTGCGGCACCAGTGCTGACAGCAGACCGAGCAACATAACGTTCTTGTGTCGTGTTGCGGCACCAGTGCTGCCAGCAGACAGCAACATAACGTTCTTGTGTCGTGTTGCGGCACCAGTGCTGCCAGCAGACCGAGCAACATAACGTTCTTGTGTCGTGTTGCGGCACCAGTGCTGCTAGCAGACCGATCAACATAACGTTCTTGTGTCGTGTTGCGGCACCAGTGCTGCCAGCAGACAGCAACATAACGTTCTTGTGTCGTGTTGCGGCACCAGTGCTGCCAGCAGACCGAGCAACATAACGTTCTTGTGTCGTGTTGCGGCACCAGTGCTGCCAGCAGACAGCAACATAACGTTCTTGTGTCGTGTTGCGGCACCAGTGCTGCCAGCAGACCGAGCAACGTAACGTTCTTGTGTCGTGTTGCGGCACCAGTGCTGCCAGCAGACCGAGCAACATAACGTTCTTGTGTCGTGTTGCGGCACCAGTGCTGCCAGCAGACCGAGCAACATAACGTTCTTGTGTCGTGTTGCGGCACCAGTGCTGCCAGCAGACCGAGCAACATAACGTTCTTGTGTCGTGTTGCGGCACCAGTGCTGCCAGCAGACCGAGCAACATAACGTTCTTGTGTCGTGTTGCGGCACCAGTGCTGCCAGCAGACCGAGCAACATAACGTTCTTGTGTCGTGTTGCGGCACCAGTGCTGCCAGCAGACAGCAACATAACGTTCTTGTGTCGTGTTGCGGCACCAGTGCTGCCAGCAGACCGAGCAACATAACGTTCTTGTGTCGTGTTGCGGCACCAGTGCTGCCAGCAGACCGAGCAACATAACGTTCTTGTGTCGTGTTGCGGCACCAGTGCTGCCAGCAGACCGAGCAACATAACGTTCTTGTGTCGTGTTGCGGCACCAGTGCTGCCAGCAGACCGAGCAACATAACGTTCTTGTGTCGTGTTGCGGCACCAGTGCTGCCAGCAGACCGAGCAACATAACGTTCTTGTGTCGTGTTGCGGCACCAGTGCTGCCAGCAGACAGCAACATAACGTTCTTGTGTCGTGTTGCGGCACCAGTGCTGCCAGCAGACCGAGCAACATAACCTCACACATCTCCCAGGACACCCAAGGCGCCTCACAGTCAGCCATATGCGCCGTACTGTTTTGATGCACTCACAGCTGCACCGTTTTCAAAACACCTAAATTTCAGAACGAATGTATGAGAATAATGAACGCACATTCTTTAAAGGAAATTTTATCTGCCGAAATGGCGGAGATATAATGAAGTTTAGACTCTAGAATTTAATTTGAAATGTTGGCGACAGATAGCGTTACATTCATTTTGAAAGAGCAAATGCAGTTTTTTTTGTGTAAAAATGGAATTAAAAAGCGATGTCGTGCTCCTGTAGCTCTTTATGACGGGGGGGGGGGGGGTGCCGCCGCTCTCCTATAGTAGTCATGGCAACGAGCAATAGCGTCAGCAAAAGGGGGTGAATTGCGTCAGATCGCAGCGCTTTGTTGTCTGTTGTGTGAAGCATAGCGCGCAGTATCAACTGCGGCGGGCGACAGGAACTGAACTGAACAACTGAACAGAGGACGAGCGGTCGGTCGCACAGCCACAGTACAAGTGTCCTAACACGGCAGCTTATCGCTTAGGACATCCCGTGGCAGCTGCCGTGCGCAGGGACACGATGGAAGGGACGCTGTGGCCGTGTTTACCTCAGGGTGTGGGGTTAACTAACTCCGTGGAGCACAGTCCTTCTTGAGAAGCTAACAGTTCCTCAGCTAGTCAAGAAATTCCCCGCGTTTTATGGAGCCCGAAGGTTCATTACCACATTCACAACAGCCCGCCACCTGTCCCTATCCTGAGCCATATCAATCCACTCCAAGCCCCCCATCCCACTTCCTGAAGATCCATTTTAATATTATCCTCCCATCTACGCGTGGGTCTTCCAAGTGGTCTCCTTCCCCCAGGTCTCCCCACCAAAATCCTGTATGCACCTCTCCCCTCACCCATACGTGCTACATGCCCTGCCCACCTTATTCTTCTTGATTTGATCACCCGAATAATATTTGGTGATAAGTACAGATCATTAAGTTCCCCATTATGTAGTATTCTCCAGTCCCCTGTCACCTCGTCCCTCTTAGGCCCAAATATCCTCCTCAGCACCCTCACGGTGTGACGTTAGTAGCACAGTTGGCAGTGTCGTGGAGTTAGGCAATAAGAACAGCAGAGAATTTGTGTGGGATTTGAGGTTATGTTACAGCATTCTGGGATGTGATGACGTGTTGCGGGGGATAAGTGCCGACGTTTCGGACGAGCCTGCTACATGAAGATGGATGTAACGGGTTGATTCGAAACGTCAGTACTTAGCAACCAGGCTGCATGGTGTCACATGCCAGAGGACATGCTTCGGCGAGAAACTGAAATTACTGAACAGGGAAACAGGCACAGACTGACGGCGATGTAATGGCGGCAGACAGTCAGATGGAAACAGGCACAGACTGACGGCGATGTAATGGCGATAGACAGTCAGATGGAAACAGGCACAGACTGACGGCGATGTAATGGCGGTAGACAGTCAGATGGAAACAGGCACAGACTGACGGCGATGTAATGGCGGTAGACAGTCAGATGGAAACAGGCACAGACTGACGGCGATGTAATGGCGGCAGACAGTCAGATGGAAACAGGCACAGACTGACGGCGATGTAATGGCGGTAGACAGTCAGATGGAAACAGGCACAGACTGACGGCGATGTAATGGCGGCAGACAGTCAGATGGAAACAGGCACAGACTGACGGCGATGTAATGGCGATAGACAGTCAGATGGAAACAGGCACAGACTGACGGCGATGTAATGGCGATAGACAGATCGAAACAGGCACAGACTGACGGCGATGTAATGGCGGCAGACAGTCAGATGGAAACAGGCACAGACTGACGGCGATGTAATGGCGGCAGACAGTCAGATGGAAACAGGCACAGACTGACGGCGATGTAATGGCGATAGACAGTCAGATGGAAACAGGCACAGACTGACGGCGATGTAATGGCGATAGACAGTCAGATGGAAACAGGCACAGACTGACGGCGATGTAATGGCGATAGACAGTCAGATGGAAACAGGCACAGACTGACGGCGATGTAATGGCGATAGACAGATGGAAACAGGCACAGACTGACGGCGATGTAATGGCGGCAGACAGTCAGATGGAAACAGGCACAGACTGACGGCGATGTAATGGCGATAGACAGATGGAAACAGGCACAGACTGACGGCGATGTAATGGCGGCAGACAGTCAGATGGAAACAGGCACAGACTGACGGCGATGTAATGGCGATAGACAGTCAGATGGAAACAGGCACAGACTGACGGCGATGTAATGGCGATAGACAGTCAGATGGAAACAGGCACAGACTGACGGCGATGTAATGGCGATAGACAGTCAGATGGAAACAGGCACAGACTGACGGCGATGTAATGGCGGCAGACAGTCAGATGGAAACAGGCACAGACTGACGGCGATGTAATGGCGGCAGACAGTCAGATGGAAACAGGCACAGACTGACGGCGATGTAATGGCGATAGACAGATGGAAACAGGCACAGACTGACGGCGATGTAATGGCGGCAGACAGTCAGATGGAAACAGGCACAGACTGACGGCGATGTAATGGCGATAGACAGATGGAAACAGGCACAGACTGACGGCGATGTAATGGCGGCAGACAGTCAGATGGAAACAGGCACAGACTGACGGCGATGTAATGGCGATAGACAGTCAGATGGAAACAGGCACAGACTGACGGCGATGTAATGGCGATAGACAGTCAGATGGAAACAGGCACAGACTGACGGCGATGTAATGGCGGCAGACAGTCAGATGGAAACAGGCACAGACTGACGGCGATGTAATGGCGGCAGACAGTCAGATGGAAACAGGCACAGACTGACGGCGATGTAATGGCGATAGACAGTCAGATGGAAACAGGCACAGACTGACGGCGATGTAATGGCGATAGACAGTCAGATGGAAACAGGCACAGACTGACGGCGATGTAATGGCGATAGACAGTCAGATGGAAACAGGCACAGACTGACGGCGATGTAATGGCGATAGACAGATGGAAACAGGCACAGACTGACGGCGATGTAATGGCGGCAGACAGTCAGATGGAAACAGGCACAGACTGACGGCGATGTAATGGCGATAGACAGATGGAAACAGGCACAGACTGACGGCGATGTAATGGCGGCAGACAGTCAGATGGAAACAGGCACAGACTGACGGCGATGTAATGGCGATAGACAGATGGAAACAGGCACAGACTGACGGCGATGTAATGGCGGCAGACAGTCAGATGGAAACAGGCACAGACTGACGGCGATGTAATGGCGATAGACAGATGGAAACAGGCACAGACTGACGGCGATGTAATGGCGGCAGACAGTCAGATGGAAACAGGCACAGACTGACGGCGATGTAATGGCGATAGACAGTCAGATGGAAACAGGCACAGACTGACGGCGATGTAATGGCGATAGACAGTCAGATGGAAACAGGCACAGACTGACGGCGATGTAATGGCGGCAGACAGTCAGATGGAAACAGGCACAGACTGACGGCGATGTAATGGCGATAGACAGATGGAAACAGGCACAGACTGACGGCGATGTAATGGCGGCAGACAGTCAGATGGAAACAGGCACAGACTGACGGCGATGTAATGGCGATAGACAGATGGAAACAGGCACAGACTGACGGCGATGTAATGGCGGTAGACAGTCAGATGGAAACAGGCACAGACTGACGGCGATGTAATGGCGATAGACAGTCAGATGGAAACAGGCACAGACTGACGGCGATGTAATGGCGGCAGACAGTCAGATGGAAACAGGCACAGACTGACGGCGATGTAATGGCGATAGACAGTCAGATGGAAACAGGCACAGACTGACGGCGATGTAATGGCGATAGACAGTCAGATGGAAACAGGCACAGACTGACGGCGATGTAATGGCGATAGACAGTCAGATGGAAACAGGCACAGACTGACGGCGATGTAATGGCGATAGACAGTCAGATGGAAACAGGCACAGACTGACGGCGATGTAATGGCGATAGACAGTCAGATGGAAACAGGCACAGACTGACGGCGATGTAATGGCGGCAGACAGTCAGATGGAAACAGGCACAGACTGACGGCGATGTAATGGCGATAGACAGTCAGATGGAAACAGGCACAGACTGACGGCGATGTAATGGCGATAGACAGTCAGATGGAAACAGGCACAGACTGACGGCGATGTAATGGCGATAGACAGTCAGATGGAAACAGGCACTGACTGACGGCGATGTAATGGCGATAGACAGTCAGATGGAAACAGGCACAGACTGACGGCGATGTAATGGCGGCAGACAGTCAGATGGAAACAGGCACAGACTGACGGCGATGTAATGGCGATAGACAGATGGAAACAGGCACAGACTGACGGCGATGTAATGGCGGCAGACAGTCAGATGGAAACAGGCACAGACTGACGGCGATGTAATGGCGATAGACAGATGGAAACAGGCACAGACTGACGGCGATGTAATGGCGGTAGACAGTCAGATGGAAACAGGCACAGACTGACGGCGATGTAATGGCGGCAGACAGTCAGATGGAAACAGGCACAGACTGACGGCGATGTAATGGCGGTAGACAGTCAGATGGAAACAGGCACAGACTGACGGCGATGTAATGGCGGCAGACAGTCAGATGGAAACAGGCACAGACTGACGGCGATGTAATGGCGATAGACAGTCAGATGGAAACAGGCACAGACTGACGGCGATGTAATGGCGGCAGACAGTCAGATGGAAACAGGCACAGACTGACGGCGATGTAATGGCGATAGACAGATGGAAACAGGCACAGACTGACGGCGATGTAATGGCGGCAGACAGTCAGATGGAAACAGGCACAGACTGACGGCGATGTAATGGCGATAGACAGATGGAAACAGGCACAGACTGACGGCGATGTAATGGCGGTAGACAGTCAGATGGAAACAGGCACAGACTGACGGCGATGTAATGGCGATAGACAGTCAGATGGAAACAGGCACAGACTGACGGCGATGTAATGGCGGCAGACAGTCAGATGGAAACAGGCACAGACTGACGGCGATGTAATGGCGATAGACAGTCAGATGGAAACAGGCACAGACTGACGGCGATGTAATGGCGATAGACAGTCAGATGGAAACAGGCACAGACTGACGGCGATGTAATGGCGATAGACAGTCAGATGGAAACAGGCACAGACTGACGGCGATGTAATGGCGATAGACAGTCAGATGGAAACAGGCACAGACTGACGGCGATGTAATGGCGATAGACAGTCAGATGGAAACAGGCACAGACTGACGGCGATGTAATGGCGGCAGACAGTCAGATGGAAACAGGCACAGACTGACGGCGATGTAATGGCGATAGACAGTCAGATGGAAACAGGCACAGACTGACGGCGATGTAATGGCGATAGACAGTCAGATGGAAACAGGCACAGACTGACGGCGATGTAATGGCGATAGACAGTCAGATGGAAACAGGCACTGACTGACGGCGATGTAATGGCGATAGACAGTCAGATGGAAACAGGCACAGACTGACGGCGATGTAATGGCGGCAGACAGTCAGATGGAAACAGGCACAGACTGACGGCGATGTAATGGCGATAGACAGATGGAAACAGGCACAGACTGACGGCGATGTAATGGCGGCAGACAGTCAGATGGAAACAGGCACAGACTGACGGCGATGTAATGGCGATAGACAGATGGAAACAGGCACAGACTGACGGCGATGTAATGGCGATAGACAGTCAGATGGAAACAGGCACAGACTGACGGCGATGTAATGGCGGCAGACAGTCAGATGGAAACAGGCACAGACTGACGGCGATGTAATGGCGATAGACAGTCAGATGGAAACAGGCACAGACTGACGGCGATGTAATGGGGGAAGACAGTCAGATGGAAACAGGCACAGACTGACGGCGATGTAATGGCGATAGACAGTCAGATGGAAACAGGCACAGACTGACGGCGATGTAATGGCGATAGACAGTCAGATGGAAACAGGCACAGACTGACGGCGATGTAATGGCGATAGACAGTCAGATGGAAACAGGCACAGACTGACGGCGATGTAATGGCGATAGACAGTCAGATGGAAACAGGCACAGACTGACGGCGATGTAATGGCGGCAGACAGTCAGATGGAAACAGGCACAGACTGACGGCGATGAAAAAAAAAAAAAAAAACCCCCCCCCCCCAGATGGAACAGCACGACTGACGGCGATGTAATGGCGGCAGACAGTCAGATGGAAACAGGCACAGATGACGGCGATGTAATGGCGATAGACAGATGGAAACAGGCACAGACTGACGGCGATGTAATGGCGGAGACGTCAATGGAAACAGGCACAGACTGACGGCGATGTAATGGCGATAGACAGTCAGATGGAAACAGGCACAGCTGACGGCGATGTAATGGCGATGACAGTCAGATGGAAACAGGCAAGACTGACGGCGATGTAATGGCGAGACAGTCAGAGGAAACAGGCACAGACTGACGGCGATGTAATGCGCAGACAGTCGATGGAACGGCCAGACTGACGGCGATGTAATGGCGGCAGACAGTATGGAAACAGGCACAGACTGACGGCGATGTAATGGCGATAGACAGATGGAAACAGGCACAGACTGACGGCGATGTAATGGCGGCAGACAGTCAATGAAACAGGCACAGACTGACGGCGATGTATGGCGATAGACAGATGGAAACAGGCACAGACTGACGGCGATGTAATGGCGAGACAGTCAGATGGAAACAGGCACAGACTGACGGCGATGTAATGGCGATAGACAGTCAGATGGAAACAGGCACAGACTGACGGCGATGTAATGGCGATAGACAGTCAGATGAAACAGGCACAGACTGACGGCGATGTAATGGCGGCAGACAGTCGATGAAACAGCACAGATGACGGCGATGTAATGGCGGCAGACAGTCAGATGGAAACAGGCACAGACTGACGGCGATGTAATGGCATAGCAGTCAGATGGAAACAGGCACAGACTGACGGCGATGTATGGCGTAGACAGTCAGATGGAAACAGGCACAGACTGACGCGATGTAATGGCGATAGACAGTCAGATGGAACAGGCACAGACTGACGCGATGTAATGGCGATAGACAGATGGAACAGGCACAGACTGACGGCGATGTAATGGCGGCAGACAGTCAGATGGAAACAGGCACAGACTGACGGCGATGTAATGGCGATAGACAGATGGAAACAGGCACAGACTGACGGCGATGTAATGGCGGCAGACAGTCAGATGGAAACAGGCACAGACTGACGGCGATGTAATGGCGATAGACAGATGGAAACAGGCACAGACTGACGGCGATGTAATGGCGGCAGACGTCAGATGGAAACAGGCACAGACTGACGGCGATGTAATGGCGATAGACAGATGGAAACAGGCACAGATGACGGCGATGTAATGGCGGCAGACAGTCAGATGGAAACAGGCACAGATGACGGCGATGTAATGGCGATAGACAGTCAGATGGAAACAGGCACAGACTGACGGCGATGTAATGGCGATAGACAGCAGATGGAAACAGGCACAGACTGACGGCGATGTATGGCGGCAGACAGTCAGATGGAAACAGGCACAGACTGACGGCGATGTAATGGCGATAGACAGATGGAAACAGGCACAGATGACGGCGATGTAATGCGAGACAGTCAGATGAAACAGGCACAGACTGACGGCGATGTAATGGCGATAGACAGATGGAAACAGGCACAGACTGACGGCGATGTAATGGCGGTAGACAGTCAGATGGAAACAGGCACAGACTGACGGCGATGTAATGGCGATAGACAGTCAGATGGAAACAGGCACAGACTGACGGCGATGTAATGGCGGCAGACAGTCAGATGGAAACAGGCACAGACTGACGGCGATGTAATGGCGATAGACAGTCAGATGGAAACAGGCACAGACTGACGGCGATGTAATGGCGATAGACGTCAGATGGAAACAGGCACAGACTGACGGCGATGTAATGGCGTAGACAGTCAGATGGAAACAGGCACAGACTGACGGCGAGTAATGGCGATAGACAGTCAGATGGAAAAGGCACAGACTGACGGCGATGTAATGGCGATAGACAGTCGATGGAAACAGGCACAGACTGACGGCGATGTAATGGCGGCAGACAGTCAGATGGAAACAGGCACAGACTGACGGCGATGTAATGCGATAGACAGTCAGATGGAAACAGGCACAGACTGACGGCGATGTAATGGCGATAGACAGTCAGATGGAAACAGGCACAGACTGACGGCGATGTAATGGCGATAGACAGTCAGATGGAAACAGGCACTGACTGACGGCGATGTATGGCGATAGACAGTCGATGGAAACAGGCACAGACTGACGGCGATGTATGGCGGCAGACAGTCAGATGGAAACAGGCACAGATGACGGCGATGTAATGGCGATAGACAGATGGAAACAGGCACAGACTGACGCGATGTAATGGCGGCAGCAGTCAGATGGAAACAGGCACAGACTGACGGCGATGTAATGGCGTAGACAGATGGAAACAGCACAGATGACGGCGATGTAATGGCGGTAGACAGTCAGATGGAAACAGGCACAGACTGCGGCGATGTAATGGCGGCAGACAGTCAGATGGAAACAGGCACAGACTGACGGCGATGTAATGGCGGTAGACAGTCAGATGGAAACAGGCACAGACTGACGGCGATGTAATGGCGGCGACATCAGATGGAACAGGCACAGACTGACGGCGATGTAATGGCGATAGACAGTCAGATGGAAACAGGCACAGATGACGGCGATGTAATGGCGGCAGACAGTCAGATGGAACAGGACAGACTGACGGCGATGTAATGGCGATGACAGATGGAAACAGGCACAGACTGACGGCGATGTAATGGCGGCAGACAGTCAGATGGAAAGGCACAGACTGACGGCGATGTAATGGCGTAGACAGATGGAAACAGGCACAGACTGACGGCGATGTAATGGCGGTAGACAGTCAGATGGAAACAGGCACAGATGCGGCGATGTAATGGCGATAGACGTCAGATGGAACAGGCACAGACTGACGGCGATGTAATGGCGGCAGACAGTCAGATGGAACGGACGATGACGGCGATGTAATGGCGTAGACAGTCAGATGGAAACAGGCACAGACTGACGGCGATGTAATGGCGATAGACAGTCGATGGAAAAGGCACAGATGACGGCGAGTAATGGCGATAGACAGTCAGATGGAAACAGCACAGACTGACGGCGATGTAATGGCGATAGACAGTCAGATGGAAACAGCAAGATGACGGCGATGTAATGGCGATAGACAGTCAGATGGAACAGGACAGATGACGGCGTGTAATGGCGCAGACAGTCAGATGGAAACAGGCACAGACTGACGGCGATGTAATGCGATAGACAGTCAGATGGAAACAGGCACAGATGACGGCGATGTAATGGCGTAGACAGTCAGATGAACAGGCACAGATGACGGCGATGTAATGGCGATAGACAGTCAGATGGAAACAGGCACTGACTGACGGCGATGTAATGGCGATAGACGTCAGATGGAACAGGCACAGAGACGGGATGTAATGGCGGCAGACGTCAGATGGAAACAGGCAAGATGACGGCGATGTAATGGCGATAGACAGATGGAAACAGGCACAGACTGACGGCGATGTAATGGCGGCAGACAGTCAGATGGAAACAGGCACAGATGACGGCGATGTAATGGCGATAGACAGATGGAAACAGGCACAGATGACGGCGATGTAATGGCGGTAGCAGTCAGATGGAAACAGGACAGATGACGGCGATGTAATGGCGGCAGACAGTCAGATGGAAACAGGCACAGACTGACGGCGATGTAATGGCGGTGACAGTCAGATGGAAAGGCACAGACTGACGGCGATGTAATGGCGGCAGACAGTCAGATGGAAACAGGCACAGACTGACGGCGATGTAATGGCGATAGACAGTCAGATGGAAACAGCACAGACTGACGGCGATGTAATGGCGTAGACAGATGGAAACAGGCACAGACTGACGGCGATGTAATGGCGGCGACAGTCAGTGGAAACAGGCACAGACTGACGGCGATGTAATGGCGGCAGACAGTCAGATGGAAACAGGCACAGACTGACGGCGATGTAATGGCGATAGACGTCAGATGGAAACAGGCACAGATGACGGCGATGTAATGGCGATAGACGTCAGATGGAAACAGGCACAGACTGACGGCGATGTAATGGCGATAGACAGTCAGATGGAAACAGGCACAGACTGACGGCGATGTAGTGGCGATAGACAGATGGAAACAGGCACAGACTGACGGCGATGTAATGGCGGCAGACAGTCAGATGGAAACAGGCACAGACTGACGGCGATGTAATGGCGTAGACAGATGGAAAAGGCACAGATGACGGCGATGTAATGGCGGCAGACAGTCAGATGGAAACAGGCACAGATGACGGCGATGTAATGGCGATAGACAGTCAGATGGAAACAGGCACAGACTGACGGCGATGTAATGGCGATAGACAGTCGATGGAAACAGGCACAGATGACGGCGATGTAATGGCGATAGACGTCAGATGGAAACAGGCACAGATGACGGCGATGTAATGGCGATAGACAGATGGAAACAGGCACAGACTGACGGCGATGTAATGGCGGCAGACAGTCAGATGGAAACAGGCACAGACTGACGGCGATGTAATGGCGATAGACAGATGGAAACAGCACAGACTGACGGCGATGTAATGGCGCAGACAGTCAGATGGAAACAGGCACAGACTGACGGCGATGTAATGGCGATAGACAGTCAGATGGAAACAGGCACAGACTGACGGCGATGTAATGGCGATAGACAGTCAGATGGAAACAGGCACAGATGACGGCGATGTAATGGCGATAGACAGTCAGATGGAAACAGGCACAGACTGACGGCGATGTATGGCGATAGACAGTCAGATGGAAACAGGCACAGACTGACGGCGATGTAATGGCGAGACAGTCAGATGGAAACAGGCACAGACTGACGGCGATGTAATGGCGATAGACAGTCAGATGGAAACAGGCACAGACTGACGGCGATGTAATGCGGCAGACAGTCAGATGGAAACAGGCACAGACTGACGGCGATGTAATGGCGATAGACAGATGGAACAGGCACAGACTGACGGCGATGTAATGGCGGCAGACAGTCAGATGGAAACAGGCACAGACTGACGGCGATGTATGGCGTAGACAGTCAGATGGAAACAGGCACGACTGACGGCGATGTAATGGCGATAGACAGTCAGATGGAAACAGGCACAGACTGACGGCGATGTAATGGCGATAGACAGTCAGATGGAAACAGGCACAGACTGACGGCGATGTAATGGCGATAGACAGTCAGATGGAAACAGGCACAGATGACGGCGATGTAATGGCGGCAGACAGTCGATGGAAACAGGCACAGACTGACGGCGATGTAATGGCGGCAGACAGTCAGATGGAAACAGGCACAGATGACGGCGATGTAATGGCGATAGACAGTCAGATGGAAACAGGCACAGACTGACGGCGATGTATGGCGGTAGACAGTCGATGGAAACAGGCACAGACTGACGGCGATGTAATGGCGGTAGACAGTCAGATGGAAACAGGCACAGATGACGGCGATGTAATGGCGGTAGACAGTAGATGGAAAAGGCACAGACTGACGGCGATGTAATGGCGGCAGACAGTCAGATGGAAACAGGCACAGATGACGGCGATGTAATGCGCAGACAGTCAGATGGAAACAGGCACAGACTGACGGCGATGTAATGGCGGTAGACAGTCAGATGGAAACAGGCACAGACTGACGGCGATGTAATGGGGCAGACAGTCAGATGGAAACAGCACAGACTGCGGCGATGTAATGGCGCAGACAGTCAGATGGAAACAGGCACAGACTGACGGCGATGTAATGGCGGCAGACAGTCAGATGGAAACAGGCACAGACTGACGGCGATGTAATGGCGGCAGACAGTCAGATGGAAACAGGCACAGACTGACGGCGATGTAATGGCGGTAGACAGTCAGATGGAAACAGGCACAGACTGACGGCGATGTAATGGCGATAGACAGATGGAAACAGGCACAGACTGACGGCGATGTAATGGCGATAGACAGTCAGATGGAAACAGGCACAGACTGACGGCGATGTAATGGCGGCAGACAGTCAGATGGAAACAGGCACAGACTGACGGCGATGTAATGGCGATAGACAGTCAGATGGAAACAGGCACAGACTGACGGCGATGTAATGGCGGAGACAGTCAGATGGAAACAGGCACAGACTGACGGCGATGTAATGGCGATAGACAGATGGAAACAGGCACAGACTGACGGCGATGTAATGGCGGCAGACAGTCAGATGGAAACAGGCACAGACTGACGGCGATGTAATGGCGATAGACAGTCAGATGGAAACAGGCACAGACTGACGGCGATGTAATGGCGATAGACAGTCAGATGGAAACAGGCACAGACTGACGGCGATGTAATGGCGATAAGACAGTCAGATGGAAACAGGCACAGACTGACGGCGATGTAATGGCGATAGACAGTCAGATGGAAACAGGCACAGACTGACGGCGATGTAATGGCGGCAGACAGTCAGATGGAAACAGGCACAGACTGACGGCGATGTAATGGCGGCAGACAGTCAGATGGAAACAGGCACAGACTGACGGCGATGTAAATGGCGAGACAGTCAGATGGAAACAGGCACAGACTGACGGCGATGTAATGGCGGTAGACAGTCAGATGGAAACAGGCACAGACTGACGGCGATGTAATGGCGGTAGACAGTCAGATGGAAACAGGCACAGACTGACGGCGATGTAATGGCGGTAGACAGTCAGATGGAAACAGGCACAGACTGACGGCGATGTAATGGCGGCAGACAGTCAGATGGAAACAGGCACAGACTGACGGCGATGTAATGGCGGCAGACAGTCAGATGGAAACAGGCACAGACTGACGGCGATGTAATGGCGGTAGACAGTCAGATGGAAACAGGCACAGACTGACGGCGATGTAATGGCGGCAGACAGTCAGATGGAAACAGGCACAGACTGACGGCGATGTAATGGCGGCAGACAGTCAGATGGAAACAGGCACAGACTGACGGCGATGTAATGGCGGCAGACAGTCAGATGGAAACAGGCACAGACTGACGGCGATGTAATGGCGGCAGACAGTCAGATGGAAACAGGCACAGACTGACGGCGATGTAATGGCGGTAGACAGTCAGATGGAAACAGGCACAGACTGACGGCGATGTAATGGCGTAGACAGAGTGGAAACAGGCACAGACTGACGGCGATGTAATGGCGGCAGACAGTCAGATGGAAACAGGCACAGACTGACGGCGATGTAATGGCGGTAGACAGTCAGATAGAAACAGGCACAGACTGACGGCGATGTAATGGCGATAGACAGTCAGATGGAAACAGGCACAGACTGACGGCGATGTAATGGCGATAGACAGTCAGATGGAAACAGGCACAGACTGACGGCGATGTAATGGCGGTAGACAGTCAGATGGAAACAGGCACAGACTGACGGCGATGTAATAGCGGTAGACAGTCAGATGGAAACAGGCACAGACTGACGGCGATGTAATGGCGGTAGACAGTCAGATGGAAACAGGCACAGACTGACGGCGATGTAATGGCGGTAGACAGTCAGATGGAAACAGGCACAGACTGACGGCGATGTAATGGCGATAGACAGATGGAAACAGGCACAGACTGACGGCGATGTAATGGGGCAGACAGTCAGATGGAAACAGGCACAGACTGACGGCGATGTAATGGCGATAGACAGTCAGATGGAAACAGGCACAGACTGACGGCGATGTAATGGCGATAGACAGTCAGATGGAAACAGGCACAGACTGACGGCGATGTAATGGCGATAGACAGTCAGATGGAAACAGGCACAGACTGACGGCGATGTAATGGCGATAGACAGTCAGATGGAAACAGGCACAGACTGACGGCGATGTAATGGCGGCAGACAGTCAGATGGAAACAGGCACAGACTGACGGCGATGTAATGGCGGCAGACAGTCAGATGGAAACAGGCACAGACTGACGGCGATGTAATGGCGGCAGACAGTCAGATGGAAACAGGCACAGACTGACGGCGATGTAATGGCGATAGACAGTCAGATGGAAACAGGCACAGACTGACGGCGATGTAATGGCGGTAGACAGTCAGATGGAAACAGGCACAGACTGACGGCGATGTAATGGCGGTAGACAGTCAGATGGAAACAGGCACAGACTGACGGCGATGTAATGGCGGTAGACAGTCAGATGGAAACAGGCACAGACTGACGGCGATGTAATGGCGGCAGACAGTCAGATGGAAACAGGCACAGACTGACGGCGATGTAATGGCGGCAGACAGTCAGATGGAAACAGGCACAGACTGACGGCGATGTAATGGCGGTAGACAGTCAGATGGAAACAGGCACAGACTGACGGCGATGTAATGGCGGCAGACAGTCAGATGGAAACAGGCACAGACTGACGGCGATGTAATGGCGGCAGACAGTCAGATGGAAACAGGCACAGACTGACGGCGATGTAATGGCGGCAGACAGTCAGATGGAAACAGGCACAGACTGACGGCGATGTAATGGCGGCAGACAGTCAGATGGAAACAGGCACAGACTGACGGCGATGTAATGGCGGTAGACAGTCAGATGGAAACAGGCACAGACTGACGGCGATGTAATGGCGGTAGACAGTCAGATGGAAACAGGCACAGACTGACGGCGATGTAATGGCGGCAGACAGTCAGATGGAAACAGGCACAGACTGACGGCGATGTAATGGCGGCAGACAGTCAGATGGAAACAGGCACAGACTGACGGCGATGTAATGGCGGTAGACAGTCAGATGGAAACAGGCACAGACTGACGGCGATGTAATGGCGGTAGACAGTCAGATGGAAACAGGCACAGACTGACGGCGATGTAATGGCGGTAGACAGTCAGATGGAAACAGGCACAGACTGACGGCGATGTAATGGCGGTAGACAGATGGAAACAGGCACAGACTGACGGCGATGTAATGGCGATAGACAGTCAGATGGAAACAGGCACAGACTGACGGCGATGTAATGGCGGCAGACAGTCAGATGGAAACAGGCACAGACTGACGGCGATGTAATGGCGGCAGACAGATGTCTGTGTTAGGCGCGTTCGCAAAACAGTTGCGAAAAGTGACTGTTGGCTTCGTCATGTCTGTCCGTCTGTCTGTCCGTACACAAAACAGCTGCCGGTAGCTCAGTAACTGTGGTTCGATTCCCAGTAGGGGCAGCACGTTTTCCTCTATTCTTCTCCAAATCCTCCAGACCGGTTCTGGGGCCGACCCAGCGTAGGGCTACTCCCATTTTTCATTAACGCTAAAACAGCAGACGTCCTGTGTACTACTTACACATTTGATCTACTTCTGTCCATGCCGAAACGCACCATGCTGTATATGCCGAAACGCACCATTCTGTATATGCGAACGCATTTCAGCATTCTGTGTTGCTTGACGTTTCCATCCACAGCTTACAGCTTGTGCTGCTGTTACTGTTGCCGCAGTGTTTGTTCTGTGTAAATCTCGCTTTTCACAAGATGCCTGTTGCCTGGTAACGTTTTCAAAAGAGCGCGGTTTGTCTTGACGTCATTGCTGTAGCTAGTAGGCGTTTCTCCTGAACGACGACGTCGCTAGAATTTTGTCGGTGACACGGGTTCCTCAGCTGCCTCTGACCGAGGCTTCAGCACACGGCCGCCTACGCACCGGCACGCATAACTGTACGTGGCAGACCCGGCAAGTAGACGCCATGAAGATGGCAGAAGTAATCTCGCGTTTGTGGTTGGCTGTTGTAGAACGAAGCAACACACGGATCACTTGGACTGTTTTTTTGAGGACAGTTTTGGGAATGTTTCTGTGACTTGGAAGGGATTGTTCTACCCCCGATTTCCCCCATAAGATTTAAGGGAGCCGGTGCGAGCTGCGCCATAACGTGACCGCGTTTCTAACCCGCGACATCCTGATCACAAAACGGTTCCTCGACTTTGCTGTCCGAGACTGCAATATTAAAATGGTGGGCTTTTGTGAACACGATGATGAACTGTCCTGACGGTGTTTCTTGTCTCCGTGGCAACAGCGGTACTATACGGCACGTTCCTGCGATTTTATGTGGGTAGAATATAAAATGAACGCTTAATGAGGAGGTCGCTTTTGAGTACCATTCCTGCTGAGTTCTCAACTGACGCCGATTACGTTTCCTGTTTGAAATTCGCACTAAAGGCAGTTTTGTTTACCCTCCGTGGAGTGAAGGTCAGCTTCATGCTCCGTCTGCTTTACCTATTGGACAAGAGGCTGAATGGGCCCCAGAGTCGTTCTGGGCGCTGTGGGCATAAAGACAGGTACAACGACACTAACGAATGACAGTTGCGTGCATGAGTGTATTAGGAGCAGACTGCAGTCAGGCAGTGCCTTGCTGCTGCTGCTGCTGTCAGAACGTAACGCTAAGATATGCATAACTGCAGTTTGTGGGTGTGACCATTGGGCTGTCATACTAAGGGAAGGACACGGGCTGAGGGTGTTTGAGAACGGGGTGCTGTGGAAGGTATCTGTGGCCAAGAGGGACGAGGTAACAGGGGAGTGGAGAAGACTACATAGTGAGGAGCTTTACGATCTGTACTGCTGACCGGGTGTTGGGGTGGTCAGATTGAGGAGGATGAGATGAGGGGGTATGGAACGTGTGGGGTGACAGACGGGGTTTGGTGTGGGGAAACCTGAACGAAAGAACTACTTGGAACACTTAGGCTTAGAAAGGGAGATAATATTAAAATGTTTAAACCCTTTAAAGAAACCGAATACATTAATACAGTCCGGAGTAAATTCATTTAATCATTAATGCTGTACGTCGTACCGCGCAGTAAACACTCCGTCTCAGTTATACAACCAGTCAGTTAATGCTGTACAGCCGTACCGCGCAGTAAACACTCCGTCTCAGTTATACAAACCAGTCAGTTAATGCTGTACAGTCCGTACCGCGCAGTAAACACACTCCGTCTCAGTTATACAAACCAGTCAGTTAATGCTGTACAGTCCGTACCCGCAGTAAACACACTCCGTCTCAGTTATACAAACCAGTCAGTTAATGCTGTACAGTCCGTACCGCGCAGTAAACACACTCCGTCTCAGTTATACAAACCAGTCAGTTAATGCTGTACAGTCCGTACCGCGCAGTAAACACACTCGTCTCAGTTATACAAACCAGTCAGTTAATGCTGTACAGTCCGTACCGCGCAGTAAACACACTACGTCTCAGTTATACAAACCAGTCAGTTAATGCTGTACAGTCCGTACCGCGCAGTAAACACACTCCGTCTCAGTTATACAAACCAGTCAGTTAATGCTGTACAGTCCGTACCGCGCAGTAAACACACTCCGTCTCAGTTATACAAACCAGTCAGTTAATGCTGTACAGTCCGTACCGCGCAGTAAACACACTACGTCTCAGTTATACAAACCAGTCAGTTAATGCTGTACAGTCCGTACCGCGCAGTAAACACACTACGTCTCAGTTATACAAACCAGTCAGTTAATGCTGTACAGTCCGTACCGCGCAGTAAACACACTCCGTCTCAGTTATACAAACCAGTCAGTTAATGTGTACAGTCCGTACCGCGCAGTAAACACATACGTCTCAGTTATACAAACCAGTCAGTTAATGCGTACAGTCCGTACCGCGCAGTAAACACACTACGTCTCAGTTATACAAACCAGTCAGTTAATGCTGTACAGTCCGTACCGCGCAGTAAACACACTCCGTCTCAGTTATACAAACCAGTCAGTTAATGCTGTACAGTCCGTACCGCGCAGTAAACACACTCCGTCTCAGTTATACAAACCAGTCAGTAATGCTGTACAGTCCGTACCGCGCAGTAAACACACTACGTCTCAGTTATACAAACCAGTCAGTTAATGTTGTACAGTCCGTACCGCGCAGTAAACACACTCCGTCTCAGTTATACAAACCAGTCAGTTAATGCTGTACAGTCCGTACCGCGCAGTAAACACACTCCGTCTCAGTTATACAAACCAGTCAGTTAATGCTGTACAGTCCGTACCGCGCAGTAAACACACTACGTCTCAGTTATACAAACCAGTCAGTTAATGCTGTACAGTCCGTACCGCGCAGTAAACACACTCCGTCTCAGTTATACAAACCAGTCAGTTAATGTTGTACAGTGAAATAATCGCTGTTTGTTCTGAGATCCACACAAAACACATAAATACAGTCCGTACCGCGCAGTAAACACACTTCGTCTCAGTTATACAAACCAGTCAGTTAATGTTGTACAGTGAAATAATCGCTGTTTGTTCTGAGATCCACACAAAACACATAAATACAGTCCGTACCGCGCAGTAAACACACTCCGTCTCAGTTTATACAAACCAGTCACTTAATGCTGTACAGTGAAATAATCGCTGTTTGTTCTGAGATCCACACAAAACACATAAATACACTGTGTGGGCAGAACGTAGAATTTGTGAATGTTAAACGTGGTGGTATATATAGTAACCACAGGGCTTTAAACGCGTAACTCGCAAAAGGCGGCCATTTTGATACAGTGAATGTCCAGCTAGCAGTGTTCCACGCTGAGGCAGGCCGGAGCCAGTTCACATTCTTGGCAGTCGCCTGTGCTAAGGTCGCCTGGCCGCACCCACAGTCTCTATGTGCGAGGTGTGGCCTTGCAAATGGCCTGTCTTCAGGTGTCCCTGCGTCGTGTCCTTTCCGATACAGCATCCGCAGTGAACTGAACTGCTTTCTGTCACTGAATGCGACGTTTGACGGCCGCTGTGTCCTTCGGCGAGTGGCTGCCGACGTTTCGAAGGACCGCAGTGGCCTCATGTTCGAAACTTAAGCAGTCCAATAAGAATAGCTGTGGAAGGCATGCCGGTGTGTGCTGTGCAGTGTATAGAGAAAGTTTTCGTGGGTCTGTAATTACTGGTTATTGCGGTACGTGTATTGTTTATGTGAATGACTGACCTGATGATGGCCTGAGAGTTTTCGGCCGAAACATGCTACCCATTCCTGTATTAGCGATGGTGTAATGACCAGTTCTGTAAACGGCACCGTCTGTATGTGAATACGTCCTCTCCTTGGAGTGCTTGACCCTTGAAGATGGAGGCACTGCGTTCCTCCGAAACGTCGGGAACCACGTATGCAACGGCACAGCATCACACCACGTAAGGCCTGAATGCTTCAAACACCGAGAAAATCCACAGGATGTCTTCCGCGTGGATTGTGACTTGCAGAGCTGTGTTGAACCTTGGGATCTGCTAGGACTTTTTTGTTTGAATTACTGAGGTGGTATAAATACTTACCTTACGTGGTTAAATGTCTCTTGTTTGTTGTGAGAACCGAACGGACGCGTATACTGAAGCAGTGTTAGTGTTTGCCTGCACAAATCTCATTACGGGATACAGCAGTGTTTAACCGAATATGTTACACCTTAAAGTAATTTTTTTTCCCCATGGCGCAACAGCCCCTGTGGGCCATGGCCTCATTATTGAGGTTTCACGATCACACTCAGACACACCACACTCGGTAGGACTCCTCTGGACGAAGGATCAGCCCAACGCAGAGACCTCTACCTGACAACACACAACACTCATGAGAGACAGACATCTATGCACCCGGCGGGATTCGAACCCGCAATCCCAGCAAGTGAGCGGCCGCAGACCCGCGCCTTAGACCGCGCGGCCACTGGGATCGGCCTTAAAATAGCTGGTTGTGAGTTCGTTGAAATATTGACAGCTGATCTGTGAGCAACTGCTGCGTTAAATGTAACAGGCAAATGACAGCAGTGTCTCGCATGAGCAATGGCCTCGTTCCTGCAGCGCAGACTGTCTGTCGTTCGTACGTTAGACTAGCCCGCAGCACACTGCTCGTGTCTCCGAACGGTATTTTACACGCTTTCACTTGCGGCCAAGTGCCTCTAGTTGTGAAACTGGGGATCGCGACCCGCAAGTGGCTTACGAATTGCGTTGAACGCTCAGTCGGTACAGTGACAAGGCTACTATCCGCAGGGTCCGGGTTTCGAATCCCGGCATGGACAACAGATGTTCCTCATCTCCAAAAGTCAAGACCGGGCGTGAGGCTGCCCACTACCTCCATCTACTGCCGAGGTTAAGAATGAGTGGCGCTCTACCTACACTCCCCCTATATGCCGTCAAACAGGGACAGCGTTATCCTTTACGGCCTTCGAGGCTGTGCATGTGGGCTGTTTGTTGTCAGTTGGGCTGTGATTGTGTTTGCTGCGTGCTTCAGTTTGTTGAAGGGTGTCTGTGCGTAGGACAGCTGTGTGCTTCAGTTTGTTGAAGGGTGTCTGTGGCGTAGGACAGCTGTGTGCTTCAGTTTGTTGAAGGGTGTCTGTGCGTAGGACAGCTGTGTGCTTCAGTTTGTTGAAGGGTGTCTGTGCGTAGGACAGCTGTGTGCTTCAGTTTGTTGAAGGGTGTCTGTACGTAGGACAGCTGTGTGCTTCAGTTTGTTGAAGGGTGTCTGTCGTAGGACAGCTGTGTGCTTCAGTTTGTTGAAGGGTGTCTGTGCGTAGGACAGCTGTGTGCTTCAGTTTGTTGAAGGGTGTCTGTCGTAGGACAGCTGTGTGCTTCATTTGTTGAAGGGTGTCTGTGCGTAGGACAGCTGTGTGCTTCATTTGTTGAAGGGTGTCTGTGCGTAGGACAGCTGTGTGCTTCATTTGTTGAAGGGTGTCTGTCGTAGGACAGCTGTGTGCTTCAGTTTGTTGAAGGGTGTCTGTGCGTAGGACAGCTGTGTGCTTCACTTTGTTGAAGGGTTTCTGTGCGTAGGACAGCTGTGTGCTTCATTTGTTGAAGGGTGTCTGTGCGTAGGACAGCTGTGTGCTTCAGTTTGTTGAAGGGTGTCTGTACGTAGGACAGCTGTGTGCTTCAGTTTGTTGAAGGGTGTCTGTACGTAGGACAGCTGTGTGCTTCAGTTTGTTGAAGGGTGTCTGTACGTAGGACAGCTGTGTGCTTCAGTTTGTTGAAGGGTGTCTGTACGTAGGACAGCTGTGTGCTTCAGTTTGTTGAAGGGTGTCTGTACGTAGGACAGCTGTGTGCTTCAGTTTGTTGAAGGGTGTCTGTACGTAGGACAGCTGTGTGCTTCAGTTTGTTGAAGGGTGTCTGTACGTAGGACAGCTGTGTGCTTCAGTTTGTTGAAGGGTGTCTGTGCGTAGGACAGCTGTGTGCTTCAGTTTGTTGAAGGGTGTCTGTGCGTAGGACAGCTGTGTGCTTCAGTTTGTTGAAGGGTGTCTGTACGTAGGACAGCTGTGTGCTTCAGTTTGTTGAAGGGTGTCTGTGCGTAGGACAGCTGTGTGCTTCAGTTTGTTGAAGGGTGTCTGTGCGTAGGACAGCTGTGTGCTTCAGTTTGTTGAAGGGTGTCTGTACGTAGGACAGCTGTGTGCTTCAGTTTGTTGAAGGGTGTCTGTACGTAGGACAGCTGTGTGCTTCAGTTTGTTGAAGGGTGTCTGTACGTAGGACAGCTGTGTGCTTCAGTTTGTTGAAGGGTGTCTGTACGTAGGACAGCTGTGTGCTTCAGTTTGTTGAAGGGTGTCTGTACGTAGGACAGCTGTGTGCTTCAGTTTGTTGAAGGGTGTCTGTACGTAGGCAGCTGTGTGCTTCAGTTTGTTGAAGGGTGTCTGTACGTAGGACAGCTGTGTGCTTCAGTTTGTTGAAGGGTGTCTGTCGTACTGTGCCAGTTTGTAAAGGGGTCGAGCTGTGTGTGCTTCAGTTTGTTGAAGGGTGTCTGTACGTAGGACAGCTGTGTGCTTCAGTTTGTTGAAGGGTGTCTGTGCGTAGGACAGCTGTGTGCTTCAGTTTGTTGAAGGGTGTCTGTACGTAGGACAGCTGTGTGCTTCAGTTTGTTGAAGGGTGTCTGTACGTAGGACAGCTGTGTGCTTCAGTTTGTTGAAGGGTGTCTGTACGTAGGACAGCTGTGTGCTTCAGTTTGTTGAAGGGTGTCTGTACGTAGGACAGCTGTGTGCTTCAGTTTGTTGAAGGGTGTCTGTACGTAGGACAGCTGTGTGCTTCAGTTTGTTGAAGGGTGTCTGTACGTAGGACAGCTGTGTGCTTCAGTTTGTTGAAGGGTGTCTGTACGTAGGACAGCTGTGTGCTTCAGTTTGTTGAAGGGTGTCTGTACGTAGGACAGCTGTGTGCTTCAGTTTGTTGAAGGGTGTCTGTACGTAGGACAGCTGTGTGCTTCATTTGTTGAAGGGTGTCTGTACGTAGGACAGCTGTGTGCTTCAGTTTGTTGAAGGGTGTCTGTACGTAGGACAGCTGTGTGCTTCATTTGTTGAAGGGTGTCTGTACGTAGGACAGCTGTGTGCTTCATTTGTTGAAGGGTGTCTGTACGTAGGACAGCTGTGTGCTTCAGTTTGTTGAAGGGTGTCTGTACGTAGGACAGCTGTGTGCTTCAGTTTGTTGAAGGGTGTCTGTACGTAGGACAGCTGTGTGCTTCAGTTTGTTGAAGGGTGTCTGTACGTAGGACAGCTGTGTGCTTCAGTTTGTTGAAGGGTGTCTGTTACGTAGGTCATAGGTCTGTGTGTGCTTACAGTTTGTTGAAGGGTGTCTGTACGTAGGACAGCTGTGTGCTTCAGTTTGTTTGAAGGGGTGTCTGTACGTAGGACAGCTGTGTGCTTCACATTTGTTGAAGGGTGTCTGTTACGTAGGACAGCTGTGTGCTTCACATTTGTTGAAGGGTGTCTGTACGTAGGACAGCTGTGTGCTTCAGTTTGTTGAAGGGTGTCTGTCGTAGGACAGCTGTGTGCTTCAGTTTGTTGAAGGGTGTCTGTACGTAGGACAGCTGTGTGCTTCAGTTTGTTGAAGGGTGTCTGTCGTAGGACAGCTGTGTGCTTCAGTTTGTTGAAGGGTGTCTGTACGTAGGACAGCTGTGTGCTTCAGTTTGTTGAAGGGTGTCTGTGCGTAGGACAGCTGTGTGCTTCAATTTGTTGAAGGGTGTCTGTACGTAGGACAGCTGTGTGCTTCAGTTTGTTGAAGGGTGTCTGTGCGTAGGACAGCTGTTGTGCTTCACATTTGTTGAAGGGTGTCTGTACGTAGGACAGCTGTGTGCTTCAGTTTGTTGAAGGGTGTCTGTGCGTAGGACAGCTGCGTGCTTCAGTTTGTTGAAGGGTGTCTGTGCGTAGGACAGCTGTGTGCTTCAGTTTGTTGAAGGGTGTCTGTACGTAGGACAGCTGTGTGCTTCAGTTTGTTGAAGGGTGTCTGTGCGTAGGACAGCTGTGTGCTTCACATTTGTTGAAGGGTGTCTGTACGTAGGACAGCTGTGTGCTTCAGTTTGTTGAAGGGTGTCTGTGCGTAGGACAGCTGCGTGCTTCAGTTTGTTGAAGGGTGTCTGTGCGTAGGACAGCTGTGTGCTTCAGTTTGTTGAAGGGTGTCTGTGCGTAGGACAGCTCGTGCTGACAGCGTAGTATGCTTTGTGTGCTTAGCGGCATTTCTGGATCTTCAGCTGCACCACTTACAAGTTTCTGGCCCTCATTATGAGCGTAGTAGCAAAACGGCTTGGCATTACAGCAGCAGCCTGAATGCGCGTTGGTGTGGTTGCTGTGTCAACATGCTTGATTTGGTAGAACTGCTGTGAATCCCCTAATTAGTACCGCAGCTTAGTGCCGTGTGCTTTTGCCGTTATTGTCTGTCATAGCGAACTGCTGCGTTGTGCTGACAGTCAGTGTTCAGCAGACACTTGAAGCACGTGACGACAGCATCGCTGAACAACACCAAAATGACATTTTATGGACTTCAGTGTGCCTTGAGAGAGAGAGAAGTTAATGTAACGACTTGAGAATTGCTAAGATTATAGACGTCTATCATCGGGGTAGGTGAACTAAATGGAGCAATGGTGGAATGCCACTGACAGGGGAAACTGAAGTACTCTGAGAAAATCTTGACCCAGTGCCAATTTGTCCACCACAAAACCCACATGGACTTGCCTGGCATCAAACCCGAGCATTCGCGATGAGTGGCCGGCGACTTACCGAGCCACAGCACGGCCTGGAAGCTGCGAACTGACCTGTGTAATATTATAAGCAGTTCGTACCTCCCAGAGAACACGACCTGCTGTATAAGGACCGATCAGTTGTACAGGGAAGTGACAGTTGTGTATTGTGAGAACCATGCGCAGCGCTCTCTGCAGCAGGTGGTACATATAGTTACCGCTGTAGTGTTACAGAGTAGGAGACCGCCGACAGTTTTGTCGTTTGGGTGGGTGTTGTGTGTGGTATTATGACGTCACGAAAACACGGTGCTGTGTGTGGTATTGTGACGTCACGAAAACACGGTGCTGTGTGTGGTATTGTGACGTCACGAAAACACGGTGCTGTGTGTGGTATTGTGACGTCACGAAAACACGGTGCTGTGTGTGGTATTGTGACGTCACGAAAACACGGTGCTGTGTGTGGTATTGTGACGTCACGAAAACACACGGTGCTGTGTGTGGTATTGTGACGTCACGAAAACACGGTGCTGTGTGTTGTATTGTGACGTCACGAAAACACACGGTGCTGTGTGTGGTATTGTGATGTCACGAAAACACACGGTGCTGTGTGTGGTATTGTGATGTCACGAAAACACACGGTGCTGTGTGTGGTATTGTGACGTCACGAAAACACACGGTGCTGTGTGTGGTATTGTGACGTCACGAAAACACACTGTGCTGTGTAGCATAATAAGTGTGTCGCGGCATTTCGGGGGAACCTGCTGCCTCCATCATCAGGGTGATTTAATGTGGCTCAGGCTTCTTATCTTGCATGTAAACACCCAAGACTTTGCTTTGTACAAAATCGCGATTCGCCTCTGTCTCTTTATTTTCCTTCAAAGCTGAACAATTTAGTGCACGTTATACAGGGTGTGCACGGATTGTGTCGTCAGATACGGGCTCTCTGTGCCATGCTTGGGGACACGATGACAGAGACAAGTGGCGCTTGTGTGCCACGTGTCATTATTTCGCCCCGTTTCACGTATCCCCATAAGGCGCGCCTTCGTGAACGCTGTTGTGACTATGCTGTGATCTAGTCGCCCATCGCGTGTCACATTTTGATAAAAGTCCGCCATGCAGTCTGCTCTTAGACGTAAACTCAAATCCTTCAATAACAAATCCAACACATTGCACCAGACGTCTGGTAGATAACCAGGTTGTTGTTGTTCCTAATGTTTCGGCCATCATGACGGACAGCCTACAAAATTTGAAGTGAAAATGACCAAAGTGCTACATCAAAACTTGTTGCATGTCAACTGATCTGTTACAGAACATGGTAAACATTATGTGGTATAAATTTTGTGTAGTAATATTTTAATGTAACTCTTTAGTCATTTCCACTTCAGGCTTTATATTTCCTCCCTGATGGTCACGTGTAGCCGAAACATGTAGGAACAACAATAAATTCGTTGTATAACAGAGTTTGTGTATTGTGTAAGTATTACATGCACAGGATGAGATTAAGAATAACCGCAAATGTTCTCTCTTTGGGCATTCGCAGTTCCGTGTACAGCTGTGGTCGCCATGTTGTGTCGTACCGCGAATTAGCCGCCATCTGTTGGAGGCAGCACAAACACCGTAGCAGCTTTCGTTTGACACACACGCGGCCGGGTAACGTGTTTGGGATTTCAGCATCATTGCCGCCCGCGCAGATCTACTGGAGCAAATGCGGTTTCACCTTTTTGTTGAAACCACAGCAGCGGACTTCTCACACTGCCTAATCACACACATTGCCGTAGTGCCGTACGCAACAGGTGCAGTGACGTTAGGTCAGTCTCAACGCATTATGTGCTTACGCAGTAGAAGCAGGCGACTTGACGTTCCAGGGAAGTAGTGGGGTGTTGGCGGGCCACACTGACCGGTGCAGTCAGCGACTGTTCCTAGGCTGTGCCAGACAGCCTGACAGCTGTCAGTACAACTGTCGGTCTGGGGTGCTGGTTAAGGATTCTGTTTAGTATTTTGGTTATTCTGGGTTGAAGTCGTGTTTGAAATCCAACTGACATTTTGAGTTTCTAGTTAGATGCTGTGTTGCGACATTAAAATAGGTCATGGCCACTTCCATAAGTTTTCTGTTCGGTGCTCTACAAAACACGCAATTCCTAAGATCCATTCTCATGATGATCTCCCATCTACGACTGGGTCTACAAAGTGGTAGGTCCATCTCATTCAGGTTTCCTCACCAAAATTCTTTATGCGCCTCTCCTCTTCCTCGTACGTGCTACATGTCCCACGCATCTTATTCTTCTTGATCTGATCACTGGAATAATATTTGGTGAGCAGTACAAATCATGAAGCTCCTCGCTATGCAGTTGTCTCCAGTTTCCTGCTACTTCCACCCCCTAGGCCCATATATCTCCTTCAGCACTCTAACATCGCCAGTCTTTGGTGTTCACTTAATGTGACAGACCAAGTTTCACACCCATACAAAACAGGTAAAATTACAGTTCTGTATATTTCGCTCTTCATGTTCTCAGATAGCCATTGAGAGACAAAACATTCTGTACCGAATGTAGCAGGAGGTCCTCAACCTCCCTCAACTTAGTGTAGCAGGAGGTCCCTCAACTTAGTGTAGCAGGAGGTCCCTCAACTTAATGTAGCAGGAGGTCCCTCAACTTAATGTAGCAGGAGGTCCCTCAACTTATGTAGCAGGAGGTCCCTCAACTTAATGTAGCAGGAGGTCCCTCAACTTAATGTAGCAGGAGGTCCCTCAACTTAATGTAGCAGGAGGTCCCTCAACTTAATGTAGCAGGAGGTCCCTCAACTTAATGTAGCAGGAGGTCCCTCAACTTAATGTAGCAGGAGGTCCCTCAACTTATGTAGCAGGAGGTCCCTCAACTTAATGTAGCAGGAGGTCCCTCAACTTAATGTAGCAGGAGGTCCCTCAACTTAATGTAGCAGGAGGTCCCTCAACTTAATGTAGCAGGAGGTCCCTCAACTTAATGTAGCAGGAGGTCCCTCACTTAATGTAGCAGGAGGTCCCTCAACTGAATGTAGCAGGAGGTCCCTCAACTGAATGTAGCAGGAGGTCCCTCAACTTAATGTAGCAGGAGGTCCCTCAACTGAATGTAGCAGGAGGTCCCTCAACTGAATGTAGCAGGAGGTCCCTCAACTTAATGTAGCAGGAGGTCCCTCAACTTAATGTAGCAGGAGGTCCCTCAACTTAATATGCTCCGAATATCTGTTAGTTTCGTTACCAAAAATTCGAATCATGATTTATCACATGGCTCAAGTAACAAGGACACATGCATGTACTTGTCTTGGCAATATGCAGTGTTGCAGTACAATACCTCACGCCATAGTACAATACCTCACGCCATAGTACAATAATTCAACCATAGTACAATACCTCACGCCATAGTACAATACCTCACGCCATAGTACAATGCCTCACGCCGTGTTCGGTGTCTGCAGTGTATTCACATCCGCAACAAACGGCCCCCTTTTTGCGGGCCCCCAGTTGCAACGCGACGGCCAATTGTTGTGCTCCATTAGTTACGACACTGTGGCCGACTTACCGTACAAAGTGAAAGGCACGTCTCTACTGCACTGCCTAATCACAGCACTTACATCTTGATTGCTCTTTGTGATGTGTTACACCGTGTGTATCTGGCTAACGTGCGAGGTTGTAAAACAGAGGACAGTTGTTTTGGTTTTGTGACGTCATATTTTAATCTTGTCGTGTTTTAGCGTAATTCTACAGGGCCGTGCTGAGTCAGATGATAGTCGCCCAACTTTTTTCCACTTCGGACATTTGTCACCATGTCGATGCAGCACACCGCTTTACGTCTTCTGTGTGCTGCCGCCCGCGTTTAGGTCTTGCAGTTGCTTTCCTCCCTTGAGACTCTAAATCACAATTATATATACCTCTCTTGTTTCCCCCGCGGTACTGCATGTCGCAAATCCAGGCCACAGTAGTTGTGCAATGACAGATGCGGTTTGTCCTGCAGTTCTGCAAAATTCTGAACATGTCACGTCACGGGGTTCCGTCTTCTGGGATGTGACGCTGCGTCGTTGGGCAAGTGGTTCCCGACGTTTCGGAGGTCTGGTGCCTTCAGTTGCAAGGGTCCACTTGACGCTTGAGAATGAAGCACTGCTTTTCTTCGAAACGTCCGGAACAACTCACCCAACGACACAGCGTCATATTTCGGAAAACTGGAATCCCCAGTTGCGCCTCTATGAAAATCTCAAAACTCGGTAATATGAAATGTATGGGAAGCACAGCGCTACAAGCCGGAAGGTCGCGGGTTCGATTTCCGGTGGTGTCATTGGAATTTTTGATTGACATAATCCTTTCGGTCGCACTATGGCCCTGGGGTCGACTCAGCCTCTAACAGAAATTAATACCAGGAATATTTTCGGGGGGGGGGGGGAGTAAAGGCGGCCGGTGCGTAGGGCTGACAACCTTACCACCTTCGTGTACCGATTGTCTATAAATCTGGGAGCCTCAACCTCCTGGAAGCCTAAGGGCCTGTCCAGGCCTGTAATGGGATTGCTTTACCCAATGGGAGGACGTTGAGTGGGTTAATGTGGCTTAGGATAGGGACAAGTGGCCGGCTGTTGTGCACACGGTAATGAACCTTCGGGTTCCGTAGATTGCGGGGAATTTTCTGACTATAGCAGCAGAGGGACATATGGCTTGTCAGGGACTGCTGCATAGTGTTCTATTGCAGAGTATAGTGACCTTCTGTTGTTGCTGTCAGACGGATTGTCATGACGCTTGTTCAAATGATGGTCATGTTCAGGGTGCTGCGTGTTGTGTGCTTCGATTGTAGCAATACACTGCCTCCATCTTCAGGGTGGGTGAACGAGTTCAGGTGGATGCTGAAATGATGCAGTTAGTCAGTGCGTGTCACTGAGGAACTTGGCACACCGTGTAAAATGCGACACACAATGTGCGTGGTGTGTGTCGTGTTGTGGCATTGTGAAACTGGAGCATGAGATCAGACCTTGTGCAAGACTGCAGCGTACGAAAGCGAACGTCCGTGGTAAAGTAACGGGCAACTTTATCGTCACTGTTTGCGATTTACAGAAACTGTTATTTGGAAAGGCTGTAACTGCGTGACCTTGGATTGTGCCCCTCGGCTGGCCGTCGCTGTCCGTGCAAGGTCGCCAGCACCGTTAGCACACTGTTGGGGTGTTCCGTGTTTGCAAGCAGTACTGAGCGTGGGGCCCTCACTGTCGGGGCACAGCAAAGTGCTGGGCCCTATGTCCATACTCTTAGCCTGTCCTTCACTGCGGAGACCCGGTGTCGATCCCACGCCGATACGTCTGAGATTTGTGCTGGACAAAGTGGCGGCAGGACAGAGTGTTCTTGCTGGACAAAGTGGCGGCAGGACAGAGTGTTCTTGCTGGACAAAGTGGCGGCAGGACAGAGTGTTGCTGGACAAAGTGGCGGCAGGACAGAGTGTTGCTGGACTTACGTTTGTCCGTGTCAGGATCATTCCACTAATGATTCATACTCATTTTTATCTCAATACTAATGTTATGAGAAGGACAAGCGGGTAAAGCTGGGATCCTTCAAAGCAATTCACACAAAATTACTCCGCACATAATTTCTTATTCTTCTTCTTCCCCCTCCAGTTTTTCCAATTCAGCATTACAGGCCACTTTCCCACTTTCCCGCTTTCAGGAATGCGAACTTTCGCGGTGCCATGTGCATCTGTCTTGCCACATCTCTGTGTCCACGTGTCGTTAAATGGTTGGTTAGGTGGCCGTACGTGTAGGACACCACGTGGGGCAGACTTGGTTACAAGGTTTGAGTTTAAAGAGCCGCTGAAGACACGTGTGAGCTCTGGACGACAGTGCAAGTGTGAAGTGTGAAGTGGAACTGAAGGAAACACGCAGCACTGTGTTGAATTTGCTGACGATAGAACCAAATGGCTGGATTTTGTGGTGACTGTAATGAACCTTCGGTGTCCATATGTAGGCCGCACAAAGTTGAAATAGGACGGGACGACTGGTACAGCATTTTGTTTGTGACGTGTGCACAGAAAAACGGACTGTAGTAGGAGAAGATGAAACTGCCAGTTGCTGTTGCTGCCAGTTGCTGTTACTGCCAGTTGCTGTTACTGCCAGTTGCTGTTACTGCCAGTTGCTGTTACTGCCAGTTGCTGTTGCTGCCAGTTGCTGTTGCTGCCAGTTGCTGTTACTGCCAGTTGCTGTTGCTGCCATCTGTTGCAGTTATTGCCAGTTGCTGTTACTGCCAGTTGCTGTTCTGCCAGTTGCTGTTACTGCCAGTTGCTGTTCTGCCAGTTGCTGTTGCTGCCAGTTGCTGTTGCTGCCAGTTGCTGTTACTGCCAGTTGCTGTTACTGCCAGTTGCTGTTACTGCCAGTTGCTGTTGCTGCCAGTTGCTGTTGCTGCCAGTTGCTGTTGCTGCCAGTTGCTGTTACTGCCAGTTGCTGTTGCTGCCAGTTGCTGTTGCTGCCAGTTGCTGTTGCTGCCAGTTGCTGTTACTGCTAGTTGCTGTTACTGCCAGTTGCTGTTGCTGCCAGTTGCTGTTACTGCCAGTTGCTGTTGCTGCCAGTTGCTGTTACTGCCAGTTGCTGTTGCTGCCACCGCGTGGTTTCTCTCGAAGGCTTCGACACGCACAAGAGATGTTGGGTTCAGTTTCGCCGCACAGTTTGACAACGCTGTGCTTAAACTTGTGTCTCGCCGAACAACAAATTGGTGTTGTTAAGGCTCGGAAAGTTCGCCGTCGTAATCACAAAATCCTGAGGCAGTTCAACCACATTCGCAGTTTTTTTCCTCAGATCCACCGTAGTGATCGCCCATTTACATCTTCGTCTTCCTAGTGGAATTTTCTGACACTAAATTTTACAAGGAATTGTTATTTCCTCCGTATTTTATGCATCATCTGAAAATACGAGACGAGTGTTACAAATTGTAACGTTCATTGTATTGGTAATTGTCTCCATTCTCGTCTTACACACGTCTGTTTCGTGCAGATGTTTTATTGACGCCATGTTCAGTTGCTTCCATTCTGTTTGCTTCTCTTAGGGTGAGACACCAAGTTCCACACCCATAAAATGCACGGCATGTGTTTCCGTGTCTCGGTCCAGTGCATCGCACACACCTGACGGCAAAGTGAAAGTGTTTTGCGAACGTTTTGTTGTACGCAGCGGTGTGGACGAAGTGCACTGTGTCATGCGGCGTCACGACGTTACCTGGCGATGTCTGGTTTGTTACATGACAACGCGTTGTACTGGCACACTGCTGTTGTTTCTGGTGCAGTGACAACGCGTTGTACTGGCACACTGCTGTTGTTTCTGGTGCAGTGACAACGCGTTGTACTGGCACACTGCTGTTGTTTCTAGTGCAGTGACAACGCGTTGTACTGGCACACTGCTGTTGTTTCTGGTGCAGTGACAACGCGTTGTACTGGCACACTGCTGTTGTTTCTGGTGCAGTGACAACGCGTTGTACTGGCACACTGCTGTTGTTTCTGGTGCAGTGACAACGCGTTGTACTGGCACACTGCTGTTGTTTCTGGTGCAGTGACAACGCGTTGTACTGGCACACTGCTGTTGTATCTGGTGCAGTGACAACGCGTTGTACTGGCACACTGCTGTTGTTTCTGGTGCAGTGACAACGCGTTGTACTGGCACACTGCTGTTGTATCTGGTGCAGTGACAACGCGTTGTACTGGCACACTGCTGTTGTTTCTGGTGCAGTGACAACGCGTTGTACTGGCACACTGCTGTTGTTTCTGGTGCAGTGACAACGCGTTGTACTGGCACACTGCTGTTGTTTCTGGTGCAGTGACAACGCGTTGTACTGGCACACTGCTGTTGTTTCTGGTGCAGTGACAACGCGTTGTACTGGCACACTGCTGTTGTTTCTGGTGCAGTGACAACGCGTTGTACTGGCACACTGCTGTTGTTTCTGGTGCAGTGACAACGCGTTGTACTGGCACACTGCTGTTGTTTCTGGTGCAGTGACAACGCGTTGTACTGGCACACTGCTGTTGTTTCTTTCCACGGAGTCGCTGTGGCCAATTCAAACATCACAATGCGGTCTGCTGTGAATCCGAAATGTGTGGCACTGCCGACAAAAAGCGTTCCGAAGGATCAAACAAGCATGTTCGCTCGGCCACGCCCTACCAACTACAGCACGCAGAAGGCGAGTTGAACGCCTACACGTTTTGCTTCAAGTAGCCTGACAAATGTGTCTGTTGTAGCGTAAGGTGATGCAGCGTCGATAAACAACAAATCCTTTCATTATCATACATTGGAATAGTGGAACTTGTCTGTTTTCCAAATAAAATTCTGTGTGTATTTATTGTGCCTTCAACAGTCTCAGTTCAACCCTGTGACGACGTGCTGATATCTATATCTAAGTTTAGCGTCACGCTCCACTCATCTTTACTCCCACTGTACGCAGAAGCGTGTTCTAATCCAGTTCCATGTGACAGTAACAACTTTTCGAGGTAACATCGCAGCTGTGTTGCAGTAGCAATTGGTAGCTAAACTCTGTCAGCAGCTGTGTTGCAGTCGCAATTGGTAGCTAAACTCTGTCAGCAGCTGTGTTGCAGTAGCAATTGGTAGCTAAACTCTGTCAGCAGCTGTGTTGCAGTCGCAATTGGTAGCTAAACTCTGTCAGCAGCTGTGTTGCAGTAGCAATTGGTAGCTAAACTCTGTCAGCAGCTGTGTTGCAGTAGCAGTTGGTAGCTAAACTCTGTCCGCAGCTGTGTTGCAGTAGCAATTGGTAGCTAAACTCTTTCAGCAGCTGTGTTGTAGTAGCAGTTGGTAGCTAAACTCTGTCAGGAGCTGTGTTGCAGTAGCAGTTGGTAGCTAAACTCTGTCAGCAGCTGTGTTGCAGTAGCAATTGGTAGCTAAACTCTGTCAGCAGCTGTGTTGCAGTAGCAGTTGGTAGCTAAACTCTGTCAGCAGCTGTGTTGCAGTAGAAGTTGGTAGCTAAACTCTGTCAGCAGCTGTGTTGCAGTAGCAGTTGGTAGCTAAACTCTGTCAGCAGCTGTGTTGCAGTAGCAATTGGTAGCTAAACTCTGTCAGCAGCTGTGTTGCAGTAGCAATTGGTAGCTAAACTCTGTCAGCAGCTGTGTTGCAGTAGCAATTGGTAGCTAAACTCTGTCAGCAGCTGTGTTGCAGTAGCATTGGTAGCTAAACTCTGTCAGCAGCTGTGTTGCAGTAGCAGTTGGTAGCTAAAATCTGTCAGCAGCTGTGTTGCAGTAGCAGTTGGTAGCTAAACTTTGTCAGCAGCTGTGTTGCAGTAGCAATTGGTAGCTAAACTCTGTCAGGAGCTGTGTTGCAGTAGCAGTTGGTAGCTAAACTCTGTCAGCAGCTGTGTTGCAGTAGTAGTTGGTAGCTAAACTCTGTCAGCAGCTGTGTTGCAGTAGCAGTTGGTAGCTAAACTCTGTCAGCAGCTGTGTTGCAGTAGCAGTTGGTAGCTAAACTCTGTCAGCAGCTGTGTTGCAGTAGCAGTTGGTAGCTAAACTCTGTCAGCAGCTGTGTTGCAGTAGCAGTTGGTAGCTAAACTCTGTCAGCAGCTGTGTTGCAGTAGCAGTTGGTAGCTAAACTCTGTCAGCAGCTGTGTTGCAGTAGCAGTTGGTAGCTAAACTCTGTCAGCAGCTGTGTTGCAGTAGTAGTTGGTAGCTAAACTCTGTCAGCAGCTGTGTTGCAGTAGCAGTTGGTAGCTAAAATCTGTCAGCAGCTGTGTTGCAGTAGCAGTTGGTAGCTAAACTCTGTCAGCAGCTGGTGTTGCAGTAGCAATTGGTAGCTAAACTCTGTCAGCAGCTGTGTTGCAGTCGCAGTTGGTAGCTAAACTCTGTCAGCAGCTGTGTTGCAGTAGCAGTTGGTAGCTAAACTCTGTCAGCAGCTGTGTTGCAGTAGCAATTGGTAGCTGAACTCTGTCAGCAGCTGTGTTGCAGTAGCAATTGGTAGCTAAACTCTGTCAGCAGCTGTGTTGCAGTCGCAGTTGGTAGCTAAACTCTGTCAGCAGCTGTGTTGCAGTAGCAATTGGTAGCTGAACTCTGTCAGCAGCTGTGTTGCAGTAGCAATTGGTAGCTAAACTCTGTCAGCAGCTGTGTTGCAGTCGCAGTTGGTAGCTAAACTCTGTCAGCAGCTGTGTTGCAGTAGCAGTTGGTAGCTAAACTCTGTCAGCAGCTGTGTTGCAGTAGCAGTTGGTAGCTAAACTCTGTCAGCAGCTGTGTTGCAGTAGCAATTGGTAGCTGAACTCTGTCAGCAGCTGTGTTGCAGTAGCAGTTGGTAGCTAAACTCTGTCAGCAGCTGTGTTGCAGTAGCAATTGGTAGCTAAACTCTGTCAGCAGCTGTGTTGCAGTAGCAGTTGGTAGCTAAACTCTGTCAGCAGCTGTGTTGCAGTAGCAATTGGTAGCTAAACTCTGTCAGCAGCTGTGTTGCAGTCGCAGTTGGTAGCTAAACTCTGTCACTCGCGCGCAACCAGCCCTTTCTGCCCACAGGGATTTTCTAAAAATCGGAAGGAGCTTGATGGCGCCAAGGTAGCAAATCGATAAACTAGATTGTGTCCATATCTGCAGGGGGCGCTGGTTGGACAAGTCCAGCTGTTTGCATCCGCGAGGCTAAGTGCGTATTGCAAGCGTGTGGGTGTCTGCAGTGTTCCGCAGGTCCAGCTGTCAGCACTCCGCTCGACTGCTCTGCACAGTCCCAGTACCTGTCACACGTGCCGCGCAATGCCTGCTGTCCTCGGCCCAGTTCTGTTGCCTTCCCGTTCGATACCACAGACTATAAAGACTAACATATACAGCAATTCAGTTTTGCCTTTTGTTTTGTATGGGTATAGAACTTGGTCTCTCACATTGCGGGAGGAACACAGACTGTGGGTGTTCGAGAATAGGGTGCTGAGGGGGATATTTGGGCCTAAGAGGGACGAGGTAACAGGAGTGGAGAAGACTACATAACGAGGAACTTTATGATCTGTACTCATCACCAACTATTATTGGGGGTGATAAAATTAAGAATGAGATGGGCGGGGCATGTGGCACGTATGGGGGAGGGGAGAGGTGCATACAGGATTTTGGTGGGGAGACCTGAGGGAAGGAGACTACTTCGAAGACCTAGGCGTAGATGGGAGGATAATATTAAAATGGATCTTCAAGAAGTGGGATGGGGGGGCATGGACTGGATTGATCTGGCTTAGGATAGAGACACGTGGTGGGTTCTTGTGAGTGCGGTAATGAACCTTGCGGGTGCCATAAAATGCGGGGAATTTCTTGACTAGCTGACGACCTGTTAGCTTCTCTGGAAGGACTGTGCTGTATGGAGTTAGTTAGTTAGTTAGTTAGTTAGTTAGTTGAGGCATGCAGACAGTAGTGTGTCCTGCAGTAGTGTGTGGCACGAGCCAGCTGATCAGCCACAGTTTATAAACCTGCCCACACGGCACGCAGTGCTGCTGTGTAATTACTGATACTGACTGTCCGTAGTCCGCTGATCGCATTGCTTTGTTGCAAACAAGCTGTAGCTTCAGTTGCTGCCTTCACCTGCCGCTGACAGTGACACTCGGCTGACCTTGGGTACAGTCATATCGTTGTGTGGCCAGAATCAAGTTAGACAGTCAGGCAGTGCCATGGCTCAGGCGGTTAGACGCCGGCCTCTTACCGCGGAGGCCCGAGTTCTATCCCGGGTCAGTCCATGTGGGATTTGTGCTGGACAAAGTGGCACTGGGACAGGTTTTTCCCGAGTACTTCGACTTTCCCCTGTCAATTTCATTCCACCGGTGCTCCATTACACGGAAAAACGAAAAAAAAACTAATCATCTTCATCACAGTGTTGCACAATAAGCCTTAAGGCTGCGGTGCGTCCGTAGCATCTGCTGCGGGGCCCTTCACCTCAACAAAAAACCGACAGACAGACCTGTTATATTGTTACTCACTGTAGTAACGCGCTGACCTGCAGCACAGCAAGCTGTCACCGCCATTACTTACCCCTAAAAACGTCCACTGCCACTACCGGCCTCTCAGCTAACACGATTATATGTTGTGGCTCCCAGCATGCAACAGTACTGTGTACCGTCAGTAGCAGCTACAGTTTGTAGCCTCTAAGTAACGGTGTGTTCCGTGTCGTACACAAATCACAACTGCAGCTACACTAACAGTTATATGTTGTGGCTCCCAGCATGCAACAGTACTGTGTACCGTCAGTAGCAGCTACAGTTTGTAGCCTGTAAGTAACGGTGTGTTCCGTGTCATACACAAATCACAACTGCAGCTACACTAACAGTTATATGTTGTGGCTCCCAGCATGCAACAGTACTGTGTACCGTCAATAGCAGCTACAGTTTGTAGCCTCTAAGTAACGGTGTGTTCCGTGTCATACACAAATCACAACTGCAGCTACACTAACAGTTATATGTTGTGGCTCCCAGCATGCAACAGTACTGTGTACCGTCAATAGCAGCTACAGTTTGTAGCCTGTAAGTAACGGTGTGTTCCGTGTCATACACAAATCACAACTGCAGCTACACTAACAGTTATATGTTGTGGCTCCCAGCATGCAACAGTACTGTGTACCGTCAATAGCAGCTACAGTTTGTAGCCTGTAAGTAACGGTGTGTTCCGTGTCATACACAAATCACAACTGCAGCTACACTAACAGTTATATGTTGTGGCTCCCAGCATGCAACAGTACTGTGTACCGTCAATAGCAGCTACAGTTTGTAGCCTCTAAGTAACGGTGTGTTCCGTGTCATACACAAATCACAACTGCAGCTACACTAACAGTTATATGTTGTGGCTCCCAGCATGCAACAGTACTGTGTACCGTCAGTAGCAGCTACAGTTTGTAGCCTGTAAGTAACGGTGTGTTCCGTGTCATACACAAATCACAACTGCAGCTACACTAACAGTTATATGTTGTGGCTCCCAGCATGCAACAGTACTGTGTACCGTCAATAGCAGCTACAGTTTGTAGCCTCTAAGTAACGGTGTGTTCCGTGTCATACACAAATCACAACTGCAGCTACACTAACAGTTATATGTTGTGGCTCCCAGCATGCAACAGTACTGTGTACCGTCAATAGCAGCTACAGTTTGTAGCCTCTAAGTAACGGTGTGTTCCGTGTCATACACAAATCACAACTGCAGCTACACTAACAGTTATATGTTGTGGCTCCCAGCATGCAACAGTACTGTGTACCGTCAATAGCAGCTGCAGTTTGTAGCCTCTAAGTAACGGTGTGTTCCGTGTCATACACAAATCACAACTGCAGCTACACTAACAGTTATATGTTGTACAGCGATACTGTTCGGGTGGGGTTGGGGGGGGGGGTCGCTCCCTTTCCTTTGTGTGTTTTTGTGGTGATGTGCCTGATGATGGCCGTACGGCCGAAACACGTTGCGCATGGTTAGGTAAAGACGCATGTTCTTACAACGTAGCAGTGTTTGTCTTTTTTACTGGCCGCTTAATTCAGTGGGCTAATTTTTAAATTAAAGGTTTGTCGAAGAATGTCAGCGTTGAATGCTTAAGTTGGCATTACTGTTTTCTCACTCCTTACCGGTTAAGTCCTGCTGTGGCTAAGTAGCGTCTTACCGGTTAAGTCCTGCTGTGGCTAAGTAGCGTCTTACCGGTTAAGTCCTGCTGTGGCTAAGTAGCGTCTTACCGGTTAAGTCCTGCTGTGGCTAAGTAGCGTCTTACCGGTTAAGTCCTGCTGTGGCTAAGTAGCGTCTTACCGGTTAAGTCCTGCTGTGGCTAAGTAGCGTCTTACCGGTTAAGTCCTGCTGTGGCTAAGTAGCGTCTTACCGGTTAAGTCCTGCTGTGGCTAAGTAGCGTCTTACCGGTTAAGTCCTGCTGTGGCTAAGTAGCGTCTTACCAGTGGCGTAGCGAGCACTGACAATGGCCGCCCTGGCGGAAATTACGAACTTTAAAAAAATTACAATTACGTATTAAATTTCCTTTTATTTGTCTCAACAATTTAAAATTTGTTTAGCACAGGAAATCAAATTTTTTAATGGAAACAATTCATTTTGCCGCCCCTTGCAGTTTGCTGCCCGGGGGCGGCCGTGCCACCGGCCCTCCACCCCCAGCTACGCCTCCGCTCTTCGTATTGTCAGGCTGAATACACGACGCAAGACGCCGTCTGCAGTTCTCGAAGGAGCGTATGAATATCGTTTGTCTTCTGGGATGTACTTCGCTGTCTCCGCCTTCAGGGTAGAAGAGTCGAGGCAGCAGGTTCCTCCTAAACGTCGGCACATGTCTACAAAATTACAAGATCCAAGAGAAAGTAGTCTTAATTGTATTTTATTGTCAGACTTAATTTAATTCGACATAAAGCGCGTGTTCAAGTTCTACATTGTCGCGTTGTTCCTGCTGACTGTTGTAACCAGTCAGCGAGCAGCTGACAGCTCGGTCTGTAGGCTGCGACATATGCCAGTGGAAGTCTTCGGGCGCGGCCTGACGGCGATTGCTCCTCACTGGCGGCCCGCGACACCACTGCACTGCCTGTGTAGCCGTGGTGACAGTTCAAGGTCAGATTTGTACCGCCCTTAAGGCCATCACTGACGTCATAGGCTAGTAACGATTGTTCGTCGTCGTACTTGTACGCTGACGGACGGCTTGTTCGTCGTCGTACTTGTACGCTGACGGACGGCTTGTTCGTCGTCGTACTTGTACGCTGACGGACGGCTTGTTCGTCGTCGTACTTGTACGCTGACGGACGGCTTGTTCGTCGTCGTACTTGTACGCTGACGGACGGCTTGTTCGTCGTCACTAATTGTATTCGTGCTTGTGTTAGCAGAAACAAAGTGCGTGGGCGGGAAACTGAAAATCTCGTAAGCGGGTGACTCTTTCCCAAGTGTTGACAGTAATACTATATTAGAAGGTTGGCTGCACTTGCACGGTGCGCATTCGTGGCACTATATCGGGAAGTTGGTTCTGACCTCACAGAAAACACCGCATTGTCGTTTTCTAATATGAAGGCATTTCTTCTATTCTCTTTGCTCCTGTCAGTAGTTTTTGGAGTGTAATCGCACCTCGCTTCGCTTTTGTTTCCATCGTATCAGTTGGAGGCAAGTTTGCAGACACCGCGGTCTCCGGACCGCATTCCGGTTGGACAGATTACGTAATTTGTCATGAAGTGGAGACAAACAGCACAGGTGAATGCTGAGACGTCTAAGAGGTGGAAGTGGGCGGGAGAAATTCTTAATTTATGTTCTTTACCCGAGGAACCAAAGATACTGTAATGTAGCACGCACGGGTGAAGCTATGCGCAGTGTTGCCTGTCGAAATGTGATCAGTTGGGACGGGCTGGTATTCGGTAGGCCGCAGCTTCGAATTCCGTTCGTGTACCGTCCACCCTTACTAGTACCGCGCTTTGCCCACCTTATAATAGGCCACGGCAGCTTCCCGTAACGTGATGTGTTACTCGGCGATGCATAACCAATAACTCGTTAAACAATCAAGGACTTCTAGTCTCGGAGATCTCGCGGTGCAGTGTGCTGTGCGTCTTGGGGCCGTAGCCTAGCAACGGGCCGCCGTGTGTCGCACTCAGCGAGCCAGATAATGAGGTCATGAATAAACTGACGCCCGTCGATCACAGCCAACAGGTGTCTCTCTCTGACAGCGACAAATTGCACTAAACTGCTGACAACTGTGCGGCCCGAACTGCTTGTTTCAGCAGACGCCGCGTAACGCCACAGAGCGGCGTCTTTCTTCGCAAAGTGATGACAGTTGCTCAGCTGGTCATGAAATCATCCGCAGTTTATGCAACCCGCAGTGCCACTACCGCCTGTCCGTATCTTGAGCCAAATTAAACCGGTCCACGACATCCATTTGAATATTATCCTCCCATCTACGCCCAGGTCTTCCAAGTGATATCTTTCCCGTAGGTTTCCTCATCAAAGCTCTGTGTGCGTTTCTGTTCTCTCCTTACGTGGCACTTGCCCTACTCGTCTCATCCTCCGTTTTACCACCCAAACAGTACCCAGTGAGCAGTACAAACCATGAAGCCCCTCAGTGTGCAGTTTTCTCCAGTCTCCAGCTACGTCCTCTCTAGACCCAGTCTAGAACACCATGCTGTGTGCCGGTTGTTGGTTTTAATGATACGTTCTGCGTCGCACGGTGACAAATTCATTATGTGTCATGAATTGGGAAGGAACCTGTTGCAGTTTGTACCTTGCTCCCAAATCGTGAACCATTCCTGATACCCAGCTTGACGGGGGCCCACCTGTTGCAACTGTGTTACGTGTTGCTTGCTTGCTTGGTAGTTCATCCGGCTATCATTAACTTGACTACTGGCTTGTCGATCCAGGGTTCGAATCCCGGAAGTGGCAAGAGATTTTTTATTCCTTCTCTTCTCCAAAAACGCCCAGACCGGCTGTGAGGCCCCCTCCAGCCTCCTATATCGGGTACCGGCGTTCTGTTGTGGGGTAAAACGGCCGGGGCCTGAAGTTGACCACTCACGCCCGTCTAGTTCCGAGGTTAAGAGTGAGTGGACCCATACCTCGGCTGTCCTCAATACGTCGTCATGGCGTGCACAAGATCTTCACCTTTACCTTTACCATTAAATTGTAGCGACACCCACCATCTTTCCCTGAAAGATATTCAGATGAACAACACAGTCTTATGGTATATGACGCCTTGCTGATTGGTAATTTGTTGCCGACGTTTCGCATGAACTAGCAGCCTCCATGTTTACGGTAGTCGAAGAATAATGAGTTTCTGTGAGAATTGGTTGCACATTCTTCTATTTCGATTACCCTGGAGATGGGGGCAGCAAGCTGTTCCGAAACGTCTGTAACAAGCTGCCACTGAACACGGCGTCATCTCGCAGGACAGTGTAGTCTTCATCAACAGACTGCAGAACGTTGCCTTCAGTCGACCGTAAAAGCGTCGCAAAGTGTCGGCAGGTCTGCCAGGCAGTCCGAAGGCCACGCTCACGCCTGCTCGTGCAGCTTTCTTGTTGTGGTCGTGGCACGGGTCAGCACAGTTACAACAAAAGTTTGGCAAGTATTCGAATATTCTGGGATGTGACGCTGTGCTGTTGGGCGAGTGTTTCCCGTCGTTTCGAAGGAACATAGGGCCTCCATCTTAGATTCAAGTAGTCCGTCCCCGGTTCAAGAAGAACATTCGTTCTACACGCCGTGACCCTGAAGATGACACTACGTTCTTTCGAAACGTCTGGAAACACTAGTCCAACGACACAGCGCTACATCCCAGAAGACTTGAATCCTCAACGCCGCAGTGGACACGCCAAACCCCGCAACAGCTGGCAGTTCTCACCGTCCAATAAGCAGCTCCGTCACAGCGCCTTGACTTCTCTCAGTTTTCCCGTCAGCAGCAAATCCTTCCGTCTTCGGAACCGCACCGCAGCCCGCGGTTTCTCCTGGCATTTCATTCGTCAAAGAAAGTGAAATCTGCACCCAAGGCTGCGTGCAGTCACTTGTGTGTAACAAAAGGCCCCGCTCCCTCCTCCCAGGTACACTGGAACCTGCTGGTTGTGTGCAGATCGGCGTGGCTTGGCTCGGCTCTGAGGTATGTTGTCAGATGGTCATGGCGGTTGTAGCTGCTAAAGTGCTGGAGACTGGCGTCCTCTAGACTGCTATAGAACAAGCGTCGCGTTGGTAAAGGTAAAGGTAATGTTCTCCGTAGAACAGGCCATGAAGGCCCAGAGGGGAAGCAGAAGTATAGCTCTACTCTTTCTTTAACCCCGGCACTAGATGAGGGTGGGTGGTCAACTCCACGCCCCGGCCGATTTACCCCCGAGAAAGAGACCCGGTACCCATTGTACAGAAGGCTGGGTGGGCCCCAGGGCCGGTCTAGACGGGTGCTGAAAATCTCGCCCCCACCGGGATCGAATCCCCGGACCGTCGAGCTCGTAGCGAGTCGCTATACCGACTGAGCTATGTACGTTCGGAAATGTCAGTGACACTGTTAACACTGTTTTGAATTGTTTGTTTGTAATACGTGTCGTCGCGATTTTATGATAGCGGCCGAGTTGCATGAAACTTGCTGTCGGTTGCATAACCGTGCTATGTTCGTAATTACCAGCGGCGAGCCATCAACATGGCGTTACGGCGAAATGTTGGTGTTAGAGGCCCATGTGTCAATACCTGCTTACACGATTAACACGTTAATGTACAAAGTTTATACACGTTTACAAATTCAGGTTCCACCGCGCAGTAAACACACGGCCTCTCCATTACAAACACAGTACGGTTAATGCTGTTTATGGACATGATCGCTGTTTGTTGTAAGAATCATACAAGACACATAAGTACACTGTGTGGACAGAACGTAGGGGTTTTAATGTTGAAGCATGTGGTGTAATACGCACTTTTCTCGTTTCATTCCTCCCGTAAAGAATGCCACACATCCTTATGAAACATGTATGTGACATAACTCAGTGGAGAGGCGACATTAACGAAGTTTTGTGGAAATCCGCCAGTTGCCAGCCGCACGGCATTGCAAGCACCCTGTAGAAGGCAGTGAAGTCCACACCTCGATCACTTGGACGGTACTTCCACCTGGCGGATGTGCTGGTAGTCGTGCGTCACTTGTTTCCGGAAAGATCATTGGTCGGAGACAAGCTGCACAGTTTTGTTTTGCTGTGATTGGGTGGTGCAGTGAATGCGACAGTCAAAGCGGAACAAACGAGACTGGCGGTACTCTGTGAAGTCAGAGAGGACCTGATGGGCCCAACAGTTAGTGCGTTGTCATTCATTCATTCTGCAGTCAGTCTTACGACAGGTCCGTAGCCTCTTACAAAGCGAGTTCTCCACACAGTGCGATCTAGTGCTTCCTCTTTCTTCTCTCCCAGTACTTTAGTTTTCCCCTGTCAGTATCATTCCACCAATGCTCCATACTCATTCATTCAATTACCACCAACGCTGTATAATGTTTCTCTCCCAGTACTTCAGTTTTCCCCTGTCAGTATCATTCCACCAATGCTCCATACTCATTCATTCATCTACCACCAACGCTGTATAATGTTTCTCTCCCAGTACTTCAGTTTTCCCCTGTCACTATCATTCCACCAATGCTCCATACTCATTCAATAATCTACCACCAACGCTGTATAATGTTTCTCTCCTAGTACTTCAGTTTTCCCTGTCAGTATCATTCCACCAATGCTCCATACTCATTCATTCAATTACCACCAACGCTGTATAATATTTCTCTCCCAGTACTTCAGTTTTGCCTGTCAGTATCATTCCACCAATACACTAATACTCATTCATTCATCTACCACCAACGCTGTACAATGTTTCTCTCCCAGAACTTCAGTTTTCCCTGTCAGTATCATTCCACCAATGCTCCATACTCATTCATTCAATTACCACCAACGCTGTATAATATTTCTCTCCCAGTACTTCAGTTTTCCCTGTCAGTATAACTCCACCAATGCTCCATACTCATTCATTCAATTACCACCAACGCTGTATAATGTTTCTCTCCCAGAACTTCAGTTTTCCCTGTCAGTATAATTCCACCAATGCTCCACACTCATTCATTCATCTACCACCAACGTTGTACAATGTTTCTGTCCCAGTACTTCAGTTTTCCCTGTCAGTAAAATTCCACCAATGCTCCACACTCATTCATTCATCTACCACCAACGTTGTACAATGTTCTCTCCCAGTACTTCAGTTTTCCCCTGTCAGTATCATTCCACCAATGCTCCATACTCATTCATTCAATTACCACCAACGCTGTATAATGTTTTTCTCCCAGTACTTCAGTTTTCCTCTATCAGTATCATTCCACCAATGCTCCATACTCATTCATTCAATTACCACCAACGCTGTATAATGTTTCTCTCCCAGTACTTCAGTTTTCCCTGTCAGTATCATTCCACCAATGCTCCATACTCATTCATTCATCTACCACCAACGCTGTACAATGTTTCTCTCCCAGTACTTCAATTTTTCCTGTCAGTATCATTCTACCAATGCTCCATACTCATTCTTTCAATTACCACCAACGCTGTATAATGTTTCTCTCCCAGTACTTCAGTTTTCCCTGTCATTATCATTCCACCAATGCTCCATACTCATTCATTCATCTACCACCAACGCTGTATAATGTTTCTCTCCCAGTACTTCAGTTTTCCCTGTCAGTATCATTCCACCAATGCTCCATACTAATTCATTCATCTACCACCAACGCTGTATAATGTTTCTCTCCCCAGTACTTCAGTTTTCCCTGTCAGTATCATTCCACCAATGCTCCATACTCAATTCATTCATCTACCACCAACGCTGTATAATGTTTCTCTCCCAGTACTTCAGTTTTCCCTGTCAGTATCATTCCACCAATGCTCCATACTCATTCATTCATCTACCACCAACGCTGTATAATGTTTTCTCCCAGTACTTCAGTTTTCCCTGTAGTATCATTCCACCAATGCTCCATACTCATTCATTCATCTACCACCAACGCTGTATAATGTTTCTCTCCCAGTACTTCAGTTTTCCCTGTCAGTATCATTCCACCAATGCTCCATACCATTCATTCAATTACCACCAACGCTGTATAATGTTTTCTCTCCCAGTACTTCAGTTTTCCCTGTCAGTATCATTCCACCAATGCTCCATACTCATTCATTCAATTACCACCAACGCTGTAAATGTTTCTCTCCCAGTACTTCAGGTTTCCCTGTCAGTATCATTCCACCAATGCTCCATACTCATTCATTCATTACCACCAACGCTGTATAATGTTTCTCTCCCAGTACTTCAGTTTCCCTGTCAGTTCATTCCACCAATGCTCCATACTCATTCATTCAATTACCACCAACGCTGTATAATGTTTCTCTCCCAGTACTTCAGTTTCCCTGTCAGTATCATTCCACCAATGCTCCATACTCATTCATTCAATTACCACCAACGCTGTATAATGTTTCTCTCCCAGTACTTCAGTTTTCCCCTGTCAGTATCATTCCACCAATGCTCCATACTCATTCATTCAATTACCACCAACGCTGTGAATGTTTCTCTCCCAGTACTTCAGTTTTCCCTGTCAGTATCATTCCACCAATGCTCCATACTCATTCATTCATCTACCACCAACGCTGTACAATGTTTCTCTCCCAGTACTTCATTTTCCTGTCAGTATCATTCCACCAATGCTCCATACTCATTCATTCAATTACCACCAACGCTGTTAAATGTTTCTCTCCCAGTACTTCAGTTTTCCCTGTCAGTATCATTCCACCAATGCTCCATACTCATTCATTCATTACCACCAACGCTGTATAATGTTTTCTCCCAGTACTTCAGTTTTCCCTGTCAGTATCATTCCACCAATGCTCCATACTCATTCATTCATCTACCACCAACGCTGTATAATGTTTTCTCTCCCAGTACTTCAGTTTTCCCTGTCAGTATCATTCCACCAATGCTCCATACTCATTCATTCATCTACCACCAACGCTGTATAATGTTTTTCTCCCAGTACTTCAGTTTTCCCTGTCAGTATCATTCCACCAATGCTCCATACTATTCATTCATCTACCACCAACGCTGTATAATGTTTTTCTCCCAGTACTTCAGTTTTCCCCTGTCAGTATCTTTCCCACCAATGCTCCATACTCATTCATTCATCTACCACCAACGCTGTATAATGTTTTTCTCCCAGTACTTCAGTTTTCCCTGTCAGTATCATTCACACCAATGCTCCATACTCATTCATTCATCTACCACCAACGCTGTATAATGTTTCTCTCCCAGTACGTTCAGTTTTCCCTGTCAGTATCATTCCACCAATGCTCCATACTCATTCATTCATCTACCACCAACGCTGTATAATGTTTCTTCTTCCAGTACGTCAGTTTCCCCTGTCAGTATCATTCCACCAATGCTCCATACTCATTCATACATCTACCACCAACGCTGTATAATGTTTCTCTTCCAGTACGTCAGTTTCCCCTGTCAGTATCATTCCACCAATGCTCCATACTCATTCATACATCTACCACCAACGCTGTATAATGTTTCTCTTCCAGTACGTCAGTTTCCCCTGTCAGTATCATTCCACCAATGCTCCATACTCATTCATTCCATCTACCACCAACGCTGTATAATGTTTCTCTTCCAGTACTTCAGTTTCCCCTGTCAGTATCATTCCACCAAAGCTCCATACCATTCATATATCTACCACCAACGCTGTATAATGTTTCTCTTCCAGTACTTCAGTTTCCCCTGTCAGTATCATTCCACCAATGCTCCATACTCATTCATTCATCTACCACTCAACGCTGTATAATGTTTCTCTTCCAGTACTTCAGTTTCCCCTGTCAGTATCATTCCACCAATGCTCCATACTCATTCATTCATCTACCACCAAGCTGTATAATGTTTCTCTCCCAGTACTTCAGTTTCCCCTGTCAGTATCATTCCACCAAAGCTCCATACCCATTCATACTATCTACCACCAAACGCTGTATAATGTTTCTCTCCCAGTACTTCAGTTTCCCCTGTCAATATCATTCCACCAAAGCTCCATACCCATTCATAATCTACCACCAACGCTGTATAATGTTTCTCTTCCCAGTACTTCAGTTTCCCCTGTCAGTATCATTCCACCAAGCTCCATATCCATTCTATCCATCTACCACCACGCTGTATAATGTTTCTCTTCCCAGTACTTCAGTTTTCCCCTGTCAGTATCATTCCACAACTCCTACATCTCACACCACCAGCTGTATAAGTTCTCCCAGTACTCTCAGTTCCTTCAGTATCATTCACAACTCATACATTCATTCTACCACCAAAGCTGTATAATGTTTCTCTCCCAGTACTTCAGTTTCCCTGTCAGTATCATTCCACCAAAGCTCCATACCCATTCATATATCTACCACCAACGCTGTATAATGTTTCTCTCCCAGTACTTCAGTTTCCCCTGTCAGTATCATTCCACCAAAGCTCCATACCCATTCATATATCTACCACCAACGCTGTATAATGTTTCTCTCCCAGTACTTCAGTTTCCCCTGTCAGTATCATTCCACCAAAGCTCCATACCCATTCATACATCTACCACCAAAGCTGTATAATGTTTCTCTCCCAGTACTTCAGTTTCCCCTGTCAGTATCATTCCACCAAAGCTCCATACCCATTCATATATCTACCACCAACGCTGTATAATGTTTCTCTCCCAGTACTTCAGTTTCCCCTGTCAGTATCATTCCACCAAAGCTCCATACCCATTCATATATCTACCACCAACGCTGTATAATGTTTCTCTCCCAGTACTTCAGTTTCCCCTGTCTATATCATTCCACCAACGCTCCATACCCATTCACACATCTACCACCAACGCTGTATAATGTTTCTCTTCCAGTACTTCAGTTTCCCCTGTCAGTATCATTCCACCAATGCTCCACATCATCTACATCTACATGTTGCTCTTACCAGAAGGACAAACGGGCAAAGCCTGGGAACCTTAAAAAATGCAGTACTCTGTCGGAAATCTGGGAGCATTGGATAGCAAAGCACTTTCTCTTTTTCGTTCCCAGATGTTGTGTATCCTATCAGTGCTTTTATAGCGTGTAAGGGTCAGTCCGTGTGTATCGTGAAACACACGGACTGACCCTTATTTTTGATACTTACTTATTTCTTTGTGGTAGAAAGTTAGTGGTACTGTCATAACCGGTATTGTCCATGCATGCCTGCGTACAATTTATTTAACAATGGCAGGAAATTCGAAGAACAAAGAACTTAACGAATATATACTGAGCTGTGGGATGAAGGTGAACTCGTTTGTTCAATAAACTAGTAACAAATTGGCGTTATTTTGCACAGTGCCTGGTTACGGTCACTTTCCTTTCTGACGTGCGTCAGCTGTCAGTCGACTCACGTACCGCGCAATAAGAACAATAGAGCGCTACCCTCGATCCATAATGAAGGAAGTGCGCGACCCTCATTTCTAACTGGCCGTGGTGAGTGTCCGACCTTCATGACTATTGCACGCGGTCTGCATGCAGTTCCTGGCCCCGTGACCAAGATGTCTGCTACTCGCAAAGCCTGCATTATGTTCCCGTACTGTGTATTTGGTAGTTCGTTTACTTTGTACACTTGCTGCGCGAAGTACAAACCGAACGCCGCGTCCTTCCGTCCGTCTGTGACCTAGTGTAAGTTTTTTTAAAGGGCACCGCAGCAGATGCTACGGACGCTCCGCAGCCTTGAAGCTTATTGTGCAACCCTGTGATGAAGATGATTAGTTTTTTCGTTTTTCCGTATAATGGAGCACCGGTGGAATGAAATTGACAGGGGAAAGCCGAAGTACTCGGGGTAAAACCTGTCGAGCAAGTGTGAGTTTCGTGAAAATAGGTGCAGTGACAGTGACAGTGACAGTCATACTGTACGTAAATGACATTCTGCTGGTACTGTGCACAGTGACAGTGACAGTCATACTGTACGTAAATGACATTCTGCTGGTACTGTGCACAGTGACAGTGACAGTCATACTGTACGTAAATGACATTCTGCTGGTACTGTGCACAGTGACAGTGACAGTCATACTGTACGTAAATGACATTCTGCTGGTACTGTGCACAGTGACAGTGACAGTCATACTGTACGTAAATGACATTCTGCTGGTACTGTGCACAGTGACAGTGACAGTCATACTGTACGTAAATTACATTCTGCTGGTACTGTGCACAGTGACAGTGACAGTCATACTGTACGTAAATGACATTCTGCTGGTACTGTGCACAGTGACAGTGACAGTCATACTGTACGTAAATGACATTCTGCTGGTACTGTGCACAGTGACAGTGACAGTCATACTGTACGTAAATGACATTCTGCTGGTACTGTGCACAGTGACAGTGACAGTCATACTGTACGTAAATTACATTCTGCTGGTACTGTGCACAGTGACAGTGACAGTCATACTGTACGTAAATGACATTCTGCTGGTACTGTGCACAGTGACAGTGACAGTCATACTGTACGTAAATTACATTCTGCTGGTACTGTGCACAGTGACAGTGACAGTCATACTGTACGTAAATGACATTCTGCTGGTACTGTGCACAGTGACTGACAGTCATACTGTACGTAAATTACATTCTGCTGGTACTGTGCACAGTGACAGTGACAGTCATACTGTACGTAAATGACATTCTGCTGGTACTGTGCACAGTGACAGTGACAGTCATACTGTACGTAAATGACATTCTGCTGGTACTGTGCACAGTGACAGTGACAGTCATACTGTACGTAAATGACATTCTGCTGGTACTGTGCACAGTGACAGTGACAGTCATACTGTACGTAAATTACATTCTGCTGGTACTGTGCACAGTGACAGTGACAGTCATACTGTACGTAAATTACATTCTGCTGGTACTGTGCACAGTGACAGTGACAGTCATACTGTACGTAAATGACATTCTGCTGGTTCTGTGGACAGTGACAGTGACAGTGACAGTAATACTGTACGTAAATGTCATTCTGCTGGTACTGTGCACTGCATGACATGTGCACACAGTTCACTGCTGTGAACATAGCACAGTGACATTCAGCCGTTACTGAGGGGCACAAATCACTGTATATCCACTTTTGTTGGCACATTTATGTGAATGTCGGCACAGTGTTAATTCCACAAGTTCGGACTGTATTCCGGACGCCATATTAAGTTTGCAGTTCCCTGCGTTTTGCTTCTTTGGATGTTAGTGATCTGAATATACAATGAAAATTGTTAGCGTCAACTGGTCACGAGGCTCGTCAGACCATATGGATGTCAAAAATAATAGAGACTACATTAATTTGTACAACGTATACTTGAAACATTTTAAGTTGTGAGTCCTAAGTGAGTGACTTCTGTCTGCAGTAGACAACACGATATGTATAAAGTAAGTATACGTACTGTTGTCGACTCACAAGAACAGCTTTGACTTTAGCAGTGGTGTCACGAAGGGATGTCGCACCGTTAGATGTTATGACCTGTAACCGATGTCGTGCGGTTAAAAATGCTTGGGCTGAAATGCACTCGTGTCTTGTGCGTTCGAGTTAATACTGATATTCTCTGTTGTGTTTCGTCTGATTAGAGGTACAAATTAATTTGTATTAGGCTTTTTGTGAACTCAGCAACTGACAAATGGCGACCAGTGGGAAAGTGTACATGCAGTGATAGAGACTTGTGTTTTGACAGCCGTGTTGTTGCTGCGCTAGGGTAGCTCATGAGTCGTGGACAGTACTTCATTCTGTGTGGAAACTCCGTCGTTTCGGTCAGGAGAGGCAAATGCATTTCCGGAACATTGACACACTGGCAGTTCCGGGCCTTCAAGGTAATGGCGTGGCCCAGACCAGGCACCTTGCAAACGTCAGCTTGAAGACTAGAAGCGTATCCTGCTTTTGCAATTGTTGGTCTAAAGTAGTTCTGGTATAAAATTTGTGACTACACCAAATTTGTCACGTGATGCAGCTGTGACAGCACAGTAGGCTATGTGCACAGACAGCACAGTAGGCTATGTGCACAGACAGCACAGTAGGCTATGTGCACAGACAGCACAGTAGGCTATGTGCACAGACAGCACAGTAGGCTATGTGCACAGACAGCACAGTAGGCTATGTGCACAGACAGCACAGTAGGCTATGTGCACAGACAGCACAGTAGGCTATGTGCACAGACAGCGCAGTAGGCTATGTGCACAGACAGCACAGTAGGCTATGTGCACAGACAGCACAGTAGGCTATGTGCACAGACAGCACAGTAGGCTATGTGCACAGACAGCACAGTAGGCTATGTGCACAGACAGCACAGTAGGCTATGTGCACAGACAGCACAGTAGGCTATGTGCACAGACAGCACAGTAGGCTATGTGCACAGACAGCACAGTAGGCTATGTGCACAGACAGCACAGTAGGCTATGTGCACAGACAGAACAGTAGGCTATGTGCACAGACAGCACAGTAGGCTATGTGCACAGACAGCACAGTAGGCTATGTGCACAGACAGCACGGTAGGGTATGTGCACATACAGCACGGTAGGCTATGTGCACAGACAGCACGGTAGGCTATGTGCACAGACAGCGCAGTAGACTATGTGCACAGACAGCACGGTAGGCTATGTGCACAGACAGCGCAGTAGACTATGTGCACAGACAGCACATTAGACTATGTGCACAGACAACACAGTAGGCTATGTGCACAGACAGCAGGCAGCACAGTAGTCGCCATGATGTTCGTACCGGTCCGGCAGTCAGTTCCAACCACAGACACCCGCACGCAGTCTAATTAATGTTAGGCTGCTACGCAAAACAATTTGCGAAGAGCGACTTGATGAGTTTGACAACTCCGTCCATCTGTCCGTTCGACTCCCACCTGATGGAATTTCGTGGAATTTTGTATTTGGACTTCTTGCTAAAATTTGTCGGCACAAATTGCTGTTGGAAACAAACACGTTGCATGAAGACCTTTGTGTTGCTGTGCTGCAGTCTGTCGTCTTGACTGTTACGGACTGTGCAAGCTGAGGGCGAACAGACCGTCTGTGTAATAAACAGACGCACAGTGTTCTCGGGCCGCGCCTACGTCAGGCGGTTAGTCGTCAGCCTCTCACCGCGGAGGCCTGGGTTCGATCCAGTCCAGTGTGTGTAAGATTTGTTGCATAGTGGCACTGGGACAGGCTTTTCTCCGAGTCCTTCAGTTTTCGGTCTGCAGTTGGTTTTGGATTTAGTTTCGTTTTCCTGCCAAGTACTGCATTTAAATGTTGGGATGTTCCATACTTCAGAGGTCTACTCTCGTTGGGGGACGTCACGTGACTCGTGCCGACGAAATCGTATTTTTAATTAACCTTGGCAATGCGAATTGCCAGACGTTTCCTGACGAAGATTCGTATTGATCGAAGGGCGGTAGAAAATAGATAAAGGGTATTTTGTATGTAATTGTGTGTACTGTGGTGGTATTTTGTATGTAATTGTGTGTACTGTGGTGGTATTTTGTATGTAATTGTGTGTACTGTGGTGGTATTTTGTATGTAATTGTGTGTACTGTGGTGGTATTTTGTATGTAATTGTGTGTACTGTGGTGGTATTTTGTATGTAATTGTGTGTACTGTGGTGGTATTTTGTATGTAATTGTGTGTACTGTGGTGGTATTTTGTATGTAATTGTGTGTACTGTGGTGGTATTTTGTATGTAATTGTGTGTACTGTGGTGGTACTTGTACTGCATGTCGGTACAAGTCGGCAGTTCAATATGGCGTCCATTGCATTGTCTGCAGTTATAGGCGGTCTGCCACGTGGCAAGACGGTCACTAACTACGGACACAGACAGCAGACTGTCTGATGCACATGACAAGACGGTCACTAACTACGGACACAGACAGCAGACTGTCTGATGCACGTGGCAAGACGGTCACTAACTACGGACACAGACAGCAGACTGTCTGATGCACGTGGCAAGACGGTCACTAACTACGGACACAGACAGCAGACTGTCTGATGCACGTGGCAAGACGGTCACTAACTACGGACACAGACAGCAGACTGTCTGATGCACGTGGCAAGACGGTCACTAACTACGGACACAGACAGCAGACTGTCTGATGCACGTGGCAAGACGGTCACTAACTACGGACACAGACAGCAGACTGTCTGATGCACGTGGCAAGACGGTCACTAACTACGGACACAGACAGCAGACTGTCTGATGCACATGGCAAGACGGTCACTAACTACGGACACAGACAGCAGACTGTCTGATGCACGTGGCAAGACGGTCACTAACTACGGACACAGACAGCAGACTGTCTGATGCACGTGGCAAGACGGTCACTAACTACGGACACAGACAGCAGACTGTCTGATGCACGTGGCAAGACGGTCACTAACTACGGACACAGACAGCAGACTGTCTGATGCACGTGGCAAGACGGTCACTAACTACGGACACAGACAGCAGACTGTCTGATGCACATGGCAAGACGGTCACTAACTACGGACACAGACAGCAGACTGTCTGATGCACATGGCAAGACGGTCACTAACTACGGACACAGACAGCAGACTGTCTGATGCACGTGGCAAGACGGTCACTAACTACGGACACAGACAGCAGACTGTCTGATGCACGTGGCAAGACGGTCACTAACTACGGACACAGACAGCAGACTGTCTGATGCACGTGGCAAGACGGTCACTAACTACGGACACAGACAGCAGACTGTCTGATGCACGTGGCAAGACGGTCACTAACTACGGACACAGACAGCAGACTGTCTGATGTGGCAGCACATGGCAAGACGGTCACTAACTACGGACACAGACAGCAGACTGTCTGATGTGGCAGCACATGGCAAGACGGTCACTAACTACGGACACAGACAGCAGACTGTCTGATGCACGTGGCAAGACGGTCACTAACTACGGACACAGACAGCAGACTGTCTGATGCACGTGGCAAGACGGTCACTAACTACGGACACAGACAGCAGACTGTCTGATGTGGCAGCACATGGCAAGACGGTCACTAACTACGGACACAGACAGCAGACTGTCTGATGCACGTGGCAGATCGTGTCGAGGTTGCCACAGTAGTGGTGCTGACGTTTCAGGTCTTCGGATGTGAAGTTTGTAGCTGGGTGAATGGTTCCCGACGTTTCGAAGGATCGCAATGCCTTCATCTTCATGGGTTGGGGGGTCCAAGAACAGTGAAGGAATATTTTTCTTCTGCACCTCAACCCTTGACGATGAAGTCAAAATGTTCCTCCGAAACGTTGGGAAACAACCCAGCTACACAGCGTCACATTCCAACATTCCAGAATTCTCAGAATTAGTCCAATTTCTGTGTAGGAAGAAACAGTTTTGAGTCTTATTAACAATCTCACTGTTGAGCTGTCATTTGACGTCTGATGCTAGGGGCTTCGGGAATTATTCTGAGACGAGTTTCGAACTAAAGCCCGTCGATGTGCAGCACAACAAAACTGCCAGGTGACTGTCACTCTCTCCTGTCTGTCTTACGTTTTATCGATGGAACTTGGTATTTGGTCGATTTCCGGTATGTTATGTAGCATTGTAAGCTCGTAGGACTTTCAGACGTGCACATTAAAGTATGCAACTTGTAATATTCAGTAAATGTGACATGCTGCGTCTGCATTGTTTTATGACGAGTTGGACGACCCGGTTTCGAATCCCGGCAGAGGCATGAAGTTGTCCCTATGCCGCCATTCCATCTGGCATACCACGTATCCCCGTCCGCGGTCGAGGTTAAGAATGCCTTCGTGGAATGGTGCTTAGCTAAAACCGTGTCCACTGGTCACGGCTCTCTTGAGACCGCGCCTGCCTGTTCTGTCCGTGACGGAACGCGCCACTTTCACTGCACGAAAAATTGTGGCGCTGCGGGGCGAGTTATGTGGCAGTGCCGCGGTACACATAGCTGGGAGATTGTTAGTTACGTTACGTATTGAGTGCACGGACATTGCACAGTATACGATCACAGTGTAGTGGTCACTATATGTACCGCTATGTTTAACATTCACAAATTCTACGTTCTGCCCACACAGTGTATTTATGTGTTTTGTGTGGATCTCAGAACAAACAGCGATTATTTCACTATACAGCATTAACTGACTGGTTTTTATAACCGAGTGTTTACTGCGCGGTACGGACCGAATGTTTAAATACAATACAGTTCGTACCGCGCAGTAAACACACTCCGTCTCAGTTATACAAACCAGTCAGTTAATGCTGTACAGCTCGTACCGCGCAGTAAACACACTCCGTCTCAGTTATACAAACCAGTCAGTTAATGTTGTACAGTGAAATAATCGCTGTTTGTTCTGAGATCCACATAAATACAGTCCGTACCGCGCAGTAAACACACTCCGTCTCAGTTATACAAACCAGTCAGTTAATGCTGTACAGTCCGTACCGCGCAGTAAACACACCCCGTCTCAGTTATACAAACCAGTCAGTTAATGCTGTACAATCCGTACCGCTCAGTAAACACACTCCGTCTCAGTTATACAAACCAGTCAGTTAATGCTGTACAGTCCGTACCGCGCAGTAAACACACCCCGTCTCAGTTATACAAACCAGTCAGTTAATGCTGTACAGTCCGTACCGCGCAGTAAACACACCCCGTCTCAGTTATACAAACCAGTCAGTTAATGCTGTACAGTCCGTACCGCTCAGTAAACACACTCCGTCTCAGTTATACAAACCAGTCAGTTAATACTGTACAGCTCGTACCGCGCAGTAAACACACCCGTCTCAGTTATACAAACCAGTCAGTTAATGCTGTACAATCCGTACCGCGCAGTAAACACACTCCGTCTCAGTTATACAAACCAGTCAGTTAATGTTGTACAGTGAAATAATCGCTGTTTGTTCTGAGATCCACACAAAACACATAAATACAGTCCGTACCGCGCAGTAAACACACTCCGTCTCAGTTATACAAACCAGTCAGTTAATGTTGTACAGTGAAATAATCGCTGTTTGTTCTGAGATCCACACAAAACACATAAATACAGTCCGTACCGCGCAGTAAACACACTACGTCTCAGTTATACAAACCAGTCAGTTAATGCTGTACAGTGAAATAATCGCTGTTTGTTCTGAGATCCACAAAAAACACATAAATACACTGTGGGCAGAACGTAGAATTGTTGAATGTTAAACCTGGTGGTACATATTGTGACCATTGGGCTTTAAAGGGTTAATACCCTTATCGTTATGGGGATCTCTAACAGTACGGCGAGATATGAAGTTCGTACAGAATTTTAGTGACTAGGGACGGTCCGGGGTTCGAGTCCCGGAAGCGACAAGATATTTCTCTTATTCAAAGCCGTCCAGACCCAGTTCTCTAGACAATGAGCACTGGGGTCTCTTACCACGGGGTTAAAGCGGCCAAGTCATGAGGCTGAACACTCATCCCATCTAGTGCCGAGGTTAAGAATGAGTGAAACTGTGCCTGCATTCCCCATACGCCTTTATGGCGTTCACAGGGACGACTTTACCTTTACGTATCATCATCGACCGTACTGTATGTATCCACATGCAGTGCAGTTCTGTAATGGAGGGTATCCTCCATGCTCCCATACGCCCACGTGGAATGTACCCGCAGACCAAGCACTGACCTCCACTTTCTCTGCACGAGGCCAGACACAAAGGGCATGGCGTGCATTGGTTACACTTTGGCACGTCGTTGCCGTGTTTCCTTCTAGTAAGTTCTGCTTGTGCTTGTAGTTCGTTATACGTGCCTGGCCAACGTGCGGCACTGGGTCACCTGAATAGTGTTACTAACAGTTTGACAAACATAATGTAGTCGGTCTACAGACCGTAATGTGGCAACTTTATTGGCACAGACAATGTTTGCAGACTGCAACTCGTCACTTTAAGACAGCACACAGTAAACCTATCTTTATGTGTGTTTTAGCCAGTTTAGTAATGCCTACTACTTTGTCATTCAACCGCACTTTTAGCGTAACTTACTGTTTGTAAATAACGGCGTTCTAGATATATGTACACACGTGCGGCCCTCAGGCGAGTCTTTAAGGAATTATGTGGCCCTCCTGTGGGTTGAAGTTGGCCAGCCCTGATTAAAAGATGAATATTTTAAAATTATATTTCCTTCTGTAATACGCAGAATATCGTCATTATGGAAATCACCGCAGTGGTTTCGTGGACACGCTCTGTAGACGATGCGTACCCTAAGATGGTAAACGTAAAGTTGTCCCTATTCACTCCAAGAGGGGGAATAGAGGTATAGCTCCACTCATTCTTAACGTTTGGGACTATATAGAGGTAAGTGGTCAGCCTCACGCCTCGGCCGTTTTACCCCCGGTAAGAAACCCGGTATCCGTTGAATAGGGGGCTGAGTGGGCCCCATAGAAGGTCTAGACGTTTTAGAGAAGAGAAAAATCTCTTGCCGCCACCGGGATTCGATCTCCGGACCGTCGAGCCCGTAGCATAGTCGCTATAACGGCCACGCGATCCCGCGTGCTGTAGGGCTGTACTTCGGGGGGGGGGGGGGGGGGGGGGCTCACAGCCTATTTTCAGTTGCACAAAGATGTCGTGTTTGAGAAAGGTGCCAGATGTACTGTGGTTGGCTTAGCGAGTGCGTGGCGCTTCACAGGTCCTGACACTGGGGTATGTTTAGGTGTATTCTGTTGGTGTTTATGGTGTACTTACTTTATGACGTGTACTTATTTATGACGTGTACTTAACTTTATGACGTTACTTTTGACTATTACTTTATGACGTGTACTTACTTTATGACGGTTGTACTTACTTTATGACGTGTACTTACTTTTGCGTGTATTACTTATGACGTGTACTTACTTTATGACGTGTACTTACTTTATGACGTTACTTACTTTATGACGTGTACTTACTTTATGACGTGTACTTACTTTACTGTACTTACTTATGACGTGTACTTACTTTATGACGTGTACTTACTTTATGACGTGTACTTACTTTATGACGTGTACTTACTTTATGACGTGTACTTACTTTATGACGTATGTACTTTACTTTATTTGACGTGTACTTACTTTATGACGTGTACTTACTTTATGACGTGTACTTACTTTATGACGTGTACTTACTTTATGACGTGTACTTACTTTATGACGTGTACTTACTTTATGACGTGTACTTACTTTATGACGTGTACTTACTTTATGACGTGTACTTACTTTATGACGTGTACTTACTTTATGACGTTGTACTTACTTTATGACGTGTACTTACTTTATGACGTGTACTTACTTTATGACGTGTACTTACTTTATGACGTGTACTTACTTTATGACGTTGTACTTACTTTATGACGTGTACTTACTTTATGACGTGTACTTACTTTATGACGTGTACTTACTTTATGACGTGTACTTACTTTATGGGCGTGTACTTACTTTATGACGTGTACTTACTTATGACGTGTACTTACTTATGACGTGTACTTACTTTATGACGTGTACTTACTTTATGACGTGTACTTACTTTATGACGTGTACTTACTTATGACGTGTACTTACTTTATGACGTGTACTTACTTATGACGTGTACTTACTTCATGACGTGTACTTACTTCATGACGTGTACTTACTTCATGACGTGTACTTACTTCATGACGTGTACTTACTTCATGACGTGTACTTACTTCATGCGTGTACTTACTTCATGGACGTGTACTTACTTCATGGCGTGTACTTACTTCATGGCGTGTACTTACTTCATGGCGTGTACTTACTTCATGGCGTGTACTTACTTCTGGCGTGTACTTACTTCTGGCGTGTACTTACTTCATGGCGTGTACTTACTTCTGGCGTGTACTTACTTCTGGCGTGTACTTACTTCGTGGCGTGTACTTACTTCGCTGGCGTGTACTTACTTCGTGGCGTGTACTTACTTCGTGGCGTGTACTTACTTCGTGGCGTGTACTTACTTCATGGCGTGTACTTACTTCATGACGTGTCTACTTCATGCGTGTAGTTACTTCATGACGTGTACTTACTTCATGACGCTTGTCAACTTTATTGTGTTACAATAGCGTCCAGTGGATCATCAACTGCCAGGGATTTGTAAGGAAGCGGTTCTGCCCGCAGTTTGTTCTTGTTCTTCGCCAGAGCGGCAGTGTCAGCTGTCACACAGACATGTGTCGGCTGTCACACAGACATGTGTCAGCTGTCACACAGACATGCAGGGTGTCCTTGGGCGACTGAAGAGTTTGCAGGAGAGTGGAAATACTTCCGTGCCGTGTTCTGATACTGGTGATGTCTATTTTAATTGTTTAACGACACTAAGTAGACTGAGCTCTTCAGTTTTAAGTATCAATGTCTCGGGTTTCCGTGGTTAGTCACCCTTAAGGGGCGTTGTCTGTCTGTCTGTCTGTGTGCACTCCGTTGCTAAGTAGCTGTTATTTCTGTGTTCACAGGCCAACAGTACTACTTCACCAACTTCCAGCAGCCGCCATCGCAGCCACAGTACGAAAACTACTTCCAGCCTCGAACCCCGGACCCATACAGTCCTTACCGGCCATCCCCCTTCCAGCTGCCCGTCAGCAACGTCGCGCCGCAGTCGTTCTCTGCTTTCCAGCAGGGCGGTGAGCTGTACCGACAGCGCGCACCGTCCTTCCTGGATCAGATCACTTTGACTCCCGGTGGCTTCTCCAGAGATCAACGACTGCTTCAGGCCTACCCCTCGAACCTGAACCACCCCTCATCCACCTCTGTCGCGCCTCAGGCTTACCCCTCAAACCCTCCCATCTTGCAGGACTTTCCATCTGAACCTGATGACCTGGGTCTGAGCACCTTCGTGGACCAGAACTTGGAAGTCGACCAGAGGCCCACAGAGGATCCCAAGTCGATAATCAGACCCAGACAGAAGAATCGGACAGGAGACTCGACGCTGAGGCGAAAGCCGGTCACACGCCCCCAGGCTGGTTCACGGGGCAACTTTCTATCTCCTCAGAAGATTCGGAGTGAGGTGACGGGTGAGATACTCAGAAGTGTTCCCCAAGAGGGTGACACCCGGTCCCAGTTGCAGTACCCTAGCACGAGCTCGCCCCGAACACGCGGGCGGTTCTCGCCCTCAACAAAGGCACCTAGCAAGGTGCGACAGTTCCATATCAGACCCAGCAAGGTGACCTTCACGCCCAGGAGGCCGCTTTGGCCCACATCTCCTTCAGATGATGACGATCCCCGTGGTCTTGAGGGTTCTGATGCATCTGTAGAGGACTCTGCATACACATCAGATAGTTCTAAGGTCTCTGAAAACCCTGCAGATATTTTGGAAGTCCCTATACACCCAGCAGATAGTTTTAAGGGCTCTGAACCCCCATCACATAGTTCCGAGGTCTCCGAACACCCAGCATATAGTTTTGATATCTCTGTACACCCAGAAGATAGTTCTAAGGCCCCTGTTCACCCAGCAAATAGTTCTGAGCTGTATGGCTCTGAGGTAGTCCATAGTGAAGGGAACGAACAACATGTTGCAGAAAACTCCACACTAAATCTGGACTCAAACGAAGCCACAACTCTGCTACAAGATGATCAGAGTGACAGAGCTTTGCTTGTGAAGGGACACACAGAAAGCACAGACATTGATCCCGTCATGACCACACTGCGTGATGAGCCTACCACATTGTCAGAGGAAGACAAAGCACCTGAAGAACGTATCCACGGCAAGGAGAATAACAGCAACACGTATGAAGTCCTGACAATGAACCCAGGGCACACTTTAGTTGAGGAAGACAACTTCCAGGGTTTTGTTGACAGTGTTCTAATTGACACAACCGATAGTCCTCAAGTGCATAATATTTCAGAAGAAACAGCAACTGAAGAGACTCTGGGCGAAACCACTCTGAAAACACTACAGAGTGCTGTAGAATCCACCGAGGAACCAGCAGATGTTTCTGTAGCAACAACATCCACTTCCAAACCACTGGACGCTTCCGTGGTAACCAGCCAGGCTTCCAAACTCTTGGGCATTTCCTTGGTAACAACTGTTGATTCCAAACCGCTGGGTGTCTCTGTGGTAACCACGAAAAGTGTCATAAATGGTACAATGTTCGCAGTTCCATCGGTAGCTCCACCCATACTGGAGCAGATGGCAACTCCAGTATCGGCCAAGGAGCAGCCAGAATCAGTGCATCCAACAGAGAGCTGGGTGGTCGTTGCATCTGTACAGACGAGCAGAAGTGTGTCTGGGGCTAGATTTCTCCCATCAAGTGCAGTGAAGCAAGAAGAGAGGCCCCAATCTCTATCAGGAAAGACACTACCAAGTTCGAAACCCACTCAGAGCACAGAAAGCATTATTGACAAGCTGTACCGGGTTGAGTCTGAGTTGTCAAGTGGGATATTGACTGGGGGCTTGAGACCAGAGGGCAAGAAGCTGCAGCTAGAGGTGCTCACTGATATGACAGACACCAACACATCCACTGCTGCACCCACTCCCACTACTACATATAAGTCGCCTGTATTCATACGCAAGTTCATGCCCCATTCAAACAGAACAACACCGAAACCAAACAAACTTGATGTCCTCTTTGATTCCATTCCTATGGATGACTTGTCACGTTTACTTCCCCAGGGATTCAAACAAAGGAATCCAACAAGTCGTCGTACCACAGTTCCTCCCACAACACATGTCGAAACAGTTGACTACCCTCAAGGTGACGAACCGGTAAAGCCCAACATCACTAGCAGCAGATCATCTGGACTTGGCAGTGCAAGGAACAAGATCAAAGTGGAAGATGTCAGCTCAGTAGGAAAACCGCCCAAGAAACTGGAGGATCTTTTCAGCAGAGTAAAGTTTGATGACATCATGGCTTTCTTGCCACCAGGATACAACCATTCAGCGGAAGACTCAAACTCGATGACAGGGAAACCAAGAGATGTGGAGGGCTTTCTCAGCAAGGCAAAGCCAGTAGATGTCAGCAGTTTCCTGCCATCAGGGTTCAAACTACCAGCAGAAGAGCCAACCTCAACGACATCAAAGCCTAGAGATGTGGAGGGCTTGCTCAGCAAGGCAAAGCCATTAAATGTCAGCAATTTCCTGCCACCAGGGTTCAAACCACCAGCAGGAGTACCAACCTCGACAGCAAAACTTAAAGGTTTGGAGTCCTTGCTCAGCAAGTCACAGCCAGTAGATGTCAGCGGTTTCCTGCCACCAGGGTTCAAACTACCAGTGAAAGAGCCAACCTCAACGACATCAAAGCCTGGAGATGTAGAGGCCTTGTTGAAAAAGGCACAGCCAGTAGATGTCAGTGCTTTTCTGCCACCAGGGTTCAAATTGGCAACCACGACTCAGAAATCTGATCCTCAGTTAGTCAGTGATATTGGCACACTGCTGCCATCTGGCGTCATTGAAGAGAACTCAACTATTAAGGTGACAACACCCGCTGACATGTTCAGAGTGAAGTTCCCTACACGAACAGGTGTGACGCGGAAACCTCTGGCGCAGACACATAAACCTGTCCAGGGACCGGGTGTTCCAAAACCCAAGATCAGCTCAGGGTGGCCCACAAGGTAAGACATAGCTGTATTTCCAGTCAAGCCACCTGCATCATTTATGCTACCCATACTGGATGGGAAAATCATCACATTTCTAATACAAGGTTGTAAAAAAGCACTGTGGAGTTACTCGGTGAGATTCTTACGGTGGTCAGTGTCAAGACTGGTCGTGTTTGAGAGTGAAGGATTCTGTGATTAAATTAAACTGGGATACACTGGTGCAGACATTTAGGTTTGCAGTTGCTTTTGAGTGAGATAGGCAGGTGGGCTGTAGTCCTTTAAATTATAATTCTGGTCCTTGGTGCTGAATCACATACACACTGAACACAAGTGTCACAGACTGTAGGGGGCTTGGCAGTAATAAAGAGCAATAGTGGCTGAATTTGTAGTGAAAAAGACAGTAGTGGCATATCTGCTGCGGAGAATCTTGCATCTACAGGTAATGTGTTTCAGGCACACTGTACTGAAAGGTACAAGTACTTCCAGAGGCTTAGTATTTTAATGAGAAGAACATAAGTCAAGGATGTTGGTAGTGGGGTCTTGAAGAAGATGTTTGGGCCCAAGAAGGAGGAAGTAACAAGAAACTTCAGGAAACTGCATAATGAGGGGTGTCATGATTTGTACTCCTCACCAAATATTATTAGAGTGATCCAGTCAAGAAGGATAAGATGATTGGGGCATGTGGCATATATGGGGAGGAGAGAAATGCACACAGGATTTTGGTGGGGAAACCTGAAGGAAAGAGGTCACATAGAAGACCCACATGTAGATGGGAGGGTAATATTAAAATGGATTGTAGAGGAACAGAATGGAAGGGCGTGGACTGGATTAATAAGGTTCAGGATGGGGACAAGTGGTGTGCTGTTTTGAATATGGTAATGAGCATTCACATTCCATAAAATGCAGGGAATTTCTTGACTGGCTGGGGGGCTGTTAGGTTTCCTAGGGACTCTGTTCCATGTAGTTCCTTAGTTACGCACTTATCTGCAGAATTTTAATTTCCGGCTGCACTCTGAGCCTGGTCAGAAAGGTAACAAGATGAATCTGTGTGCATTGGTAACCATGATAACAGCCATTACCTTCACAGGTTTATTAATGTAGATCAGAAGCTGACTGCAGTTGTCATTTAGAATATGTTTCCATTCAATGTTCAAGATGTGATCCATCTTGGCAGCTTGGTCAGATTATAATTTTTCCAGTTAAAACACACAGTCCACAATCAAACACAATAATTTAGTGTGTTCACAGCAGATGTCGCACATCAAATATTTATTTGTGTGGTCAACTAACACAATGAACTGAGGTTATGTCTGATACTGTTCATTTTGGAATATTTTTGTCTTTCAGATTCTGATAGTCTGGGTTGTGACATCATGTACTCTGTTAAGTGGACATCAGTCTTTTGCAGATAGCATGTTCCTTCAAAGTGTCGGTATTCACCTACAAATCTACACATTGTCATGACCCACAATACACGTATACCATCTGAACACTTGTTACCATGAGAACCTGAAACCTCACTTCAGCACCATTTGATCCCACCAAAAGTAATCAAGCAGAGAAGTGTATAAACCTATAATCATGCCTGAATTTTTTTGTAATTAGAAGATGACAGATTGAGGATGACTGGTAACAAAGCGGTGATAACAGTGTGTGGACATTACCTGACTGCAACCTGTTACAGGGCCACAACTGAGTTCACTGGCTGGCCTACACCGTCCACCACGCCCATCTCCCTTGAGAAACTACTGGAGATGGCCAAGACACAAACAACAACCAGCAGCAGCAGCACGACCACCACAACCAGTACCACCACCACCACCAGCACCACAACCACTACTACCACCACGCCACGTCCGACAACCCCAGGAGTGTGCACAGAGGACTGTGACGTGGCAGGCACTGTGAAGTTGGTGGGGGGTGTCATGTGGGTGCCAGAGTTGCTGGACCACAACACAGAAGAGTGGCAGGACCTGGCCAGTGAGGTTCAGGGGCAGGTGCGTCGTTGATAACAATGGTCTGGTCGGTATTGCAGGTCGTATATTGTCATGTGGCAGGGAGATTAGTCAGTGCATTAGGAAGGATGGCACTCGCCTGGAGGGACTAAGGAAAACCTCACATTATCTTATAGTCTCCTCTAGATGAAGGAAAATTATTTGTGTAACATAGTTGGAAGGTTCATTTGCTGGGCAGTAGCACAGACCAGGTGAATGTGTGGAATGAGAAAAGAGTGGAGGGTTTTCAGAAAAGATTTATATGTACTTGGTGGCCATACTGCAGGCTGATGTCACGAATATCAGAGTAAAGTCACAAACAGATCTTAGGTGAGTCAGCTTCCATACATCCATACATCCATTGAAAGTCACAGTTACATGAGATTGGCTGCTCGTAAGGTCAGATCTAAATGCAGGTTTTTATGTTGGCATGACTGAACTTTCAATTTATAAAAATCACTATGTTACATATTTGCCTCTTGAATAATTCATTGGCTGTTTTTCCAGTCAGTTTGTTAATTATATTAAATCAAAGAAATTAATTGTGAAGTTATGAGCTGCTGCAGTATAGGGCCTTGTGGTGGTGGCATGTGGTCAGTTCACAATACCTGTTGTTTCAGCTTGAGACCACATACCGTAGGTCAGACTCACTCGGCAAGTGGTTCAGGAAGATCAGAATCGACTCCTTCAGGTAAGTTATACATTTATTGTTCCACAGCTGATATTCCATACCTGGATGCATAAATAATTTTTGTTACATTTCTACTATATTGTAATATATTTCAGATAACTTTGTAGACTTATTTTGTATTGTGTAACAATTCGTGTAAGAGAATTTGTTTTGGAGAAGACTGTTAAATTTGTTTGAATTTAATCTAATGAACTTGGGGTTGTATTGGATCAGTATGAGCCAAAATTAAATTATCCCAATAACTTGAATGTACTCTGCCAATACCAAATTGCATTGAATGCAGTTCTTACTGAGATGAACATGCTGTTACACCTGACAGTGATGGTGCCAGTGTGAATGTAGCAGACGCTGGGAAAGGTGTGGGCAGTGTCCTGGTGGACTACTTTGTGGAGCTGACAGATGTTGGACGTCGTGTGGATACCCAGGATATGAAGAGACTGTTTCACAACAGCCTGTCAGAAGATCCTGATGTTGTCAGCAGTAGACTGCAGTTGGGCAGATTCTTGGTCGATCCGAAGTCTACCGACTTCATAGGTAAGTTAACTGACTCAGTAGGGACAGATGTTAGGGCTTTGTGTTGACAGTGATGGCCATTGGGATTCCACGGAAAGTAACTTCTTTATCGGTCAAATAAAGGAAAGATCTTGTGCTGTGGATCCAGTGTGAGGACCACGCAGCCATTCACCTAGTCAACCAGCTGATTAGTGTCTGTGAGTCTGTGTGTAACCAGCTCCTCCTTTGTTACCTCTGATGCTCTTCAGATGTTTCTGTGCCTTTATGTTTCAGTGTTAGCAAAACAGGTGGTACCAACTGTGGGATATGCAGATGAGGATGTGTTCTTGCCACAGTGGGCGATTGCTGGAATTGTTATTGGATTGGCCTCACTTTTGTTTGTCATCATTTTTGGTGTCTCTGTTGTAAGTAACAAACTTTTTATATTATGGGGTAGGGTTGAACCTGCGTATGTAGAGACCAGAGACAGCAAGTATTCAGGTCTTCTGGAATGTGACACTGTGTCATTTGGTGAGTGGTCAGACTGCTTGACCTTCGAGGGTGAAGGCACTGTGAATCTTCAAAACGACAAGAAGTATGTGCCTAACAATTTAACATGACACCCCAGAAGACGGGAATCATCATTTGTAAACATGCAAGCATGTGTTACTTCTCTTCTGGGGTGCCACAATATGTAGTTTGGTAGACAGGTACCAACATTCTGCAAATATGCTACCACCATCTTCAAGAGTCTGACTCTTCTGTCTCCACCCTGAAGATGGAGGTAACAGGTTCGACCAAAATGTTTGTGCCTATGTACCTGGTGTCATGTGCTGTAAGACTGATCTCTGCACTCACTGCTCTGGGATCAACACAAGTCATATCGGTAGTGTACAATGCCACTGCACCCTAAATGTGTGAAGGTGAAACTGACAGTGGATCAGTGGGTCTGACTGTGCTGTGTGTCTCTGCAGCTCGTGAACCGCAATAAGAACAACAAGAAGAAGTCGCCCACTCCTTTGACTGAGGACATGCTGAATGAATTAAACAAGAATCACATGGGTGGGCTGGACAACTGTGGGGCAGATGACCTGTACAACATGGATGATGTGTGGAATGACAAGCCTCCAAAAAAGGTAACTTTGACCCTCCTTTGATAGTTGTGACATGTGACAAGTTTGATGGTATTGATCAGGCACTGAATTGTCATTGTCTTAGGCATACTTAAGTACATGTAACGGTTCAGTAGGTGGATCTACATCCATGATCAGGTGAAGGTAATTTTATGGAGCTATTCTGTTCAATTTGCTAGATTGAGCTAATCTCTGTCCCTGGATTACCTTACTAATGGGTCCAACAGAATGCATTTCATAATGCAGGTAGTCCTCACTTAACATTGCCACAAGTGCCATTACATTCACTTTAATGTTGACAGATTTTAATGACCAAAGATTCCATGAACATTGCCCAGATTCTGATGAAGGCTGTTTTACTGGCAGCTGGAGGGACCTTCAGTGGCCAGACTGTGGGTGTTTTAATTAGTTCTTATGGGCAAAAATGCTCAATTCTGTGTTTTGCTGTACATTGTGATTTTCAGGAATTTATCCCCACCAGTAAATGAGGACTTAACTGTATTACGTTCACCTGACAGCAGAATCAGTCGGCTACCAAAACATTGTGGGAATTAAGTATGCCTCTGTGTACAATATGGTGTTTTTGTGAGTCGGCTAGTATCGTAATCCATTAAAGCTTTTCTGTATGTCCAGTGTTTATGTTAACGTAGTCAGTCTGTCAGTCAGTCGTAGCTGTTTCTACAGAATGTGCCCTGACAGTGTGCACTTGATTCTTCAAGTTAAAATGCAGTAGTTAGTGGAATAGTAGTCAGTTACGTTTTAAACATGGAGATGGGTTGCAAAAACAGGCCAGAAATTTAATTTTTAAGATGTTTGGTGTTCAAACAGTTGTGGGCCCATTCACCCTGCACTTAGTAGCTCTGTGTCTCCTGTGGCAGCCAGGTGACTTATAGTGTGGAATTTTGCTATAACTTGACTATCAGTAGCTGAAGATTCAGGTCGTCTGGGATGTGACGCTGCTTCATTTTATGAGTAGATCGCAACGTTTTGAAGGCGCTGTATTGCTTTGGAACGTCAGGAACTGCAACCCAATGATGCAGTGTCACATCCCAGAAGACTTCAATCTTCAGCAACAGTGTGGTGAGAACCTCAAATCTCGTAGTAATCAGCTTCATTGGTTCCATTACATAACCAGAGCACAAGTTCTGTGTTCATAACATCACATTCACTCAATTTATTCAGTTCTTATATTTGTTCATCTTTGATCAAAGCATTGTCTTGCCTCAAGACTTAATTGCATATTGTTCATGCAGAGTGACAGACCAGTTGATACAGCATTTTGAAACAAGTTTTTCACTTCACAGAGATTATCGGGCTCTCTGCAGGAGAACAGCATGTCAAACCTATATGACAGCTGGCGGTCAGAGTGGAACGGCTACTACTACAACGCATACTATGGGAACGGTAATGCTGGTAGCAGCACAAGTGGATATTCACGAAGGCGTTCAGATTATGACACCAACTTCTGAATGGTACTGAAGTAGCGGTGCGTACTTGCTGCAATGTGGCTGCGCAGTGCAACACAGTCAGGAGTTACTGAGTCACTGTGCTACCGAGTGTATTTCTTAGTGGACGATAAATATGTCATTATGTTGCTCCACAAGACACATTGCATTCAAAGTACAAGCTATGTATCTTGGTTACTGTCTTTTGGAATGTGTAGTTTGGTAGATATGTACCAACATTTTTGAGTCACCTGATGTGTTTCTTCTACCCTGATGGTATACCAAACTGCAGAAGGTCTTGTCACCACTGTGAGTACCATATATCTCGCAGTACGTACAGGTTACCCTAAAAGTCGCTTTACTGAGATATGCCTGTTCCAGGAAGGCACTTCTCTACTTATAACCATCCACCAGCAAATATAAGCCACAGCTGACAAAAACAAGAACTAGTGTAACCACAGTGTCGCCAACTCATGCAAATAAAAGAAAACTTAATGCAAGTGAAAATAATCACAGTTAAGTATTTCACTGTCATGGTAAAGCAACTTCTAGGTAAATCTCCATGATTTATCTCTATGAATTAAAAATGGCTGTAATTTTATGTTGTGCGTTTTGCAGTATTTATCAGTGTTTTGTGTTGGACGGCAAGCTAGTGTAACATCTGTTGTCTTACTGCTGTGGAGTAAGGCCGTAACTCTGGAGAAGGGAGAGAACTGTGTTTGTTTTAATTATACTGTCCATTACTAAGATTATATAGCATAAAGGATAGATGAATGAAATATGAGTATGGAGCATGGTATGATAATGACAGGAGAAAATCCAAAGTACTCTGGGAAAACCCCATCCCAGTGCCACTTTCTCCACCTTAGATTCAACATAGACTGGCCTTGGATCAATCCCAGGCCTTTACAGTGAGAGACCAACAATTAACTGCCAATTATCTGGACTACAACAACCTTGTGTTTGATTGTAATGTGTTGGCAGGCTCAGCTGTACTTACTGAGGTCTCGTCTCGCTATTCTGTGTGCAGTCAGATATGTGGCGGTAGTGCAGTCATATTGACCGTTTCCTCTTTACAGTAGACAGTTGCTCTTACGGTAACAACATTCCAATCATTGATGAGCTTACCACGGCACTCCACATTCAGCATTTGCCATAGGTTATGCCTCTGTGCATGGTAGAACACATTGTGAGTCTTTACTTCAGAGGTTACTTTTAAAGTAACATTATGAAGCATACCAGATCCAATTACAGCAAAGGTTGCATCCCTTGCACTGAAATTTAGTAACAAGGAAGCATAAATTCACGTGCAAGCACACGCGGCAGATAAACTTTTGCCCTGGACTGTATTCACCTTGGGAGGTCAGAACAAGGTGGAGCCTATTACTGTGAGGATATGCAACCCATTGTTGTTAAGGAACATCTGAGCGTTTTGTCCATGCTAATGAACTGTAAACACCTGCACATAACTTAAATTGAAAAGTTATTATTGCCTACAGCCGGTACATAATTACAGTAGTTGGGGATATTTCACTGAATTGAAAGCTTGTGAAGAGACTGGTGTACTGTAAAATGTGAATCCCTTGTAGTCATCACATTTCCAGCTGTCAGTAGCAGCCTGTCTTTTTCTCTTCCTTATTCTGGAGGATGAGTCCATCTTCACAGCACACAGCATTCCAGGAAGTTAGAATACTCCGACATTTACGTGTACTCACACCGGACTCAGAATGCCATTCAAGAATGGTTGTGTATATTTTTATAACATAATTAATGTATATAAGATGTCATACATTGTAGGTTAGATTCCATAGTGATTTGAACAGAGATGTCTTAAAATGGCTGACATGTATTTCTTTACACAGGAACCTTACCTGCAGGATCTCACTGGGCTGCATGTTTACACCGTAGCTTCCTGTCCAGAATTTTAAATTTTGTCAATATTAGTGAAGTTCCATCATATTTTAGACAGCCAGAGGGAAGATCTAGTATAATATCTGTATGCTGGAGTAATGGTTCTTTTCTTGTTTAAAGACAGTGCAGGTGCATGGCAGCCAAAATGATGCTGACAATTAAATAAGAATTGTATGATAAAAAGATGAGGATGTTAATCCCAGTGTTGTTTGTTCTCCCAAATATTTCTCATGGAGCTTGAATCCATGTCCAGTTGGAAAAGTTGCAGGATGATCAGGCAGTGAGCTTCAAGATGGCAGCACCGTTGATACAGAGTGGAGTCCTTTGTTGTGGATGTGAATCCTATGCCTGATTTCATGAATCACGCATAGGATTGCTGTTGCTGGTTTTGTTGCATTTATTTATTTCAGGTGTGTTATGTGTTTACTGTAGAACTTAGGATTTACTAAGTTATCTGGTCAAATATTATGATACTCATGTTGATTTCAGTGTTTTAAAAAAATTCAAATATGGCTCCCTTCTTGGATATGAAATTAATTTTTCAAATTTGGAAACCTAGTGGCATGATCCCACTGACATAGGAGTGGGCATCAATCACACTTGCTGACAGCTCTTAGTGCTGCAGGCTGTTTCAGCAGAACTGAATAAAACTGTGAAGCAAGACATTGCCCAAGATAGGGAGCAGAACATCTTTGTAATGAAATATTCAGCTATTATCGTTATGTATGTCAGTTACATGGAATACAAGCCCAGGCACTAAATATGGTGGTCTCTCTGTACCTGTTTTATCTACTGTTCAGTTGCAGAAACTCTCCCTTGGTCCAGAACACAAAGCCTCAAAATGCCTGCTCCCACCATAGCATTTCAAGTTTACCAACTTAGTTCTAAAACTAAGCACCAAATAATATTTAGAAGAACCCATTCCACTGCTCATCTCCCAACACATCTGTCCCCAGTACAAGCAGATCAGGGTTACGTTCATGAAAAACGTCGCACAAATTGAACACAAAATTCCCATTCAAAACTGTGTTTTTTCCTGGGGGTTAGGGGATGACAACCTCATACTATATAATGTATGACTATACCACTAGTGGACATATTGACCTGTAGAGTCTGTATGTACTGTATATACAGTATATACACATTTCTATACAGTGTATGTACAGTTCTATACAATATATTTATTTATTTGTTTCTAATGCAATAAAAATGTAAGAGACTCACATCCACATGTTTTGGTACAGCTGTGGCAGTCTTGCTACACAAACAGTTTAGTCCCTGACTTAGCACTTTCTTTAATTCTATCAGCATTATCACAAATTGTACGCTACTATGAGCGAGTCTAACATTACGGCATATGTCTACAGTTCTTTCGCCAATTTTTCACTTGGATTGCACTAGGTGATGCAGATTTACGTTTCTCACTCATGTTGGTAAGGAAAGACTATGCTGTTGAAGAGGAAAGAAAGAGTTGTGTGGTTATATCACCAACGTAATCAATCTATATATGTGACTGATGATCCAGGAGGGTGGGGCGGGGAGCATTCAGCTTGTCATGTCTTCATTGCCTCCAGCAGAACTTTGATATACAATGAACAACACAATTGTTAGATGTTTAACGGTGCCGGGAAGTCGTAGGATATTTAAGTAAAACAGGTGAGTCTGCATTCACTGTAAATTGATATAGCATCAGTCGCTGCCAGCCTGCTGAAGTACTCGGACACGACAGACAATAATTGTCACATAAAATGTTACATGGAAGTGTAAATCACCAAGGAGTACAAGCATTTTGTGATCAAAAATTGTTTTAGTAATAGGACAGAAATTCACAAAAGCTGTGTAACAATTCTTAATACAATGATGTGACACCCCAATATCAAGGGTGGAATGCTGCAGGCATTTCAATATTTCCATATGGCTGGTTTTAATAAGAACTGTAATACTGATTTAATTTTGTTAACCATTTATACATTACTAATATAATAACTTGGAATCCCACGGTTATTAAAATTAAAAATTGTTGCTGCCTGTGGGCTGAAGTATGATTACCTGGAGATTTCTAGCTTCAAGTTGAAACATGTAGCAACGAACGACAGTTAAGTATATGATTATGCTGTCTGGGATAATTTCTGTATCTTTTATGTAATCCTTATGTAAGTTTTCATTTCATTTGGGTTCAGGGTTTTGTTTACTACTTACGTTACATTACTTTACTGCTTTTAGTTATTGGGTAGTGTGGTATCATATAATTACGGTAATATCTGTTTGCAACATTATGATCTACTGAACTATTGAATGGATCTTTTCAAGATAGACATTTTTAGGAAGCTTATGATTCGGCGTTGATGGCAGTCACCTTTATTTTTATTAATTCTCAAAAACTTCTTTTTTAAGAAAAAGGGTTACGTTAAATAGTGACAGTGCTGCCTCCACTGCGAGGCCAAGGCAAGTAGGTGAAAGAGTTAATATTATTCATATCACGTGCATTAAAGATATTGTTACACAATTCCAAAAAAGTGCACATGTGGTTGAGATATTTAAGTTGCATCATCACAGAATACGCTCTCCTACATGTTTGGGCGCGAGAGAGAGTCGTATTGAGGGAGATTTATATACAAAGGAATTCTGGTTGTCTATATGTAAAGCAATATAAGATTAAAAACTATGTACAGGATAACAGTAATTTACAAACATGACAGGCAGTTAATAATCCAGATTAAAAGTTAACGTTTTTAAAACTAGTCTCTATATTGAAGTCTTCCACTACTGTTTGTGAGTAATGCTTTTGCATGCATCTTTATAGATGTCTTCAATTGTAATATGGATTGAGTCCCTGTAATCTGTTATTTGATGTGTACTGTGGGGAAGAGCACTCTGTACCCCACCAAGGTGAAGAATGAGTGGACCTAAACCTCTACTCCCACTATACACATTCAAGGCATGGGTAGGAGCAACTATTTTAGTACTTAATGCGTATATTCAGTACTTGCTATTTGGCTTGTAACGATAGAAAATTGTTACAGCCAATTTCAGTTGCAATTTAACTTTTATATTAGTGACTGTTGTAGTCATATAGGGGAAAGTTTGAAAGCCAATACTAAATTTACGAAAAATTAAAAAACGTGTTGGAAACACAAACACAATTTTATCTGATCAATGATGCAGTTACTTTGAAAGCTCCATGTACCGGCATGTCACCTATGTGGGGGGAGGGGGGGGGACAGTTTACCAGTACAATGCCAACCCTGCGATTCTTTTTGGCTTCCGTTTCACTCAAATTGTTTGCCGAGCACCCAGTCCACTATCAAAATATGCTGCGGAATCAGATGGCAATGGAGACTGGCAAACCCTAACCTTACCTTTGAGTGCCAAAATTAGCATTTGATGCTTTTGTTTTCTTTCTCCCCTGAATGGCCTGATATTCCTCTGTTTGAGGCCCCTCGATAATCTCCTTGAGATGAACTAATTTTCTTTGCTGTTTCACCGCAAAGATTTCCCTGTAATTTCGGGCTTGGCATAGGTGTGATATATAAAGCTTCGGCAGTTTCAGGTGAACTGATGTCTGATCACTGGCCTTTACTAAAGCAACAAGGAACATTATTCAGAGCTCAGAGGGTAGCTGTACGCTTTGTTTGTTTTGTTCGTTATAGCTACCGAGTCCGAGTACCCTGTCGATTTGTGTTTTCATGTACTGCTGCCTGATAAGAGCACAGATTATCTAGTAAATAAGAGATTCCTCTCGTGTTAATGTGCGAATGCTACGATTCTTTCCTCGCATGCTGTTACTTGTCGCAAACACTGCATACACATCAAAGCACTCGTGTACGAAATACTAGATAATCTGTGCATACGAAGCTATACTTCGTTGTATCTGAGTCACTACTTGCGTATCAACTTTGGAACCGCACTCCTGTTCCTCTCTGATCCGTGGAATCACGGATGTATCAGGGTTGCCAATATAGTTGCACTAACTATACATCCCCTTGGCGCATAGCATAATACACAATGGGTTTGGCACTTAGCACCAAAGTAGCTATTAATGCACACCCGTTGGGTTTGTAAAGGTTGTTCTATTCGTGTATAGTGTACACAGTAACCTTTATGCTCATTGCAAAAATACCTTCGTAATCTTGACGGACGTGAGTTCTTCTTCCGATCAATGTTGGTTATCATGTCTGCAATACGATGAACATGCATGACGGTCGTGTAGGTTGGAAAACGTTTCAACCTTGTAAGATAGGCGTGTGCACGAGGGTTGTATGGAGGTGTCCTTATAAGCTTTCAAGGTGTGTGTTCAGGTGCCGTAGTAAACTGTTGAAGTAGGCCGTTGAATGCGTTTATGCGACTCATGATATGCTTCCAACGCTTCTTTGATTGTTTTATGAGTGTGGAGTTCAGTCTACTTCCAGGCAGTGGGCGTAACTTATCTGTCTTCCTATTTGCTGTAATGCAAATTTTGCCCATCTGGCCTTTTTTATGTTTACATATAGTAATTCATTAGCATTGAAGTAGCAGTGGGAAGCCCGACTTAAAACGCAATATTTAATCTTTGCAGCTGTTTCGTCTGAATCTAGTTTCACTGCAGACGAAAAGTTAGCCTTTAATGTATCCTAAAATAGTAAAGTCTTTTTCTTTGCTCATTCTGTAATCACTTGCTTCACCATGAACATTAGCCATAGTACTACTTCAGAATCGCATGCTGTTATCTTAGAGTATGGCATCCTGATGTTATGTATCACGTTTTGGGTATACATTACGAAAGACTCGCTTCTTGAGTTTGAGTTGCCAGTTTTTACATTACCAAATGTGATAGGACACAGTTTTAACACTTACGGTGGAATGATATATTCTGACAGTTGTATGTAACATAACATACTGGCAGTGTAAAAGGAGTGTGAGGTACCAGTTTTTTTTTTTTTCCATCATATAATCAAAGTCATGTAAATATATAAATATTTCTTGTATGTTTTTATGTACATGGACCTGAAGATGACATGGTAGGAAATGCCAGAAGATGTCATCTTAACTGTTTATGAAGTACAGTAAGGAAGTTGTAATGACTGCATCAGCACAGGTTTAATTTTGTTGCATGCCATTAGTAACACACACGTATATTAACAAGGTTTAACGGTAAATAGGACTACATAAGAACTATCCACAAGAAAGCACACTTACAAAATAACTAACTGAAATAAGGACGGCAAAGCATAAGAGAAGTTGTAGATGAAATGAGTCACAACTGGTGGAGGTCAGGGAGAGGTAACTGCTGGACTGGTGGCGTCCACACTTGTATAGGTTCGCTTACAGGATACAATTTTTTGGCTTATAGATAAATAATCTAAAGACTGGATACACTAGAAATGCATTAGAAGTTGAATGTTTTCAGAAAAATTACTTGGTTCAAAGCCTTGAAAATGCTGAACAAAGAATGTTATGAGACTTTATCAACATGCTCAACTGCAGACATATTTTGAAACATTGTGACTTCACGTAGTAAGGTCACAAGCTGGACATGCAGCTGAGATGGAGACAAAAATACTTACAGAATTTGTATGGGGAATTTTGAACATGTATATGAAAAGGGAATTTTGAGAAATTTATCATGTAAGATGGCTCATGGTCCTTTACAGTGTGACCAGTTAAAATAATAAATTGACCAATTATTGGCATGGAGCCGAGTCCTCCTTTGAAGGTTTTCTCAGATTTCCACTGTAAGCAACATGACCCACCAATAAATAATAATAATAATAATAATAATTGATGTGCTCTAAATTTTTACAGCCCTAAACAAGTATGGAATTGAACTTCACTTTATATTCACCGTGCATCTTTGTATAATTGATTATTTCTACCAACAAATGCACCAAGACAAGTTTGTCACTGTTTTCTTTATTGAAAGAGTGCCCCAATACGCATTTCGGCAATTATATTGCCATCATCAGGGGGTTTTTTTAAGTGGTCTATGTAACATCTCACTTAAAAAAAACCCCTGAAGATGGCAATATAATTGCCGAAATGCGTATTGGGGCACTCTTTCAATAAAGAAAACAGTGACAAACTTGTCTTGGTGCATTTGTTGGTAGAAATAATCAAGTATGGAATTGTTTTCGATTACAGTTTTTGTAATTACATATCCCTGCGAGCACTGAAAATCTGACACTTACTTTCAGAGAGTCAAATATGTCTCCAGTACTTTTGTTCTCTCTGAACCAGGTTATGCTTTTCAGGCAATCATGTCGGGACTAAGCTGGGAAGATGAGACACACCGCACTGTTCTGGAGGGGCGTGCAATATTAGATCGCACAGCAGAGAGCCTCGCCCGTTCACAGCGCACGGCTGCAGACACTGAAAGGGTTGGGGAGGAAGTCGTATCAGAGTTGAGTGCGCAGAGAGAGACATTGCTGCGCAGCAGGCAGCGACTTGCAGACACAGACCATGAGCTGTCACAGACCCACGTTCTGCTGCGCAAGATGAAGCTCCATGTTCTCACCAACAAGCTCATCCTCGTTGTTATAATTCTGCTCGAGATATGCATCTTGGCTGCCGTCTGTTACATCAAATTCTTTAGCAAGTAAGGTACGTTATGTCCATGCCCTACCTTGTGGTGTGAAATGTAGTTGAGACCAGCCTGTTCATGTTTGTATTCACAGCATATGGGGACCAGATCCAAACAGGAACCTATTAAAGGAGAAGTGGTCAGTGATTGCCGACCATTAGAGAACGGAAAGTCTGCGTGTTGGCTATCAAAAAGCTGCTTCCCCAACAAACAGCATCACAGTGAATCTTCAGCAACACCACTGTGAGGACCTCAGATCTTAGTATGGGCCAGCAGACTTGCTGCCACACTTGTCTGTTGAACAGATGATACTGCGGATGTTCAAGGCATGTCAACAGCAACTGCAGCTGACAGGGAGGAAGAAACAGAAAGATAAAATCTACAGTCTTCTGGGGTATTACACGGTGTCGTGTGGTAATTGTTTACCGACGTTTCGGGACAACATATCAGTCCCATCCTCACGGGTCAAGAGTCTGAGCACCTGTGAGGATGGAACTGATACGTTGTCCTGAAACGTCGGTAAACAATTACCACACGACGCCGCGTAATACCCCAGAAGACCAAGCCTGAAATCAAAACAGAAATATAAATTCCACAATTTGTACTGTTCACCAGATTTCATGAGGGTGGTTAAACCGGTTGCTGGGTGCATCTGTAGTTCTTCAGGCTAACAGATTGGAAGTGAGGCATGCTGTCAATTGACTTTCAGGGCTTCACAATGAATGTTGGAGCTGTTTGTAACCAATGTGTACGCCACACAACTGGTTATGTAAGGTTTTGTGTGATATGCCAAAGATCAGGTAGGTGATAAGCAAACTTACTGGATGTATCATAGCTGTTGAACATTCCTGTAGCGTCATGCTTTATTATATTCTGGGTGTGAAAGTGCATTATTTTTTGTTTTGAACTTTAGTGATTTGTGCTCCGACATGAAAACGGTTTTGGAATCGACTCGTCTACATGATTTTTATTCCTCAGCCAGTTATGTAATGCCAAATGCATTGTATTTGATTAATAAATTATGAAGATAAGTCTTTAAGATATGACACCATGTAATCTGGTATAAATAATTATGCTTTGAACATCCATCTTCATGAAAATGGTGGCAGAAGATTCCTCTGCACAGATCTGTAGTTCGTGTTTGCCAGACTGCACTGCTGCATGTCCCAGAAGATAGCAATCATCATCTCTGTGAGAGCCTCAAGTCTCTCACGAACATCACAAAATTAAAACCAACTCTGTACACTGCCGTTCAGACTAACCAGCTACGTTTAATGTCTCCGACGTGATTCAGCCCATCAGGGCAATTATCAAGTTCATTATAATGCAAGTGGATGTTAGGGAGGGTGGTCCCAGCCGTCATGCTGTAACCGTTCACCAGTCAGGTTTGCAGTATGGGGCCCAGTCATTTCCATCTCTGCAGACCTCTGGAGAAGCGCTTGACTGGCATGCAATTTGAAACAGATGCCAGTGTGAAGCAAGTTGTCACTTCCTGGCTACAGATGCTTAAATGTCAGTGGTGACTGTGTGGAGGTCTGGTGTGTACCATCTGCCATCACAGGCAGAATAAAGTTCTCAGAATCAGAGTGTCTGTGCCTTATTTTTTAAACTTCCCGATATATTCAGTGGGATTGAATTCTGAGTGATCCGGTGTGTGCACATTGGCTTCCAGAAATGAATTGACAGAATATTGTAGTAAGTGTGTATAGTGTTAGTCTGAGCATATCATAACTGAAGGCAATTGCTTCTAACTGTAATCATTTTTTCTGTGCTTTTGTGTGGCACTGTATATAATTTACAATTGTGATATGGTTCATTTTCCAATACTCTGATATCTGTAGGAGAAAGTACATTAAATTCCTTGGAATTTGATGCAAGATTATATATAGTGGATAAGGACTTTTTACATGTGTTCTCAGTATAATTTACTGTTGTGTAAAATGGTCATCTGCGTATGCATTTCTGTAACAACAATTTAAAGGAAAATATAACTGCATAACCAACATGTCTGACTACACTGTAATGAGATAAGTGAATTTCAATGTCATTATGACTCATCCACTGATGTCGCCAACAGATGAACATGAAAGTTTTCTACCACCAAATAACGTGATAAAATTGAAGGCAAACCTATACTAAAATTATTCAAGCAACTTGCATTTTGAGCTGCAGCTGAATGTTTAATGTTCCATATTGTCATTATTTTATCTGGCATACAATAGCTGTCACATAAAATAATGACCCTGCATGAACAAGGCACTTAGGTCTTAGCAAGCCGCAAAACGTGTAGGATGACTTCATCAACAGTCTGATTGTTCAGCAGAGTTTTAACAGCAGAATCATCAATCACCACAGTGAACAGCAGCTTGGCATTCTCTCTGAGACGGTCAGTATATGACAAATCATCACCAGCCCCTACAGGCTGGTGGCCACAGCGTCTGATGACAGCTTCCAGAAGACGGTCCACAGGTGCACCTGGCCATCCAAATGCCTTCAGTGTGGCTTCATCCACCAGTAATGTGAGTAACTCCCGCACTGAGTCGGCCAGTGCATTTTCTCCAAGGGTGCCCGTACCCGATTCGATGGCAGCCATTGTTGCTGCTGGTATGGGATCCCTGCTAGGGGGCAGAGTCCCCACATCACTGCCACCTGCCGCAGCCAGCAGCTGCTGCTGCAACTTTTTCTTCTCTGCTTCTGCAAGGATTTCTTCCAACATATCACGGTGCTTGGTTCGCATATGACGCAACAAACAGTCCTGGCGTATGAACGCCCGCCCACACTCATCACACGAACGTGGTGGCTCCTGCAAACAGTAAGTCACAGAGGAAATCAAAACCATGGTGTCACTGCTTCTAGAATTCAGCCATCCCAGTTTCTGCTGTGTGATCAACAGACCTGATCCATAGACACTTCTTCTTTCCAGTTAATCCTTCCAGTGCCACCAGCAGTACCTACTAACTGTGTGACATTTGCCATGGTCTCATTTTATGTGAAATGAATGCTGTTTAAATTTTAATAACTGCAAAAGAAACAGGTATAATTTTCCACACTATGAGGCAGTGGTGGGTGAGTGGTTCCTGATGTTTTGAAGGCACAGCGGTCCTTCAAAACATTGGGAACACTCAACCAAAGACAGCATCACATCCCAGAAGACTTGAATCTTCATGTTGAATGTTGTGCCTACATCTTGTCATTCTTCTGCCCCCTAAATCCAGGCTTCCCAAATTCTGTCCCTTCCAAGCAACATGTTCAGCCTATTACCAAAAGTACATGAATGTTTCTGTCCTGATGGTGGAGGCAGCACAGTCTGTACTTAATCCTACAACCTGGCCTTGAGCTGCAGCATACAATTAACATAGTAAAAGTTAAAGTTGTCCGTGTACACACCATGAAGGCATACAGGAGTGGATGTATGGTGCCACTCATTCTTAATCTCGGCACTAGATGGAGGTGAGCAGGCAGCTTCACATTCTAGCCGCTTTACCATCTAGGAAGAAGCCCCTGGTACCCATTCAACAGGTGGCTGCGTGGGCCACACAGCCATTGTGGACATTTTGGAAAAACGTTTCTTGGCTCTACCAAAATCCGAACTCTGGGTCATCCAGCCCACAGCCTAGTCACTATATTGACCGTATTGTTCCAGAGACTGTGATAAATGTGGTTCAATTTAATCCAATCTCTGCTATCTCACCTTTGTGTGTGTCAGCAGGTGGATCTTGAGTGACGATTTCATTGCAAAACACTTCTCGCAGATCGGGCACTTGTGCGCTGCAACACAAAGACCTGCATCACTAAGACTCACAAACCATACAATGCACCAAGATTTTAAAAGCCAAAGTTGGGGGGGGGGGGGGGGATATTTGAAGCACCTTTGGACCACAAGAGAGATGCAAAAGAATTTCATACATGTTTTAGCAAAGAAGCATGCCTTATGGTCGAAAAAATGTAAGTGGTGACGTAGGTGGAAGTCTGTCTGCTGTGTGGGGTTTGAGATGGCCCTCACGTGAATCCAATGTTTCCATGATCAAAGCTCATAGCCCAGGATTCCAAGTCACTTTGTGCTTCAGGCTGCTTATGATACAGGTTGTTTGGAAAAACTGAGTTTACAGCTTGTTGAGGAAAATTGTGTTTCATCTGAAAAGGGACTTCAAACCGCTGTCAGTTGTACGATTTGTTATTAATTCTTAGCTGATGGCTTTGGAAACTGTGATTTACTTTACCAGAATTTGGTAGTTTTTAAGCCCAATTTTGCTAGGTATTGATATATTTGAGCACAAAGTGTTGTGTTGTACTATCTACAGACTATTTACCTCACTTTTACTCTTTTAATTGTTGATTTCTTTCATATGGCATTGTTACATTTTCTTTCACAGTTTATTTCCAAGCGGAAGGTGAAATTAATAGTTGTCCTATGCCCTCTTGGCTCCTGTTCATGATGCAGGAAGACTCAGAACCTGACTGTGAGATAGTATACTGCAGCATTTGCACCTTTGATCCCAGTGTGCAGCACTGCATGGCGCGCAAGGTCTTCCTTGCGTACGAATGTCTTGGTACACTGTCCACATTCATATGGCTTGGCTCCCTCATGAACATACTTGACGTGCATAATGAGGCGGGATCGACGATTGAAGGCCTTGCTACAGTGCTCGCATGTATAGCCATTCTCTCCTGCAGTAGCAACAATGATTAAGATTATTAAAAACTTCAACCTAAACTTTTGTTTCGTAAGCTGTATTTTGTACAAAGGGCAACACATAAGTTATGTAACTATCGTGACTCGTATAATTATTTGCCTGGAAGGGCCAAGAAAAGCACAAAAAACGTTAGTGCTAGTGTCCAGGACAGCCACCAAAATACCAAGCCCAATGCTAACCATTCAACCACAACAATGTTTTTGTCTGTCAGATCCCAAGTAGTTTAGTCTTATTATCAACATAATGGGAGCAAAAAAACAGATGGACATTATTTATCTGACAACTTGCATCCACTTGCCAATCAGACCATTTCACAGGATGGCACACAGTGTGCCACTCAGACCATTTCACAGGATGGCACACAGTGTGCCACAAGTTTTAGTTCAACGTACTGCAGTCAATATTAGGCTTTTACACCTCACATTTAAAGAAGGTGCTGGCAATGTTTTCCTTCAGCTTACAGACACACGTCACATCTGACAAACACAGTCGTCTGTCAAGCTTTATAAGTTATGCAAGCCAACAGAAAGTAACCAGTGGCACGTGTCAGATAAAATAATGTCCCTGTACAAATCAATAAAGTAAAGATTTAAATTATTATTCTCCAAGTTTCAAAAGTAGACTTTATTATGTACCTTGAAGGATCGTGAAATCTGTATGCCACATTTTTCCAGACCATAAGATGCACATTTTTCATGGAAAATACTATATACAATTTTCCTGGGCTTTAAAAAACCTGAAAGAAAAATGTGTTTTCCCCTGCACGTTTGGCTTCTAAAATCTTGGTGCATCTTAGGGTCTGAAAAATATGGTAAACAAACTCTGTTGAGGACCTATGGGACATGTCATGTTTATAAAAACCTATTTAGAAATCAGAAGTGTGCGCGTCTGGTACGGACTGTACAGCAACTCACCAGTGTGATGGAAGATATGGGCTCGTAGCTGTGATGCTTGTATGAAGCTCTTGCCACAGAACTGGCAGCTGTGGGGCTTCACCCCTGTGTGTGTCCTCACGTGACGGTTCAGTGTCTCTTTTGCAGCAAATTTAGCCAGACACTGAAACCAGACACAGACAGATGATGTTACAGTTATCTCTCAGAAAGGAGACGACAGACTTACGTGGGAGGGTCCATATTGTTACGCATTCAAATTCAAAAGCTTCCAGGGCTCAGTGTCATAAACACAATATGTAGGTAGCAAAGCAGGAGTTCATTGTTTTATCTGAGGGCTGCCGCTTCCTGTCAGCTCATTTATCGTATTAACGTAGCGTACCCAGCTGACTGCCCACATGTGGCATAGTAGCAACAGGAAGTGACAAACTGAACAGGAGGCTGGGAGACGCAGAGCACGTCTGGATGTTTGGGAGAAAAGAAAGTGGGTTGCTTGTCTCAGAAGTGTGAACGATACTGGCATTATCAGCATTTTGCTTGGAATCATCACTTTTATGCTATTTACAATACAGCATCAGAAGTTAGAATTCATGAACTTTGCACATGAGGTGCACAATTACCAAAACTTTGATTACAATTTCTGTAAATCATATTAGTATTGTGAAGGTACTAGCTTTAACCCTAACCATGCCAGGTCATGTTACTGTAACTGAGAATTTTCATTTTGATGTAAATAAAAGTTTCAGTGCAATGAAATGACGAGATACAAACATACCTTACCGCTGCATCCATTGAGAGCACAAACAACAGAAGACAGTTAGTGTACAGGATGTAGTAGTCAGAAGGAAACAGATGGTAAAGACAGCAAAGAAAGAAAACTGTATATAGCATAAGGGAAAACACAGACTATATCAGGAGTTTGCAGTTATGCTAAGTTGCTGTTATATCAGCAAAAATTAGAAAACAAATGCAGTTCCTTCAAATTTCTTTACCAGATGGCTGACTGCAGATTTTGGTCGTACCCAATGCCTATTGAATTTTCGTTTTTGTGTGTTATTCAAGAATGCTGTCAATCGCTAAGATTATATGGCATCAGTGACAGATGAATGAGTACAGAGCAATGGTGGAATGGTACTCGCAGGGGAAACCCTTTCCCTTTGCCACATTGTCCACCACAAATTCCACATGGACTGACTTGGTTTCAAACCCAGGTCTCCAAAGTGAAAGGCCAGTGACATCACCTAAGCCATGGCACAGCCTGTCTCATGTTGACGTTCCTCTAAAACTCACCATTCAACCACCTGACGTGGCTGCTAGCCTGAGAATATTTTATCGAATTCCTCTAAATGTGTCACTGCACCATCACAAAACTATGCTTTGGTAGAACAGTGACAGTAAATGCACATTCTTCCATGGTTTACACGATCTAACACAGTGGGCAATGTGCACTCTGCTGTACACGCCTCATTCGAACATCCAGCAGTACCAACCTTTCACTTGTGCCACTTGCCATTCTAGTGACATCCACTTCAAACTGCTGCCATTTCTGTGTAAGGAGACCAACTAAGTTGTATACAAATATGACCATTTTCAAGTAATTGGAATGACAGTAATAAATCAAAATTGTATCTGTGACAAAATTCAGAGCACATGAATCAGGAAATGCTTCAGTTCAGAACTTTTCTGTCTTCCCATACTTTACCTAAAATATGACTATTTGTGGTTTTGTATTTGTCATTCTGAGACTGTGTAACAAAAGTCCTGAGGTATACATCTAGACATAAGAAATAAAGTACAAAATGGCTGCAGAAAATTACACAATAAGCAGCCCAAAAATTAAGTTTTCACCTGATACTCTTACTGTGCTATTTATGTATCTTCACACACCCTTAATAATGTCTGTTTGTTAAAGCTCCAAAGGAAAAGATGTAAAATTGTAATCACCCATGGAACAAATAATATTAAATATGTAAAATTGTGTTTATTGTCAGAAAAAAGCTTCTGATTCTTTATTGTCTACAGAAAGAAAGTCCAATGTGCCATGTATTATTATTTCTTTGCATCATGAATAGATGTCTTGCACCCACCACTTCAACAATTGAGAAAGTCACTGGATTAAATGAAAGATGATGATGAGATTCATATGAATCCTGTTTTGTGAAACTTTAACCTGATAGGATAAAGCACACACCTCTTTACATTCATATGGTCGCTCCCCGGTGTGCATGCGTCGATGCTTCTTCATGGCACCACTCGATGGGAAGCTCTTGCTGCAGAAGTCACACCGATATGGCTTCTCCCCTGTGAAGCAATGAGAGACTGTCAGTGCTTTGGGGAAAGAACCCTAGATCAGTGATATCCAGAATGCAACAAGGCTACCTGTGTGCGTGCGCATGTGTATCTGCAGAAGTGTAGTGCCATGGAACTCCTTGTTGCAGTGCTGGCAATTGTACTTCTTCTTGCGCTTCACCTGCCCTGCATGTGCACGCAAATGCTCTCGTAGGTTGTCCTTGCGACTGAACATGCGTCCACACACCTGCAGGCAAATGCATGCAAACTTCTGAGATGGATCAACAGAAACTTGTGTGAATGTGCACCTAGCATCACAACTGACATTATGGTAACCCAGCAACTACAGAACAGACATTACTGCTAGTGTTATGTTACTGGCATAGGCTTGTTACTTCATTACCTGACATGGGTGTGAGGGGCGTGGGTTGCCATCACACCCTGTCTGGATCACATGGCGCTCCAGGTGGTATTTGCGACTGAATTGCTTCTTGCAGCGTGTGCACGAATATGGCTTCAGTCCTGCAACACATACCTGATTCATGTGATTTGTGATGACTTAAAGTGAGAGACGAGAGGACACCATTGGAACTTATGTTCACCTGTGTGTGTGTACATGTGGCGAGCCAGGGTGCCCTTGTCCGGACAACGTGCCTCACATTCTGGGCAAGAGTATGTGTCACCTTCCAAGTGGATCACACGTCGGTGTCGCTCCAGACTTGACTTCAGTTTGAAGTTCTTTGCACAATCCAAACACTCAAAGTCACCTCCCTACAAACAAAAGACATTCTGAACAAACCAGCCTCCTTCCCACATGGCAGAGTCAAGAAATTAAAATGAATGAGAAATGGTTCTGACTTCAGAAAATATCATAGTAATATGCAAGCCCACCAGGTGTGCTGTCTCCAGGTCCTCTCCACAACAGTGGCACTTTCCAGGGCCCGTTGCAGTGGTCTCATCGATCAACTCGTTCACCTTTGTCAGCATCACCCCTGCAACATGGTGACAGTCTGCTGAAGCCATAACAACTGACAATGATTTTGCTACAGCAACTCACACCTGATCCAGTAATCAACACATTTCTTGTTAGAAGACCCAAGTTCCACCACCAGACCCTGTTCTAAAAAAGCTCCATCTGGGCCAACAACTTCAGCCTATTTCTCTAAGATCCAGTTTACTATTATCTGTCTAAACTTTGTTCATTGCTGAAGCCATGAATTCAATTCCACATGACTTGAGACCAACTCACCTTTCATCTTGTCCCTGAGTGTACTGTCCATCATTTCTGCAGCTAAATGATCACCAACTGCTCCGACTTCCAAGTCTGCCTCAGCCACTGCTTCAACTGCCTCAACTTTGGCCACAGCCACCTCCACAGTGGAAACAGCAGGCCTTGTTCCCTGACAGAACTTTTGGTGGCGCCTGAAACCCTATAAAGCAGCAACATAACGTCAGTGTCGAGTGTCACACTGCAGCAGAAGAGGCAAGGCAAAACTGACACAGATTCTACTGCATAATACTGCATCATCATCATCATCATCATCCAAAAGGAACATGACCCACCCATCCCTAGCTTGTGGTTCAATAAATGTTGAAACATTTTTCTTGTTTCTGTTTATTGCACATGTGGCAAATTGCATCCTTACCGACAGGTTTGTGAAGTTGCGCTGGCAGGCAGCACACGTGTACTCCATGGAGTCCACAACCTGTGATGTTTCACCCAACTTCTTGCTCCTCTCACTAGTGGCTCTGAGGCGGCCACGCAGCTCTGGCTTGTGTGAGGCTGAAGACAAAACCGCTACTCTACAGTCATGTTCAACTACAGTACAGTGCTAAGAGTTCATGATCCTTAATGTCTGCGATTTTGACCATTTGTAATCACCCACTTAGTACCTCATGACAAGTCCCAAAGATTCTGGATGACACCAAATACCTAGCATGTTGGCTTCCACGACTTTCCTGCTTTTACGCAGACCACTCTCAGCTCAGTCAAGCTCTCTGTTTCATTCATGCTTCATGCAATGAGACTCTGTCAATCATTTAATGTATTCTATGCTTCCAAAACAAGCTTCCATTTTATTAAAAATAAACTTTCATACCTTTTGGGCTATTTTACATTTTTATTAGTGGTAATTCATAATTCCTGGGATTTAACATTTGAAAAAGGATTCTGATGTTCATGATGATTTCATCAGTGCCAATTCATCAATAGCATGGCGATACTACTGTACTGTGTTGCTTCACTCTACATTCTGAAAGGAAACTTATGGAAGTTCCTCAGAAATTGTTGATATGAACCCAAAAGTTCTGAAACACTCTGTACTTTCTTGACATGTAATTACACCAATGGAGGGACAGGTGACAGCCGGCTCACTTCCCATCAACTGGCTGTGACAGAGCAGTGTGGTGTACTTCACACTGACAGCAAGCTAAGTGGTACGCTGCAACTTTATACTGACAGCAAGCTAAGTGGCACGCTGCAACTTTATACTGACAGCAAGCTAAATGGTACGCTGCAACTTTATACTGACAGCAAGCTAAGTGGTATGCTGCAACTTTATACTGACAGCAAGCTAAGTGGTATGCTGCAACTTTATACTGACAGCAAGCTAAGTGGTATGCTGCAACTTTATACTGACAGCAAGCTAAGTGGAGTCATCTGACAGCAAGCTAATGGTACGCTGCAACTTTATACTGACAGCAAGCTAAGTGGTATGAGCCTAGCCAACTTTATACTGACAGCAATCTAAGTGGTACGCTGCAACTTTATACTGACAGCAAGCTAAGTGGCATGCTGCAACTTTATACTGACAGCAAGCTAAGTGGCATGCTGCAACTTTATACTGACAGCAATCTAAGTGGTACGCTGCAAACAGATAATGCAGTACAGTCCACCATGACTGCTATGCTCATATTGGCAAAAGTTCTAACCATTTAAGTTACGAAATATGCCCACAGAGGACAACATTAAGAAATATGATAGGAAGGCATGGACTGGATTAATCTGGCTCAGGATAGGGACAAGTGGTGGGTTCTTGTGAACACAGTAATGAACTTTTGGGTTGCATGAAATGAACAGAATTGTTTCACTGGCTGAAGAACTATTAGCTTCACGATAAGAATGCTGCTCCATGGAGTTGGTTAATATTACTATATAACGTTAGTAGCCCTGAAACTGACTAAGCATATTTCATATGCCTGGGCTACTTGCAATTAAATGACAGTCAACTTGTGGATTCAGAAAATCAGACCAAATGAAATGCAGGATCAGAGAACAACAGAGAGAGACAGAGAGAGAGAGAGACACGATATGAACTCAAGTCCTCCTTATGTGTGAGAGTAACGACCAATGACTCACCTTGCGCCGTCAGCTCCGTGCGCCGCTCAGGCTCTTCTGCATTCTCTTTATTCTCCATGTCCATACTTCTCAAGGATCAGAGACCTGTGTATAGACAAAGTTGGTATCACCGGGAAACAGACTGGGAGTGGACATGTTGATATCACTGGGAAAGTCTGGAATGGGACATGAAAGGGTTAAAAGTTTTCCAATTCCAAATGTATCTGTGAGCAACATAACATTGTGTCACAGGCAACATGTTGCCCACAAGCTACAAGTTGAGCAGGCCTGTTCAAAGGCATCCTGCATTAGTAATTTTCAGTTAAACTGACCACTCACCACCCATCTAGTGCCAAGGTTAATAATGAGTGTAGCTATACCTCCACTTGGCCATATGTCTTCATGGTGTACATGGGGATAAATTTGTTAGTGAAACTGACAGCAAACACTCTCCTGAAGGTAACCTGACATTCTTTTGCTACATCCCTAGTTCTAATAACATCAGGAAGTGGGGAGGTTGTTTGGGGGTGGGGGGTCCTGTTGAGCTTAGTTGCAAGATTTATAATTCCACTTAGTTAAGATTATTTCATTCCATCCTGGGTAGAACCAGGTGGAAGGGATCTGTTACTTCATGTTATAATTTTATATGTAATTAATGCACAGAAACTACAACGTTACAGATGTATCAACAGCACGTTCATCTAGTTACCGCCAACCAGACCGCGCCATAGCTGTGGCGGTTAGTGGCCGGTTTCTCACGCCAGAGGCCCGGGTTCGATTCCAAAGCAGGGATTTATGTCAGAGGAAGTAAAATTTTTTTCCTTCCCCACCCTAAGTACTGAAGATTCTCACGCGAATATAAATCCACCAATGCTACATACTCATATTCATCTACCCACAACATTATATATTGACCGCGTCGCTGAATGAAACACAGTTCATATTATATTGTATCCTCTTATTTTGCAACTCGACATACCGTTACGGGCATTGGCACTTTAAAGCACAGTAGTAAGTTTGTGTACAGCCTATTTTAAACATCAACAAGTTCTGCGTGTTACCCACACAGCGCATTTAAAGTGTTCCGCACGACCTCACTACATCGTTGATTGCCTAAGGAGCATTAACCAATTGGACTTTGTAATATCAGCGATAAGTTCTCTGTGAGATAGGAACTTGATTTTTAAATATAGTTCAGATAAATTTCAAGCATTAAAGGGTTAATGAATACACATTATTTAGCAAAACATTAATTATTAATACGTATGCAGGCTACAGCCAGTCACCTTCGACACTGTCGCGTAAACGTGTGAATGGACTACCCCTTCCCCCACCAAGCAGCAACGGTGAGCCTATACCATCTTATCGTGTTAAAGCGAAGAATACCTACCACGTAACACACTACCTTGTGTAACAACAGCACACCTAACAGCATATAACTTACCTACTCGAAAACTTATATTTCAGTGAATTAGTCTTGCTTAATATCAAATTATTATTACACGCCCCTGAAAGTCGTCAACCTAAGCGTCACCGTTACATCACCAGCGGACTAATTTCCAGGCGCTCTAAACGGTCATTGTAGCCATCTCTCGTTTTGAAAGAATGAATACGTTTCTTAATAAAATACTTCTTCTTGTGTCACAATGAAACACACAATACCTTTTACATAACGAAACATTTTAATGTACGTCACATTGCTGACACAAAAATATGGTTTGTGACAATTTATTGTTTGAACTTCAAAAACTTATTTCAATTTAGTTGGCTATACTGGTAATTATCGTCACCAGTAAATATCACACATGCTGGACTGCTCGGCCGAAGTGAGTGCGTTCAGAACCGAGGTGATTGTGTTCAGAGCTACTGAGTCCACTGATTCGTCCCGAACATAGGCTTATTCCCATCTCAGATTTACTCCGATGCTTGAAGTATATTGCCATCTGAATGGAAAGCACTTGTCACATTTTATGCGAGGAATGTTTGGTTGCCAAATTTGATTACAGCTGTGCATAGTCCGATTTCCATTGTTACTGCTTATGTGCTACGTGATATAATAAGAAATGAGTGATGATATACGACCCGAAGTTGTAAAACGAACACAAGACACACTTGGAAAGTATATAAAGAAACCGCCATTAACTGAGAAATTGCTGAAGAAGCCTCCTTTCAGATTTCTTCATGACATCATAAGAGCTGTAGAGTATTATTTACTGCATTTTTATATAGATGTATTGTACCGATAATAAGGTTGCCATGTGTGAGATATCTCCACGAGTTACTTAAGATGACGATAAACCATGGCGTATCTTGTTTTTGGGATATGGTATGTAAGTTTGCGATGTTTTCAAGGTATTTTCTGACGGTGATGGAATGTATTTATTGTACTTCGTCTGCCACACTGGTTGTGTTCTGTTAGTAACAAACAGTATATAATCTCCATGTAGCAATCATATTATTCACTGTGTTATAAAATTATATTTTAGGAGCACTGTAAACTCATACTTCAGTCCTGAAATGTTTGGAATTGGATTGGGTTAAAATAAAAGAAATGTGTGTATATTGGCAATTCCCATTTCTAGGTGATACAAGAAACTGGCTTCCTGCAGGGTTTGTTTACCACTGAGGAGCTGAGCCATGAGACGATCAAAGATCGAGACAGCAAGATAGCATTTCTACAGAAAGTTATTGATGCTGTCAGTAAGTATGAGTGAGCAACAGTAGAACAGACTTGTTTCCAGCTAACAAGGTGACCAGGTCAATTAAAGCCCTCCAATTTGGGTCCACATTTGCAGTTTAGCATTGCACCTGCATGTGACTTTACCAAAATATTATGTACTGACGCTCCAATACTTGTGATACACCATTTTACTTTCCATGTTCTTTATTGTTACTCCATAAATGTCATAAACAAAGGCTCATCATGCCCAACCGTCCAGTGCAGCATTAGACCACTGACAGAAAAGTTGTGTCTTGTCACTACTTTCATGTCTTAGGAAGATCTTTGCAAAAAAGTGTTGAAATTATTGCAAGTGTTGTGGAAAGAAAGACTGCATATATCTGGTGTACATTTTATATTAATTGAGTTAGAAGATCAAGGTCAAATCAGTGTGCCCTAAAATGTTATAAATTCATACCATTGGAAGCCTTACAAAAACATTTCAATTGGTACACAATTGAACCATCTATCTCAATTAATGCCAGAGTTATAAGAGCTCTAGTGAATGAGGATGTAGGAAAACATAAGGAAAACTTCAGATTTTAAAAGCCAATATTTGTGCAACTTGTGAACACAGGAAGTAATAGTATTCACTCACTTAACCAACGATTGCACTATTATAATTAATTAATCTCTCACTAGTGCCCTACATATGTTTCGGCCCCATTGTGGCCATCATCAGGGGTAACATATTATATATACACTTCACTTTATGCTGTCCAATTTGGCACTGTTAATTCATTATTGTTTTGTCGGTGTTATTATTTTTTTACACTGAAAGTATCTATACACTGCACTTCTGTAGGGTGTTAAATTTGTTGTCTGTGAGATCGTCACATTTTCTAAAAGTATTTTACGTTGTTAAAACAGTTAAAACGTTGGTTTGTTTATACTGCAGTCCATGTTCTGTCTTTGATGTTCTGGTAGTGACATATGGTTTTGCCTGTTGGGCATTGATCGTGACTACATGGACTGCAGTATAAACAAACCAACATTTTAACTGTTTTAACAACGTAAAATACTTTTAGAAAATGTGACGATCTCACAGACAACAAATTTAACACCCTACAAAAGTGCAGTGTATAGATACTTTCATTGTAAAAAAATAATAACACCGACAAAACAATAATGAATTAACAGTGCCAAATTGGACAGCATAAAGTGAAGTGTATATATAATATGTTACCCCTGATGATGGCCACAATGGGGCCGAAACATATGTAGGGCACTAGTGAGAGATTAATTAATTATAATAGTGCAATCGTTGGTTAAGTGAGTGAATACTATTACTAAGATGCACGGTGATCACAAAGTAAAACAGGAAGTAATATTTCATACATGTTACATCCTAATAAAACCCAACAAGGCTGCAAAATTTTATTAGAATGAAGGTCAGGAAAAGTTTGCCTTTAGCTAACTAACTGCAAGGATGATCCCAAAAGTAATGCACAATGCATGCACTCTCCACTCCATGTGCCTATGCGGGTAATGGTGCACTGGTAAGTAGTGTGAACCTTGCTCTCCTCGTTGGTATACTTCAAACGAAGCAAGTTTTATTTATTTTTCTGTGTAGAACCACTTAAAATTGGTGATGAAATTGCTTCAGGTCGAATTATAGTACTGGATGAAAGGTTGTTCATTGAAATTGAAATTTTTGACCAGGTCCCCTTGTAAGTGTCTGCTTGCTCTGGGTCCTGTTGTAAGTGATGGCTTTGCTCTTTGTGCCCCTGTAAGTGACTGCTTGCTATTGTCTCTTGTAGAGGTCATCACAGGTACCAACCTGACTGTCCGTCCAACAAAGATCATTGCAGGCCATGAACCCAGCAAGACGAATGAGCTGCTGCAAGCAATTGGCAAAGCGCTGGACAGAAAGGTGAGGGCCTAGCATAGCTCACGACGCAGTTATGTCAAGCAAACCATGCAGTAAGGTAATTCCGTAATTATGAGGGACGTTCAATAAGTAATGTTCCCAAAGTCATAAAAAGTAAATGAGAGGCCATTGAAACTTTAAATGTAGCTCATTTATGTCACTGAATTGGCATTATTTTTCACTGTAATCCCCAACCACTGATATATTTGTCCCATCTTGGCACAAGTTTAAATATTCTGTTGTGGTAGAAATCAGGATCTTGCATTTCCATTCATTCACAAAGAGCCATTTATACTTCCTCAATATCGTGGACTGAGCAACCTGGTACTGCAGCAGTCCAAACAGTATGGTGGATGGTGCAGCACTTCCCAGTCAAGTGAATGCAACAACTCTTGTTTCTCGCTTGTACAGTGTGGGTAACATTGTCATGCTGAAGGATCACATCTCGTGACAGACCCACTGACACCTTATACACTTTTAATGTTGTGTGCCATTGAATTGTGTGTTTCCTAATCTAGGTGCATTTTGCTGCACATGTCCAGTCTGTCTTTTAAGCTTAATTGTGGTGTCTTTGTTTTCTTTCTCTGCACAGTAGTTTACCGTTATGCCACACCTGAGTCTCATATTTTTACTAATTTTATTTTGCATTGTTATGTTGTCGATGATGATGATGATGACGACAACAATGATAACAACTTAAGTTGAAGTGTTTGTGTATCTTCTGTGAAACTGCAACATAGACCAAATAACACAGAATTGGGAATTTCTCCCCATAACAATTAATTAAAATGTTAAACAAATCGTTATTTCTAGTCTGGGCAATGTTCATTACATTTTACGTCAGTAAAATTTGTCAGCATTAAAGTGAAACAATGTTTATCAGGGAAGCATAATTAAAAGTTCTTACTGGGAAGTTTCTTGTGTTACAGCTGAGTAGCGTTGAGTATGTTGAGTCCCTGCAGAAGGCGGGAAAGAAGCCAAAAGTAACCAAGACAAGTACCAAAGAGGTGAGAGAGTGACTGAGGTTCTAACAACAGTAACTGTGAAGATTACTGTCTTCTGGGACATGAGGCCATCTGGTGTGGTAAAGACAAACAAGTGTTTTGGAGGAATGTACTGCCTCCTGCTGCAGGGTGGATTATTCATGTGTCCTGAAGCTGGTGGCAACGCATTCCTCCAAAACCATCGTACCTGTCTACCAGACCAGATAACGTCACATCCCAGAAGGTAGTGACAGTTCTCTATCAAGGCACTCTTCTCTCACTGTTGTAGAATGCCCCCAAGACAAAGACAACATCACAGGTCAAGGCCAGGGCAGAGGAGCAAGAGAAGAAGAAGAAAAAGACAAGCAGTTTGGCAAGTGGTGCCAACACAAAGAGCTCTAAGCTGAAGAGTGAGACGAGCAAGATGACCGAGTAAGTTGCATGTCATGCTGTGAGGTTCTGTCTGTCTGTTTGATGCTTCTTGCAGTTCACAGAGCAGTTGTTCTCACTGCAGGCCCGTGGAAGAGGCACAACAGCCTGTACAAGGAGCAGAGAACCAGCCCATTGTCCAGGAAGTGCCAGGAAACAACACAGGAGTGGAAGCACAGCAGGAGGCAGAGTCCCCACGTATGAATGTAAGTAGTGGAATGTTTGGTGGCATCACACAGTCAGCAAATCCATGACATAGCTTTCTTGTTCTTTTTATACTGCAACAAAACATATAATCCGTTTCAGGAACCAGAAATGACAAGACCACACTCTGCCAGACGGGGCCATCACAAACCATCTGCAAGTATGTTTACCCTTATTGAGTGACAAATTATGTAGGAGAACCTTTGTTCAAACCTTGCTATAATGTAAGTTCAGTCTGTTTTAACTAACTAACTCAGGGAGAAGAGTCTTTCTTGAAAAGCTACTAGTGCCTCAGCAAGTTAAGAAATTGCCCACACTCTATGGAGCACAAAGGTTAATTACCGTTCTCACAACCTGCCACCTGTCCCTGTACTGAGATAAATCCACTCAAGATCCTTTTGTCCTATTTCTTTAAGAAGCATTTTAATTTTAATGTAATTTTTTAATTTTAATGTTGACCCCCCATCTGTGTGTTAGTCTCCAAGTTGTCTCTTTTGTTCAGGCTTTCCTGCCAAAAGTCTGTACTCATGTCTCTTCTCCCCAGTATGTGCCACATGCCCTGTCCATCTCTTCCTCCCTCATTTGATCACTCTAATAATATCCGGTGAGCAGTTAACACCATGAAGCTCCTCATTATGCAGTTTTCTGCAGTTGTTACCTCGTCCCTCTTAGTCCCAAACATCTTTGTCAGCACCCTGCTCTCGAACGCCCTCAGCCTGTGTTGTTCTGTAATGTGACGTACAATTTTTTACAGGCTTATAAAGGAAGTTAAGTTTGTTCACCGTACAATCAATTGGTCCACCAACAAATGCACTTAACAAAATACAGTCATAACAGTTATAAACCTCCTACATATTTTGGCACCAGGATGCCATCCTGAGGGAGTTACAGAACAAAGCAATATAAACCCAACACATTAGTCTAGGCACTACACTGCCCGTACTGAAATGTTTAAAAAGTTAAAGTTCTAAAATATGTAAAAAAAATTGATAAGTATAAAATTGCAATATTATGATAATTATACTGTGGTCAGCAGTTGCAATTTATAAGTCCATAGTCATTTACATTGTGTATGGAGTATGCATACAGACAGCTGCCTCGATCTTATGTGATCGGAAGGGATCTCGTCCAGGTAGATTGTGTGATGTGTGTTGTATCAGGTGGTGTAGTGTAAAGAAATACAGACGTATACATGGAACTGCTCATTATTGTATAAGTTTTAATATCACATATTGTGATTTTACACTTATCAATTTTTTATATATTTTAGAATTTTAACATTTTAAACATTTGAGTGGGGGCAGGTTAATACCTAGACTAATGTGTTGGGCTTATATTCCTTTGTTCTATAACTCCCTGAGGATGGCATGCCGATGCCGAAACACGTAGGAGTTTTAATAATTGTTATGAATTGTATTTCATTAAGTGCATTTGTTGGTGGATATTTTGATTGTAAGAATATGCATGGTATGAATAATATACAATTTGTTCATCTTATTGAATGTTTCAAGTTTTCACAGTGAGGACTGTTCAGATTGTATTTTTCTGTGCCTCATAGTTTCCATTGGCCGAGACCGGGCCCTATTGCCTCTCCACTCCTTGTGGTTTTGATTGACCACATCCTCACCCTAATTACTTCACTGTCAACTTGAAGCCAGTTCCTTTAGCATGGTCGTCTGGAATGTCATGATGTATCTACAGCACTGCACAATGTCAGAGTGTCAGAATCTGGACGTCCACATGAACCTTGGACACTTAAACATGAACCCTTGAAGATGAAGGCAGCATGTTCCTTCAGAACATCATGAACCACTTACCGAACTGCACAGTATTACATCCCAGAAGACCAGAATCCCCAGTACACTGTTGTGAGGACCTCAAAACCTGCACAGTCTACAAATTACTCATTTTGTCACCAATAATTAATCCTGAGAGGCCAGAGAGAAATGGGAGTAGACTGAATTCAGGTAATGCCTGAGACCATTCTGTCTGGAATCTTTTGTTTTCCCATGTGCTGTTAAAGGATATAAACTTTAAAATATACAGAACTGTAATTTTGTCTATTGTTTGTATTGGTGTGAAACTGGATCTCAACATAAATGATATTCAAGAATAGGGCACCGAGGAAGATATTTGAGTCTAAGTGGGAGGAAGTGACAGAGGGGAGAGAAAGTGGCACAGTGAGATTTGTACTGTCAAATGTTACTTGGGTGATGAGTTGAGTGGGGTGTGTGGCACATGTGAAGGAGGAGAAAAATTCATACGGAATTTTGGTGGGGAAACCTGATAGAAGGAGACCGCTTGGAATACCTAGGCGCAGATGGCAGTGTAGTATTGAAATGGGTAGTAAGGAAATATAATGGAATGTGCACTGGCATCACATGGCTCAGGATAGGGACAGTTGGTGGACTGTTGTGAACAAGGCCATGAACCTTTGGATCATAAAACACAGAGAATTTCTTGACTAGCTGAGGAAATATTAGCTTCTCAAGAAGAACTCCGCTTCATGGAATTGTAGAAATGGAAGCAATATAAAAGTATGTCTACTTACTTTGTGCCTAACATTTATTGATCTGCTGAATAGTCAGATAATCCACAAACTAATTCTGACTGAACAGCTTGGCAACATGCAGCATTTCATATTGAGCTGTTATGAAATGTCGGGTTTTAACGTATTCAGGATAGATGCAGGCATGCAGCTGGGCATCTGCAGTATTTCATATTTAGCGTCTATATTGTTCTTAAGTTATTAAAATTTAAAAAGATGATATAAATATGAAATATGTAAAAATATGTAATGCCATGCCACTACAGAATGGTATATTTAATCAGCAATATGCAACATAAATAATGTACCAGTATGGGATCCACCCTGCAAGTTAGAAAATCATAACATACTGGTACAGCATTTGGAGGTTCACATGTGGAAAAAGTTGCATATGTTTACGTCACTCAACACAGAAATATGTAAAACAAATTAACACAAATGGCAGTTGGCCAGGCTAGTTGCAGCAGAAATTAAACTTATGTGATGTCCAGCCATGAATAGGACATGTAGTGCAACATATGTGTATGGCATCTGTCCTGAAAGGGTTAAGACAGAATTTGGGTTCATAAATTTGTTTCTCATTAAGTCCTCATGTGCCTAGATTAGGGACATGAAACATTTGATGCTGTCATTTTGGCAGGCATGTTGAGTCACACAGCTCTAGATCTGAATGTCTCGGTGGGTGTTGAGGGTGACAGCAGCCAAAACAAAATGGAAACGTCGCTTACCACTGAAGAGAAGGCTCGTATTCAGGTTCCACCTCAGCCTGCCGAAATGCAGATCTTTGGGACAGATACCTCCCAGAGGTAAGATAAGTATCACTTTAGGTCCACAGACTTTGAAGCCTTCAGAATGTGAGGAGTCAGGTCTTGTGGGATATGACAATGTGTTAAAGCGTGAGTGGTTTTCGCCGTTTGAAGGAACATGTTCAAGATGGCAGCACCACATTCATTTGAAATGTTAGGAACCACTCGCCCAACAAAGAGCATCTTATCCCAGAAGACCTGACTCGTCACAAACAGTGCTGTCACAATGTCAAATCTCACATAGTAAACCTTAGGCCAGTCAGTGTGTGATTTGTGGCAGCCATAGGGGCACTGGGACAGTTTTTTTCTGTCAGTAGTCCATATTCATTCATTTATTCATCCAGCTGTTGACGATGCTTCATAACCTTAAATATCGACATTAAGTAACACACTTATTAAGTATTCTTGTGCTTCTCTGTCACCACAGCCAGGTTCACACCTTGACTGCCCTGAACTGTGCTATCATAATTTGATGATTCTCAGTACGAGTTATTTTTAAGGAGATCAGTTTGTCAGCGCCAGCCCCCAAGCTGGAGGGCTAGGGTACCTCTTTTTTGACTCACAACTGGTCCTGCCAGCAACTAGGCTGCTGCCAGTATAGCTTTCCAGTTCTCTGATACACGGAAGCCTCCTCACCTGACAAAAATATGCACTTATTAAGTACGATATTTCCATGTGTCTGGGGGCACGTGGTGGCGCAGTTGGTTGAGGCACTGCGCTACAAGCCGGAAGGTCGTGGGTTCAATTCCCAATGGTGTCATTGGAATTTTTCATTGACATAATCCTTTCGGTCGCACTGTGGCCCTGGGGTCAACTCAGCCTCTAACAGAAGTGAGTACCAGGAATATTTCCTGGGGGTAAAGGTGGCCAGTGCGTAGGGCTGACAACCTTACCACCTTCATGTGCCGACTGTCTAGAAATCTGGGAGCCTCAACCTCCTGGAACCCTAAGGGTCTATCAAGGCCTGTAATGGGATTGCTGTACCTTTACCTTTCTGTGTGTCTGTATCAGATTGCTGTACCTTTACCTTTCTGTGTGTCTCTGTATCAGATTGCTGTACCTTTACCTTTCTGTGTGTCTCTGTATCAGATTGCTGTACCTTTACCTTTCTGTGTGTCTCTGTATCAGATTGCTGTACCTTTACCTTTCTGTGTGTCTCTGTATCAGATTGCTGTACCTTTACCTTTCTGTGTGTCTCTGTATCAGATTGCTGTACCTTTACCTTTCTGTGTGTCTCTGTATCAGACTGCTGTACCTTTACCTTTCTGTGTGTCTCTGTATCAGACTGCTGTACCTTTACCTTTCTGTGTGTCTCTGTATCAGATTGCTGTACCTTTACCTTTCTGTGTGTCTCTGTATCAGATTGCTGTACCTTTACCTTTCTGTGTGCCTCTGTATCAGACTGCTGTACCTTTACCTTTCTGTGTGTCTCTGTATCAGATTGCTGTACCTTTACCTTTCTGTGTGTCTCTGTATCAGATTGCTGTACCTTTACCTTTCTGTGTGTCTCTGTATCAGATTGCTGTACCTTTACCTTTCTGTGTGTCTCTGTATCAGACTGCTGTACCTTTACCTTTCTGTGTGTCTCTGTATCAGATTGCTGTACCTTTACCTTTCTGTGTGTCTCTGTATCAGATTGCTGTACCTTTACCTTTCTGTGTGTCTCTGTATCAGATTGCTGTACCTTTACCTTTCTGTGTGTCTCTGTATCAGATTGCTGTACCTTTACCTTTCTGTGTGTCTCTGTATCAGACTGCTGTACCTTTACCTTTCTGTGTGTCTCTGTATCAGATTGCTGTACCTTTACCTTTCTGTGTGTCTCTGTATCAGACTGCTGTACCTTTACCTTTCTGTGTGTCTCTGTATCAGATTGCTGTACCTTCACCTTTCTGTGTGTCTCTGTATCAGATTGCTGTACCTTTACCTTTCTGTGTGTCTCTGTATCAGACTGCTGTACCTTTACCTTTCTGTGTGTCTCTGTATCAGATTGCTGTACCTTTACCTTTCTGTGTGTCTCTGTATCAGATTGCTGTACCTTTACTTTGTAATGCCCTATTTTGCATTTACAAGCATTCCTCACTTGTCGTGGTTTTACAAATTTGGGGGCTTGCTCCAAGAGTAAAAATACATTGCTCAGACCCTTCGTTGGATTGTCTGTCGACTCAAACAGGTCTTTGAGCCATAGTGCCTGACGTTCAAGCAGCTGCCTGACATTCAAGCAGCTGCCTGATGTTCAAGCAGCTGCCTGACGTTCAAGCAGCTGCCTGACGTTCAAGCAGCTGCCCATAACAATGTTTCTGCAAAGAAAAGAAAAACACTAAAAATACTAAAATATTCTATTCTAGGGGCAGTGAATTATTCGGGGATTTTTGCTTTCCGCAGGTGTCTTGGAACCTAACACCCGCAAAAAGCAAGGGATGACTGTATGTAAATATTTGTTTTACTTTCTTATGTTAGTCCGTAAAGCCATCTGTTTTCTATCTTCCATTCACCAGAAGTCTTCTTCTTATCCAACGCCCACTCTTGACATTTCTGCCATTCGGCGCCGTGCTGCCCAGTATATGGATGCGATTACGGGTGTAGGTGATCCATTCACCAGAAGTGTGGACTCCTATATTCTGCTGTCATTACTACTACTGCAGTGGCTCTAATCTCTTACAGAGAGCCAAATAAAAAGCTACCTGACATCCCTGTACCCAGATCATCAGTGCGTCCACAGACAGCCTTACGCCCACAAAGTGCACGTCCACCTAGTGCCCGACCGGCTGCCCCTAGAATCAGAGATCGAGGCGAGATCCGGATCACAGAGGAATCCAGGTGAACTAAACTGTCACTGTCATTGGGACATGTAGATATAAGCTGAGTAAGAGAACCAGTTTGCTTTAACTCAGTTTGTACATAAGTTGTACTGTAATACAAGGGCCTTATTTTATCAGACAACTATCGTGTCACTTGTGCCGCTACTCTGCCATGCTGTTGGCAGTCAGTTGGATGGACTACACTAATGCAATAAGTGAGCTGACATTGACTGGCAGTTGATAATTGTCAGCTAAAATAAGGCCTGTATATTATCTTCCCTTCTGCTGCAGCAGTAGTCCAATAGGAAAGGTGAATGTGATAGCAGACAATGAGCCCACTGTGGAGCAAGATGAAGATGACGCTTTCATCGTGATGGAGTCACAAGTGCCTGTTGTCATCCAGGATCAGGTAAGAATAGCAGAGTGTCTCATATGTTTAGCATCCTGGTTTGGATTTTGGAAACATGTCTTGGATTGATTCTTGCCCAGGCCACAGTGACTAAGGGTTTCATGGTTTTTCTCAGCCCCTTCAGGAACATGTTGGGTTATGCCATAAAACAAGCCACAGCTGCTTCCTGTAATTTTATACTACACATCATACGAAGGGAAGATTATGAACTGAGAGTGTTTGAGAATAGGGTGCTGAGGAATATATTTGGGCCTAAGAGGGGACGCAACAGGAGACTGGAGAGAATTGCATAATGAGGAGCTTCATGTTTTGTACTTCTCACCAGATATTTTCTGGGTGATCAAATCAAGAAGAACGAGATGGGTGGGGTGTGTGGCATATATGGGGGAGAGGAGAGGTGCATACTGGGTTTTGGTGGGGAGACCTGAAGGAAAGAGGCTACTTGATAGACCTAGTCATAGATTGGAAAATAATATTAAAATGGATCTTAAATTGTGGACTGGATTGACCTGGCTGAGGATAGGAACAAGTGTTTGCTCTTGTGAATGTGGTAATGAACCTTGGGTTCTATAAAGTGCAGGAAATTTCTTGTCTGAGGAACTGTACATATCACATGGCCTGTCCGTCTCATGCTCCTTGAATTGACCACCCTAATAATATTTGGTGAACAGTACAAATTGCGAAGCTTCTCATGCAGTTTTCTCCAGTCTTCTGTTACTTTGTCCCTCTTATCTATGCACAGTGAAGACTGACCATGTCTTGACTAGAATGTCACTGTCCCTGTAATGTGAACAGGTCCTAACATACATGATTTTCCAGCCACTGTCTCCACCACCTGCACCTGACACAAAAGAACAACATGGACACCTTGTGACACAGATCTTGGAGACACAGAAGGAGCTTGAGGATGATGGCCACCACCAGAGTCAGAATATCCAACCTAAGAAAGTTGAGATTGTAAGTAGGCGTATTCATTACAGTGACCACCCGTTTCTGTTCTGTTCTAAGCCTGTGGAAGTGTTTATTGTTAACTAGCATGGACAAAACATTAAAATCTTCGTTAGCAGCAACACATAGATCCAGTCTGTTTGCAAGGGGGTCCGTGTGCTAAAAGTAACAGCCTCTACCATGTTGACATCTCATCAATGAGGCAGAAATAGTCCATGCAAAATTTATGTTCCAGGAACTTGCATGTGAGTTTATGCTTCCTCACTATCATATTTTGTGCATGTGCTTGCATCCATGTGTGTGTATGAAATAGCTGATGCTCCAGGTGTTTATTACTTTAAGATAACCTTATAAGTAGTAATGCTGAAAACCCTGGATTGAAAATGTTTTGTAACACGCAGCTTATGTCAAATACAGTACGTGAACAGCAATGGTGAAATTTGTGATGGTTTACAATGCTCTTGCTGTAGGTGAAATGGGCTTTTCTAAAAAGTGAATGGTCATAGTCATTATTCCTTTGTCCAAGAGACTCCTGTGTTCTTTATGATTTTGTACCCCTTGACATACCTTCATCACAAGGTACTGCATACAAGTATCATTTTGTACCCCTGACATACCTTCATCACAAGGTACTGCATACAAGTATCATTTTGTACCCCTTGACATACCTTCATCACAAGGTACTGCATACAAGTATCATTTTGTACCCCTGACATACCTTCATCACAAGGTACTGCATACAAGTATCATTTTGTACCCCTTGACATACCTTCTTCACAAGGTACTGCATACAAGTATCATTTTGTACCCCTGACATACCTTCATCACAAGGTAACTGCATACAAGTATCATTTTGTACCCCTTGACATACCTTCTTCACAAGGTACTGCATACAAGTATCATTTTGTACCCCTGACATACCTTGATCACAAGGTACTGCATACAAGTATCATTTTGTACCCCTGACATACCTTCATCACAAGGTACTGCATACAAGTATCATTTTGTACCCCTTGACATACCTTCTTCACAAGGTACTGCATACAAGTATCATTTTGTACCCCTGACATACCTTCATCACAAGGTACTGCATACAAGTATCATTTTGTACCCCTTGACATACCTTCTTCACAAGGTACTGCATACAAGTATCATTTTGTACCCCTGACATACCTTGATCACAAGGTACTGCATACAAGTATCATTTTGTACCCCTGACATACCTTGATCACAAGGTACTGCATACAAGTATCATTTTGTACCCCTTGACATACCTTCTTCACAAGGTACTGCATACAAGTATCATTTTGTACCCCTGACATACCTTCATCACAAGGTACTGTATACAAGTATCATTTTGTACCCCTGACATACCTTCTCACAAGGTACTGTATACAAGTATCATTTTGTACCCCTGACATACCTTCATCACAAGGTACTGTATACAAGTATCATTTTGTACCCCTGACATACCTTCATCACAAGGTACTGCATACAAGTATCATTTTGTACCCCTGACATACCTTCATCACAAGGTACTGCATACAAGTATCATTTTGTACCCCTTGACATACCTTCATCACAAGGTACTGCATACAAGTATCATTTTGTACCCCTTGACATACCTTCATCACAAGGTACTGCATACAAGTATCATTTTGTACCCCTGACATACCTTCATCACAAGGTACTGCATACAAGTATCATTTTGTACCCCTGACATACCTTCATCACAAGGTACTGCATACAAGTATCATTTTGTACCCCTTGACATACCTTCATCACAAGGTACTGCATACAAGTATCATTTTGTACCCCTGACATACCTTCATCACAAGGTACTGCATACAAGTATCATTTTGTACCCCTTGACATACCTTCATCACAAGGTACTGCATACAAGTATCATTTTGTACCCCTGACATACCTTCATCACAAGGTACTGCATACAAGTATCATTTTGTACCCCTGACATACCTTCATCACAAGGTACTGCATACAAGTATCATTTTGTACCCCTGACATACCTTCATCACAAGGTACTGAACAAGTATATTTTGTACCCCTGCATTCCTTCATCACAAGGTACTGCGTACAAGTATCATTTTGTACCCCTGACATACCTTCATCACAAGGTACTGCATACAAAGTATCATTTTGTACCCCTGACATACCTTCATCACAAGGTACTGCATACAAGTATCATTTTGTACCCCTGACATACCTTCATCACAAGGTACTGCATACAAGTATCATTTTGTACCCCTGACATACCTTCATCACAAGGTACTGCATACAAGTATCATTTTGTACCCCTGACATACCTTCATCACAAGGTACTGCATACAAGTATCATTTTGTACCCCTGACATACCTTCATCACAAGGTACTGCATACAAGTATCATTTTGTACCCCTGACATACCTTCATCACAAGGTACTGCATACAAGTATCATTTTGTACCCCTGACATACCTTCATCACAAGGTACTGCATACAAGTATCATTTTGTACCCCTGACATACCTTCATCACAAGGTACTGCATACAAGTATCATTTTGTACCCCTGACATACCTTCATCACAAGGTACTGTATACAAGTATCATTTTGTACCCCTGACATACCTTCATCACAAGGTACTGCATACAAGTATCATTTTGTACCCCTGACATACCTTCATCACAAGGTACTGCATACAAGTATCATTTTGTACCCCTGACATACCTTCATCACAAGGTACTGCATACAAGTATCATTTTGTACCCCTGACATACCTTCATCACAAGGTACTGCATACAAGTATCATTTTGTACCCCTGACATACCTTCATCACAAGGTACTGCATACAAGTATCATTTTGTACCCCTGACATACCTTCATCACAAGGTACTGCATACAAGTATCATTTTGTACCCCTGACATACCTTCATCACAAGGTACTGCATACAAGTATCATTTTGTACCCCTGACATACCTTCATCACAAGGTACTGCATACAAGTATCATTTTGTACCCCTGACATACCTTCATCACAAGGTACTGCATACAAGTATCATTTTGTACCCCTGACATACCTTCATCACAAGGTACTGCATACAAGTATCATTTTGTACCCCTGACATACCTTCATCACAAGGTACTGCATACAAGTATCATTTTGTACCCCTGACATACCTTCATCACAAGGTACTGCATACAAGTATCATTTTGTACCCCTGACATACCTTCATCACAAGGTACTGCATACAAGTATCATTTTGTACCCCTGACATACCTTCATCACAAGGTACTGCATACAAGTATCATTTTGTACCCCTGACATACCTTCATCACAAGGTACTGCATACAAGTATCATTTTGTACCCCTGACATACCTTCATCACAAGGTACTGTATACAAGTATCATTTATTTATCCTTGTGTTTTGTTCATAAATTTTGTATCAAAAACTGTTTGAAATAAAGCAACATTTACTGAGGTCAGTATGAGGGGCCAGTATAGCTCAGTCAGTATAGTGACTAGGCTATGGGCTGAACTTCTGAGGAGTCACATTTCAATTCCTGGAAGGGGCAAGAGTTTTGTCGCTTGTCCTAAGCTGCCAGACTGGGTGTGGGGTCCATCCAACCTCCTGTACAGTGGGTACCAGAGGCAAGGTGTTGGGGGTATGAAGCTGACCACTCACCCTGATCTAATGCCAAGGTTAAGAATTAGTGGAGCTCTACTGCTCTCCTCCATATGCTTTTATTTCATACACAGAGATCTGAGATAATTGTTTTATGATGTGCATCAATTATTTTACACTGAACCATGTTTTTGAAATTTGATAAAGTTTTATTCAGCAGTCCATAGCACAGGGTTACAGTAGACTGATATGAATTCTGCTAGACAGCTTGCAGTGTAGACCTCCAACACCCATATGTCACTGAAATATGCAGTTTCAACTTGAGTGCATGTCATTCCTGTGACGTCAGGAGTGGGAGGCAGGACGCCGCAGGGAACGGGAACTGGCTGGCCGTGAGATCGACCGTCTGCGTGGCTCAATACAGACTCTGACAAGGGCTGCCAACCCACTGGGCAAGCTGATGGACTTCTTGCAAGAAGATGTGGACTCAATGCAGCACGAACTGGACATGTGGCGACGCACAAACATGGAACTTATGGCACAGTTGCGGATGGAGCACAGGTGTGCGGTGTGCTATGTTTGTGTGCAGCTTGCATGATTGTATTGTGTGCTGCTGTCAGGCAGTTAGTCCATAGTAATTGTGGGACAGATAGAGAGCTTTGTGACTACTAGATCAGGTAAGACTTCAGCCACTTGTGCAAACATAAGCTCACAGTGAGCACTAGAGTCATCTGGGATGTGACACCAGCTACAGTAGTGTCCATGATCAGGATTTTGACATCTCGTGACCGCCCATTTTAGTACTGTTGTTTGGAACGTTTGTGGCTGGTTGCAGTGAACTGAGATGAGACCATGTGGCTGGCAAGTCAGCTTCTCCCACTCCCCTGTTATTGCACAGATAAATCTCACCTCATTCAAGCTCTGTCTGTCAATATGCGGGGTTTGTTGCTTTTGTGCTTGCTGACGCTGGTAGGGATTGCACTGCAAGAATACCTTCCTAGCTTCCTTATGTTAAGTGAATGCCTTCAGATTTCTGGTGAGGATGACCTGGAGTAAGACCCTCCTTCAATCATTTTATATATTTTATGCTTTTTGGGGTTATCTTATATCTTTATTGTTAGTATTTCGTAAGTTATTTGAACCAAATAGGTGTTTCAGATTGAAAATGGATTTTGATGTTCATGACAGTTGTAGCAGCCCCAGTTACTCACGAATGCCGGGACTATATTGTAATTTGAAGAGAACCAGGGTTGTAGTGCCTGTCTTCATTGTTCTGCCGTAAGATGGAGGCATTATTTTCCTCTGAAATCTCGCTGTGTTTCCGCCAGAGTGCAAGGCATTGCATTCGACTCCCATAAAACAGACATCTCACATCTGCATGGCACTGTGTTGCAGCCAGACGCAGCAGCTCACAGAACCAATCAAACAGCATCTGCAGCAACTGGAGAGCAGCATAGATGAGCAGCTGAACCAACTGAGCGTTCTCAAAGCCACTGTGCTGCAGAATGATCAGCACATCCACCGCCTGCTGACAGGCGGCAACATGTCAGCAGTCAAGTAGCATAGCCACCTGCTCCTAAAGTGATCGAATTTTCAGTGCAACAAGCTTAGTAAGATCAAGTTCTCAAAATGTTTGGTGTGAGTATGTAAGTCTGGTTTAACCCCTCAATGATGTTGGGGTTTAAATTCCAACCTCTCCCAGGATAGAGGAATTTTAAATTACTCTACAGTTTACTCACTCAGTACAGTGCACAGAGGCTGGCAGTGTGTGAAAATTTAAAGACATGCAGTGAATAGAGGCTGATGTTGAAGGGTTGAAGCCTGCTTGTTTCTTGTGGAAATTGATTTTAACTGTTATTTATTACTTCCCTCACAGGCAAAGAATGTCAGATTGTCACTGTATTACAGAACATGACAGAAGGCACTGAAGCTTTATTTATTAATTTTCTGGAGTGTCTGAAGATTTGAATTAAATTTAGGTAAATGTAGGTGAAGTAAGACGGATCACATTATATAGTACACAGTGTCACAGCCCCTTGGAGTGAACCCAAAACCTCTTATTCAGGATCCCATTCATCACTGTTGAAAAACATTGTTCAGATATTGGAATTATTTATTCTTTCTGGATGGTGAGAAATCAAGAAGTATGTCTGAATGCAGCACAGTTTCAGTTGTAATGATGCTGATCTCTAGTAGTGCCACCCGTCCTAATGTCAGCAGTTGAGGTGAATAACTAACATTGTGGTCTTCTGGGATGTGACACAGATACAGTGGAACCTGGATTTTACATTTCTGAAGGGATCATTTGAAATTAATGTGAAATGAAGGTAATGAAGCTTCATGTCGCTCTGAAAATGAAGTGCGCTAAATGAATACCGTGTGACACTGAACATGTGATGTAGTTCACTGTGTAACACTTGAACATGTGATGTAGTTCACTTCTTCTACGTGTCCATTGTCGTAAGTTGCTACAGCGTCACTTTCTGCTGCACCACGTACATCTCGTTCTCAGTACTGCTGAGGGCAGCCAATCTGTGAATGCCATACATTGTCTACAGTGGAGTTATTCGACTGAGCCACCAACCTCTGTCTGCGCCTTGCTGCCATGTTGCAAGAATGGACCACTGTTGGTAGCGCAGCTGCGCGACTCCATTGCACACAACATATGCAATGAAGACAATACAGGAGGTAGGAAATCGTAACTGAAAATCATTTTTTTCTCTGACTTCCAACTGAAAGTACTTAAAATGACAGCAATATTTGAATTCTAAGAATGCATAATTCAGGAGCTGGGTAGGCAGCACAAACGCATATGCAAGGAAGGTGTAAGGTTGCTATGGAGGTTCCAATAAATCAAGAACATGTACATTCTGGGAATGTAAAATCCAAATTTCGCTGCATACTACAGTTACCAACGCTTGCCATTTATTCACTGAAGATGGCTTCATGAAGCTGAAATGTTTGTCAGAAGTGAACGGTACGTGAGACAGGGTGGAATTGGCAAGTGAACAGTACGCGAGACGGGGTGGAATTGGCAAGTGCATATTTGTGTGTTCACTGCAACCACATGGAATGCATAATTACAAGACATTATGTTACACATTATACAGTTTCACATGTTAGAAGACAACATCTTACAGTTGTTTAGCTGGTCAAGAAATTGTTGTGCGATCGAAAGATTCATCACCATGTTCACAAAAGCCCACTACTTTACCACACACAGTGACATGTCTAAACTGTGGTTCAGAGGTTACAGAAGTGTTAACCAAACATTAAAATGAATTATAGTTGAGCCCACTGCTTGGTATGGCTGCATAACTTGATCTGTACTCTGAATACAAAAGAAGAAATGTGCTAGGGAGAACTAATGCTGGATGTGTTGCATACCAGGGGAAGAAAGAAGTACATGCAAAATTTTGGTTAGGAATAACAATTTGCCTGTTCCCATAAGAATACTGTTCTTTCTAACCAAAATTTGAGTGTTATGGAACAGTGTATGACAATGTAGAGATGAATCCTGGGATAGAGCACAGGCATGTAATAGCAAAGTACTTAAAGATACAAAGTTAGTATAGTTATTTAAGGTGTTCAGATCTCTGTACCTGTCTGTACATTTAGTGTATTATTTTTACAAAGCAACATATTAGCCTAAGAATTGTCCCCAGTATATTAAATACATCAGTGCTTTGTGGTAATATATCTGAAGGCTTGAACTGACCATTACTCTTTCCCATGTAAGTTTCCAACCTAATTATAAAAATGCGTAAAAATTATCTTTATAGGTATTAAAAATTGGCTACAATTCACGCTATTTCACACCACAACTCTTAGGAGGGGGGTCATATAATAGTCTGTGAATACTTAAAGTGGTGATCTGTAATGTTGTAACAGTATTTCACAATTGTTAAGACTATACTGGAGTGTACAGAATTTATTACTTATCAAGTCAGGACTTGGCAGGTAGAGTGTCATTTGGTGTGAATACTTGTATCAGTCTTTCAATTTGTGGCGTTTGTCAACCCTATTTGATGTATTTCGTTAATAAGGTCGTGTTAGACTGAAGAACCATTGCATTTCATCATTACATTCTGCACAGCATGGATCATATCAAGACTGAACAAAATATGTTTTGGTGCGACAGGAACGGTTTGTATGTTGTGCGTTCAGAGGGGTTTGAAATGACGAACACAAACACACTTCACAGTTTTATTGTGACACAGTATTACATTGCCACAGATGGTCCCCACAACTTGTACGAGGTATGCCAAAGTACCCACATCCAAGTGTGTCTGCCTTATTGCTCCCAAGTTATCTCTTGAAACTCCAGCCTGATGGCAGATTAAAATTTGTCTTACTGCCCAAATCAAATGATGTACCACACTGTAACTCTCTGTTTCTCCGCACACGTGGTTAAGAAACTGGCAGTTATCAACAACATCACACATCTGCCTAGAAGATGGGATAGCTCAGCCAGTATAGTGACTAGGCTATGGCCTGGAAACTCCAGGGTTTGATTCCTGGTATGGGCAAGAGATTTTTCTCTTGTCCAAACTGTCCACAGCAGTTCTGTAGCCCACCCAGCCTCCTACTCAATGGGTACCTACGTTTCTTTCCACACCAGGTAAAGTGACTGGGGCATGACGCTGACCACTCACCTCCATTTAGTGCCTTGGTTACAAATGAGTGGAGCTATACCTCCAGTCTCCTTATATGCCTTAATGGCAGGACAGCTTTATATCTGACTGGATCAAAGTTCTGAACAGGAGAAGGAATGAACGGCAGATACAAAAATGCACGACTAATTTATCTTGCTTACAGCATAACAATAAAGAGACCAGTGCCACTGGGTGACAGAATTCACAGAAACGTACTCTGGCAAATTATCAGCATGAAGTAGCTACAACTTGTGATATGGTTTTTACCCTCTCTGACTGGGATGCAAGCAATGGCTGCAATGGATACAGGCACATTACAAGAGCAATGTGAGTCACAGCTTGCAATATCCAACACTGAACAGCCACAGTGACATCACGACCAGCTGCTAATACCCAACCTATCTACGCATAACAATAAGTATAACAATATCCTCAGTTCTGCTCACAGCTACAAGTGTGTGACCTTCCTTTACCGAGTAAATAACAAGAACAGTTTTACCACACAACATGAAATGTTTTGCTTGTAAATTTCTATGACTTTGGCCTGATACATGTTTTGGTTTGCTAATTAATGAAAAAAAAAGTCATTATTTTATCTTAAAACTATCAGTTGCCACTTCCTGCCGGCTCCATCATATTAACACAACCTACTCAGCCAACCACCCTCACCTGTGAGAGTAGTGGCAGAAAGTTAAGTTATTGTTGTCAGATAATAATGACAGTACATCATCTCACAAAACATAAACTGACAAACAAGGAAGTATTTTACGTACGTACATATATATAATCTGCAGGCTTTACTCCATTGTGTCAGAAATACAGAAACAGTATGCCAACAAATAACTAGACAAATTATGGCCAAACTAATGACCCATGAGAATTGCAGTTGTGACCATAAATTTGGCCTGCCCACCCTTGCTGGGTGATGGCCAGCTAGAATCAAGCATCAATACAAAAATATCAACTGCACAACGCTAATACTAACCACAGAAATAATTAAAAAAAAAAAAAAAGTTACGTCATGTTTTAGAACACAAATCGATGAAAATAGCAACATAATTCAATGCTGGCAATCTTGAAGTAAGTACAAAAGTAGTTTGCCATCAACCCCAGTCCGAGAGTTAGCAGGCCAAAGTGAAATCAGTGTGACCTGTGCTAGTTGCCATCCTACTGGATGGCAATGTTCCTAGGACCAGAATGTCATTGTATCAAATGATACAGCTATTTTGGGACTTAACAATATGCTACATTACACATGGAGGAAACCCGTCTTCCAGAGACAGCATATCATGTTCCAGCACTGTAGGACAGTTCTGAGTAGCGCTAACACTCACAGCAACAGCGACATTCTTTGTCTGAGAATAAAGCTCCAGTAATGGGAATTAAGTAGATGCAAGATGAACTTACACTGTCATATTTAGACACAAGACGTGGTGGAAGGTCATTTTGCACTTGAGGATATGTAGAATATAAGGGGCACATTACAAAAAACTTTTGTGTATTTACAATGCATTATGTACAAGTCTTGTACTCCTCAAATATGTCGTAAGGCATGTTGCACCACGATGACATCTGCGAACGGTGCAAATGCGTGAACGAATGCTACAACTCAAACATCTCGTCCTGTTCCTTTTCCAGTCTCTGGAGAGACGAACGCACCTTACGACTCTGTGTCATCACAACTGGTTGTGGTGCCGTCAGGATGTCATTTTGAACAGATGTTGACTGCTGCTGGCGTAGCCTTGAAACCGGAACTTTTCTGTGTTTGTATGCAGCATCATGCTCGTCCAGAAACCTGTACACATACTGAAAACTTTAGGATTGGGCACTTTGTTTACATTGTCGAGACATGTCACAAGTCAATCCAGGAGACGCAAAGACACTTTACTAATAAACATGTGAAGCAGAAGACAAGTATATCTCAACTTACTCACTGTTTCCTACAGATTTCTTCACTTGGGACTTGGTGTTGGCTATGGATGTGTCAATCTTGACAAGGAAGTCACTGATGCTTCTCTCTTCACTGTCACTGTTACTCGTACTGCTTGGTGAATGCACGTGATCTACATCATCTACAACTATGTCACCTGACAGAGAGACCACAGTGTCTGGCCTGGACACTGGAATCAGCAGGCTCTCCCGCAGGAACAGACTATCTGATGCCCAAAGGTGGTTCACACGACGAATCTGCTCCATCTGTAACATTAATTAGTCACATTGTTTTGCTCAGTGTCTCAACACAAATCATGAGACAGAACCTCACAACCAACTACAACCATTTCCTCACCAATTCATAATCTGTTTGCCTATCAGTGTACATCTTACCCACCTGTCATGTTATCTTGTGATTATGTTGATTCCCATGCCAACTCTCACGTGAAGTTCACCGCTAAACCATGTGAACATTTCCTGTTTCCTGACCCACGCAAAACACAACTCCAACACACTCCTCAATATCATTCAGCTATACCACCTCATGACAAATGTCACCATTTATAAAGGATTGTTACAGCCATTAAAAATTCATGCTGTTATTTTACTTTACTTCTGTTAATTAAACTTGTAGTGTTACTTTAGGCAGGATTATGACACATTAGTTTGGGCCAGTTTCATTTGGTTTAGTTATGTTACTAATATTTATCTGAACGAAATCTTCAGTGTGACGTAATTAAGAATGGTCTCTTTATTTTCAAACATAATATTAAATTATATGTTACGAAAAATTTATAACGGACACATGTTCTTTCCACATTTGTCACGGAGGTTAGAAAACCGGAACACACATCCCAAATTATTTCTGGTACCACGTCTTTTCTCTCATTAATAAATGGCATAGTCATTCATCTTGAGTATGCATGGTACACAGTTTAAATGTGTTTGTAGTTTAGCCCAGATATGCGGAATACTTACGGTAACACCATATTTCAGTGCAATTCCTTGCATTGTTTCGCCTTCAACAACATAGTGTTTGAGAAAGTGATCCTGTCGTTTAAAATGATTGCAAGTACTTCCGTATTTTTTCAAGGACTTGGCAGAATCTCTTATTGACCTCCTCTCCTCCTTCTGCCCGTCTGCCATACTCCTTTAACAAATATCATGAACTCGACAACCCAACTTGTCTTGTGACTTTCCACACCTTCTGCTCCATTCCCTTCGGTCACCTGTCCGAAATTTCATACAATCGTAGAGCACTCCAACCTTGCGTAATAGTTCTTGCGCTGTTATTCCCTACTGCCGCTGTTATTCCTTGTTGCAACATTTCACGTCTTTATGAACGGAATATTAATGTGCTGGTAGAGGTTAGGGGAATGTTCATGGAATTTCGGTTTCGGAGATTTTAAGCACGCACAGAGCATTGTCTCATATTTCAAGTTTACCAATTCAGTATGTCCTATCAGTTATATAGAAACACTACGTTGGGTAATACTTTGCAGGAAAGCCTTGATGAGTTAATACAGGTAAGAGTACAAAACTACCAAGCAGGTTCAATTCATGTGCAAAATGAACTTCAGATTGACAAATACATATTGTTCTTAAAGGTGCCTTCTTACGTGTATACAGACGTGTAGTATACAGAAGTACAGATTACGGTGTAGGCTCCTCATCATAGTTAGGGGCGGATACAGCACTAATATCATGTTTTGTTTGGTTAACGAGCTTAAGAGTTTAAGCTTAAGTTTATTCAGTCATCCATTTAGTCACAAAATGTGACAATGGACATATCAATTCAGATTAGAATATAAATTACAAAACAAACTTATAATATACCAACACATATGACACCAGACACGTCAAATTCATTACACACAGCATACAATTCATCAGACATCAATTAATAAATTGTACATCACAGAAAAGGTACAACCAACATTACAATATACCTTCATGATTTCAAATATTAATATCCTCCCTGACAGAGCTTCTAAACAACAAACATGCATAGTAAAGAGCAAGTGATAAACAAATATTCAATGAGACATATATTCATCCACACAGTAAAAGATGTATTGCAGTAAAAAAATATTTCAACTTTCTTTTAAATTTCTGTAACTTTTCTAATTTCTTTACTTTGTTTGGCAATTTATTGTATAATTTAATACCCATATTTGCAACATTGTTTTTAAAAAGAGTAGTTCTGCAGAATTGAACGTGAAGATCTGACTTATGGTGTGTACAATGGTCATGGTTTTCATCATTTAACTTCATCTTTTCAATATTTGATTTTGTATAACATATAACTTCACTTATATATAAACATGGTAGTGGGAGTATATTAAGGTCTCTAAAAAGATTCCTACAAGAAGCATTTTGGCCTACATTACTAATTATTATTATTATTTTGTTTTGTAATTTAAAAATCCTCTTGCTTTCAGGATCATTACCCCACAAGGTCAAACCATATTTCAGGTGAACATGAAAATGTGCAAAGTACATGCTTCTTAAAATATATTGACTCATTACACCCCTTAGGGAATTTATCATGTAATAGCTTGTACTTAGTTTCAAGCTTAAATATTTAATGTGACTATTCCAGTTCATATTTTCATTTATGTATACACCAAGAAATTTTATTTCCATGTTGTATTGAATATCTACCTTCAAATATAATATGTGGTGACACTGGTCTTTTTTTGTCATACTGCAGGTTTTTTAGTAGTGAGTATAGTAACCATCAAAAGATGCTATTGTTTTACTGTCTCCAATTTAGTTCGTAACGTAGACTGAAAGTTGTTTGTTGGGAAACTAATTTCATTCAGCGTATCCACTGTACATGTTTTTGTTACCTTATATTCGTTGCAAGAATCGTGCATTGGATTGAAGTCTTGACAGACCATCAGCTATATCAGTGTTGAGAGAAAGCTTCAAATCTGAGAAAATCATGTGTTTGTTTATACCACACTTTCAAGCACCGGTGCGTCTGTTTTGTGTTAACTTCACATAGGACTTTGGCATGATTGTGTGAACCCCCAAAGTCCAAGTTCAGCACCGTTTTGCAGTTACTTCACCGATGTCATTTGTTTCAGTATGGTCAGATTACTCCACAACTGGCTATTAAAGTTCTACTGCAGTTTGACAAATCAATCAACACAGCCCTTGCTACAAGAGTCAAGTCCAGGCTCACATTCAAGGTACAGCATCTTTTTTTTTTCTTTTTTGAATACTAACAGTGTATTTCTGTAGGATCAATTTTAATATTATTCTTTCATCTGTGCCAGTTTTCCAAGCAGTCATTTGCATGGAGGTTTTCCAAATGGAAAGGCCAAATAATGATGTGTGTCATAATAACGTACGTCAAGAAATTAACTATGTACAGTGTGAGTACAACAGTTTGTGCTTTTTTACAGGCAGGCAAACTGAACACATACCGTTTCTGTGACAACGTGTGGACCTTCATGTTGAATGACGTAGAATTCCGGGAGGCACAGGAGATGGCTAAAGTGGACAAAGTGAAGATTGTGGCTTGTGATGGGAAAAGTGAGTTTGCACCTTCACAGACTGTTATTGCCATTATGACAAGCATTTTGCAAAACAGTTTTGGGTGTGAGCACAAGAGAACTTGTTCTTGTGTAGAGAGCACATCAGTACGATACAAGGACTGCATTATCAGTAAACTGTACTGATGGTGTGCTGCTTATATTTTACTGGTGTGCTGCTTATATAATTAATAACATTCTCTGTTTATCATTCTGATTCCTATTTGAACTCTTGACCCGTGAAGATGGGACCGATACATTGTCCCAAAATGTTGGTAAACAGTTGCCACACGACGCCACGTAATACCCCAGAAGACTGCAGATTTCAATGTCCTACCTGCATGCACATGTTTGTCGTCTCCCCTGTAGTGTGTTTAAACCGTGTGCCTCATTTCAGTCACTGGACACACAGTTCATCACTGACATTTAAGTCATGCTTTATCCAGTTAAGTCTAATAAGCGTTCATTAGCCACAAGTTTGCAACAGCTGTCGAGCCAAAAGGCACGATTGTCATTTCTGTCATGCCATGCGCCCTGAACATTTGGTTGAGCTCTGTGTGATGAAATTGTGGATTCCTCATCAGGAGCATGTTCAGTGAGTAAGTGTCCCTGGGTAATAAAAATTAAATGACAAGCCATCACAACGTTGAATACAGTTTATTTATTTGACTGAACTGTGATTGTTTTTTAACGTAATCCCTCAGCACATTGATCAGTTTGTCCAGTCTTGGCACATTCCACAATAACGAGTAAGTGGAAGTGGCTGTCTGTGAATGGTTATGAATGCAAGATCCTGATTTATAATGTGACAGTTTTTAAACTTGTGCCAAGGTGGGACAGATGCATCAGTGTGCTTGGGGATTATGTTGGAAAAGTAGTGATACTTCTGTGCAATACGTTAACCACATTTCATGCTGTAATGACTTGTTATTTAATTGTTATGATGTACAGAACCTTAATTTCAATTTCAGTTTTATTTTTCCATTGATCCTATTTAGTTACAATGAACATAAGAATGTAGAAATTGTCTTAAATCACAATATAAACATTACGACATACAGTATATCTGTAGATACTTGTCAAAGGTAAAATATTATGTATACAATAACTAGTTGAATTAATTTGTACAATAATAAAATGAGTAAATATGTAATAAACAATAAACAGTGAACAGTACCAGTCACCTTATTTTATACTAAAACCAAGTTTTATGAATTATTGTAATTAAAATACTCTTCTAATAAATAGATTGATTGTAGAAGAAGGAATCTCTTTAACGCAGGTTTGAATAATTCTGTTTCGTTGGATAGACTTTTTATGTATATGGGGAGATGGTTAAATGTCTTTATTGCAACAAAATATGCCCTCCTTTGAAATGCTGTCAATTTGGCTGTAGTAAAATGCAAGTTTGTGTTGTATTTAGTGTTAATGCCTTACATTTCTTGCTTAGTTGTGTATAGATCCATATTTCTCACCATTGAACATCTTCTGTACAGTACTAATGGAAGTGCAGAGCTCTTATACGTTGTTTTATGTATTGCAGATGTTGGCGAGGAGAGCGCTCCTTCAAAACGGTGATTTTTATCAGAATAATTAGTCTGTGGCAGTGGCAAGTACCAAAGTGTGTCTGTCTGCAAGTATGCAGTAAATGTTGTTTAATTATGTTACGTAGCAGCAAGCCCTTTGTTACCTGACGTGAGCCTTATGTTTTGTCTGACATGCTGTTTGTTATGTACAAATGTCACTGAGAGGTTGGCAACACTGTGGCCTGAACTGCAAGCTTTTGCAATCCCTATTTGAATATTTTAGTTGTTAAAACAGTTGAATAAAATGAAATGTATTTGGTTGGGTGTTTTGTATTACACTGGCTATCCTGATTGTGTTCATTTCCAGCATTTTGACAGGCCATTCAGGAAAATACCATGAAGTAGGCGCCAATATATTTCTTTTCATTCCTTATATCATTCATCTCATGTAGTTGATACAGAGCCATTAAATAGCCAGTCAACCAACCATTGGACAGTGAAGTTTAGGGAACTATGAAGATAATGTTGTAATATTCTTAGCTGGTTGTCTCCACCATACACATTTTGAATGAACTTTATTTTCGCGTTGATCTCGACTAGCCATTTATCACATTACTGCAGTGGTGCATGCATGTTGTCCACCTGGCCAACCATTGCAGTTTTTTGTTACTAAAATTGTTGCCCCAAAGTTCAAATTCGCCCACCAGCCCATAGAGTACTGGGAGGTTTAAAATCCAAATTTCCCAGGCGATAAAGGTTACATTCATAACACTGTGACGATCTCCCATCTACATAGGCTTACTTACACATCTAGCCTGCAATCCACTTTATTTTGATCTTACCTACACTGTAAAGTACAGTCCTTGAGGAGCTTGTAGTTACACATCCAGTCAAAGAGTATCCTGTATCTTGTAGATCTTGACGTTTCATTACCATGGTCACAAGTGACCACCTCTGGATCCTGTCCTGAGCCAGATGAATCCACTCAATACCCACATAGCTCTTTCTTTAAGATTCATTTTAATTCTCATCCCAGAAGACGTCTGTCTTCTGAATTATAGTTTCTGAAATTAATAGCCTGTGATAAATCAGAACTGCAAAAAAAGGAAGAAATGTCTGCTCAAAAACATATAAGAACAACTGAGGTACCTCTATAATCTAATCAAGATCGAATATTCAGAGTGCTTTGTTCCAGATCTTAAGAACCAGTTGTGAGAATAAGTAGTGCATAACAATGCATAGCAGTAAGCAATTTGTTTCATAATTATATACAACTTCTGTGTGAAATGTTCTTTCACTTCAGTATGTAGTGCATTTGTATGGGAAATACAAACACTTATGAAACTGTATGAAGCATCACCTTCTTAGCACACATATTTAATAAAAATGTTGTGTCTTCCCTAATTTTTCATTATAAATATTCTTATATTTATACATGTACTCTGATTAATGTTGAAGTGACCAAACCATATCTGGTGCCACTGAGTCTTATACATGGAGAGATGCATGGGTTGCTCTCACTAATGTGACTACACTCACGTATCATGTATGGTTTCTTATGTTTTTCCTCCCTGATGATGGCTTGGTCTGAATCGCAACATATTGGCGTAAATATAATGTAAAATAAGATATATTTACCGCCTAATGTGTGTATTTTGTTGGTTTCTAATAAGGATTACAATTTTCAAGTTTGCTATGATTTTGAGTGCCATTGTGACTTTGGGGGGGGGGGGGGGGGGGGGTGGTACGGTACGGTAGAAGGTTGTGTTACCCAAGTTATGCTACATATTTTATATTTTCCATTCCGAGCATTATAATTTAATTTCTGTAATATTAGCCAACACACGCACACAACTGTCACCACATTTGCAAAAATAATCTTACAACACTACACTCCTACCCAGTGGCGGACTGGCCAGGGTGTCAGCTTGCCCGATGGCAAGTGGGCCCCCTTAAACATTAGACAATATGTTGAAAATGTTAATGACCTTTTAGTAGCTTGAAAATATAATAGAAGTTCCAATATTATTACTGTACGCAACTAAAATTTACGTTGTATTACTATTTTAATAAAAAAAATTTTAATAAAATCCACCATTTATTTAAAATTGAAAAAATAATTTAAAAATTAAATTATAACAATCTGTATTTACATTTAGTATCTACTGTATACTGCCAGTAATATGTACAATATATGTACACTGTAATTACTAAAAAATATACATTTATTTCGCGAAAATTTTAATTGTACCTTTTTTCCACTTATGTATTTTTTGAAAATTTTATTTATTTCTTATAAATATTAAATTATAGCCTTATAGTTGTGGGTGGGCCCCATTTGTCTCCTGGCAACCAATATTTTTAGACCCAGTCCGCCACTGCTCCTACCCTACATGTTTCGGGCCTTACTAGTCCATAATCAGAGTACATTAATTGTTGTATAAAACAATTACAGTAGAACCACGGTTATCCTAACTAAGCTTTACCGAAACGAATTTTTTTTTGTACGCAAGATGATTTTATCTGTATTAAATTGTTGAGAAGTATACGTATTAGTATTGAAATACATATCGCTGTTTACAGCAGCAAGTTAGTTCCGAGAGGGACATTGCAACCAAAAAACGTCGTGAAAAAGAAATTCAAACCAAAGTATCAGATTTTTTTCGTAGAAATTTGTAGTGTTGTATTGTATCTGTAAATATCATACACTTGTGTCATAAATTTTATTAACATAAGATGTGTTTCTGAATAAATGTTGTTTTTATTGCCGAATTTCCGAATTATCCGAAATTTTGCTTATCCGAAATCGGGTCCGCCCCCTTTATTTCGGATAATTGAGGTTCTACTGTACTTAACAATGTTTTGATCTCTTGCATATGTAGACGAATTGAAAATTCTTCCGCAGTTATCCTGTAAAATTTAGTACTGTAGTTCCGCCTGTCTGCCGTCTGTCGGTCTGGTATGTCTCTAAGGTACTTTCACGTGTCTGCCGTATGTAGCGCTGCAGTATCTCACCTTCCAGTTTAGCACCTCACCGTTCCTCGCACCTGCCTACCCCCTTTGACCCTTGAATAGAGTGTCGACGGTTAGTCGTTCAGAGTTAAAGAAAGAGTAGAGCTATACATCTACTCCACCTCTGGGCCTTCCTGACCTGTTCTAGGGTGAACTTTACCTTTACGTTTCGGAAGCCGTCTCTGCTTCCGTCTTCAGGTAAAGGAAAGTACCTAATCTGGTGGACTCCTTACAAAGTGCTAGTGCCAGTCACTGCGAAACGTAGTGCTCCATTAAATATGACACGTTGCACAAAGTCCAAAGAAAGATGATCACCAGTAAGTCACGTACTATCCTCAGAACCCTATAGAGACGTACAGGTTATGTTGGTACTTGTAATCCCGTGAGTGGTTGCTCAAGGTCCATATTGGTAAGCTCTACGTGTACCAATATGAATCTTGTGATTTTGAAAAATAAGCATGTATATTCTGCATCTCTCATTATTTGTTTAATTTACATGAAATTTATAAACCTCAAGTAAAATTGACTTAATAACTGTTAGTATGAAAAAAGACTTTCATTTGAACGCATTAACTTCCGCTCCATTATAGCTGGTAGTAGCTTCATGTGCAGTCGCTAATTTTCTGTGTGCTAAATTTTGTCGGCAGTTTCGACAGTTACTTTGTTACTGTTTACTTCTGATGTAAGTCAAGATTTAATACATCCTGAAAATGGCTCGATACGGGCAACGACCGGAAAATGCTCTGAAAAGGGCTAATGGTAAGTGTGGAGTACCTTATTTTAACAATATGGAAGACCAATGTATTTGTGCATGAGCATCATATTGTATAGCATCTGCTTGGATACAATTCCACAAGATGTGAGTTTGTGAAGTATGTAAACCTAGTGATAGTTTATAATACATGGTTATCGCTTATTGCTAGGTGATTAAAAGACATGATTATCAAATCTGTATTAATTAGTAACCGTGCCAGCGACTTTATCAAGCCCGGAATTTCATCTTATTCTGAAGAAGACTGTCTTCTGACATGTAACACCATACAGTCTGGCAGAAATTAACCGATGCTTTGGACGACAGCGCAGCCCCAGAACCGTGATAGCGAAGACAGCAATTTTTTCCGAAACGTTGTCATTTCTTCCATACTACACGTCGTCACATTCAAGAACACAGTATTTTTCAGAATCACTGCCAGGAAAATCTCATCTTATGTACGTAGACGTTGGTGATTATGACAAATGCTCCTCAGTGTTGTAGTTGTGGGTTGTCATTGTTTCAGAACCAACGAAACTGAGAACAAGGTTTAATATTATTCATATTCTGTGCATTAGGGATGCTGTTATATAATTCTAACAAAATGCATATACCATTGACAAATATTTAAATTGTATTATCACCAAATTCACTGTCTTACATGTTTCGGTTTGAGAGAGCCATCTTCAGGGAGATTTATGTACGAAGGAATTCTGGTTGTCGATATGTAAAACACATGAGATTAAAAAGTATGTACAGAATAACAGTATATATGTATGTGACTGGTCAGTTAAGAATTCAGATTAAAAGTTAAAGTTATTAAAACTAGTCTTTGTATTGAAGTCTTTCATTACATTTCGTTTGTTGTGCTTTTGCATGCCAACATCTATGTATAGACATATTTGATCCTAATGCGGATTGAGTCCCTGTTATCAGTTATTTGATGTGCACTGTGTAGGAGAGCACTCTGTATGCTCCTATGCAGTACACATCAAACATGTAGGAGAGTATGTTTTGTGATAATACAGTTTAAATATTTGTCAACTGTAAGTGCATTCTGTTGGAAATGTGTAGTGGAAAAGGGAGATTGTTTGGTAGAAAAGTTAGCAAAAGTGCTCACTTGTTAGCAGTTTTCTGTCAGAGTTCTCAGTTGACTTACAGATTCTTAGGATTGCGCCTGCTGCGTCTTCACTCTTAGGCCCAGATATCTTTCTTAGTGCCCTGTTCTTGGATACCCACAGTCTGTACTCTTCTTTCGATGTGTGAGACCATGTTTCACACCCATACAAAAGAACATGCAAAATTATTGTTCTATATAGCAGATGGGAACACAAGATTCTGGACTGAATGGTAGCAGGCGTTCCATGACAAATTGCTCTCAGTTTCTGCATGAATGGAATTTTGATTTGTTATTGTCATTTCCAAATATTTGAACTTTGCCACGTTTTCCAAGGATTTGTTACTGATCTTTATGTTGTGATTTTGTCGTGCATTCTGTTGAAACATAAATTCATTACTGAGTTATGTCAGCATTTATTTCCACTTCAACTTCCTTGCTTACTTTTCTTTGTAGTATTTATGACTCTGCCCATTAAATTAACATTATCAGCAGAGAACAGGAGAGTATGCATCATGCTCATCTTCAGTCCCTCCTGGTTTTCTTCAACCTTTCTAGTGGCAGAATCTAAAATAAAGTTCATGACAGTGATAAAGCATCTCCTTGTTATAGACCAGGCAATATACATTCGTGTAATTAGGCCTGATGATAGCTAATCATTTTTAGCTGGAACGTGTAGCCTTATTCTTCCTGAATATAATGTTGTGTTGACTGACTGCAACATTCATTTGTATTTAATAATGCAACAGGGATCTGCTGCCTTAAGTATATCACACAAATGTTTGTCTGTCCAGACATTCATCTAAACACATTTTAATTAACTTAATTGAATCGTACACGTTCTTGAATTATATAAATACCTGATGCACTTCTCCATTGTATTCCTCTCTCTCTCTTCTTCTTCTTCTTCTTCTCTTCTTCTTTTTTTTTTTTTTTAAGTATATATTGAATGCAGAATACATGATTAGTAGTTGATCTGTTGGTGCAGGTATAGGGACAGGTTGGACCAGGGCAGAGCTCTGGCAGGGTGGAAATAAAAGGATGCTGAGACTCAAATTTGGACATCCTTAAAAGGGCCATTTGTGAGAGGAGCAAAGAGGAGAGGAGAGGAGAGGAGAGAAGGAAACAGTAAGGGACACTGAAGGGAGAAATACTAGGAGGTTAGGGAAATGAATAAATAAGTAAATAAATAAATAGTATAAAAATATATGAATAAACACTTAATAATACAGAAAAGGAAATTGGAAGGGGAAGAAAACATTACGGGAAAGGAAGAGGGGGGGCTGGCGGATGAAGAAGAGAAGCAGGAAGATTGTCTTGTAAGAAACAGAGAATTTGGGTCTTCTGAGACATGATACTGTGTTGTTAGGTGAGTGGTGCTTGTGAGACATGATACTGTGTTGTTGGGTGAGTGGTTCTTGTGAGACATGATACTGTGTTGTTGGGTGAGTGGTTCTTGTGAGACATGATACTGTGTTGTTGGGTGAGTGGTTCTTGTGAGACATGATACTGTGTTGTTGGGTGAGTGGTTCTTGTGAGACATGATACTGTGTTGTTGGGTGAGTGGTTCTTGTGAGACATGATACTGTGTTGTTGGGTGATGGTTCTTGTGAGACATGATATGTTGTGGTGAGTGGTTCTTGTGAGACATGATACTGTGTTGTTGGTGATGTTCTTGTGAGACATGATACTGTGTGTTGGGGAGTGGTCTTGTGAGACATGATATGTGTTGTTGGGTGAGTGGTTCTTGTGAGACATGATACTGTGTTGTTGGGTGAGTGGTTCTTGTGAGACATGATACTGTGTGTTGGTGAGTGGTTCTTGTGAGACATGATATGTGTGTTGGTGAGTGGTCTTGTGAGACATGATACTGTGTTGTTGGGTGAGTGGTGCTGTGAGACATGATACTGTGTGTTGGGTGAGTGGTTCTTGTGAGACATGATACTGTGTTGTTGGGTGAGTGGTCTTGTGAGACATGATACTGTGTTGTTGGGTGAGTGGTTCTTGTGAGACATGATACTGTGTTGTTGGTGAGTGGTTCTTGTGAGACATGATACTGTGTTGTTGGTGAGTGGTTCTTGTGAGACATGATACTGTGTTGTTGGGTGAGTGGTTCTTGTGAGACATGATACTGTGTTGTTGGGTGAGTGGTTCTTGTGAGACATGATACTGTGTTGTTGGGTGAGTGGTTCTTGTGAGACATGATACTGTGTTGTTGGGTGAGTGGTTCTTGTGAGACATGATACTGTGTTGTTGGGTGAGTGGTTCTTGTGAGACATGATACTGTGTTGTTGGGTGAGTGGTTCTTGTGAGACATGATACTGTGTTGTTGGTGAGTGGTTCTTGTGAGACATGATACTGTGTTGTTGGGTGAGTGGTTCTTGTGAGACATGATACTGTGTTGTTGGGTGAGTGGTTCTTGTGAGACATGATACTGTGTTGTTGGGTGAGTGGTTCTTGTGAGACATGATACTGTGTTGTTGGGTGAGTGGTTCTTGTGAGACATGATACTGTGTTGTTGGGTGAGTGGTTCTTGTGAGACATGATACTGTGTTGTTGGGTGAGTGGTTCTTGTGAGACATGATACTGTGTTGTTGGGTGAGTGGTTCTTGTGAGACATGATACTGTGTTGTTGGGTGAGTGGTTCTTGTGAGACATGATACTGTGTTGTTGGGTGAGTGGTTCTTGTGAGACATGATACTGTGTTGTTGGTGAGTGGTTCTTGTGAGACATGATACTGTGTTGTTGGGTGAGTGGTTCTTGTGAGACATGATACTGTGTTGTTGGGTGAGTGGTTCTTGTGAGACATGATATGTGTTTGGTGAGTGGTCTTGGAATGATACTGTGTTGTTGGTGAGTGGTTCTTGTGAGACATGATACTGTGTTGTTTGTGATGTGAGTGGTGTTCTTGTGAGACATGATACTGTGTTGTTGGGTGAGTGGTTCTTGTGAGACATGATACTGTGTTGTTGGGTGAGTGGTGCTTGTGAGACATGATACTGTGTTGTTGGGTGAGTGGTTCTTGTGAGACATGATACTGTGTTGTTGGGTGAGTGGTTCTTGTGAGACATGATACTGTGTTGTTGGGTGAGTGGTTCTTGTGAGACATGATACTGTGTTGTTGGGTGAGTGGTTCTTGTGAGACATGATACTGTGTTGTTGGGGTGAGTGGTTGTGAGACTGATACTGTGTGTTGGTAGTGGTGCTTGTGAGACATGATACTGTTGTTGTTGGTGAGTGGTTCTTGTGAGACATGATACTGTGTTGTTGGGTGAGTGGTTCTTGTGAGACATGATACTGTGTTGTTGGGTGAGTGGTTGCTTGTGAGACATGATACTGTGTTGTTGGTGATTGGTTTATGTGGACATGAATTGGATGTGTTTGAGTTTGGTGTGAGTGGTTCTTGTGAGACATGATACTGTGTTGTTGGGTGAGTGGTTCTTGTGAGACATGATACTGTGTTGTTGGGTGAGTGGTTCTTGTGAGACATGATACTGTGTTGTTGGGTGAGTGGTTCTTGTGAGACATGATACTTTTGGGTGAGGTCTTGTCAACTGGTGTGAGGTGGTGTAGGTTGTGGCTGGCTGGAAGTGTGAGACATGAAGTGTGAGGGCCTGTGTGTGCATATGGCTGATGGGGATGTGTTGTGAGACATGATACTTTGTGTATTGGGTGAGTGGTGCTTGTGAGACATGATACTGTGTTGTTGGGTGAGTGGTGCTTGTGAGACATGATACTGTGTTGTTGGATGAGTGGTTCTTGTGAGACATGATACTGTGTTGTTGGGTGAGTGGTTCTTGTGAGACATGATACTGTGTTGTTGGGTGAGTGGTTTTGTGAGACATGATACTGTGTTGTTGGGTGAGTGGTTCTTGTGAGACTGATACTGTGTTGTTGGTGTGAGTGGTTCTCGATGTTCTGAAGGAACATAGAGCCTTCATTAAGGGTCAAGAGGTCTAACAAGAATGTCCAACATGGGATAGATAGAGGAAATGTGTAGGTTAGTGGCTGGCTGGAAAGTGGGGCAATCAATGAATGTGAAGGCTGGTGGCCAGTGGCCTGAATGGGGGCATTGCATGTTCAGTGAAGGACTGATGACCATTTGGTAACCACTGAGGGAGCTAAAAGCTAAAGGGTTCAGAACAGGCAGGGCGGAGTGGATAGTGGTAATAGACTGTAAACAAAGAGAGGAAAGGTGGTGATACGGTGGACAGAGGGTGCCATCTGCTGCCTGAGCGAGCACAGCAGTGTGGGTGGCATTGTTCATCACTTTGCAGCGCTCGTGTAAAAGTGCTACATCTAAAACAGCTGTAGAACGGTAACCTTGAGTGCTGAAAACCTGGGGTTTGCTCGTGCATATTCAAAATCCCACTGTCCAGTTGCCTAAAATGATTGATTTTTCATGTGACAGATAATTTGGCTTAGCACACTTGTTGTTTACAACAATCAGTGTGAGATGTTTAACTGGTCAACAGTGCTTTAATCTGAGTGATTTGTTCACTATAATGACTAGCTGGAGCGTCAGGATGTGTGATTTGTATGCTCAATGGACTTGAGGATTGAAGTCTCCTGGGATATGAATTGTGTGGCTGGGTTACTGTTTCCAAACAGTTTGAAGGCAGTACATTCCTGTAAAACATTAGGAAATGTTAACCCAGTAACCAGCATCACATCCAAGCAGACATGAATCAATAAAACCAATGTGGAAATCTCAAATCGCACATTCTCATAACTTAACAACCTCTAGTTTAGCGTGTCACTAGAGTGAGACAAATGGTGTAGGAAAGGTCTCATTCAGCTTAAATTAAATATGCTTACCGAGCTTTCATTGTATTTGTCATACATCACATTTTATCAAACCCCTCCCTGGTATAGCTGTGCTGTCTGGTGGACAGGGACTGTGACGTTTTGTATAACCTTCACTTAAAATGATGCACATTTTTGTTGTAGGGTTTTAGCATTACCTGCTTGTTTCTTGTGGACACTGGTGTGTATTTTATCATAACTTTGGGTGATAAAATGAGATTTTAAGGTCATATCACATAACTTGTAGAAGCTATGACTGATTCATATTTTGAACAGTAATGAGTCCATGCAGTTAGTTATGCCATTTTTCGAGAGCAGGTTATTGTACATGGAGTGAGGTTGTTTGTTGTGCACTGCAGAGTTCATTGAGGTTGGCAAGCCAGCCCGTGCTCTGGACACGCTGTACGAAGTGTTTCGCAACAAAAAATGGGCCTACAGTTGGAGCGAGAGTGTGCTGGAACCAATCATGTTCAAGTACTTGGACCTGTGTGTGGAGCTGAAAAAGTCGCACATAGCCAAGGAGGGGCTGTTTCAGTACCGCAACATGTTCCAGTCGGTGAGTGTGATAACTGTCTGTCTGTATCTACCTTATATAATGTGCTTGGTTTGTAAGTGAAGTGACATTCACATCTTGTTGCCATGGTTGGCAGATTGATGGTTATAGTAAGATGTGGGACATGATTTGAGAGTTCCACGCTTTGTTTCCATGGAGACCACATGAAACATTGAGTTACTGGTAACAGCACCACCAGAGGCAGTGGTCATTGTGAAACAGTCAGGAAGTATCTGTTCTTCGGTTGGCATTGTAGTGTCCTACTTTGCTGATAACATGCATTTGGCTTATGATGATTACTGTGTTCACATGGATTGGTGCATGATACATGAATGTTATGGTGGCCTGTCATGTGACGGCATGTGGCTAGTAATACTATATTATGGTGGCCTGTCATGTGAGCCATGTGGCTAGTAATACTATATTATGGTGGCCTGCATGTGACGGCATGTGGCTAGTAATACTATATTATGGTGGCCTGTCATGTGACGGGCATGTGGCTAGTAATACTATAGTATGGTGGCCTGTCATGTGGCTAGTAATACTATATTATGGTGGCCTGTCATGTGACGGCATGTGGCTAGTAATACTATAGTATGGTGGCCTGTCATGTGACGGCATGTGGCTAGTAATACTATATTATGGTGGCCTGTCATGTGACGGCATGTGGCTAGTTATAATATATTTCCCATTTTATATTATCATTGCCCTGCTTGCTGAATGTGACATTTTTTGTGTTAATGTGACAGTGTAAACAATTTTAGGTGTGAGTGATCATGGTGAATACAAATGTGATGCTAGAAGCAGCTTGTACAGTAGGCAGGCGCAAGCTGGGTTCTGAGTGAAGCTGGCAGACACTGAGAGCATCACATACAGACATAAGATGGTACACATCTGTTTGCAGTCAAGTAGACGTGTCCATTTGTATGCTGTTATAGGTCAATGTGTCTTCACTGGAGAATGTGATACGTGGATACTTGAGAACGGCTGAAGAGAGAACAGAATCTGCACGCGAACAGTCCCAGCAGGCTGTCATTGATATTGATGACCTTGACATGCTGGCCACCCCTGAGAGCATCCTTCTGAGGTGAGGCGTCTTGCAGTCCATCCATCCACCATCCATCATCCATCCATCCATTCATCCATCCTTTTAGTCATTGTACAACTTCTCAGCATTCTGTACTTGCAAAACAGGGAATGGGTTTCTGTGAAATTTGGTACTGGTGATCAGTACTGAATGTTGATGGCAGGTTTCATTTTTGTTTTATGTTGGTCAGTTAGAATTGTGCAATAAGTATGAAACACAGTACTGATTTCTCACTTGCAACTGCAGATACATGTATACACATTACAGGGTGATTACAATTACATTGCGTGATTTGCTGTTCGTGTTCGTTATTCATTCTTTTTTAAGCTGATACTATGAACTGGCTGTGGTGTGATGTTCAAGTACCCGTTTGAAGATCAACAAAAAACATTGGGAAAGTGCTTTCTTATTCAGTACTCCCCGATTTCTGAAAGAGCATTGCTTTGAAGGTTCCCAGGCTTCACCATTTGTCCTTCAGATAAGAGCAACATGTAGATGAAGATGAGTATGGAGTATTGGTGGAATGATACTGACAGGGGAAAACCAAAGTATTTGGAGAAGAACCTGTCCCAGTGGCACTGTGTCCAGCACAAATGTCACATGGACTGCCCCAGGATCGAACCCAGGCATCTGCAGTGAGACACCAGTGATTATTTTTAAAAATTAAGTTCATACGTCACAGAGAACACAGTGTGTGTCCACTACAAACACTAGTGAGTTAATGCTGTAGAGGGAAATACTTCATATTAATTTTAAGAATTGTACAAAAAAATTTGTGGCTTGTGTACGGGGACACAACCGCAATCGTTTAAGGCGTGAATCCGTCTTTGTGTTATTAGACGAAGGGTAAGATGTAAATGAATAAAGTCTTGGTGGTTATACGTGAAGTATAATTGTATTTATCAAAGACCGATGATAGGAGAAGTAAGATACATATGGCATAGTATTTACATCGATATTTCTTACAAAGGTTTTAATGTTCTTTTAACAAAGCGAAATGTTTTAAACTAACTGGCTTCAAATCTCTCATAAACCATAAGCGATCACAAACATTACAAATGTAACCGAACTCATTCTTGACAAACGCCGATTCGTAATGGACATCGGCCCACTGCCATCTCTTTACAAACTCTTCAGAACGAACTGCGACAATAATATTGTCATTTCTTCTCATTTCATCGTTTAATGTTTCAAAGTTAACACATTCCAAGTCAATCTCCATCGGTTCAGGCAACGGCGCACTCGAAGTACTCGCGCCGGCGTTGACGCGCTCGGCTTTCTTACGCTCTCTATACAATCTGCATCGTTCGGCATTAGCCAATTTGGGCTTTCTGATTCCTTTTGAATTTTTCTTTCCAATGATATACGTTTCTTACATTTCTGTTCATATTTCCTTTGCAATTGTTTCGACATTATGAAAACTTTCTTCAACTCAGCACACTTATCGGCTTATAACTTTATAAATTTTATTTTATCTGTTATTATTGCTAAATAATATTGTAGATCCTGTTATTCTCTACACATCGACACCAATTTCAACGTCCTATCTCTTCGCAATCCAAAGTTACACTGCCCAAATGCCGCACGGCGTCGCCATTTTCAGTGTTCACGCGCAAGCGCTACCCCTCCCCTCTCACCGCTGCACACCCCCACTACCCACCATTTTAGATACGGACATCAACCCTCTATCCAACAAAATTTAAATCATTACATTATCGTTTATAGTTTACGAGATATAAGCGCGACAAATCTTGCCATTTTTCTGATCGCTAGAGTTTTCGTAGAGACCCCCCCTACACCAGACCGACTTTAAAGACGTATTCACGTCAAAACATAAATATATTTTGTGTGCCACAGTGTGTAGTTTCTTAATGCTACATCATATGGTACATATCGTTACCACTGGTCTTCAAATGGTTAATGACATGTCCTGTGTTTTTTATTTCATAATGTTAACACTGGCTGCAGTAAGAATGCATATGGTGTTGCAGTGCTGTAAGTGGGGAGGATGCCCAGGACCGCAGTGATCGCACAATTCTCACCCCCTGGGTCAAGTTCCTGTGGGAGTCATATTGCCAATGTCTGGAGCTTCTGCGCACCAATGCACATGTGGAGACACTGTATCATGACATTGCGCGCATGGTGAGTCTGGGCTGTATCATGTCATTGCGCACATCGTGAGTGGGCTATATCATGACATCCGCATGGTGAGTCTGGGCTGTATCATGAGATTGCGCACACGAGTCTGGGCTGTATCATGACATTGCGCACACAACGAGTCTGGACTGTATCATGACATTGTGCACAGTGAGTCTGAACTGTATCATGGCATAGGATGCATCGTTTGTTTTGCCTCGTACACTGTATGTTTAACCCACAATGTCATGAATTAAGTAAACATCTTGACCATAAACACTTTAACAAAAATTTGAGACTACTTTCTGCCAGATGACTTACATCTGTAAAATAAGTAGAAAATCCTGTTCAGCAGACCCAGTGATATTTTGAACAAATCTTTTGAGTTCCAAAATGGCAGAGGTACCCATCAGCTGCTGTACTGTGGAACCATTTTGTATGTTTGTAGGCATTTTCCTTCTGTCTGAAATACAACCGCAAGACAGAGTTCAGAAAGCTGTGCGACAAGTTGCGCAAACACCTGGAGGACATCAGCAAGCTGCCTGCGCAGACTGCCAATGTGAGCATCCACAAGCCAGAGACACAGCAGCTCAATCTCGATACACGGCTTGTGCAGCTGGACTCGGCCATACAGATGGAGCTGTGGCAGGTACAGACACAGTACTGATAAGTGGTATAACTTTTAAAGGCTTCCATGTAGGGTTTTACTCAGATGATAGTCTTCGGAGTTATTGTACAGTGTAGGATTGTGCGTTTGTTTTAGAGGGATGTGCTGCCTGTATCTTCATGCTGACCGAATTTCTAAAGATGGAGGCAACACCTGCCTACAGAACATCAGAACAAATTCATGATCCTGTATGGTGCAATACTGCAGAACTGTCATATAATTCAGATAAAGTCTTTTAATGTATGTGTTGCTTAAATATAATTGTGACTAACTAATTTACTATATCAAGCAGGGTCGCTGTATGAGAAGCTAATACTTTCTCAGCTAGCCAGGAAGTTTCCTGCATTTTATGGATGCATGTTCACGAGAGCCCACCACTTTTCCCTATCCTGAACCACATTAGTCCAGACCATGCCCTCCAGTCGTGGTTAAGATCCATTTTAACATTATCATCCTATCTACAGCTTCGTGGGTTCGATCCCGACCGAGGGCGATGGATTTTTAAGGGTGATAAAAATCCGGAGCACCACTTCCTTCGGAGGGGAAGTAAAGCCGTTGGTCCCATGTCGTAGATTTACGGCATGTAAAAGAACCTTACGGGCATGAATAGAACCAGTAATGCTCGTAAGCAAAATTCGATGGCCATTTCTCACCCAAGTCTCCTGACTGGCTGCCAGATGGCTCTGGCAGTCACATCAGGACTGAGTCGAACAGCGCGGCCAGTGGGCCGGTCACTCACTGCCACAAATGCACAAGACCCAGTAACCTCAGAAAGAGGAGGCCCGAGCCCATACAGGGCTGTCGAGCCATGGTTATTATTGTATTATTATCCTATCTACAGCCAAGTGTTCCAAGTGGTGGTCTCTTTCTTTCAGGTTTTCCTACCAAAACCCTGTATGCATTTCTTTTTTCCTCCATGCCCTGTCCATTCCATCCTCCATGATCTGATCACCTTAATATTTCATGAGGAACACAAAGCATGAAGCCCTCCAGTTTGCTGTTTATTCCTCCCCTTTAGACACAGATATCCTCCTCAGCACTGCAGTCTCAAATGTACTTTCATAGCGGTCAGGAAGTTTTATTCCTTCAAGATTCTTGCTTGGATTTTGATGGTGCAAAGCACATTGACTTTAGAGCTAGTCTGCTTGCGTCACAGTAGTCCTGTTCCTGTGTCCCCTTAAAGGTATGTGTTTCCCCAGTCATGGTCTTTCCATGTGCCTGCAGACTTGAAGCTGTCTTTGTCTGCAAGAGGAATTTATCTTGTGTCGAGAATGGTTGGGACTTGGAGGGGGGCGGTGGGGTTTCCTCAATAAGGGTTTTTTCCATAATTTGGAGTAGCGTGCCTAAAATCTACTAAAACACATAAAGAAATTACAAACAAAAAAACTTAACGCCTTAAAATGAATGTATGTTCGGTTCGTTAACATTAGTTGCAAGGTGTCAAGGTAAGATATTGTCAAGCAACATGAGAACAAAGTGCTTGTGCTGGACTTACTTATTGCTGATTTTTAATTTTTTTTGTTCTGGAACATAACCACTTTCCACAGTGTTCCACATACTGTGATACATGGTAAAAGATTACCATACCTGTACTTAGTTTTCTTTATAACTGAATAGAAATAAAGATTTCCTGGTTTTTGTAACCATTTCTTTCTTCCTTATCACAGTATTTGTTGTTGATGATGAGTGAGATGTTGAGTAATGAAGTGCTTGTTGAACAGGGATTTTCAAACAAAAAAGACACATTAGTTTACAATAAGTGCTTCCGGAGTTGTAGGTGCCATGACGTCCCATGTAGGTGCCATGACATCCCATGTAGGTGCCATGACGTCCCATGCCCCATGGTGACCTGACACCAGATGTTTGTTGATCCCTGCTGTAGCATGTTGTATATGGATGTTTGCAGGAGGCGTACAAGGCCATCGAGGACATTCACGGGCTGATGAACCTTTCGAAGAAGCTTCCTGTTCCCAAAACCATGGCAAACTACTACCAGAAGCTGGCGATGGTGTTCTGGAAAGCTGGGAACTACTTGTTCCATGCTGCTGCTCTCTTCAAGTTGTTCCAGCTGTCAAAGGAGATGAAGAAGAACATCACACCTGAGGAACTGCAGAGGTGAGGATGGTGGATTGCACTTTGTCAGCCAGTCAAGGTGACGCTAGTTAGAAGCATAAGGAGTGGCAGATGAACACTGTGTGATGTCATAAAACTGGTGTTTGCAGTTCTGTAACAGTATTATGATGTTGGAGGTTTTGCACCTTGGTGTTGCTGAAGATACAAGTCTTCTAGGATGTGACACTGCCACTGGCCGAGTGGTTTCCAGTGTTCTGAAGGATTGTAGTGCCTTCACATTCAGGATTGCACAGTCCAAGAAGAATTCTTCAGGAAGTGGTCACCCAAGAACACAGCGTCAAATCCCAGCAGGCTTCCGTCTTTTAAAACATTCTAATCTGTTGAAAAGTGTTATGTAGGTGATAACTGGTGTTGTTAAAAGTAGAGACCAAAATAATTGTAGTATTTTAGTTTCTGTTCAGTTTTTCAGACAGATGCTCACTGAGACGCTGCACATGTTCTGATATTAGCATTGTACCGTCTTTGCAGGATGGCCTGTCGAGTGCTGCTAGCCACTCTGTCCATTCCACTTCCATCTGCTCACCCAGAGTTTGACCGATTTATTGAGACAGATAAGAGTCCCCTGGAGAAAGCCCAGCGCTTGGCCATCTTGCTTGGACTGTTGCAGCCACCGACCAGGGCATCTCTGCTGAAAGACATTGTGAGCTAGCTCAGCATCTCATAATATTAGCCCCCTAACTTTGTCAGCATTTGTTCCAGTACAGCAGGTTTATGCTGTTTTATGCTACAATTGTACCCTGCGTTTAACATTTGTAATGTTCGTCTCGTCTCATTTGAATAGTCTGTGTTTCACAGAGGCTCAGCATGGGGACGATTGCTTCAGTGTACTATTTATATTTCAGTAGTGATAAAAGTCCCCAGTATTTGGCCAGGTTTTTCTTGAAACAAACACTACTGAAATAATAAACAAACCATCCACGCATGGTGCATTAAGGAAACACAGTCCACTTTGGACTACCAGCCACTGTACTGACGACAGAGCTGTTGACGCTAGTGGGTCAGTAACAGACACTCTACCGTGTCCCACACTCTGTCAATAAATATGTAAGCAACCAAGAAACCAACCAAGGAAGCAACAGAATGAACCACACTGCTGTGCGTGCGTGTGCGCCTGTTTGTGCACGCACATATATAGTGTGTGTGGTGGAAATAAACCTAAGCTGTCCAGTGTGAATTGGTATCAGTGGAATTACCTCGCCTGCAGGAGCTGCATTTGTGGCTGTTGAGGTGGGTTTATAATTCAGTACAGCCCTGAGCTATCAGATCACCTTTTTATTGCAGGTGCGTATGAATGTGGTGTCTCTGGCGTCACCTCGTCTGCAGGAGCTGTATGCATGGCTGGAAGTGGATTTCCACCCACTGCAGTTATGCTCGCATGTGCACGTCATTGTGGAGGAACTACTTGCCGACGAGGGCTCACCCCTTCAGCAGTATGTGCCGGCACTTCAGGATGTGACACTCGTGCGTCTCATCCGACAGGTGTCGCAGGTCTACCAGACAATCAAAATTGAACGCCTGCTGGAACTTGCTCGTTTTGCCTCTGCATTCCACTTGGAACGCTTGTTGGTGGATTGTGTGCGTCACAATGATATGCAGGTCAGAGACATTAATTTGACAGATGTCACATAGGAACTGGTGTATTTGTATATGCAGTGGAGTTACGATATTTGTGCGCGTCACAATGATATGCAGGTCAGAGACATTAATTTGACAGGTGTCACATAGAAATTGGTGTATTTGTATATGCAGTGGAGTTACGATATTTGTGAACCTCAGTACTTTGAATTTTGACCTTTTGTTACCGCCCGTCTTAATACAGTTGTTTCAGCATTCGGCAAATCAGGATGAGACCACGTGGCTGGTGAATTGGCTTCACCCACTCTCCTGCTATTGCGCAGGTCACTCTCAGCTTAGTTAATCTCTGTTTCCATAAAGTGAAATTCATTGAATTTATGCCGCATAGAATGAGACTGCCCTTCAGAATCATTTGATGTAATTTATGCTTCCACAGATTGTTTGTATTTTATTAAAAATACGCTTCCATTCTTCTTTGCTTTTTGAGGTTGTTTTATACTTTTATTACCAGTATGTACCGTGTGTACACACACACACACCAGCTGCACAAGGACAAATTATGGGACACACGTACAATTAAGAGCAGAGGCACCAGAGCTTATGGTTTCAAATATCAACCTGACGACCCGTTAGTCTTACTTGTTTGTAATTCTCCTGAGTCTGTGCAAGGCACTTGGTGTGGTAGTGCTGTAAAGTAGGCTCAGTGCAACACATCATAATTACTGTATCAGTTGAACACCATGTCTCCTCTGCAGCTGAAAACACACTAAAATAATCTGGACTCACTTAACCGTTCACTGATCGTGGGATTTAAGTCCCATCTCCTGCACATGGTGGAGGAGTTGTAAACTTAAAGTCCAGTTAGTCTTCACCTTATGTGGTGAATTCATTCTGAAGGGTTCTGTGCCAAGTTGAAAACTATGTACGTCCAACAGTGCTTATATACAGTGCACTTTTTGACATATGTGCAATAAAGAATAACATAAAATACCGTATTATAATGTATGTCTGTACATCTGGTACTGATGACCAAAGAAGTTGAAGTGCCTTAACTGTTTAAAAAATCGGGGTAGGTAGTGTCGGAGTCACTACCGCTGAGGTTTTTGGCGGAAAACGTCTTACCCAGGCGGTGTTGTCGGGGCGGGGTGTTTGTAGGGTTGGTAAGAAAGAAATGAGCGCAAGGAACTTGCATTTCTTTTATTTTATTTATTTCTGACAATGCTGACTAATTTGTAAAATTTGGTTGAAGACGGCGACTTTTCAAAGTGCTCCGTCGCCAGACGCCAATGGGTTATAAACGCTAAATCTCGATTCTCAAACATCTCATCTGCTTGTATTTCGTCGCATTCCATCGGTTCTATCTCACTGTCGACATCCATTGCCTGTGAACTTGCGTCAGGCGTTGCGCCATCCGCGCGACTGGTGCTCGCCTCAACTTGTCGACGCTGCCTCATCCTCTGCATTCGTTCTGCTGCTGTCATAGGGGCGTTTTTGGATTCCTCATTTATTCTTCTTTCACTTTGTAAGCGTTTACGATAGGCATTTTACCTTCTTGTTTTCAAAATATTTCGACATTTTTGAAATTTTAGGGAAAATTTGTCCAAGTTCAACAATTTCTCACTGTATATTTTTTCAACTTCTTTCACTATTGTCACTATTAGTGTTTTATTTCATAGTACTCGTCGAGCTCTGTTAAACGACACCTCACACAACGTCCTATGCATACGCGTTCCTCAGCTATACAAATTTTGCCGTGCGGCGAACCGGTAATTTTCCACTCCAACTTGGCGACCATCTTGTGGTGGTGTGTGACGTCATGCGCTCAAGGTTAATGTCGCGTAACATTCTTTCATCCTTGCTCTTTTAAACTGTATATTGCTTATTTGGATATACGTTATAGTTTTAAAGTTACTAAGATTTGTGTGGTATACACAAAATCGTAACATCGACTTTCGCATAGTTTCCCCCCATACCGGACCCGCGGTGTAAGACGTTTTCCGTCAAAATATCCTTGTTTGTCCATGTGCTTTTGGATCCATGTAACCTGAGGGCTTGCTGTACCGTGAAGTGCACCTGCTCTGTATAGTGTACATAGGCATCGAAGGGTTAGTAGGGCAAAGTGACATGTTAAGTTGTGCTGGTTACAGATTCGTATCGACCATAGGACCAAGTGCATCCATTTTGGCATGGATCTGTCCGAGTCGCAACGGGAGGACAGGCCAGAGGGCCCAACACTGCAGAGCATGCCCAGCGAGCAAGTCCGCAACCAGCTGGTCAATATGGCTATAGTGCTTCATCGTGCCATGACCACAATCAACCCTCACAAGAAGAGGGTGAGTATGGCACTGCATTAACAGGGAACTGAGAAACTTGCGTGAGTATGGCACTGATGTTGTTATGGTGCGTGACAGAGGCTGAGACAGATACAGTTTGTAGCAGATACAGAGGAGGTTCAATAAGTAAGGTTCCCTAGGTCAGTGGTATTCAACCAGGTGTACGCGAAGACATCTTACGGGGTACGTAAAATTAAAGAAATATATATATTATTTCATGATAAACACTGAATAATCAGGGCCAGATTTAGGGTTAGCCACAAGAGACCCGGACGTAAGGACATGTGATTAGGGAGCGCCATCTCTCTCTCTCTCTCTATATATATATATCTCCCCCCCCCCCCTGTGATTCTTATTTGGGCAGCTAGTTTCATTTTATTCCACATAGTGCATACAATTTCGCTTTGATAAAATACCTTTGTTCCTTTATTAATTTTTATATGATAGGCAATAATATATTTGTTATTTAATAGCTTCATTCTCCTTTTTCTCATTTAAAACTTATTATTTAATACATTATTTTGGATGTAATTTATTTAACTTATTTTAGATGTAGATTATAGACTATGTATAACTTGAATTATGCACCAACAACTTTGGGGGTACAAAGTCGAAGAGAAATTATGTGTGGGGGTACGCGAACAAAAAAGGTTGAATATCACTGCCCTAGGTCATAAAAATTAAATGAGTAGTTATGACATCATTAATTGTGGTCAGTTTATTGCACTGAAGTATTGTTATTTCTCAAAATATTCTCTGACCACATTGATGTCCTTGGAATGAGTTTAAAAATTCCATCACAATAGAAATTGGCCTTTGCATTTGTGAACATTCGAATTGCGGTGCAGCATACAAATCTCAAATTGTTACGTGTCGATTTTCCAACAATTTTCTCTGCTTGTGCCATGTGCACAGGTTATCGATTTCCCCCTCTCATTGCTCTGCTTGGCCAGATTTCCTCCACCTTGCCCATACAACCATCACATTCCTTTCTTCCCAACCATTTCAGCATCCATGTGAACCAGAATCGGATCGACACTGTACATTCCTCCGAAACATTGGAACACTGCTGCATGGCTCAGAAACCCAAAATAAGACCATGAACTGATCGAGAGAAACAGACTTTCAGACCCACAAAATAACACATTTAGTAACATTCTTCTTATTTATAAGCCTATTTCTTTCAGCATAGGGAGGTAATTGAGAGTGGTGGGTTTTTTTGTGGCGTATCATTGTTGGTATTGACTAGTTTCTGTTCTGTGCACAGCTGGAACGGGAGAAGCTGCGCATGCAGATGGTGATGCACTATCAGGAGACCAAGTCTCAGGAACACCAGTGTATTCTTGCACGCCACAAGATCATTGAAGACCGGAAGGAGTACCTAGAGAGGCTGAACACTGTGCGGGTGGGTACGGCGTGTCTCTCTTGTATGTCAGCAAGGAGGGACAGAGAAGACGTGGCCTGTTGCACTGTGAAGGGGAGAAGTGGGATAGCGTGGTTCATGCTGTGCGTCTGGAAATGGGGGGCTGAGGAGGGTGAAATTAGTTAATGGTAATGAGCTAGATAATGGAGAAGGTTGGGTAAATTGTTAGAGAAAATAGCACAAGGGGTAGAGGAAGTGAATGAGGGACTAGAGCAGTAGGATTAGTGGGAATGAATGATTGCTGTACTGTAAGTGATACAGATCATAAGACTTAATGTAAGGGATGTGTAGTGCAGAAAACTTGGTGTTAGTAGTCACAGCTCTCGTAATGAGTGAAACCTGCCTAAGGCATGAGAATAATTGAGTACCAGCATTTTCCAGTATGTTTCAACATACGTGTAGCCATTTTAATATGTTTCCCATATAAAAGGACTTGACACCCAAGAAGCATGACAAGTTCTTGATGTAACAAATTTTTCTCCCTTTGAAAGATGTTTTCCATGTCAAAATGTTAAACAAATTCCCAAAGTTCCAATTTGTTCCCAAGGTACAATGACTTAACGGCCTCAGGTTGTAAAGATTAATCTCCAAGATTGTTTCCACCACGGATTAGAGGCACAGATAAGCAACTCAGTGGTAATCTGTGGAATGTGTTGTGGTGAATTGTCACATTTCAACTGCAATGCCATCTGTTTCCACATGCAGTTTTCTCACAGTGAGACGCTGTGTCATGGCGCACGTGTAGTCAGCATGAGGAAGCATGGGTTTGATGAACCGCTTTGTGACAGACTTGAATTTCGATAATTTGAAGTACTCAAAGAATTTTTACACATTTTGTATTCACTGCAAATTGTGTACGTGTGTGCAGTTTGTCCTGTAGAATCATTAATTACTAAACATGTGATCAACATGGCTGTTTCTTCAAAAACCAGTATAAAATGCAAGCAGTTCTCAATCCAATAATATGAACAAGGTGGATGCCACTTGAAATGTTACTAAAAAAAAAATCACTGAAGAAGTTGGCAGTTCTGTGTCAGTTTTGAGACATTTTACAATGTAAGTGAACAGCTGAGCTGCAAGAAGGTGAAAACAGCAAAATATGGTAAGGTAGAATTGATATTGTAGAATAATTCCAGCAAAAACAGGCTGTTTGTCTACCAGTTGTGCTTGTAGAAAAATATGTTATCTTGTGTTCAAGGATGTATCAAAATCATTAAAGAAGGTGAGGCTTAAAATCTGGTTTGGTGATGACAATGAATTGTTTAGTGCAGAATTTGTATGGGATAATTAGTAAAATGAATGTCCATTTCGGTACAGAATTACACCACAATATTGTTTTCAGGCTACCCTTTTAAGAGATTTTATCACTTAATAAGGCTAATTTGTTTAATTTTTCCAAAAACCTCTTCCGAGAATTTCATTTGAGAAGCAGCACATCTGTACATTTATTATAGTGTTTTGTCCAAGAGGTACAAATAGAACTTCCATTCATCCTTCATATACTAATCTCATTTTATGCTGAATAATGTCAGTAGCTGATACAGAGTTGTTAAATGGCCCACCTTGTACTTGAATGTATCATCCCTATTAGACTGGCTGTCTTTGTATCAGATGTGGATTACCAGTGTTATCCAGAGCAGTATAATTTTATCAAGGTCCACGAATTCATTTTGATACAGTGTGAGTGATGAGGAGTTGCTGAAGTTTTAAGTCTGTGTGGGATTTGACGCTGCGTCATTGAAGAAGTAGTACCTCATGTTTGAAAGGATTGTAGTGCCTTCAGATCATTGAGAACTACCTTGTCCGACAACACACTGTCACATCCCAGACTACTTGTCTGACAGCACACTGTCACATCCCAGACTACTTGTCTGACAACACACTGTCACATCCCAGACTACTTGTCCGACAACACACTGTCACATCCCAGACTACTTGTCTGACAACACAGTCACATCCCAGACTACTTGTCTGACAACACACTGTCACATCCCAGACTACTTGTCCGACAACACACTGTCACATCCCAGACTACTTGTCTGACAACACAGTCACATCCCAGACTACTTGTCTGACAACACACTGTCACATCCCAGACTACTTGTCTGACAACACACTGTCACATCCCAGACTACTTGTCTGACAACACAGTCACATCCCAGACTACTTGTCTGACAACACAGTCACATCCCATACTACTTGTCTGACAACACACTGTCACATCCCAGACTAGTTGTCTGACAACACACTGTCACATCCCAGACTACTTGTCTGACAACACACTGTCACATCCCAGACTACTTGTCTGACAACACACTGTCACATCCCAGACTACTTGTCTGACAACACACTGTCACATCCCAGACTAGTTGTCTGACAACACACTGTCACATCCCAGACTACTTGTCTGACAACACACTGTCACATCCCAGACTAGTTGTCTGACAACACACTGTCACATCCCAGACTACTTGTCTGACAACACACTGTCACATCCCAGACTAGTTGTCTGACAACACACTGTCACATCCCAGACTACTTGTCTGACAACACACAGTCACATCCCAGACTACTTAGAACTTCATTTAATACAGTTTTGAATTCATGTAATATTTCTTGTCATGTGACGTTATAGGAAGAGGAGGAGGCTCGGAGGCAGGAGGAGCAGGCACGTCAACAGATGTTGCAAGAACAAAAGCGCCTGGAACTGGAACGGGAAGAAAGGGAACGTAAGCGTCAGGAGAATGAGATCCAGCAAATAAAGGACCGACACTTGAAGGAGAAGATGCAGCAAATCTCTCAGACATCTCATGGACAGAAGATTCTAAAGAAGCTGAACGAGGATGTGAGTTGCCTGAATGGATTGTAGCGTGTGGAACGCTAGAAATAACTTGAATGTACAGTTACTTTAGTGATAAAGAAAAATGAAAGGTAAAGTCATATTGGACCACCTAAAACATAGGCGTCCAAAGTTATTCATAGTTGAAAAATGTGCACTTTCTGCATTTATCTAACTTGTGTTCTCGGTCTCGGGGGGCTCACATTACACAGGTCGTCAGTGCCCATAATCACAGCATACTGTCGTCTACTGCAATATAGTTTTAAAAATTAAGTTGAACTTCGAACCTTGTGGGCACATCTCAGTGAAACACTTCAGTTAGTAGACTATGATTAACAAAAACAGTGGAAATGGAAACGGTCAGTAAGTTTAAAAAAGCAGTGAAGTAATTTTTGTCTTTGGTATAGTTTGGCCATGAAGAAGTGATGGATGGCTGTCATGCCTTTTAACATATTAAATGGGACATTTTTGTAGAAAAATCTGAAAAGTGAACTTCCAAAGCAGGAAAACATTTACAAGAGAACTTTATGTATGGGAAGGTTTAAAATTATTCTTATTGGAGTTGTGGCAGAACTTCAAAAATGTAACTTCTTAATGGGAAAGCTTTGTATCTAGAAATTTCTTATGTGGGAAACACTTTTCCTTGACTTGTTAAAGTTTTTAGAGCTTATGTATATTTTTTGTTTGTAATTAAACAATGGTGCTGAAACGTGGACACTTCGGAAAGTAGATCAGAAGTATCTGGAAAGTTTTGAAATGTGGTGCTGGAGAAGAATGGAGAAGATCAGTTGGACCGATCGTGTGAGAAATGAAGAAGTATTACACAGAGTCAAGGAGGAGAGGAATATCCTACATACAATAAAAAGAAGAAAGGCTAACTGGATTGGTCACATCTTGCGTAGAAACTGCCTTCTGAAACACGTGATTGAAGGAAAGTTAGAAGGAAAGATAGAAATGACGGGACGACGAGGGAGAAGACGTAAGCAGCTACTGGATGACCTTAAGGAAAAGAAAAGATACTGGAAATTGAAAGAGGAAGCACTAGATCGCACCCTGTGGAGAACTCGCTTTGGAAGAGGCTACGGACCTGTCGTAAGACAGACTACAAAATGAATGAATTAAACAAACTTTAAATGTAACCATAATTTGTGCCTAAGGGGTTGGGGAGTTGAGATAATTTTGAGGAGAGGTGCACAGAATTGGCAGTATATTATAAGGGGTCCATGACACCAGAGAGGTGAGAAATGCTGCTGTACATTGATACAAGAATAAACATGGATTGATGCACATGTGAGTGTTGAGCTTTCTGCAGTAGTGTAATTGAGGATTCCAGTCTTGTGGGACGTGACACCACGTCGCTGGGGGAGTGGTTTGCGATGTGTATAAGGAAGGTATTGCCTTCGTTCTCAAGGGTCATGTAGACCAAGAATTCCCAGAAGTGTAGAATCCCCATGTATTGCACACTTCATTACACTGCATGGTAGCTGCTACAGAATTTCTTATATCATTGCACTCGATATCCTTTGTTGACCATATCCGTCAGTTTCACTTAATATGTTGTAATGTGCAGATATAGATCATTACTATGGCATGTGCCAGCCTAGTCAGTCAAAATGTCCAGAATGTGTCATTTCATGTTGTTTCTCATGTGTGTTGTCCATATCACAAGAAGACACTTGGATGTGTTTTGCTATTTGTCATCTAGGACATCAAAGATGCTGAGCAGATAGCAGCCCGAGAAGCAGAGGAGTTGCAGAAAGAACGGCGTGAGTTGCTGCAGAAACTAAAGTCACAAGAGAAGAAGGTGGATTATTTTGAGCGTGCCAAGCGCTTGGAGGAAATGCCACTGTTGCAACAGGCATTTGAGGAAAAGCAAGTAAGTACTTTCATGGGGGCAATATCCCTCTTGAGAAGCTGATAGTTCTTCAGGTAGTCAAGAAATTCTGTGCATGTTGTGGGACCTGAAAGTTGATTATTGTGTTCACAATGGCCCAGAACTCATCCGTGGCCTGAACCGAATTAATCCAGCCCATGCTCTCCCATTCTGTTTATTTAAGATCCATTATAATATTATCATCCCATCTATGCATTTCTCTTTTCCTCCGTACATGCTACATGCCCCACACACCTCATTGTCCTTGATTTCATCATGAAAAGTGGGTATGACGAAGAAGAACAAACGCTGCAGCAGACGTGTGAACGGCTAGCAGAAGTCTTGCAACAATGTACCTGTTTTTGTAGATCCAAGACCGTAAATTCTGGGAGCAGCTTGAAACTGAACGCATTCAAGAGGCAGTGGCTGAGAGGGAAGTGGCCGTGCAGCATCGCGAACGTCTGGCTCGCATGAAGGCAGACAAAGATATATTTACGGACAAACTGAAGGAAGAACGCAAGACAGTATATCAGGTGAGTCAGCTTCAAAGTTTTTATTCGTCTCATTTTTATTGTTTTGTTGTCAATACTGTCAGGGTATTGACCATAAGTTGCTGCCTGGATTGTTCACTGTTAAGTGTAGTCTTCACTAAAACATCAGTAGCCAAGTGAAGGAATGGGAACGGGATTTTTAGCACAACATTCGTGATGTATCTAGGGCAGGCAGCATGTAAAAATGTTAATGTAATCATGATATTATCATGAAACATAAATATCTAGTTTTGTAGGTATTTCAGCTGAAATAGACTTGTATTAAAACACACTTTTAAGGTAATAGTAGGAAATCTGACAAAGGTAATATACGAGGGGGGACCCAGAAATAACCGGAATTACTCGTATTTTTTGAAAATGGTTTATTAGGTTTAATACTATTACAACTCTAGTCTCCTTCAAAGTACTCTCCTTTTGCCTCGATACACTTGTACCAACGTTTTTCCCACTGCTGAAAACATTTCTGGAACACGCACACTCTTTGTTCTTTATTATCAGCCATCATAAAAATCGCCGAACTGCCTAGCAGGCACTTAGAAAAAAAGCCACAACAACAATAACAGTCAACCTAGATTGACACCACGCGGCTACTGCTAGAGTATTGTGTTGACTCGCAACACCTAGCGGCGCATCGCGCATCTACTTCCCGTTCGTGCGCCACATTTGCATTCCGGTTATTTTTGGGTCCCCCTTCGTATACAAAGTCATATGCAAGACAAGTACTGGACTATTGTATTATTGTGTCTTGTTAAACTGCATTCGGCAAATGGCATGGTTCTTATGTAAGCTCTGAGATTTCGGTGTACACATATATGAACTTGCCAATGACAGCGAGTCTTGGTCGGAGCATGTACGAGTGAGCAAAATAAAATATGGCTGTCATCCTTATATGATGTGTACTGTGGTGGTTCAACTGATCGATTGAGTGTTGTGTGAATGTGCATAGGAAAAGCTGAAAGAATTTGAGAAGATGCTAGAGGAGGAACGCAAGAAGCGTCTGGCTGAGAGAAAAGTGCAGCGCAAGGAAGACAGGAGGTCTAAGTGGCTGAAGGAACGGCAGGAAGAAGAAGAGAGGAAACGGGAGGAGGAGCAGAAATTGCTGGAGGAGGAGGCTCGAAAGAAGCAGGAGGAGGAGGAACAGAAAAGGAAGATTCGTAAGGAGTTGGAGGCAGAGGAATACAGGTGTGTATGTTACTGTATTGTGGATGACTGACACGTGTTGTCCCTGCACCTCGCTTTGCATGTTTTTACTTTGTACCAGCCTTATCGACACCTAGTATTACGTGCTTGGTATGTGTACAGTGTTTGAGGACCTGGCAGCTCACAGCTTAAGCTTTGCCACTCAGCTGTCAGAAGAGCCCCCACATTTCAAATATGACCAACTAGTTTGTATGTCAGGCAGCCCCTGTCTGCCAACTGTACCTCATAGCTTGCGTGCTGTTGCTGTCACTGATATTTGTACGTGTCACGTAACTTCTGGCATGTGTTGGTAACTAGAGTAACAGCTGTTTTTCAGTCTGCATGTAAATAATTTGACACAAAGGCCATGCCCAAATGTGAATAAGAGAATTTAAGAGAATACTCTTGAGTGCTAAATGAGTAGCAGCCAGATTGTTTAAAGTTTAAAGGGTTAATGTTGTTCTTGATATGGATTTAGCACTGTAACAGTGACTTGGCTAGGTAAGTATGATGTCCGTAAACCACCAGCAGACGGTGGCTTTTGTGATGCAGTTGGGACAGCTCAAAACATGGGCTGCTTTCATACTGGGGGAGATAATGACTCGTTTGTTGGCGAATGTGGAGGTGGACACAATGCAGAGTGGCTGCATACAAAGCTGTCCTAATATTCAAGTTGATCCAACATGTGTGTAAGTTTATAATTAATTTCTTGTGACATTCGGATGAACGTAATACTGTAATACACACTGAAACCTAAGTTGCTACACAAACATTGCCCCGGTGTTCAGCTTGTTTTCACTAGTGGCCACATGTGCTCAGTGTGGGCTCATTTAGTAACATGCAGGTCCCACCTATAGGCAGTTTCATCCCACACTCACTGTATCGCATCTTGGTCAACTGTCAGTGCTGTGTTCAGGATTCTGTGGTTGAGTTCTTCTATGGGCTAGTGGGACGAGTGAGAACTGGAAGCAAACTTGAAAATTGGGAGACCACTTTGTAGTGACTCTCTATGTCTCTCAATATAGAATTACCAATCCTCCAAATCGTATGGTAATTTGTACCCATCCTGTATTACTTTTTCATCTGTTGTGACTACTTCAGAATGCTAAGTCAGTCCGTTTATGTACATGTGCTGTTTGTACAGAGCTCTGTCACAACATGGGAACATTTCTAGAAGTTGGAACTGTTGTAGTGCATTTATATTCACCAGGGACACACAGATACTGGGTAACTGAATTTTGTGCGGTGGTGCCTGATAGTTTCATCGTAATGATTGCAGCTGTTATTTGTTGCATACGAAAGTGTGGATCAGTTCACATACACCAAGCAGAAGGGTGCAGGGCACGCCAGACTTTTGGGTCCTCAGTATGGCACTTGCTTCATGTCACCCTTCGGGTGTCTAGATTGTAGTGGTGGCTACTAGCCTGTGGAAAATTTGTTGACACTCATCGTATACACTGTACTGTATTTCATGAATCTGTCAGTTTCAGGGGAAAAAAGGCAAAATTGAGGTTCTCACAGCAGTGTTTCATGGGACTTGGATTGTCTGGCATGTGACTATCACAAGGTCAGTGGCTTCAGCTTTTTGAAGGACTGTAGTGCATTTACCTTTGAGGCTAAAGAAGTTGTGGACTCCTTGACTCTTAGAAGGCAGTGCAGTCTGTTGAAACATCAGGAGCCACTTATCTGACTCCTTCAGGAAAAGAAGCTTATGTGCCCCCCCCCCCCCCCCCCCCCCCCATCCCAAAAGAAACACTTGAATTTGGCACATTGTTTTCTTTCAAATGCTTTTCACTAGACTATTTTAGCAGGACTACTACTGTAGATACGTACATTGTAGGTATGTTTGGAACACCTACTGAAGTCACCTGTGTGCGTGTAACAATTTAAGAACTCCAGTGTGGATTTTCAGTAAATTTGGTATTTGAGAATTTTAAGAAAAACTCATCATTTCAGTTTTTATTGAAATTGGGACAGTTTTAATGCTTTGCTTGGATATAATATATATATATATATAATATATATATATATATATATATATATATATATAAATGTTTACGTCTCTGCTGTGTAAGTGTGCAGCTCCTATTGTGCTTTGGACCAATAAGCAGGTTAGGGATGTCGGAAGTAGTTACAGTATGATTCGCATTCTGTGTGCACTGCATTCAAGTATTAGAGGAACTGCATCATTGTAGTTTTGTTGCTAGGGTAGAAGGAAACCACAGACCATCTTGAGCACCACATTTGTAGATATGTGACTGCACCATAATAGTTACATTGTGTGTACATTTATAATTTGTTTCAGCAGTATTACCTTTACTAGTTCAGAGCGGAAGATTCATATCTCCTGGGATGTGATGCTGTGTGATTGGGTGAGAGTAAATGGGCATTTTGAATGATTCTGAATACCTTCATCTGCATAGTCAAGCAGTCCAGGAAAACCTGAAGATAAAGGCACTACAATCTTTCAAAATGCTGGGATTTGCCCACCCAACAGTGCAGCATCACGATCCTGAAGACTGTGAGAACCTCGAATCTCACACCATTAAAAATCTGTGTGCCAGCCTTAGAATATAAACCCACTCTTCATATACAGTAGAAGTCTGTGAAGCCCGTTTGTCATACCCATCATTACAGCTTGTATGCACTTTTGGAGTTGTGAGTGAGAAACTCACAAGACACAAGGCTGTGTGGATCGGTGATGAGTGACGCTGCGGATATCTGACCTTGTGAGGACAACAGCCACACTGAGGTCCACCACAGCTGTGAATTGTGGTAGCGTCACTACTTGTGACAGAAATATCATTCAACGTGTGGATGATAACCGCAAGTACTAGAGGGCATTCAGGTTGCCTCCTCCTCCCCCCTCATCCTGCTTCTCCTCCTCCTCCTGCGGTACTACATCCCAGTTCAGTCCTTGCCTGCCTCAGCTTTGCTGCTCCATTGCTTCCATGTATGTTCTGTCCAGCCATCATAGTTTGAGGATTCTCAACATGAGTTCTTTTTATCTGGGATGGGACTGTTGGCCCCACACACCAGTGCTGAACCTCAAGGACCAGGGTGCCTGTCTTTATCTCGCAACTCGCCCACAGTCTGTCCAGCATAGTTGGTGTTGTTAGAAGCCTTGCAGCCATTGCTTTTGAGTTCACTAATGCACGCACACACATGCAATGCCTTCGTCATGATTGCGGTACCATTGAGGGGCACAGTCAGTAGCTTACTTTACTTGTATTAGTCTTATGCAGGCTTTGTTTGGTAACACTGTAGGAAGCATAAGGAGGCGCTGGATCGTCAGGCAGAACAGGCACGTAAGCGTGAGCGGGAGGCAGAGGAAAAGAGAATGGAAGAGAAGAGAATGGAACAAGAACGAGTGGCAGCCAGCAGCAACTGGCGGCGCAACGCAGTGGGGGCAGTGCCACTTCCACCCACTCAGCTACGATCTGAACGTGATGTGGACCGTGATGCACCAGACGGTCCACGCAAGGATCGGGATGTGGACTGGCGCAGTAAGAGCTCTGCACCACCACCACCACCAGCTCCTACTGTGTCGCGGGATGAACCACCTCCACGTCCAAAAACAGAGGCTTGGAGACCGTCTGGTGAGAGATTTGCATCTGTAATGTTTTGAATTAGAGATGGGACAGTGTGGTGCCTAAGTTACTGTGTGGGTCCTCATTCATAACAGGCATTTTCCTATCAAATGTTTAATCAGCTTTGTGCATTTGTACACAGGTGTTGTCACTACTTTGAAAGAACATAGTAATATTTAGTGCGATGTTATTGTTATGTAAATACATGGGTTTGGTTGACATTCAGACGCTGCGTTAACAGATACACAGTAGGGTCATCGTACTGATGATTAAGTGGGACTGATAAAACCATTGGCAAACATTGCAGTCACATTGAGATCACAAAGGTGAAAATCCTGAACCTGAAGATTGTGCTGTAGTTTATAAAATATTGACTGTATCAGAAGTGGTTCAGATCGTATGGTGGGCTACTAGTGTGCTGTTGTAGAAAATTATCTAAGTCATTTTAACAAATTTTGAGATGATAAAGTTGTGGCAAACTTCCTGGCTGTACCTAGTTTGTACCTGAATTACATCATGTTGCCACGTGTCTTAACTATCATTTGGCAGCCAGATTTAATAACAAATGCAGACATAAGGACTTCCCTGAAATGAAACATTCTTTGTCATAGCATTAACATCATGTTTACTGACCTGTCCAGTACATTGCATACTGTTTTGCTTATGTTGCACTTAGGTTATATAGTGCTTTAGTACTAGCTTCTGGGTTGCCTGAACCACTGGATATTGTGATTTGTGTGTATCATCAGAAGCCAAGGCTGCAATGTCTCTCAGGTTTTATATTCAGTGCTGATGGCACACTTATGAATACTCTGAAACGCAGATGCATGTGTGTATGTATGTATGTAGTTGCATGCATTCTGGACAGCACTGCTGTCTGTCTACACAGTTAGTTCAGCTGTTGTGCAACATGCTGAGTTCTGAGTGTGCCAGTTTTCCCGTAAGGAATAAGCTGATAGAGTGCCTGGGGATTCATGACTTCTGACATGTGACGCTGCATCACTGGACAAGTACTTCCTGACATTTTGAAAGATCGTTGGTGCCTTTATCTTCAAGGGTTACACAGTCCGCAAAGAAGGTGCTATGAAATTCGGGGAGTTTGCCACGCAACAACACACTGTCACATCCCAGAAGACCTGACTCCTCAGCAACACTGCTGTGATAACCTGAAATCTCACGTGACGGAGGTTCTTCATACACATAATGTGTGTTTACATCCACAGATTCATAATTCCTTCAGAATGTAACTTGGTACCTTTCTGCAGTCATATATTCAGGTACAGAAGTTATGTGTTGTTGATCACTTGTTGCAGTTCGTTTGCGTGAGTCTGACAGCAAGCCGACGGATGCCTGGAGAAGAGCCCTGATGCTGAGCGTGACTCCAAGGACAAGAGCCCATTTGAACGTGACAGGGACAGCCGAGACACAAGAGAATCTAGGGATTCACGAGATAGCAGAGATGTTAGGGATGGTAGGGATGTACGAGATTCAAAGGATAACAGGGATGTGCGAGATTCAAAGGATAACAGGGATGTGCGAGATTCAAAGGATAACAGGGATGTGCGAGATTCAAAGGATAACAGGGATGTGCGAGATTCAAAGGATAACAGGGATGTGCGAGATGGCAGAGAAATGCGAGATTCAAGGGACCGAGGAGGTTATGACAGGGACACGAAGGACCGAGGTTATGACAGGGACAAAGGGTTTGACCGCTTTGAAAGGGACAGGGACAGAAACGGGTATGAGAGGGACAGGGGATTTGAACGTGACCGTGACCGTGACCGTGACCGAGGATCCAGCAGTGTAAGTACCGCTCATGGTTTAGTCTTTGTGCTGAGTGACTGCCATTTGGCAGGACCAAACTTGGCCCTGCCAACATTTTACATTCTTACCACTGCCACCACTTGTGCATGCTACAGTGCTGTTTTTCGTGATCCTCCACCACACTTGAGTATTCAGAAACAGTATTTTTGGCCATATTTATGTTGCTTGTTCACATACAATTCACAGGTACAACTGCCAGCACCTTGGCCCACTCTTAAGTCCATAGCACTTACTAATTGTTCTTCATCTTTCCTCCACTGCCACACACAAGCTGTTTCATAACCATTAACTTGTACAGTAAAACCCCTATTTAATGAATTGCTGGGGGATTTGAATATATTTCACTAAATCAAGGTTTTCATTAAATGGAGGTTACATTGTTTATATGGAGCTATTGTCGGGACATGAAAAAATCATCACTAAATCCGGGATTTCACTAAATGCGGGAACATTAAATTGGGGTTTTACTGTAATATGGCTGTTAAAACTTTTCTTTAATGGGTACACACTGTCATAAATCAGGTAACAGTCCACTCCAAACAGCATCCAGTCATTCTGTTTTGTACAGCAGCGTATGTGGGTGGACTGATTTATGGTGTATGTGTAGTCTTGTCTCGTGTATCTTATGGTGTATGTGTAGAGTCTTGTCTCGTGTATCTTATGGTGTATGTGTAGAGTCTTGTCTTGTGTATCTCCAGAAGCAGAGCCGTCGTTTATTTCACATTTTTACACACTTTATTTGGGAATATAAATTGAGTTACTTTTAATGTGAATGGAAGTGTGGGCATCTCTTATTGTGCTTTCATAAGTACAGCGGTGCGTACAGGAAAATACTGCAAACGTGATGGAGGGGTAAATGTGTTAGCCTCCTGCAGTGTGCGAACACAGAAGTCCCACCGCTGTGGAAACCTCGGATTGTGTGTCCTTGTTGCAGTAAGTGTAGTTGTAGTGCACCAGTGACATTCCTCGAAGTTGGCTGTTCTTGAAACTTCTGTGTGTCTTCTGTTACAGGCTGGAGGCAGTTGGAGGAGCAAACTGGCTGAACCACAGCCAGATGATGATCGTCGGGGCATGAGGTTAGCCTACTTGGGGAGAAGTCCTCACCCACTGTATGATAGTTTACAGAGAAATATGTTTTGTGTAAAACTGTTCACTGTATTAACTTGATTGTGACATGACCTATTTCTGATTTTCCATTGTGCAAAATTGCTCATTAGTTTCAAATTGGTGTTATTCGTAGGGGGTCTACCGTAGGTGACATTGCTTATTGGCCAAACATTTATGGCATATTGTTTGACAGCATTGCACTGACATGCCATACATCATACAGATGTGATTAGTTGGGTTTCTGTGGTTCTGATCATAGCTGAAGTGTAAGCCATGTGGCTGGTAGCAGAATGACTGGGGCTGATTATTAATAAATAAAGCATTGTGTATCGTGTAGCTCAGTTGCAGTGTAAGTAGCTGGATTTTGACACACTTGGCAGGATTGCTAGTGTTGAAAAATTATATATTTTTTTATTGTGCATAAAAATCATGGGTCAGCTTATGTTTGGTTGATCTTACAAGTGAGTGAATATGGTACATGTCTGTTGTTTCTTTGTACTGCAGAAATTAAATTCCAATTCACTGACTTCAGTAATGTATGTATTTTCTATTCATTTTGTAGTTATGCCCATAATTGCTTTTGTCATGTAGGCTTGTCTTCAGTGTTCTACAGCATTGCCAACCTCAGAAATGTTATTTACCAGAATGTCCCTTACAGGCGAGATGAAAGGCGGCCGGTACCCCCTGTGAGCCGTAAAGAAGACCGCTCAGACTGGCGAAAAGAACCAATTGAAAAGCGAACCACTGATTCGTCAGGCCCACGCCGAGGTCCTGAAGATGACCGCAAACGAATGGATGACCGTGGGCGAGGGGACCGTAGCTTGGGTCCTCGAGATGATCCTCCAGCCCGAGACAATAGATGTGAGTGATTTCTACACTGGCCTGCGGCCCACTTATTGAATGACGACATAGTGAAATGACAGTAAACATTGTGTGTGATACATGGGTAATTAATATTCATTGTTTCACAGTAAAGTTGTATGACAGGGAGGTACAGTAATTCAGGTTCCCTTGGTCATAAAAATTAAATGAGAAAAGCCTAAATGACCTCAACGTTGAAATAAGCAAAAAAAACAAGAAACAAATTCAACCACCAAACATTAAAAAATGTACATAAAGGGGTGGAAAAATAAAAAAGAAAATAAAAATCTTGACATTGAAGATTTTTGTGAAGCCAAAAATAATTCTCGCTCTATTACAACATTAAATGCAGGTCATTTATTCCTCTGATGTATCATTATTTTGCAACATAATCCCTCAACACATTGGTGCATTTTCCCATCTTGGCACACACTACAATAGTGAGGATGTGGAAGTGGAAGTGGCTGTTCATGAATGGTTGTTAATGCAAGGGCCTGGTTTCTGCTGTGACAGAATATTTAAATTTGTATGAAAATAGGACAGATACATCAGTGTTGAAAAATGATGATACTAGTGGAATTAGTGAACTACATGTAACGATGCAATGATTGTTCATTTAATTTTATGACCTTGGGAACTTTATTTATTGACCTTCTTTTGTATATTCGGTTATGATACCTTCCTCCACCCCACTGCCTCCTTCTGTGGCCAAGAGTCGCATGAAGTAACAGGACTGTAGTTTGTGAGTTTTCAGGTTTGTGCGGTGGTGTCATTGAGGATTCAGGTTTTCTTTGATGTGACACTGTCACAGGATGAGTATTTCCCGATGTGTCAAAGGAACGTGTCACCTTCATCCTCCTAGGTTCAAAGGGCCGTGAAGAATGCCAAGGAATTTTGAGGGGTTGGGATATACGAGTATAGGCAAGGTCTGACTGGTGGCCTGAAAAGTGGTGAACTGGTGTGGTGGTGTGGGAGAGGCTTGGGTTTACAGTAGGTGAGGTCCTAGAGGATCGTAATTGGATGAGCAGTAGGGGGCCCATAACTGACCGTTGACCTACAGGGGAGGTGATGCATTTAGCATGGAAGAATGGGGAGGGAAGTGAAACGATAAAGAAGTGATAACAAATCAGAGAACAGTGCTCACGGCTTGACCAAGGACGTCGGTGCGACTGGCACCGTGGGTTGCTATGCAAAACCAGGGTGAGGGGTACAGGTGTTGTTAAGTTCAGTGAGTGACCGTAGTATCTGACCGTCCAGTGTTGCAGAATGTAATGTTATGTTGCTGTGAAAGTGAGAGACAAATAAATTGTGAAAATGTGTTCTGCCATTTTTTTTAGCTCGTGCACCAGAGCAGCCGGCAGTGGAAGAGGGTGGCGATGATGGCAACTGGCAGAAAGTGAGCCGTCGTTAGGGAATAAGTAATTGTGTTCTGTTGTGAGCAGAGGTGGAGGAGGTGTGTAATTGTACGCCACAATTTGTTTGGGAATAAAGTCACGTGTTTCCTTGCTTGGTGCGTCTGTCTCCACGAGCCGGTCATCTTGACAGCATGTCACCCACCGTCGAACAGAATTGCCATGAAACGGCTGCTATTGACATCCAGATGTGTCCAAACTAACATACATCTATTGAATGCATTTACATAGCTATAAAGTTTGTATGTATTGACATTTTTTGTTTCAAAATTTTGAATATCCTGTGCCATGTGACCGTTGTTTTATACTTTAAAATAAGTACCACATATTGAAATACTGTTTAATGTTTCAGAATTGTATTTAACTGTGCAGGTATGACCGGAAATATTGACTGCTTATGTTATCATAATTAAAGTATATTACAAGCAAATTAACTATAAAGCAATGTGTAATACATATTTGTACAGTGCAGGTATTTCGATTGTTCAAATGAATTTCTTTTTGCCAGTTATTCTGTTAAGGGTTGAGGTCAAAAAGGGCTTTAAAAAATTGGCTTCCCTGAGTGTTCAGGCAAGCTGATGGATCCCAAGAGCTGCTGTAGGAATTAGAGAACCTGCGTGGCCTTGGAAGTCGCTAAGTGACCGACATCTGTGGCAGCTCTTTACGTTCTTGACCTTAATGACCCTGACATCAGCATCAACACGCACGCTCCAACAGCCTGTACTGGCATCGTCCTGCTGTTCGTCATGTCCCGCAAATGATGCACTGAAAGACGTTGGATCGTCCGCCATACAGGCAGCACCTTTCACCATGACCTGTCTGTGTTTGGCCCCTTGAAGAAAAGTGCTGAACGGCTGAATGACGATGTTCCAGCAGCACGCCTGGGAGTTGTTTGTGGAAGGAATACATCAACTGATGTGGGATGGAAATGAATGTGGAAAAAACTAAGGTAATGAGAATCTCAAGGCAACCATCTTCAATGAAAATTATGATAGATCAAAAGCAATTGGAGAATGTGGAATATTTCAATTATTTAGGCAGCATGATAACAAATGATGCAAGGTGTACACGTGAAATTAAATCCAGAATTGCCATAGCAAAAGCAGCATTCAACAACAAGAAGACTCTTTTCACCAGCAAACTGGACTTAAATTTAAGTAAGAAACTAGTAAAGTGCTACATTTGTAGCGTAGCTTTGTGTGGTGCTGAAACGTGGACACTTGGGAAAGTAGATCAGAAGTATCTGGAAAGTTTTGATATGTGGTGCTGGAGAAGAATGGAGAAGATCAGTTGGACCGATCGCTGTGAGAAATGAAGAAGTATTACAGAGAGTGAAGGAGGAGAGGAATATCGTACATACAATAAAAAGAAGAAAGGCTAACTGGATTGGTCACATCTTGCGTAGAAACTGCCTTCTGAAACACGTGATTGAAGGAAAGTTAGAAGGAAGGATAGAAATGATGGGAAGACGAGGGAGAAGACGTAAGCAGCTACTGGATGACCTTAAGGAAAAGAAAAGATACTGGAAATTGAAAGAGGAAGCACTAGATTGCACCCTGTGGAGAACTCGCTTTGGAAGAGACTACGGACCTGTCGTAAGGCAGACTGCAGGATGAATGAATGACATCAACTGATGTCGGACTGCTTGTAATAGCCTGTACTCGTTTCCCCAGGTGGGGTTCATGTGAGCAGACTGCACGTTATCCAAAGGAGCATTCAGCCTTCCACGCACGCTGATGTCTTGTAAATCAGGCCAGGACAGAAAATGTGTTGGCTTGCATGTGCGGTTACTCCCTTTGCAACCTTCACTTTTCAGGAAAATGCGTATACAGAACATACTCAACTTTGTGCACAATTGTAAGGTGCCCCCCCCCGATTTTGCAGATGATGAATTAGGAAAAAAATTCTTGTATTATATTTGAGTAAGTACAGTTTTACAGCTTGTTAGTGAAGTTATGCTGAAAGGAACGTAGGTTATGCAAGATGTGAGGTTCTTACAACAGCGATCTTGAAGATTTGGATCACGAGGTTTGAATCTTGAAATTAGACTAGACTTACTGGTCCAAAATATGCTCAAGATGTCCAGTAACCTTTGCAAGTGCCACATCACCAAGATCAGGAAGGGATGGCATTACAGTATACTCACCTGCTGACCTGTGAAGAATGTTGAAAGCCGATTCCTTTCTAGAAACGCACGTTACGTGAACACAGTTTTTTTTTTGGTTGGTTGGCAAAGTGGCAAAAAGCGACTATTAACTATATCACGTCTCTGTCCGTCCACGTGGAACATTTCTACTGCCACAGGACGGGCTTCGGTGAAATTTCGTGTTGGGGACTTATTAAAATATGTCGAGAAAATTCGATCTTTATTAAAATCGGACAAATATACCAGGCATTGTACATGAAGAACCAAGTATGTTTATATCTCGTTAAATTCATCCGGGAATGGGAGAAGTTTGAGCTAAAAGTTGTAGACAAGATCCAAACACATTTCGTAGTAAATACGTCTTTTTCAAGAATCGTGCCGTCTGCAAGATAGTTATGAAGTACATAAAAATGTGGTGCCATCTGTAGATTGAACTTGGGTGTGAGATGACGTAATCAATGACATTGGCTTCGTGTGGTGACGTCACGTTGCTGGAGATATTGATTTCTAGCAGTAGCACCATGCATAATTACGGAAAATAAAACCTTGCACTCATAATATGTAGTATTTGTTATTTATATGTAGGAATATGAAATTGTGTGTTTGGATAGGTTATGAATATACGTATAAATGATGTACGAAATATTGTTTGTGAGTCGGAAAATTACAAATTGTGTCGTAAGGCTGCAATTTTGAGGTTATGTATGACCGATAAATTGAACAAAAAAATCAGCGTAGACCTGTAATACGTCCTTGAAAGAAATATAACATCATGCCCTAGTAATAGTAATAATAATCTGTAATGTTATATGTATAATCAAAACGCGCCTCAGTATTACGTTGGACGTCCATTTGCTCTCGGCCCGTCCTTCCCATCCCATGCAAAGGAGAATAGGGTGTGAGGATTTGACAGTGGGTCACAACGGACGAGCTTTCGTGAAGCTGGCGGTGAACTTCCACGTGTCATAATATTGGTCAACATTTCAACGGGCTAAATCAGCTGCTGACACTGCATGCTGTAGTTACAATATAAAACACGTTAGTGATCACCAGACGCGAACTGTTTGATTCTGCATGTGTACGTAGTCCTGGCTATGAAATGCAACTTGTCTGGAAAAATTTGACGTTACTGCACAATATTTAAAGCAAGCTATTCGGCGAAATCTACTTACAGAACGTGAGATCAAGGGCATACATAGAGAGTCTAGGGTTGTGACATGAGAACGAGAATTGTATGAAGACAAACGGCTTCAACATTTCGGAGCCTTCAGATTCGAGCCTATGACAGTTGGTTTCTTGTATTTCTATGGTTCTTTCCACGCTGCGTGCAGTCTTTCTGATAAGATGAGAAAATAAAGCTTAATGGAAGATCATGAGTATGAGTAAATAATGGGTCCAGCCCTTGCGGTCCCGATGCACTTACGCCTTTAACAGGCCCTTTGTGCCGCCTAACTGAAGTCCAAGTCATAAGAGTCCTGTCCTTTTAATAAAGTTCCAGTTCACCCCCAGACTTAGTCGTCTGACATCCTCACGGTCCAAAAAGAAGGGACCCAGATAAGTGTGTCTGAGTGTACCAAGCCTTCACACTCACACAAGACATCAGCTGACGTCTTCTCCTCTGCCCCGCATTTCCTGCACAACGGACTGTCACTCAGTCCCACAATGTGATGGTGTCTTCTGAGGTGTTGTGTCCGGTAAGAAGGCCAATAACTACGCTGGCGTCCTAATGGAAGATCACAGGCTGAGGGTGTTCGAGAATAGGATGCTGAGGAAGGTGTTTGGGTCTAAGAGGGACGGGAAAAACTGAGTAATGTGGAGCTTGGCCACGTGTTAGTGTGGTGTGATGTGGAAACTGAACAACGAGGAGGCCTAGCCCACGTAGGGCTGTCGAGCCATTTTAAAAATATATATTATTAGGATTATCAAATCAAGAAGAATGAGATGGGTGGGATGTGTGGCACGTACGAGGGGAAGGAGAAGTGCATACAGAATTTTGGTGCGGAAACTGAAACAAAGAGATCGCTTGGAAGACCTAGGCATGGGTGGTACATACATACATACATGCAATACATACATACATATATAAACATACATACATATATACATACATACAATAGATAAACACATACATATATACAAACATACATACATACAAACATACATACATATATACAAACATACATACATATATACAAACATACATACATGCAAACATATATAATACATAATACAAACAACATACATCAAACATATATACATGCATACATATATACAAATATCAAACATACATACATATATACAAACATACATACATATATACAAACATACATACTACAAACATACATACATATATACAAACATACATACATATATACAAACATACATACATATATACATACATACAAACTACATACATATATACAAACATACAACATGCAACAATATACATACATATATACAACATACATACATGCAAACATATATACATACATATATACAAACATACATACATCAACAATAACATACATACATATATACAAACATATGCAAACATACATACATATATACAAACATACATACATACAAACATATACATACATAATATATACAAACAAATACATACAAACATACATACAAATACAACATACATACATATATACAAACATATATCATACATAATATTCCAAGTACAAACTTATATGCAAACATACATCACATATAACAAATACAACATATAACACAACATACAACATACATACATTTAACATCATACATAAACAGTCTTCAAAAAGTATCCACCTTGCCGGATAAAATCTATCTTGGTTAACAAACCAAATCCACTATCAAGTAAGCCCCTTGTGATCCACCACTTTAGCCAGCTGTCCTTGTTAACGCTGAAGCATTCTAAAGGCTTGTTTTTGAATGTTAGCAGACTCAGTGCGTCGCGTCTGTATGAATCCTCGCGCTGTCAATACGGATAGCTTTTAGCTGTTTCATTCAAGGAACAGCCAGTAAATACAATGGACCATGTCAGAGAAATGGGACTGGCGAACCTGCGGAATGCATGCTATGCAGGAACTCAGGATCAGGGTGCATACTGAGCTGGGCATGTCATGATGCACTGCCAATGCTAGGTTCCAAAACTCCGGCACTCTACTGCGCCGAACTGCACTATGAAGAGACGACGGACTTCATGGTAGTCTCCTTATAACAGTTTCCTAGGGTAGGGATCTCATTATCACAACACCCGTATCGAAAAACAGTCAGTTATCACTTTCACATTGCTTCTTAACGTGTGTCGAGCATTCTTGGGCCACGGAGTTGGATGCATCATGTACGCTGGAGTTGTTTCCGGGTAGTCCGTACCCACGCTCGGACGCGAGTGTCACAGTCTTCAGGAACTCGACCTGTTGGCGACTCCCGCATGTCCGCGCGACTCAGCGGTTTTGCTTGCTGCACGTGAAGCAGCTTGGCACAATTTTGTCGCCACTCTCCATCCACCATCCTCAGTTACAATATAGTATTCGAACCTGCTGAACCAACCTCATCACAATTTTCGACGTCAAAGAACGGTCCACCATGACAATCCCAGTTTAGTCATACTCAGCATTTCGGTCGTTACGGTCTCCCGGAAACGCTGGGTCACTGTCCGCCGACATGCGGCCATTTAAAGGCGGTGACCACTCTAATGTGGTGACCCATCTGCATCATTACCGATAACCTGCTTGATTATGCGCGATTGTTATCCGCTGGTATCCCTAAGTTTCTGCCACACTGATGAGTATGCGCTCCAGACAGTCTGTCATCTTGACGAAACAGAATGCGACGACACGGTACACACATTTGCTAATGCGTGTTTACGCATCCCCGTGTTGCATTTCAGCAAAAATCACGCTAAGAGAAAGTCCTTCTACACCTACGCTCCAGTTTATCCCCACCCTTTCGCATTACATCCCTGGCTGGAAGAAAACGTCGCGAACTTTGTGACAGCCCGTAATACAAACAAACATACGGCACCCTAGTCAACATACAAACAACACATACTACAACACATACTTCCATGGATCCTAGTCTGTCCAATGACGATGTATGTGCAATTAGTCACAATATACAAATACCAGCTATACACCTACACAATGTTACATTTGGACACTATACCACTAACAGCTATAACATGTTACACACCTGACTATGACCATCTTTATACATAACAAATTTATCTACTGAGTAAAAGCAGTGTGTATTTAAGTATTTTGTTAACGCTACTTTAAATTTTGTATTTTCATTCTTAAGACTTATGATACTCAGTGGGAGTCTGTTGAAAATTGTGATACTGGCATAGACTGTACTTTTTTTAAAACAAGATAGTATTATTATTACAATGGATCTTAGAGAAATGGGACGGGATGGCGTGGACTGAATGTATCTGGCTCAGGACAGGGGCATCTGGTGGGCTGTTGTGAACACTGTAATGAACCTAGGGTTCGGCAAAACGCGGCAAACTTTTCTAACTGAGGAACTGTCAGCTTATGAAGGACAACGGTCCATGGAGTTAGAGAGTATTTAGGGTCAGGGATGCTCTTATTAACAAACAGTCGTATAAAATCGGTCGGTTTAATTTGCCAATGTTTTCTTTAAGCTGTCTGTGTCGACATCTTGTGGCCAGGACGGGTATCTGTAGCGGTGAGGTTGTTCGAGCGGGGGTGAGGTGGTGGTGGCGGCGAGTTGCGTCTTGACTCGTGATTGGCTGATCCCGCAGCTGTCCGCTCTGTGATTGCACGTGTTTCTGCTTGTGCAGTGGCGGCTGGTTTGTTAGGCCACCCACATCACCACCTCAGCCCTTACAATAATAGTAAATCGAAGAGCTAACAAGTTTACATTTTAGTTCTAAAAACGTAAAGCTGAACAACAGTTTAGTTCTGTGTGGTGTCAGGCCCGGATTAACGGGCGGGGCAGTTGGCCGGGGCGCCGATATGTCTCGGGCCGGCCCTGCGTGGTGTAGCACTGCATATTACATAACTAACTCATTGTTCAGTGCTGCGATGTTAAGCACCGGCCCATGAAGTTGCCCACCATTCCGAGTATGCAGCCGCAGTCTTACCTGTACAAAATGGCGGACACACATTTTAATAGTCGTGTTTTTAGACCCCGTTATTTTAGAAAATACGTAATGACGAAGAGCTGTTAGCACCTCAGATCCGCTTTAAATGAACTCACGTTACATCCCTGGCTGGAAGAGCAAGACCGCTGCGAACTTACGTGAAGTGTTCCCGTCAACAGAACAAACTCGCGGCCCCTGTCGAATAACCCTCCACCTATGTTGGTGTCAGCTGTTCATAGGTTGGCTTTCTATACCATGACAAACGTCGACGTGTGTGGTCAGCTTCCAGCTCAGGCTGATTTACCTCCTGTGAACTAGGCCTGTACGTCTGTCTTCTTCCTGGTCTAGTCATCTGTCAGCCTCAGGTTATGCAGTGCCACATGGCAGGATGGGATGACTTGAGTGATACATTTGATATGCCGTGGCCTGTTTTAAAGTCCCATAATGGTAATGGGCGCGAATGAGAACACCACGACCGAGAGTACGCCGGAGACGTCGTGCCTACTGGCCCCTCGGTCCAGGCAGTGCCTTACGCGGTGAAGAGAGACGTCCCCTAGCCACAGCGGGGTTTGAAGCCCAGTAGTCCTGGCGGTGGTTAGAATTCGGTGGCCAAGTTGTCGACGGAAGTCCCAGAGGACTGTCAAGCTGACAGGATGTGTTCCGTGGTTTTCATCAGTCCAATCAGGCACTGACATTCTGACTACCTTTTTACACCACATGACTACATAGTTGAAAGGCGTCATTAAACGAATCATAAGTAAGAGACTTGCCAAGTATTTCTTGGCGTCACTAGACTCTCATCAGCATACCTTATTCACTTCCGTCTGCCTTTAACAGAAGGATGAGCGGGCACTGCCTGGGAAACTTCAGAGCAGCATACTTTGTCTGTTTTCCCCCGTAATAATAATAATAATAATAATAATAATAATAATAAAATGCTTTTGTCTCACTGCTCCCCCCCCCCCCTCGACTGTTTCTTCTTTTCCCTGTCTTTCTTCTTACGCTTTTTAAACAGACCGCTAAGTGATGCAACAGTCGAACTCTTTCTGATAGCAGAACCCAAACTTTCTGCGCCATAATAACGAAGATCTTCGCAGCATTACAATGTAACACTCTTGGACTTCACATTAACTTCAATGCGCCCAACTGGTCTGGGGACACGTCAGCATTTGAAACCCAAAGTGCCACTGTAGCAAGGAATCTCTGGGACACGCTGAATCACATGAGAGGAAGGTGAGATACGTCAGGCACCATACTGACTAAGCTGCGGAATGGACGGTCCGGGGTTACATTCCCGGCAGGAGCAGAGCATTTTTTTTTTCGAAACATTCACAGCGGAACTGGGACCCGCCCAGTCTCCTAGTCATTGGGTATCGGGTTTTTTTCGGGGGTAAAGTGGTCGGAGGTGAAGTTTACCACTCACGCCTATGTAGTGCCAAGCTTACGAATTACTGGAGCTATACCACCATTTCCCTAGTATGCCTTCATGGCGTGGAAAGGGAGTACTTTTACCGCTTCCTTCCACACCGTTTATTAATGGCCTCAGTATTCTACGCTGTATAATATTGAGTCGAACTACAATAAGATAAACATATAAACATTCCGATGTGCAAAAGTAATTTTTGAAATGTTTGTTACTAACAGACACAGGTGCAGTAAGCACTTACAACACTGACATCTTCCGGGTAAGCTGGAAATCTTCCCCTACGTATACTACGTCTTGGCCAATCAGATCAGCGATCTGTTGCACCGCAAGTTGAGTCACACGGCCTGCCTACCTGTTCGACATTTTGCAGCTTTATTTGAACTGTGGTGTGTCGTAGCAGGAGTTTAGTGCCGTAAGTTGGTATAATTGGCAGTGTATGAGTTCATGTTAATGCGATAAAAGTAACTGTGGTCTAGAAATATTCAGAAAGCACTTTACAAAACTTTGCTTTCTGAACAATCAGACACGGTAGTTCGGTTTACGTGTGACAGAAACAAAATTTTACTAAACTGTGACATGATGTTCGTTGAAAGTGCATACCACAGGGCCGGACATTTGTGACTGCAGTTATTTTGCATAAAAATAAGTTACAAAGTTCTTAGCGATTTTGGCGTACTTTTATAATTAGCCTAGAAAGTTGTGTATTTGAGGTTACCTGAACGATTGATTTATTCATAAGTTAATATTTATTTTCCACATTTTGCAATAGGAATTATTCTATTTGGAACGAAAAATTGTTTAATTAATATTCACAAGCCCTAGATGTAATATGAAACTTCCATTGATACGTCGAAGTTCTACAAATTTCATGACGCCAAAATAAATATCGAAGCTATTTAAGTATAAAATTATGGGTTGATAAAAACCATTTTTCTTAAATTTCGTACTTATTTACTATTTCCGTAATGGTGTGTCCTCTGTTCTAGAGGTAAGCGTGTTGCGGAGAAAGAAATGCATAATTCATGTATTTGGTGCAGAGCATAAGGATTATCTCCCTTGTAAAGTTGTAGCCATGTTTGAATTGCTGGAAGACACACGTCATATGTCAGCCATCTTTGTATAATTAATGTGTGCGTAACATGCAGCTTTCATTACAAGCATTCGTAGCAGTGTTACGGAGGCAAAATTAGTGTTAAAGTAATTTAATTATAATATTATACGTTAGTAAATATGAGGTTTCTTAGGGTTTGTGTATATTTATTTCCATAATATTATCTGAGTAATAGACGTAAGTTTGTTGGTGACCGAGAAGTCCGTAATTAATGACGAATGCCTTCCCTATGATAGTGCAGATATGTTTGAACGATGGCAAGCCATCTTGTTGCACCAGCAACTTAGTTGTAAGGCTATGCACTGCAGTTTTGGTTGCTTCCTAAGACGTAATTTGAAATAGGTACGTGCGATATGTAAATAATTACACGGATATGAAAATACAGGACTTAATGTTGTGTTCTAAAGTGACAGTGAAACTGATGCACACATTTCTTGTCGCTGTGCGTGGAGCAACCACGCAACTAATTTGCTAATCTTCATAAAAATTACTGTATACAGTTGTGTATTGTATACTGCATACTCTGCTGCCACACGTAAATATAGAAGCATATCATACAAATACTCTTTCAATCGTACTTTAATCATTCTAATCATTATCGAAACCACTCTGACACTGCAACGTGTGTTGATTTAATTGTAAAAACTGAGATCTCAATTACTAATGTCTTTTAATAAAATTGTATACAGTACTTTTTACGAATTTTATATTATTGGCCTGAAGATGACCAAATTAGGTCGAAACATGTTGCCAGAATAAAATATGTAATATTCACTAGTTGTATTTGACGGTGTTTAATTCCTTCATTATTGCAATCAAGAAAAAGAGATGATAAACATAAAAAATAAAAAAATAAATGAGAAATATGAAACATAATTTTGAGCTGTCTGGACACTAGAAAATGTAGCGGGAAAATGCTAAGTTACAAATGGCTGCATATAAACGCGAAGGTAGCTACAACAAAACATTACGATGTACTAGCAAAGCCTTTGTTACAGATCTAGGCAGATACTTGGACGAAGTTACGTCTTAGTGCTTGAATGAGGTAAAAGACACGTAAATAACACAAGTAGGCCTGCTGGGCTGCCATCGTGAAATGCTGGGGTTAATCGGACGGTAGTCCAAGCAAAAAGTTCAGATGGAATGACTGCATTATTATTATTATGCAGATGACTGTTAAATTAATAACATTCAAAATTTATTAAATTGTCGAACTTGGTTACGTCATCAATATATATCTGCAGGTTATTATTATTATTATTATAAAGTGACGTAAGACTGATTCACTTTAACACAATGAGGTAAACATTACTTGTTATTACGCACTGTTTTGAAGGACTAACACTCACTTGACTACGAAACGTATTTGTGTGTCTTAACAGGTGCCCATTTGGACGTAGGCTGGACCTCTTACGTGCAGACTGTATAAACATGACTAGCTGTGACGTAATTTGAGCGTACGATTTGTATAATTGCAACGCATTCCGAAAGATTCTGACAGCAGAACGCATTTATGTCACAGGCTGACATATCTGTGCATTCTAGTTACAACAGGCGTGTTGTCAGGCAGGTTAGGTTCTGCCATTCGTGTGTTTACGGGAGTGACTACAAAGTGAATGTTGTGCTGTGCTGTGCTGTGTGATACCGACGATTGTGCCTGTCTGTAACGCAGTGCTGTGTCTAAGGCTACAACGTCCCATTGGAAACAGCAGCAGACTACAAAGCAGGGACCAAGACAAGAGGAGCAACGCGCAAACCGTAACGTTACAAACCAAAGCAGTGTCGGCTGAACCTCTAGCGGTCAGGACCCATCCGCAGGAGGATGGGCTGGGTACTCGCAGCAAATGAGGTACGCCATAGCACCGACACGAGCTTATCATGACGTCAGTCCGGCCCCAGGCTGGTCATGATAATTACCGCCGTGCCAGGCAACTCTGTATTTGATGCGGTAGCCGCCATGACTCAGGGCATAGGTTAAGGTCGAGTTGACAACCCTGCGAAAGTGATTTTTTTTTTGCTTAGTTTTTAAGTTTTGTCCTCCCTGCCCTCCCCGTTAGGTGCCTCAGTTAGGGTTTCTGGATAGGACAGATCGCGTGAATTAGCGCCACGTGACATTAGGGCCGTTCGTGTAGGAGGGTTTAGTTTTAAGTATTTGTGTGTGTCTTTTTTTTTACACCGCAGGGTGTCAACTTGGCAGGGTTCGGTCGGCACAATCATTGATATCAATGCGAGAGGGAGAGAGTTAAAAAAGATCCTTTAAGAGTTTCTCCCTGTGAAAACTCGCATTGGAGAGACAAAGATTCAGTAAAGCGGATCTCAATTTTGCTTCATTCGTCTTTCACTTCAGTGTTGAAAGACACGTGTCTGAATCTATAAGAATATGTAAAATGGACACTGCTGTTTATAGAGCGATATATTTTGTATGTGTTTTGTGACTGTGAATTCACTGTATAAAATAAACCCAAGATTCAGTAGTTGGAGCAGACATCGAAGGACAGCAACCAAAGGTAGGACATGTCGTGTCAGCAGCAACTGTCATAGACACTGGCGAGTCATGGGCGTCGGATGGCAACAATGAAATGTACGTTTTGTACATTGTTACGAATTCAGAAACAAAGCACAAATGCATTTACATTTTAGTTTGTCAGTAACAATCGTAGGATTTCTGTCGCCGTTAATTTCTGACGTTTAGAAAATTTAAATCATGTAGTCATTAGTTTTCGAAAAAATGATACATTAGAGTGAAAATGAATATATTAGTGATGTACATTTGTGTGTCTAGCCGCCAGTATCCTGTTACAATCGCGCTTTCCTCCCACAAGCTTGCAAGCAAACCAGTGGAATGTCTTTGGTTTGACCGCGCATGTGTTAAGTCTGTCGTTTGATTGTTGAACTGAATGCAGCGCCTTTCGAGCACGAGACGTTTCATTGCAGCATCAACGGAAGAAGCTGCCGATATTTTACTTTTCAACAGTTTTTACTTCGCTGCAGCCTACCTGTTTACCTTCCTTGCATCAGGTGGCCTATAACTGAGTACTTTCAGTTCCACTTAGTTGTCCTTCTTCTTACTGCAACTGCAGTGAGCAGAGAGTACTTACACACAGTTATATGGCTGCCAGGATCAGGGGCAGTAAAATGTAGCTTGAACAGCCAAATTCAGAACAAATGCCACTTCCAACCAAAAAATAAGTTACAGCCTAAGGAACATTATTTACTGAACATCATCTTACAGCCCACAAATTTACAGTACGTAGTGTGGGACTGCGTAACAGTGCCCAGCTACCGTAGCACTGATCATTTGTCTGACCCCTACCGAGTTTGGGGTGCTCCATGATTTGAAATACAAAGTCTGGTGGACTTCTTTTCAGACAAGGAATGAATGAACAAGACAGGCAATGCACGTATAGCGTAACATTGAGGCGCGTTCGCGAAACCATCGTTGTCGTGGAAAAGTAATAATTATTACATATTCTGAGTGTATGTCTGTAGCCTTAGTTATCCAGCATGCAAAGCGCATGCGCCGTATTATATTGCCATCTGTGTCCTGTCCGGCTCTACCATATTTTTCCACATTATTTCATAAACGGCACGATTTTAGAAAAAGAAGTTACTGAATATAAAATGTGCATAGGTGTTCATGTAAAGTACCGTTATTCTTGTCAGATATTAATAAAGCTTGAATTTTCTCGACAGATTTTCGAAAAATGCTCAGAAATCAAATTTCATGAAATTCGTCCAGTGAGAGCCGAGTTTTTCCTTGTGGACGGACAGACAGACAGACATGACGAGGCTAGTAGTCGCTTTTCACAATTTTGCAAATGCACCTAAAAATGACTCGCCATCTACTCACAACAGTCGTATCAAACCGTAACCCAACACAGATCCTAACAGTAGCACTACTTCCACTACAAATTTAGTTGTTATACAGATTTCATTCCCAGAAAAGGAAAGAGATTTTCGAAGCACACACACCAAGTCTGGCCCCCACCCAATCTTCTTTTCAGTTGACACCTCGTGCAAGGTGACCAGGGCACGAAGCTGACCACTTGCCTTCATCTAGAGCCAAGGTTAAGAATGTGTGGTGCTGTTCCTCCATTCCCCCATATGCCTTTATGTTATGGTCTTTAATTAACATTTTAAGGGCCACTGACAACTTACGTTGCTACTGAATGTAGTAGTGAATGGCCCATCACTGACTACAGTCGTTACAAACATGCACTAATGCACTGTGCCTGACCTGTGACCCTAGGCCACTGGGGTGTGCTGGCAGTTTGGACCGCAGTCCTCGAAAGGTTAAGCAAAAGGCTACTCGGAATATTCTTTTTGGGAAGGGGATGAGACAGGCTGGGAATGTGGCATGTATGGGGGGCAGGCTTTTGGTTGAGAGGCCTGAAGGAAAGAGACCAATTGGAAGAACTAGGAATAGATAGGAGGATGATATTAAAGTGGATCATAAATAGGATGGGAGGGCATGGACTTAATTAATCTGGCTCAGGATAGGAACAAGTGGCAGGCTGTTGTGAACATGGTGATGAACTGTTGGGTTCAAAAGAATGCAGGGAGTTTCTCAACTATGTGAGGAACTAAGAACTTCTGAAGAAGGACTCTGCTCCATGGAGTTATTTAGTTAGGTAATGGATACATCTCTAAAAGTGAAATGTGTGTAAAAAGCGATGTAAGTTTCTTGACTCTCACCTTGGTTTGCCACTATACTAACATAACAAAAGTACAAAATGTGTTTATTCACGTTCTGTGTACAAAAGGGTAACTGAAGGCTTGGGTTACAATTGTGTGAGGCACTCTGCACATGTGCACACTGACAGAAACACATTACACATTGGAGCATTTATCACAATGGTCTTGCCATTTTATCACTTGTAGTTGATACAGCATCACTAAACATTCAGACTATCTCGCAATTCATCATGCCACTATTGAACCTCAACAGTTTTGCCCAGAAGGCAAATCTTTGGAGAACTCGTATCTGCAGTATAGCTCTCCTCGTAAATGTTGCCAAAACTGGAAGTGACACGATTTATAAATGCATGTACTTGGTTCTGAATGCATTAAAATCCAACCACTTACACATCTCTGTCCTTGAGGCAACTGGTCTTGGTTTGAGACCTGCAGGATTTGCTGATGTTCATCGGAGCAACCGAGATACTGCATAGAATGTCTTGTTGTTGCCACACACACACACACACAAACATGTTGGACTGTACACATACTTGTGTTGAGTATTATTGTTTGCATGCAGATGGAAACAGTAACTTGTTCACACACACGCAGTACATTCAGCGCACTGCTGTTGTCAGGTGCACATTACAACTGTCAGGTATGTGTCCTTTAATTGTGTTTCATTTAATTAATGACAGTGTCACCTACTATAATTATATACTGTCAGCAAAAGATAAGTGAATGAACATGGGGCAATGGTGGGATGATGCTGACAGGGGAAAACCGAAATACAGTACTCTGAGAAAAGCTGTAACAGTGACACTTTGTCCACCACAAATCCCACATGGACTGTAATGAAATTGCAGTGTTTTACAAGAACATTTTCCTGTCTGCTGCTGATCAAGTGATGGCAAAGTTTAGCTTGTTCACTTCCCAGTGCCACAGAAATCTCGTTATGTTATGTAAAACTAAATATTTCTTCAGTCCTAAAAATTCTACAGTGTGTTATAACTTTTTACAGGTTAGTTAACAAAATAAGATTTAATTAAAAGTAGGAGAAATCGGGTCTTACATTCCCATAGATAAAATAATAAATTAAATAATGTAAGGTCTTTATTTTATCTTACAACTATCAGTTTCCACTTCCTTTCAACTGATTTTCATATTCAAGGATCCCACTCAGCTTACGACCCTCACACATGCTGCAGATTAGCAGTGGGAAGTGACGAATGATAGTTGTTAGATAGAATAAGGACCCTGCAGATTAAAGTCACAGTATGGCTCAGTCCTGTGCTCTGGACATGACTGTTATGGGGACCAACTATCTTTGTTGTAGTGTCATGTCTTAAAGCAGCGAGTCAGGTGGAGCACCACGGAGAGACACTTTGGATAAACTGAGAATGTTGAATGACATATGGCAACGGGCACAGGCTTGATACCAGTCAAAGGGTTTAAAATATTTTTGTAAATAAAAAGTTATTTTAAATTAAAGAATGTGCAGACATTGTGTGACACCTTGCACGTTAGGTAAGCCCACTGTGTGAACATTTTACTGATTCTGTAAATGCATTGTTATTGCAATACACACATGTATTTTGTTCTCCGCACTAATACAACATGATGGCACCATTCGATTTCTCTTCTATCATTGGCTGTGGTGTTTTCTTCTCACGAGTCTTATGAGTGCCAATGTAGATGGCAATAATGTTGCAGAAGTGCACCACGACTGCTCCGACCACAAACCTGTGGATACGGACACATGCTGAGTACCTGTTTTGTACTAGGAATGTTACATCATTAATTACACATGTAAATGTAACAAGACAACAGTAATGCTGCAGTGCAGCTTACACAGTTACAACAAGTTCTGTGAAGAACCTAAGGCAAGGATGATCTCAGCTGACACAGGATAGGGACCAGTGGTATCTTTGTATGACCACGGTCACTAGTCCCCTTACTAGGTGGCAGCATCTTGAACAGATGAATGACCGTCAGCTTCTCATGTTACTTCAGATGTGCTAATGTCTGGTTAACGTGTGTCTTATTCAAAATTGTGTGGTGCATTAATGCTAATGCCACTTCTTTTACAATTCTGACATATTATAATGTGTCAGATTTTTTAAGTTATATTGCTGCACTACTTTTGGGGCCCAAATAGCTCTGTCAGTGTAGTGACCGGTCTACGGGCTAGATGATGACTGGCCTACGGGCTAGATGATGACTGGCCTACGGCTAGATGATGACTGGCCTACGGGCTAGATGATGACTGGCCTACGGGCTAGATGATCCCGGGACAGGCGTCAGATTTTTTTCATCTCTACAGAACATTGAGACCTGCTCTGGTACCGCCCCCCTGCACTCCCATTCAAAGGGTACTGGGGGTTTTTTCTGGGGTTAAAGCGGCCAGGGTGTGAGGCTGGCCTTTCTCCTGCATCTAGTACCAAGGTTAAGAATGAGTGGAGCTATACCTCTACTTTTCCTATTAGCCTTCACGGTATGAATAGGATAACCTTAACTTCACCTAGAACAAGGAGTTTTGATGGTGAAGGTGACACACTGTGACTGTGTTAGTTTTGTGTAAAGTGCACTTGAACACGTGGAGATGTGCCAGGAGCTGCACTGTACAGTGATCAAGAGGGCACAGCTACTAACTAATTAAATCATGGGGAAAAGTTCTTCTTGAGAAGCTAACAGTTCCTTAGCTAGTCGACAAATTCCTTGTATTTTATGGAAACCAAAGTTTCGTTACTGTGTTTACATGAGGCCACCACTTGCCCCTACCCTGAGCCCGATTCCTTCAATTCACACACGCCCATTTTCTTTCTTTAAGATCCATTTTAATACTATCCTTCCATTTATGCCCAGGTTTTCCAGCTGTTATTTTCCCTTCAGGTTTCCCCACCAAAACCCTGTATTCATATCGTGTCTCCCACATAAGTGACACCTCATCCTTAATTTAAACACCTGAATAATATTTAGTTTGTCATTGCACACCTGCAAATCAGGGAAATTAAAATGATGTATTTCATGGCTTGACAAGAGATGTAGGATTTCTGTCTTCCCTATCCAAGTTTCAACAAAATAATTTACCGTACTTTGTGAACCATAAAGTGCACCAAGATTTCAGAAGGCAAATTTAGGGGGAAAAATATTTTATACAAATTTGAAGCATCCTAGGACCATGAGACACAGCAGAATTGTATCCATGATACTCCACAAGAAAAATAAAAAGCATATCTCATAGCCTGCAAAATAGAATACTTCAAACAGAGCTGAGGTTAGAGGAGTATCTTCATGAGAGCTGCAAAGCTACAAATACTGTACAGTGCAGCATGCTATTTGCTTCCCTCAGCAACTCACCAGAAAGAATAGCCATAATGCGCCATGTTGGCAGAGCTCCACTGGTTGTCGCGGTCCTCCTGGCTCAGCACATTTTGTTGCAGCTTCTGGTAGAACTGCACAGCCCAAAGGCCGACTGCGCACAGGTTGAATAACACTGTGCACACAGCAAACCAAAACACTTTTACTCTCTTGAAACACTACACAGTCAAAACACGTAATACAGCGGTTATCTCCCACTTGAACCTGATACATTGTTACAAGTTACTGGAAAGTAACCTCTCCTCAGAGGATTTACCCAGTCCACTTGGAACCTCTGGATGTTTAACATTTTAAAGACTAACATTAACCTAAATTATGCAAAATGATTCAGTTCTTGCCATGCAGTAAACTTATTGCATTTGGGTTGTAAACACCAGTCAATTAATGCTGAATAGGGAAATAATCGCTGTTTGTTCTGAGATCAATACAAAACACATAAATACACTGTGTGGGCAGAACGTATAACTTGAGTCTTCAGCATGTGTTTTTCCTGAAGTCCTGTTCCATGATCTTTGTTGTTCTTGTGGCACTCAAGGCGAAATGTGACGATCATTAAGTATGTTGTGATTTGCAGTTGTCACAGTTGTGATGTTGAACATGTCAACCCTTCAGAGTGGTCCACATCATCAGTCTAAAGCAAAGGTTGTAAGGTAAACATAACACTTAGCTTCTCACCAGCATATCAATCTGCACTTACTTGCCAGAGAGTTCCATAGGTAGAGTCCCGGCACGCCAGTGGCTGTTCCGATGGGAGTGGTGGCTGTGTTGACAACAGCAAACACTGCTGACAGTCCAGCAAACAGCAGCCCTCCTGCCAGGCAACCAATGGCGGCAACCCACAGCCCATATAGGAGGAACTCACGGTCTGTTCGCATCAACTCCAACACTGAAATTCATTTTAATATTACCATCCATTCTGCTTCTTAGTCTTACAAGCACCAAATATCTTTGTGTACCAATTTTGAAAATCATAATATGCACCAAGATTTTGGAAGCAAATTTAGGGAAAAGTACTTTATTTGTATTTTAAACACTTACAACCACAAGACATAGAAGAATTCTGTGCAGTATTTCCCAGGAAAAAATGTGCATCTTATTATCTGCAAACTGTGCGATGTATTCTTTCTACTATTGAATTTCCTTATCAAGCCCTTGTTGATTCTCATGCAATTTCTGTGTTTACTGAATTCATCTGTCCTAAGAACAAAAATGTTTTGAGATTCAAGGCTATTGTATGAGCCCTCTGATGTACAAGACAGTACGCCATCAGTCTTGTGAATGTCAGTGCAACATTGAATGCTTCTCTATCTTGGTAATTTTTTCATTTTTGTGAGTCCCTTACATGAAAAGCCAATGGTAAGTCAGTCCCTGTCACCATGGCTTGGTGTGTCCTCAGGTTACAGACAGAGCATATGGCCTCCTGATATGGAGGATAGCTGTAAATATATAGCATAGGGGCACGAACAGTCCACTTCCATCATCAAGCACAATGTTGTGCCAATTACACAGATATCCATAAATTTCAGTGACACTTATGTTTCAGAACATTCCTGACAGACTCACAAAGCAGAATCTGAAGGTGTGAGTGCAGTGTGCTCATGAAACGTCGTGTGCATTAGGCACACCCTAGACAATGGACAGTGTATGTAAATGGCGTTATAATGAATGAACCGTTGTCACAAACATTTAGAGAAACAAAATTTGCAGTTTTCTGCAATTTTAACAGGCATACTGAAAGTAAATTTGAACATGCACAGAACGAACTAAACATGTGCTGCTGAACGTAATGATAGTGAGTGAGGATGGTGTTCTCTTGATGAGACAAGATAGGATTTGTGAATTTCTTGCACGTGTCATCAGAAATTTGCTGACATCACACGACAGTTTCATAGCGTCATCTTGTGGGCAGTGCATTGTGGATAATTGAAGTGGCCATGACAAGCAGTACAGCACTTTCACAGAAAGTTAACAGTACTGCCTGTGGGAACTGGCACAGTAGATAATCATAGTGGAATGTGGATGTGATGACTAGACATGTGATGACCAGACATGTGATGACTAGACATGTGATGACCAGACATGTGATGACTAGACATGTGATGACTAGACATGTGATTTCCTTCCTAAGTGCTGATCCTCCGTTTATTGAAGACATTTTCTATGCCAGGGGTGACATTAATATGCATACTGGGGAGAATTTCTGACACAAGTAACTAACTACATGGGGTAGAGTCCTGAAAAGCTAATAGTTCCTCAGCTAGTCCTACGACACCTGGACTGTCCGTACCATGTTCCTAACAACCCGCCACTTTTACCTCTCCTAAGTCAGATTAATCCTGTCCAAATGCTACCATCCTATTACTTTAAGGAACATTTCAATATTATTCACAAATCCAGCCTAGCTTCTCCAGATGGCCTTTTCCTTTTAGCTTTCATCACTAAAACACTGTATTCATTCTTCTTCTCTCCCCTGCGTGCCACATGCCTTGCCCATCACAACCTCGTTTTTCCGATTACCCAGACAAATCAGTACACATCATGAAGCTCCTCAGCACCCTGTTCTCAAACACGCTCAGCCCACACTCTTCACGTAATGTGACACACCAAGTTCTCAAACACGCTCAGCCCACACTCTTCACGTAATGTGACACACCCTGTTCTCAAACACGCTCAGCCCACACTCTTCACGTAATGTGACACACCAAGTTCTCAAACACGCTCAGCCCACACTCTTCACGTAATGTGACACACCAAGTTCTCAAACACGCTCAGCCCACACTCTTCACGTAATGTGACACACCCTGTTCTCAAACACGCTCAGCCCACACTCTTCACGTAATGTGACACACCAAGTTCTCAAACACGCTCAGCCCACACTCTTCACGTAATGTGACACACCAAGTTCTCAAACACGCTCAGCCCACACTCTTCACGTAATGTGACACACCAAGTTCTCAAACACGCTCAGCCCACACTCTTCACGTAATGTGACACACCAAGTTCTCAAACACGCTCAGCCCACACTCTTCACGTAATGTGACACACCATGTTCTCAAACACACTCAGCCCACACTCTTCACGTAATGTGACACACCAAGTTCTCAAACACCTCAGCCCACACTCTTCACGTAATGTGAACACACCCCTGTTCCAAACACACTCAGCCCACCACATCTTCACGTAATGTGACACACCCGTTCTCAAACACACTCAGCCCACACTCTTCACGTAATGTGACACACCAAGTTCTCAAACACGCTCAGCCCACACTCTTCACGTAATGTGACACACCAAGTTCTCAAACACAGCTCAGCCCACACTCTTCACGTAATGTGACACACCAAGTTCTCAAACACGCTCAGCCCACACTCTTCACGTAATGTGACACACCAAGTTCTCAAACACGCTCAGCCCACACTCTTCACGTAATGTGACACACCAAGTTCTCAAACACGCTCAGCCCACACTCTTCACGTAATGTGACACACCAAGTTCTCAAACACGCTCAGCCCACACTCTTCACGTAATGTGACACACCAAGTTCTCAAACACGCTCAGCCCACACTCTTCACGTAATGTGACACACCAAGTTCTCAAACACGCTCAGCCCACACTCTTCACGTAATGTGACACACCAAGTTCTCAAACACGCTCAGCCCACACTCTTCACGTAATGTGACACACCAAGTTCTCAAACACGCTCAGCCCACACTCTTCACGTAATGTGACACAACCAAGTTCTCAAACACGCTCAGCCCACACTCTTCACGTAATGTGACACACCAAGTTCTCAAACAACGCTCAGCCCACACTCTTCACGTAATGTGACACACCAAGTTCTCAAACACGCTCAGCCCACACTCTTCACGTAATGTGACACACCAAGTTCTCAAACACGCTCAGCCCACACTCTTCACGTAATGTGACACACCAAGTTCTCAAACACGCTCAGCCCACACTCTTCACGTAATGTGACACACCAAGTTCTCAAACACGCTCAGCCCACACTCTTCACGTAATGTGACACACCAAGTTCCCACACACGCACACAGAACAACAGGCAGTGTTAGTGTTACAGTATAGCTGTGTGCAGTTCTGACGTCAGCATGTAGACACTGCTCTGACACACTGATGCCATTTTAATGCGAACATCCTTCCACAGTCGGACGCATTCAGAGGATGTTCGTTAGACACACGCACGCACACACACACACACTGCCCGACCGACCAGCAACCAAAAGATCCGGACGGGGGGGGGGGGGAACTTTGAAATTCATACTGTTCCTTTTTGATGGCCCTATGACGTCATTATACAACGAACAGATTATCAACCGCTTAGTAAACTAACAAGGACGTTCGAAATTGGCAGTTGAATATGCGAACCGATGTGCTTGACTGCGAGACTGACAGTGCTTTATGTGTGTTGTTTAATTCAGGTTTGATTTTGAAACTATGTCATGAAAATCATGCCGTCAGCATATTCTGCCAATATTCTGGTCATCGGCCGATTTCAGTGGCTGATGTCGACTGAAGGGTAAATCGCGAGACACGTTCGTTTGAAGTCATCGTGTCTGCAGTCCGCATTGGGCTGTTTTGTGCACGTGTATCTGTCATACACATCAGTTGCGTGTAAACTGTATATATATAGCATTATTATTATTATTATTAAACTGTCACATGGCTCAAGAAGTGGCACACGGGGACGAAGGCATTACAGTGTGACGTTGAAGAGTCGGCAGGAGACGGAACAAGTGGCTCCATGGCCGGGGCGTGGAGCTGACTACGACACCAACTGACATCACAAAATTCTTATTTTAAGAACCCAACATGGAGGTGAGTCAGATATCAAAGCTCCGTCCGAACTGGCCTCGAACGTTCCAGGCGTCGCACCAGGTAGCCAGGTGTAATGCAATGGGAACAAGTGACACGCGACAGACAGGAAGTGGAGCATCGCGGGCCACGGTCCGATTGGTGTGGGCTGTGAACCGGAAGTGAGCGGTCTGTGCGGCAGACAGGCTTCGTGTTTGTTGGTGTGCTGCCCATTGAGGGCAATACTGCTTGTCAGCGGTTCTGGCCAACCAGGAGCGTTGGAGACAGTAAGACGTCTGCTGACGTATCTTGGTCAGTTGACAGTGCGTTAAATACCCGGTGGTTCGTCACCGTGACGACATAATACACCTTTAATAATATCCCCCCTCAGACTGCACCGTACGTCGCGTAATGTTTGGATGAGATGGGGAGGGCATGTAGCTTGCATGTGAGAGACAATACACCGGCGGTACAGAGGCAACCAATAAATTCTTCGAAAATGTAACAGTGGTCCAGTATTGGGGAGAAACTCTAGCAGTAAAACGACAAACACGACAAAATTAAGAGCAGATTAAATTCAGGGAATGTCTGCTACCAACTGCTGCAGGTCTGTTGTCTTCCTGCATGCTACCAACTGCTGCAGGTCTGTTGTCTTCCTGCATGCTACCAACTGCTGCAGGTCTGTTGTCTTCCTGCATGCTACCAACTGCTGCAGGTCTGTTGTCTTCCTGCATGCTATCAACTGCTGCAGGTCTGTTGTCTTCCTGCATGCTATCAACTGCTGCAGGTCTGTTGTCTTCCTGCATGCTATCAACTGCTGCAGGTCTGTTGTCTTCCCTGCATGCTATCAACTGCTGCAGGTCTGTTGTCTTCCTGCATGCTATCAACTGCTGCAGGTCTGTTGTCTTCCTGCATGCTATCAACTGCTGCAGGTCTGTTGTCTTCCTGCATGCTATCAACTGCTGCAGGTCTGTTGTCTTCCTGCATGCTATCAACTGCTGCAGGTCTGTTGTCTTCCTGCATGCTATCAACAATCGTACCGACAAGCCAATGCGAGAGCTTCCAGCTGAGACAACTTGACACTCAGCGGATGACCCACATAAAGACCGTTCTGTGTGTTGCGAAATTTAGATTTACATTACAAGAAGAACCTAGATTTGCAGTTCAAGTCACTGTGTTCTGGGATGTGACGCCGTGTACTTTCGTCTATCTGTATACTCATCACCCTGAAGCGAGAAGCTCAAATCACATGTAGGCAGGAGCAGGTGGGGCTGATGAGGATATTTTGACCTACGTGGGAAGAAGTGACGGAACCAACTGACTAGATGGTGCACAGTCCTACTTGAGAATCTCATAGTTTTTCAGCTAGTCAAGAAATTCCCCGCATTTTATGGAACCCGAAGGTTCATTACTGCATTCAGAACAGCTCACCATCTCTCCCTACCCCAAACCACATCAATCCAGTCCATACCTCCATCCCACTTCTTGAAGATCTATTTCAATATTATCCTCCTATATAAGCCTACGTCTTCCAATGTGTCTCTTTCCATCTGGCTTCCCCACCAAAATCATGTATGCACCTCTACTCTCTCCCATACGTGCTACATGTCCCGCCCATCTCATTCTTGATTTTATCAACCAAATAATATTTGGTGAGGAGTACAATTCATAAAGCTGCTCATTATGTAATCTTCTCCACTCCCCTGTTACCTCGTCCCTCTTGGCAACAGATATCCTCCTCAGTACCCTATTCTTGAACAACCTCAGCCCATGTGCATCGCTCAATTGGAGAGACCAAGTTTCACACCCATACAAACCAACAGGCACAATTATAGCTCTGTATATCTTAATCTTTGTATTTTTGTATAGCAAACTGGAACACAAATGATTCTGCACCGAACGATAGCAAACATTCCCTAAGAAGTGACGGAACGATGGAGAAAATTACATAATCAGGAGCTTCATTCTGTGTAGGTTTACATGGGAGGAAAATATTAAACTCGATGTTAGACTGTATTGTATGGATTGGATTCATCCGGCTCAGAATAGAAACTTGTGGCAGGCTCTTGTCAGCAAGGTAATGAACGTCTGTGTTTTATTCCTTGACCAGCATAACTCCTGCCAGCAGAGCCATTTGTACAAGCACTGGTCTCTTGTGTTACCAACAACTCAACATATATCCATTTTGGGCAGCACAAACAAAGTCCCTGTAGAGATCCGAGTCTTAAAACAGGCCACGGCCGAATCTTCAGTGCCAGTTCACGTTTCGAAACGGTCCTCAAATGTAGTGTTATCCGGTTGATATGCCGTTGTTAAATATGAACAGCTGACTATAAAGAAATACTTGCAGAAATTTATTCCGTATGAGAAGAAACTCGATGCAGTTAAAGGAAACGAAGAAACGTACAACAAGAAGCGAGTTTGTTAAGTTGGTACTACGTGCTACTCGTCTGATGCTGGTGTGACCCCAGGAGCAGTGTCCCACTTGTGCGTCTAGGGTCACAAACCAAGGACCCGTGCTTGCCACCTAACTGACCCACTTCATATCGTCACTTACGCACAGCCCCAGTGCACACACGACAGCGATATCCAGTACGACACACATCCTATGTCCGGGGTTTTTCTCTACTCCTCCAGGGTATCAGATTACCTTTAACATCGAGTACTACTACTTCTGCAGGCACGCCAAGTAACGTCTGCAGTTGATACGTCAACAAAGCCTACTCACCACTGACATCGTACGTCCTCCAGCCATACGCCACGTTCAGTTCCTTCTTCCCTTCGAACAGACCGAAGTGTATCCTTCCATCTGACTCCTCCGGGTTTGAGACCCTGCGGGCACGTGCCACAATCCAAAACTTGGTTCCAAGTGCAGCCACCAGCAGCCCTATACCCAGGCACGACCCAAAAAACGTCACAAAAATCAGCCCCCGTTTGAACAAATTCATCTTCAAATGGTCAGTTGCACTCAGATATCACATAGTTGCTATGGCGACCTACATTGCGGTCTGTTGTACCATCCCAGCATTAAAATCTCCAAATACGAGCGTCACCATGACAACCAGCAGCCTCCACGTCGACCGAGCAACTGGCTGGAACCGAGTCAGTCGCCGCAGGAGAGCTATAGACTGCGGCACGCATACCGGCCGGCCAACAGACCACAGCAAGTGCAGTATTGATCAGCCAGCAGCCAGCCACTGGACCCTGACAATGTTGTACTGGCACTGGCACTGGTGTGCCAGATGGTGTCTTCGCTTGACACGTGCGTGCCGCAGTTCCTTACGCATTTCTATATCGACCATATAAGCCGTCGAACGCAAGGAATGAGCACGTCTGGCTGGGGTAGGCTTGATATGTGCAAAACTTTTTTCGTGATTAGTGTTAAGGTTTTTGAACTGATTTGTAACACGTGTCTTTGCAACACGAAACACGAGACGAACCAACGGTCATGTCACTTCCAAGTGTAGCGTAACACTTGCGTTCCAGTCACTATAGCAACTGCAGGTGAAATGGACAAACAACAGAAGGGTGAGCCAGTTGCAGTAAACAGGCTTTCACATAGATGGCAGAACAGTGCAGCTCAGTAAGACAGACTTTGCACAATCACCAACCTCGGAAATTTGTGTGTGAGCAAGAACGACGCTGTGCGTCACACGTATGTGCTGCACACTGTGACGCAGTTCGCAGACTACCACGGCGTTCTTTACGCTCAAAATGTCACACGGTACACGAGTAAATGTAATTTCATTCACGCCCACAAGAAAAGCACAGACTTTTCTGCGCTGACTTTCATGAAACTAAGAAGTGCTCAACAAAAGTTCGGACTCTGAATTCCACCCAATTCGGGTAACAAGTGGAGAAAGTGCGGATACAACTTAATTTACGGCACTAAGCGAAGTACTGTGCGAGATATCACTGATGTGTATTTGACCTTTGTCCATCGTCACTGAGTATACAAACACGAAAAGCGGTTCAAGCAGTTTGCTTTCGAAACGTCGTGTTTGTATAATCAGCGACGATGGACAAAGCCCAAATACACATCAGAGATATGTCGCATGTTACATCATTGTCAAAGAATTATAGTGTACAGTTAAAGTACTATAGCTGTTCATTATAGTGTACAGTTAAAGTACTATAGCTGTTCATTATAGTGTACAGTTAAAGTACTATAGCTGTTCATTATAGTGTACAGTTAAAGTACTATAGCTGTTCATTATAGTGTACAGTTAAAGTACTATAGCTGTTCATTATAGTGTACAGTTAAAGTACTATAGCTGTTCATTATAGTGTACAGTTAAAGTACTATAGCTGTTCATTATAGTGTACAGTTAAAGTACTATAGCTGTTCATTATAGTGTACAGTTAAAGTACTATAGCTGTTCATTATAGTGTACAGTTAAAGTACTATAGCTGTTCATTATAGTGTACAGTTAAAGTACTATAGCTGTTCATTATAGTGTACAGTTAAAGTACTATAGCTGTTCATTATAGTGTACAGTTAAAGTACTATAGCTGTTCATTATAGTGTACAGTTAAAGTACTATAGCTGTTCATTATAGTGTACAGTTAAAGTACTATAGCTGTTCATTATAGTGTACAGTTAAAGTACTATAGCTGTTCATTATAGTGTACAGTTAAAGTACTATAGCTGTTCATTATAGTGTACAGTTAAAGTACTATAGCTGTTCATTATAGTGTACAGTTAAAGTACTATAGCTGTTCATTATAGTGTACAGTTAAAGTACTATAGCTGTTCATTATAGTGTACAGTTAAAGTACTATAGCTGTTCATTATAGTGTACAGTTAAAGTACTATAGCTGTTCATTATAGTGTACAGTTAAAGTACTATAGCTGTTCATTATAGTGTAAAGTTAAAGTACTATAGCTGTTCATTATAGTGTACAGTTAAAGTACTATAGCTGTTCATTATAGTGTACAGTTAAAGTACTATAGCTGTTCATTATAGTGTACAGTTAAAGTACTATAGCTGTTCATTATAGTGTAAAGTTAAAGTACTATAGCTGTTCATTATAGTGTAAAGTTAAAGTACTATAGCTGTTCATTATAGTGTAAAGTTAAAGTACTATAGCTGTTCATTATAGTGTACAGTTAAAGTACTATAGCTGTTCATTATAGTGTACAGTTAAAGTACTATAGCTGTTCATTATAGTGTACAGTTAAAGTACTATAGCTGTTCATTATAGTGTACAGTTAAAGTACTATAGCTGTTCATTATAGTGTAAAGTTAAAGTACTATAGCTGTTCATTATAGTGTACAGTTAAAGTACTATAGCTGTTCATTATAGTGTACAGTTAAAGTACTATAGCTGTTCATTATAGTGTACAGTTAAAGTACTATAGCTGTCATTAAACTCATATCACAAGATTCTGAGAATGTGTTTCGATTTATTTTCAAAATAAGACGAACAATGCAGAACACAGTGCAAGTTGTCCTTTATGCCTCCAAGCTGTGTGGCTGTCACTGCAGCTACTTGTACGGCTGTCACTGCAGCTACTTGTACGGCCTGTCCACTGCAGCTACTTGTTACTGTCACTGCAGCTACTTGTACGGCTGTCACTGCAGCTACTTGTACGGCTGTCACTGCAGCTACTGTACGGCTGTACACTGCAGCTACTTGTACGGCTGTCACTGCAGCTACTTGTACTGTGCACTGCAGCTACTTGTACGGCTGTCACTGCAGCTACTTGTACGGCTGTCACTGCAGCTACTTGTTACGGGGCTGTCACTGCAGCTACTTGTACGGCTGTCACTGCAGCTACTTGTACGGCTGTCACTGCAGCACAGCTACTTGTACTGTCACTGCAGCTACTTGTACGGCTGTCACTGCAGCTACTTGTACGGCTGTCACTGCAGCTACTTGTACGCGCTGTCACTGCAGCTACTTGTACGGCTGTAGTCACTGCAGCTACTTGTACTGTCACTGCAGCTACTTGTACGGCTGTCACTGCAGCTACTTGTACGGCTGTCACTGCAGCTACTTGTACGGCTGTCACTGCAGCTACTTGTACTGTCACTGCAGCTACTTGTACGGCTGTCACTGCAGCTACTTGTACGGCTGTCACTGCAGCTACTTGTACTGTCACTGCAGCTACTTGTACTGTCACTGCAGCTACTTGTACGGCTGTCACTGCAGCTACTTGTACGGCTGTCACTGCAGCTACTTGTACTGTCACTGCAGCTACTTGTACTGTCACTGCAGCTACTTGTACGGCTGTCACTGCAGCTACTTGTACGGCTGTCACTGCAGCTACTTGTACGGCTGTCACTGCAGCTACTTGTACTGTCACTGCAGCTACTTGTACGGCTGTCACTGCAGCTACTTGTACGGCTGTCACTGCAGCTACTTGTACGCAGCTCTGAACGGTCGATAGCATTGCGTTGTAGCTGTCCTGCAGGCGTATCGAGTTTCGCGTACGTTGGTCAAGCACTGTGAGGCACGGTTAGTGTACGTACCCGTACATTGGTCAAGCACTGTGGAGGCACGGTTAGTGTACGTACACCGTACATTGGTCAAGCACTGTGGAGGCACGGTTAGTGTACGTACACCGTACGTTGGTCAAGCACTGTGGAGGCACGGTTAGTGTACGTACACCGTACGTTGGTCAAGCACTGTGGAGGCACGGTTAGTGTACGTACACCGTACATTGGTCAAGCACTGTGGAGGCACGGTTAGTGTACGTACACCGTACGTTGGTCAAGCACTGTGGAGGCACGGTTAGTGTACGTACACCGTACGTTGGTCAAGCACTGTGGAGGCACTACGGTTAGTGTACGTACACGTACGTTTGGTCAAGCACTGTGGAGGCACAGTTAGTGTACGTACACCGTACGTTGGTCAAGCACTGTGGAGGCACGGTTAGTGTACGTACACCGTACGTTGGTCAAGCACTGTGGAGGCACGGTTAGTGTACGTACATCGTACGTTGGTCAAGCACTGTGGAGGCACGGTTAGTGTACGTACACCGTACGTTGGTCAAGCACTGTGGAGGCACGGTTAGTGTACGTACACCGTACGTTGGTCAAGCACTGTGGAGGCACGGTTAGTGTACGTACACCGTACGTTGGTCAAGCACTGGAGGCACGGTTTTTTACGTACACCGTACGTTGGTCAAGCACTGTGGAGGCACGGTTAGTGTACGTACACCGTACGTTGGTCAAGCACTGTGGAGGCACGGTTAGTGTACGTACATCGTACGTTGGTCAAGCACTGTGGAGGCACGGTTAGTGTACGTACACCGTACGTTGGTCAAGCACTGTGGAGGCACGGTTAGTGTACGTACACCGTACGTTGGTCAAGCACTGTAGAGGCACGGTTAGTGTACGTACACCGTACGTTGGTCAAGCACTGGAGGCACGGTTTTTTACGTACACCGTACGTTGGTCAAGCACTGTGGAGGCACGGTTAGTGTACGTACACCGTACGTTGGTCAAGCACTGTGGAGGCACGGTTAGTGTACGTACACCGTACGTTGGTCAAGCACTGTGGAGGCACAGTTAGTGTACGTACACCGTACGTTGGTCAAGCACTGTGGAGGCACGGTTAGTGTACGTACACCGTACGTTGGTCAAGCACTGTGGAGGCACGGTTAGTGTACGTACATCGTACGTTGGTCAAGCACTGTGGAGGCACGGTTAGTGTACGTACACCGTACGTTGGTCAAGCACTGTGGAGGCACGGTTAGTGTACGTACACCGTACGTTGGTCAAGCACTGTGGAGGCACGGTTAGTGTACGTACACCGTACGTTGGTCAAGCACTGTGGAGGCACGGTTAGTGTACGTACACCGTACGTTGGTCAAGCACTGTGGAGGCACGGTTAGTGTACGTACACCGTACGTTGGTCAAGCACTGGAGGCACGGTTTTTTACGTACACCGTACGTTGGTCAAGCACTGTGGAGGCACGGTTAGTGTACGTACATCGTACGTTGGTCAAGCACTGGAGGCACGGTTTTTTACGTACACCGTACGTTGGTCAAGCACTGTGGAGGCACGGTTAGTGTACGTACACCGTACGTTGGTCAAGCACTGGAGGCACGGTTTTTTACGTACACCGTACGTTGGTCAAGCACTGTGGAGGCACGGTTAGTGTACGTACATCGTACGTTGGTCAAGCACTGTGGAGGCACGGTTAGTGTACGTACATCGTACGTTGGTCAAGCACTGTGGAGGCACGGTTAGTGTACGTACACCGTACGTTGGTCAAGCACTGTGGAGGCACGGTTAGTTGACGTACACCGTACGTCACGCGTGCTTGTAACTAGCCAGTTGTAACGAATGTCTGACATGCGTGACAACTTTTGTAAAGGACGTACATACCGAATTTCGTTAAAAGCCGACAGACAAAAGGTTCGTCGCTGATACTAGGTCACAGACGGAAGGACAGACGGACGCAGTCTTCACCTAAGATGTTCTTTCTTGTTACTACGTCAAGAATGTCTAATAAGCCGTCTGACAAATGATATTTGTCGTCACAACCACAGTTGTACTAAGCACTGAAGAGCTTTAACACGTGGCTTTTTGAGTCCGCTGCGACAACGACAACACTTGTTGTTGGTAATGACTTCTGACGTAAATCTGGTACCAGACAGAGTGCTTGTTCACCACCCCAACCCCAGGTCTTGTTACATGATTACTGTTTTTATTTATATAGGGAGCCGGTGTAGCTCAGTCGCTGTAGTGACTAGGGTAGAGGCTGGATGACCGGCGAGTCGGAGTGCAATGCCCAACAAGGGTAAAAGTACGTCACCTTCTCTACATATTCCGAACTGTGTCTGGGGCCTACCGTCCTATTCGAGATGTTTTCTTTATGGATGAAAGCGGCCGGGCGCGCGATGCTAATCATTCACCTTCATCTAACGTCAAATAATTTATCATATCTAAGTAATTAAATAACACAGGTCAACTTTACATTTTACCTAGTATTGTCGTGGGCGTCTTTCTCCCTGGAACTCTGTTATTTAAGTGAAGTAGCCTATATTGTATTATTTCCTCTTGTGTTTTGTGTTTCCTGTTATTTCAGTTTGTTATTTGTATGATGTCACACTTGTGTATTAGAACTGATTTTGTAATTGGTCATTAGGCTGCTGAGTCATTGCGTAAATTATTATTATTATTATTATTATTATGTTCATCCTTCACTGAAACTTACGAAAGATATGCAGCATTTGTTTAGATGGACCTTATCAGTTTTTTTGTGGTTGGTCTGTCAGTTAATGCTGACTTCTGTCACATACCGTTGTGCTGATAGGAAAGACAGTTGGCAATGGATTTGTGTCACATCGTGCCTTACTGTCTGTCTGTGTAGGTTGCAGTATTATAACTGCCTTTGACTGTTACCAGGAACATGAATCCTAACCAGGGGGGGGGGGGGGGCTGCAGCCTGGGACCCCTCTAAATTGAAATTTAAGGAACACAGATTTTGTAGACACGATTTTGTAGACACGATTATCTCGAACGTTTTACGTGATTTGCTTTTCAGCCGAAATCGGGCCCTCAGATCGGCTGATGACTAGGAAGTTAGAATTTTGGAAAAATACAGTAAAAAACTAAGAATGTCTTAGATGAAATAGAAGAAAAACCCAAGAAGATTAGACCTTGTGCTTTAAATTTGTGAGTGAGTCATGGAACATGTATTTATGCGTATATAACTGCAGTTGCAAACAATGTTGTGGGATTGTTATGTTACAGCTATATTTATGACATGTTTTTTATAACAGTTTTTAAAATCAAACATAAACGATATATAGTCTCAGCGTCATCCCCCCCCCCCCTTCCCCATACGAAATTCTTGGTGCGCACCTCACCCAAACCGTCACGTCATATCTGATTCTGTTGGTATCCACCATTTCAAAGTTCTCCGGACACAGATTAATACCTCGCGCATTATTACGTTCACGTTGGCAAAACTGCGGGTATGAAGCTTTGAATGTAGGAAGTGTGTTGTTAAATAGTCGGTCTTGTATCATTTATCTTATTTTACTTTTGATTGATGTTATATTAAGTAGAAAGGCTAATTTTATTTATAGATATTATAATTTTCAGCGGAATTAAGTTAGGTAAGAAATTAACTGCATTTATTGTACGACTTTGAGGTTAAGTCGAACGTAAGTAGCAATAAGGGGCAGCGCAAACCCGATGGGTGTGTGTCTCGGTTGACAGTAACAACAAGCAGTATCACAATATTACTGTTTTAGATGTCATTAAAATGTCGGAAGTGTCGTAATATTCTCGTGACGCAGCATGACGCGCTGCTAACAGCGCATGGAGAACCTCTTGGCACCAGCGCGGACTGTGCGAACGTACAGCTTGCCGCAGTCTTCTACGTGCAAGAGGATCGGGTTCCTGCCTGGATTGGGGCACTTGTGGACAAGGTCTGTACTACCTCGTTGTGGGCTTGCTTGTCAATTGACAATCTAAGGCTTGTGCAGAGCAACTGTTTTTCGTGGGAAGGTACCAGGGAAGTTAATAGTGATTGTGGCTCACACCTACTTTCTATAAATCCAGTTCAAAGATGCCTTCCCTTCGGTTTAAATTTTTATGCGTGCCGTACTGATCAACTGATTCCTGTCTGTCCGGCTGGCAGTGCACATGGGCACTTGTTTGTGGCCTATCTGCCCTTTTGCAGGACACACCCATCTGATGCCTTCATCTTCTACTGAAACAAAATACAATCTCGTACCCCCTCCCCTTTTACATTTCCTAAATATAGTCTTTCTTGCTTCTTTAGCTCCCCAGCTGTCCTGCTGTATTCTTTGAAGTATGCACCATCCCATCTGCCCATTTACATTCTGAAAACATTTTGTCACATATTTTCCTCCTCCTCTGCCTCTTGACCCCACTTTCTCTTTATTCCATGTGCCATGTCCTGCCCTTCCCTGTATCTCACAGCACTCTTCCTGTCTAGCTTACTCCCCTACCCTTAAGATGGAGGCATTGCATTCTTCTGGAGCATTGATAAATTTTTACCACACTATGCAGCATCACATGTGGAAAGACTTCTTAATTGCTGTGAAAACCTGATCTCTCACATTTGGGAAATATGTCCCATGGAAATTCTAGGATAGTGCATTGACACATGGAGTGTTGTTTTCACTTTAACCTGAGAGCTGTTATGCTTTATAAATGAAGCCATTTTAACTTAAATCTAGTAATGGCAAGTCACTGAAGTGTGCCATGTTTTGTTTGTCCATATTCTGCGTGAATTACTATGTTTTTGGAGCAGTACAACACAGTAGTTGACTGTACTCTTTGCATTCAACAGTTTGTTTATGGGTGATAATTGAATGAGCTTAAGGGAGTAATGTCATAAATACATAGATATATATTATCCTGTTGATGAAGGTAGGCATTGTTAAATATACCAAAGAACAAATAGGTGTTCAGAATGAACAAGCACAATAGTTAAAGCCGGTGATTGTTGTACTTGCAGGAGGGTTGGGTGAAAGGGCGTTTGCACTGTCCAAGGTGCAATGGTCGTGTCGGTGGCTTTGATTTTGTGTCAGGCCAGAAGTGTGCTTGTGGGCTGTGCGTTCTGCCAGCCGTTCATCTCATCAGGAGCAAGCTGGACCAGCACAATTAAAGATGGCAAGCTGCTGTGTGTGTCAGGTTGGTCCGTCATCACAGCCACCTGTTGTGTGCTGAAGATTACAGATAAGTTGGGGGTGAGTAGTCAGGTTAACACTGTGAGGTGCCAACTGTCTGATGCCTGTTGGAGGCGGCAGTATCCATATGTGTAGCTGTGTACAAATACAGTAATCCCTCAGTTTACAAGCGCAATTCATTTATCAAATACTGCCCTTGAGGCGAAAACTTGTGAAACAGAAACAACCTATTTCCCATGTTATAGAATTTAATTTCCATCACCTGTGATGTCAGTTGGTGCAGCAGTGTCGTCTGGGAGTTGTGCTGCTCTTACTGCTGTCTTCAAGTTCATAGCTTCATGTTTGATAACGCGTTGCAGAGTGTTGTGTTGCTACCAGAGTTGCTCATTTTTCTGATTCTGTTGATCGCAGACCCGCAAGTGTTACTGTATAAAGAACAGTTTTCTTTCGTGCTCCAAATGCCCTTTCCATGTTGGTATTTTGACATGTAGCCCCATACATTATGAGAGGGGCAAATAGATCTGCCCGTAATTAACTTACAGTTCCAATTAATTTGAAGGATTATTTTCATTTATGTGCCTAAATGAACCTTTACAGATTCAAGTCTTCTGGGATGTGATACTATGTGATGGGGTGTGTAGTTTCTGACATTTTGAAGGATCATAATGGTTTTGAAATGTTGGCAACTATGCATTTAAGCGACAGCATCACATTCCAAAAGACGAATCCTCTTTGTACTTATTTCATATGTCTGTAGTCTTATATATGAACAGCAATCTCGATAAGTCGTTCTGGATTTTTTTGTGAATTGAATGGAATTTTTTGTCAGTAATTTATTACGATATGTGGTAGATGTTGGAAACTCAGACTGATCAAATACTTGTGGGCATTATGTTTAGATGTATAGACAGCCGCAGAAATACAACTTAAATCTACCAGCCAGCTAGAAGATCCACTCTTGTACATCCTTGCAGAATACTTTATTGAAACATTTTATACTTGCCAGCAGCCTTCATTAACTCACTCTGGTGAGTGTGCAGACATAATACAGATGTTTGTCATTAATTGTAACTGGTAAAACTGTTACAGACAACAGAATGCATTTTCAACTTAGAATGCCAAATTCGTTCCAAGAACTATGAAATACCAGTAATAAGAATATAAAATAAAGCAGTAAATAGAATGCAAGTTTATCTTTAATAAAACACTTTTTGGAAGTATAAGTACATTAAATGATTGAAGGAGTCTCATTCCATACAACACAAAAGCAGTGAACTTCAATATAATGTATTTTCCAAATTGGTGATTTTTTGTTGGTGGAACGCAGAGTAGTTCATTAATCCTCTGGAGACAGTTGCTGTACATTTACATTTTACTGACGGTGCTGTTCATGGCCTGGTACCACAGCAGTACAGATTCTGTTGTAACCAGATGTTACAATATTTTTTATATTTCTGTGCCAAGTGATATGTGTACATCACTTTTTCACCACATAAACATCAAAATGCCATAGCAGTACAATGTGATATTCTAACGTGCAGGGTTTGTGCTAATTGGTGCATTATGGAAATATGTAACATTCTGGTATGGTAACCAGCCTGTAGGAAATCACAGGGCACTGGTACTACATTCAGAGTTACATGGGGAAAAGTAACGCACATGTACGTCACTTGACATGCAATGGATAATTCCTGGTCTTTGCTGGCAGGCACCCACATGCATTCGGACATCTGTCCTGAAAGGGTTAACCCATCACTTTACCCATCTGTTACAGAGGCAGAATTTTGGAACCCTGTCTGAACTTACTCGTCCATTGCAGAGACAGGTGATAATATTTCCATGAAAGACACTACAACAAATGTTATTCATGGGCACCATTGTAGGGTCTCATAGGTAAGTGGGTGGGTTAAAATTCATATTCCAGGAAAATTTAACTTTGGTCACAGACAAGAACTGTGCTGCAGTAGAGGACCTAAAATTAATGGGTCCGAGTGTATGCAGGTCTCGTGCTTGGTATGAGCAATAGTGTACAGTGTAACAGAGAGTGAAAGAACACTGACACGGAACAGAGTGCTGTAACAAGTGTCAGTATACTGTCAGTATATCATCGCAGCACTCCATTCAGGAGACGTATCCAAAAGTATAAATTATAATTTAGATATCTTTAATTAAAACAACAATTTTTAACTCAACAGATATGATACAAAGCATAGGTTGGAACAGCAGACATAAAAGGCAGTGAGTAAAGCACTGGTCTAGTCTTGAGTGCCGTGACAGTGCAGTTGGTTGATATACCACAGATACCGTAAGCTTGTACAACTGGATAAAACCAGAAGTTGACATCTGAATGGCTTCATATGCATCTGGAAACTTTCTGATTTATCAGAAACAAACTGTGAAATGTGAGTTTTGAGGTTTTCACAGTCGTGTGGTTGAGGATTCTGGTCTTGTGGGTGGGGCTCAAGGTTCAGGTGGCCCAAAAAAAATATAAAAAGTAGAACATCTTTATTGCTGTTTCCAAGGCTGTATAATCATAACAAATGAGAGTCATTAAGTGACATACTTAAAAAAAAAAATCATTGCCACTTTCAGTATAGGAAGATGGCACCATCTGTGTTCTTGTCTGGCTCTGTGGGGGCTGGTGGTGGCTCACGATCCAACAGATGTTGGCGGACCCGAAGTAGTATCAGGTTGTCAATGTGAAGGAACAGTACGACTATGAGCAACCTAGGTCAGTAACAGTGTCAAGTTTATACTTGCTGTCTCACATAACAAACAGCTGTTAAAACAATTAGATTATACGTCCAGGCAGAGGAATGGAATGTGAGACAAAATTTTGGTCAGAAAGGCTTATGGGGAGAGGTCATTAGAGAGCCAAATAAAGAAGGGCGGATCACCTTATACACCCAAATATTAGACATCCCTTCATATAAAATGACACCCCTTCATTTCTTCAATTTTCAGGAAATACCTATACATAATGTATTTAACTTTGTGTGTAATATAAGGTGCCTCCTCCATCCCAATTTTCACGTGATGAATTAGGAAAAAATTATCATCGTTATATTAGAATATGGTATAACAGAATGGATTTAATGAAACAGGTTAATGAAAATTTGAAGTGGTTCAGGAGTTTGTTATATATGAGGCATGTACAGCTGAAACCCATTGGCAGCACTGCTGTGTGGTGCAGTTGGTGCAGGTGTGCATTTGACACAAGAAACACACAGGCAGACACTTGCATAGAAGTGTGAGTAAGTAGTACAGACAGCAGCTTAAAGATGGCATACTGGCAGTGAATGCATCCAAACAGGACCGGGGGTACTGAGACACCACCGCTTCTGGACGTCAAATCATGTAACATACAGTCAGTGCAAACTGCTAGCAAGATGCAGGAACTAACATCGCGGTGAACTCACCGACATCATCATCCTGCTGCATGATGATGCCCGTCACCATGTGGCCCACAGAGTTCAGCCAATTGAGAGCCATGCAATGGGAGGCACTGAAACGTCCTGCAAACAGCCTGCACTTACTGCCTTCTGATTTCCATATCTTTGGACCATTAAAGGAAGCCCTCAAAGAGTACATTCCTTTTGGAGGGTGTGAGACCGGTAGTTTTGGCAGCAGCCGAAGAAATTTTTCGAAGGTGGGATATGCCAACCGTCATCAACGCAGCTCCTGTCTAAATGTCTGTGGTGATCGTTTCTAACTGTTGCAGCACCTTCACCTGTGAGCACCCTTCAACAGGTTTCAGATGGATGTGCCTCATACATAAGACATTCACTCTAACTTTGAAATTTTTCCCATGCTTTAAGCCTTCATTGAAATGTATTCTGAAAGTATAAATTTATAGCATATCTTCATTGCTTGCATTCCATTGTTCTCTAAAATGACGTATTTAATTGAAACATTGGTTTCTTGTCTGCACAACATTTTATTTATTATTATTCATGTGAACATAATAATTATAACAACAGATAATGTCTCTAATACATGTTTTGACTTGTGTAGGTCATCATCAGGTTACTGTAAAATGTAATGAGGTTTTTGGTTGCTTATTGTACTTACATGATGCTGTTGATGATGTGGTGTATGTACTGGATTATGTTGCCTGTTTAGAAGGTGTTTCTGTAGGTTTGTGTTTTTAGTTTTGTGTGATTACTGTGTTGCAAATTGGGTTATTGGTGATGGTGTAGTTGTCATTGAGGTGTTGGTTCCGTTTCCTGAGGTTATAGATGTGGAGTTTCTCTATGGTTTCCATTTGTTTGTAATGTGTAGCATGCTCAAATGTGTTTTCTATTGTGCCATGTTTATTGTTGGTCTCCATTGTGTGTTAAGTGTAATTAGAATTGGCACTGTTGTTGTTCTTTATGGAGTTTGTGTTGTTTAAATCTCACTGAGAACATCTACACAGGTTGAAACATGTCGTACTAGAGAGATCGTTTGTTGTTATAATTATTATGTTCACATAAATAATAATATAATACAATAGCATGTTGTGCAGACAGGAAACCAATATTTCAGTTAAACACCTAATACCATATGGTGTGCCATTTGTACTAGAATTGTATTTTAATAAGGGCTGAGTTTGATAATGGAGGATTTGCTCTCACCAGTAAGACACGCCGAGGTTTGCCTGTCCCTGCGATTTGAAGATGCCCGTGATGGTTTCTGAGTAGGCCACATTGTCTGTGAGTGTGTCTGCGAACTGTACACCCCACAGTATCATCACCAGAAGTGTACTGCCCACTGTAACAGTAACCACATGCAGCTGAAGCTAAGCAAGTGAGACTGAGGGAACCTCACACTGTGGGCTGGTTCACACTTTGTAACGAGTGCCTTTCCCATTGCTATAATTGAGGATTCCAGTCTTCAGAGATGTGACACTATATCACCGGGTAAGCTGTTCCGGTCATTTTGAAGGTACCATGTCACCTTCATCTTCAAGGTTTCAAACTTCATGAAGCAGACCTTGAAGATGTAGGTGATGCGTTCCTTTGAAATGTCGGGAACCGCTTACCAGTGACGCAGTGTCACATCGTCGGGTACCTCCACTGTGTCCTGAAGTTGTCACAGTGTTGCTGAAAGTTAAAGTGTTCTGGGATATGGTGCTGTGTCACTTGGTAAGTAGTTACCAGCATCTTAGAGGACCTTGCTGCATCCATCTTCTTGGTAATCCAAGAGGATCATACTACTCTGAAGATGAAGGCAGCAAGCTCCTCCGAAACGTCGGTAACTGATTACCAGTCAACTGAGCTTCAATCCCAGAAGACTTTATTCATCGTGCACTTAGCTCCATGCTGCCAGCTGAGGGTTACTACTGTTGACAGACTGTCTTTTAACTGGACACTCTCTGCTGTTCATACAGCATTGTTAAACACTTCATATGGGTAAAGAAGGTGGATTCCCTCCCTTCAGGGGTTGGAAACACAACCTAACTGATCTGCGCCACATGGATTGTCTCGTCTGCCAGATCCTGTGGGCCAGCAGTTTTCATCATCAGATGCAGAACATTTTGCCATATTGTTATGTACCAGTATAGGGAAAGCGATACCATGAGTCACATTATATGATTGGAGCTCAATAAGTAAAGTTGTCTAGGTCAAAACTAGAGGTGGGACGAATCCTAAATTTGCTCAAATCCAAATCCAAATCCTAAAAGGTTCTCGAATCCGTCGAATCCCTCGAATCTCGAATCTCTCGAATCCTTCATATAAGAATAATAATAATAAAAAACTAAAGGGAAAAAGACTTAGTTCTATACTATTTAGTATTTATTTTAAAATTAAAAGTTTTTATTTGAAGCAAAATTTAAAATCTGTGTTTAATGAAAAAACACATTTAAGAACACAGTTTAAAAAAATATACCTATATTATTCATTAAGAAGATACAAATAAATGAAATAATAATAAGTATTAATTATATTAATAATAATAATAATACAAATAATATTTGAGTAACAGGTCACATTTTTGACATTTGTGTAGAGGGAGGGGATTATTTCAAGAGTTAATATATCGTAGATAAACAGTAAACACTAAACATGGAATACTAAATTCTTTCCAGAAAATGAAGAAAAATAAAAAACATGTTTATTTTAAGAGTTAATAAAAATTAAAAACACTAAACACTGAACTCTTTCATGGCAATCTAAAAGAATCAGAAACCTTTAATAGAGATTTTTATTTAAGAACACTAGCATTCGAACTCTCTCTGGGTCTAGCCTACTTCATTTTTTATCAGCTATGATACCTGCTGTACTGAATAGTCTTTCTGATATTACTGTCGATGGTGGTGTGATTAAAAACTTTTTAGAGAGTTTCTTTAAATTTTGATATTTTTTGTTGTCCTTCCAGTATTTAAAGATGTCCGCAGATGGTGGAAGCAGTGTTTCTGCTAAGTAAGCATTTATTTCTTCTTCAGGAGACAAACTATAACTTTGCTCAGTGCTGGTAGATGGTATCATCAATTGAGAATAGTAACTCCACATGCTATGAACTCCTTGTTGTTCAGTTGGCGATTTTTGAGTGGTATCTCTTTGACTTTGTTCTGATGACTGCAGATCAGTGTCATCTGCTTGCAAAATACTAATATCAGAAATTTCCATGGTCAGTGTTGATTTAGCTTGCTCAAGGTTTTCTTTGCTCAAAAATACACTTCCTTTGAATCGGGGATCCAGTATAGTACCAACAGCATACAATTTTTCTGTTTCAACAGACTGATAGCGCCTTTTAGAGATGTAAGCAAGTCATTTCGAAAAGGCTGTATGGAACCTAAAGTTGATTTGAAGTTTTGTAGAGCATTAATGGTGCTATTCACTAAAGGAATTATTTCTGAGATTGTTACTTGACTGGAACTGGCCACAAATGTAGCTCTATCGAACACATCTAGGATTCGTATCACTTCTTCTATAGTTGTCCACTGTCGAGCACTAAGATTTACCTGAAAATTTAAGTCTGAAGCAGATAATAAAACAGCTTGCTTTTGTTCCATGAGACGAGTGAGCAAGTGAAGCTGAGAATTCCATCTTGTCGGTTCGTCTTGTATCAAATGATGAGGTTTAAGACTTAATTTAGCTTGAAAAGCTCATAAGACTTTCATGGCTTTAGAAGAGTGCTTGAAATATCCCACAATACTCCGGCAGGCTGACATTATTTCCTTAATTTCACTGTTGTTAAGTAGACCATCTTTGATAACTAATTGAAAAGTATGAGCCAGGCATGGCAAGTGGTCAAAGGTACTGCGTTCTAAAGCTGCAACCATATTCGGACCATTATCTCTCATGAAACACACAACTTTTTCTAAGAGATTCCATTCTTTCATAGTGTCGGTTATGAAAGTTTCTATTGAAGATGCTGTATGTGAAACTTCTGCAAAGGGAATGCATTCTAAACACAAGTGATGATACTCAAAGTTTTCATCTACGAAGTGAACTGTCAAACTGAGGTAATCGTCAGAAGATGTTGATGTCCACATGTCTGTTGTGACTCCAATAAACTCGGTTTTTTCTAAAAGTTTCTCAACTTTTATTTTTTCTTCTTCATACATCTCTAGAATTACCTTATGGGCAAAATGTTTCCTGCTTGGGATAATATATCTTGGCTCAAGGTGATTTATCGACTTTTTAAAACCTTTATCTTCCACTATGGACAATGGTTGGTTATCTTTGCAGATCATTTCGGCGAGTAATCTGGTAATTGTTTTAGCTCTTTTGTCTCCAGGCTTAAAATGTTGCATTTTATCAACAAATTCTTTCAGAGTCGGTTGGTTAGACGATACTGCTTTTCGTTTTATTGGGGGCGTTTTGAAAGGGCTTTGTTCTCCATAGAAAGAAGCTGCTGAACGTGGTGTAGAAGTTGAACTAACTGATGGAGGACTCCCAACAACAGCTGGATCATCTGGGTCATTATTGTCTTTCAATGGAGAGTCAATTCTGACAGTCAAAGAGCTTAAGGTTGAAGCTGGAGTCAGTAATGGGGATGGTGAACTTCTACCTTTCAGTTCTTGAAATTTGGATAAATGTTTGCCTTTCAAATGTTTCCACATTGCTGAAGTAGTATGTGACCCTTTTCCTCTGGATATTTTTGCACAACACAGATTGCAATTCGTATAATTTTCATTATCCGAAATGTGGAAATAGTTCCAGATATCAGAAGGTGCCATCTCATGGGTTGTAGGTTATAGGAAATAAGAGGTTATGCCAGAGGCACAAGATAAATCGCTCCCAAGTAAGCGTAAATGCTGTGGTTAGCGATAGAAACCACGTAGGAATAATCAAAAAAGCGTGAGAAACGCTAAGAGTGAGAAAAATACAGTCCGGATAACGCCGAGCGTAGACTGATAGCGTGTACAAGCGAGACGCTACGGACAGTTGAGTAGAACTAGAAACGCTGAGCTATAGAGTGAGTAGCACTAAGTAGTTTAAGTTCCTCAAGATTCCGCTAGGTGCGGATTCGAAAGATGAAAAAAGCGCAAAGATTCGCGTTTTCGAATCTCGAATATTATTCAAGATTCGCGGGATTCGAATATCCCATCCCTAGTTCCTCAAGATTCCGCTAGGTGGCAGAATTTCGCTAGGTTAGGATTCGAAAGACGAAAAAAGCGCAAAGATTCGAGTTTTCGAATCTCGAATATTATTCAAGATTCGAGGATTCGAATATCCCATCCCTAGTCAAAACAATCAAATGAGAATCATCACAACATTAAATGTGGTTCATTTATTGCACTGAAGTTTCAGTATTTTTCAACAAAATACCCGAGCACAATGGTGCATTTACCCCTTCTTGGCAGGAGTTTAAAAATTCCACCATGGCAGAAATCAGTCTGTTGACAGGTGATGAGACAGGGTGCACCATTTCACTGCTCCAAAACAAAACAAATGTGGAATACAGTTTGGGCCGCTGGGATGCTGATTCAGCAACCGTAAGAAAGTGGATATGGCTGTTTGTGAATGGCTGCAGATACAAGAGCCATATTTTTACCACAACAGAATTTTAAACTCATGCCACGATGGGACAAATAGCTCAATGTGCTTGGAGATTATGCTGAAAAATAATGATGCTTCAGTAGCATTAATGAGTGCCACTTAATGTAATGACTTGTCATTTAATTGTCATGACCTTGGGAACCTTAATCGAGCTGTGTGTGCGCTAGTGGTGCTGCCACTTAACCCTACCTGCAATGCTGTTCCACAAGTACAGACCAAACACTCCTGCTATTGGTTCCACAGGGTTGGTAGTGCTGTTGATGACAGCAAACACTGCTGTCAGCACAGCAGCAAGAAGTGCCACTGCCAGGAACAGCAAGCAGCTGACCCAGATCCCGCATTTATGAACTTCTTGTCAGGTGAGCCTGCAACATGACAATGGTGTCAAATTGACATGGCTGGTACAGTGTTGCCATGTTTACATGGACAGTACAGTGTTGCCACTCACTTGTGCTGCTTGAGCTCCCTTTAACAGTTGGGCACACATAGCCTGCGGGCCCCGTGACTAGGTCCTGCAGCTCCTGCTGGCGCTCGTTGTCCTCCGTCTGGCAGGACATGAGGCACACGCTCTCTGACCAGAGGCAAGACACTGCAACAGACGTCGCACATGTGACACCACAGATACATGAAGACGCTGCATAATTGACGTGCTGTGGCTCAGTCAGGAACGTGTAACGCCTCGCGAACATTGCTGTGCTCTGATGTACAATCAACTACGGTACTTTCTTTCCGAATTTAAATTTAAATGTAGGCTATAAAATAATGAAGAGCTTTAGTCATGAATTTTATTATTAATAAATTAGTTCAGTGTTACATTACGCACTACTGTGCTAGATCTGATGATCTGCATTTGTTACGTATTTTTCAGAATATTAAAAGTTAACTGTTGCTGTTTGTTCAGCTTTATAAATTGGAGATAAAGTGTCTTACACACACATACCAGAATGTAAGACGACAATTTTTGACTGATTCATAAACTGAAAAATGGGGCCCGGGAGGGGGGGGGGGGGTGGCCGGTTAACGATCGCGCACAACGTTAAATGCTCTGTGTCAGTGTTTTCCCAAAACGAATATTGTGAAGGGGGTTACCTTATATTGATGTAAGGTGTGCATGCTGTGAAGGCATGTGGTCTGTAGCTTGATGGATCGTTGTTACACAACGAACAGCCATATGTATAGGCCTACATGCAACAAGCAGTGAAATGCGTTTGCCGTGTGTAATAAAGCACCAGCATTGTGAACTTTTCCTTAGAAGCATTTAGTGTGGTACAGGGTGGTTATTTTATCAGACAACTATCATTCGTCGCTTCCAAGCGCAACTGCGCTGCGCATGTGGGCAGTTCGTTGAAGAGGCTACGTTAATACGATAAACAATGCGACAGGAAGTGACACCCGACAGTTGTCACATAAAATAATGGTCCTGCGTAATGACGTGTTCACTTAACTGTCATCTGTTAAAATCTGATGCAGGCTTACTTGACAAGTCCATTTCCACTTGGATGGCCCTGCGTCCCTCGATGTGACCACAAACAGTCCATAGTTGATGGTACTGTCTGGGAAACTGTCCTCGGGGTCCGCCAGTGTCGCTTGAACCCAGAAGCTGGTGGCTACTGATGTGACCAGCAGCGCCACGGCGGCACAAGCAAGAATCAGGTTGCCGATGATAAACCGTCGCCGTGTTGTCGCCATTCTAACAACTGCAACAGTGCAGATGTGACGTCACAGGTCGGTCAGATGTGCACTGCCGGGCGTCGATTGGATGCTACCAGCCTGACGAACCCGACAGTGGCAGCTTGGCCGAGCGTGAGGTGTATTAACACGCACTGTCTGCCTCACAGCGACTGGGGTGACGCTGACGCCTGTAAAATGACTGGCAGGAGAGCAGAGCCTAGCGTGCGCTGCAGAACTGCCACTGTTGATCGTCAAAACAGCGGCACGCTATTGCCGACGCGCATGCTATCTGACTAACCTATCACTATCCCTAAGCTATCTGTTTGGGGAACTGGGACGTTGCCTGATCGTTACGACATGATCCTGTCACTGTTGTATTCTATCTGGTTCAATCAAACTGCCATATTGACGATTCTGCAACTTTGCTATAGCCCACCGTTTCGACTCGTGACCGGTGTCGCACATTTCAGACCCGATAGTGTGTGCGCAGTTGGCCTGCTTGATAGTTGTTGCGTAAAGTGTCGGTCAGTTAAACGACACAATCTCAAACAGCTGTATTTGTTACAAAAGGAATAATTTGTTTTCAACCCCAAGTGGGTCATCACGAGGCTTCATATAACAATATGTCACAGGAAGTTGTTAAATGCTGCTGCAGTGTAATTACTTAGTGTGAGATGTCGCCCTTACGAAACATTTCTACAACAATTATTTGTACTGAAATTTATTTTCTTGTAGCCTGTATGCGAGTGTGTGGCAGGCTGTGTTTACGAGGGTTTTCGTGACTCAGTCTCCGATTTTTAGGCGCGTTCGCAAAATTTCTAAAAGCTGTTAGCTTCGTCATGTCTGCCCGTCTGCATGGAACAACTCGGCTCTCACTGGACGAATTGTCATGAAATTTTATATATGAGGATTTTTCGAAACTCTGTCGAAAAAACTAAAGTTTGATTAAAGTATGACAATAACGGTACTTCACATGAAGACCTATATACATTTGTGATAATATCTCGCTGAAGTCTTCTTAGAATGAGACATATTTCAGACAAAAGTTGTACAGAAAATCAAAACACACATTTTATGTTCAATAACTTTTTCCCCGAAAATCGTGCCGTTTATGAGATAATGTGGAAAAATATGGTACAGCCAGACTGGCCACAGATGACAATATAACACGACGCAGGAAAGATGCTGTTTGTATGCCTGATAACTAAGGCAAGGACACAGACACACACTCGTAATATTAATACTTATTGCTTTTCCACGGCAAAGATGATTACGCGAACGCGCCTCAGTGTGACGTTATACGTACATACATTGCCTGTTTGGTTTGATATAAAGTTGTGTATTATGATACAGGGTTAAAATGTTAAATAAATTTAAATATGTACACTTTAAATGTCTGTTGTATCCAGTTTTCGTATTATGCTACTTCTTTGTGAGTTACCGTGTGCTATATCTTACACCGCAATACTGTAGTACCTTGTGCTATATCTTACACCGCAATACTGCAGTACCGTGTGCTATATCTTACACCGCAATTCTGTAGTACCTTGTGCTATATCTTACACCGCAATACTGCAGTACCGTGTGCTATATCTTACACCGCAATTCTGTAGTACCTTGTGCTATATCTTACACCGCAATACTGTAGTACCTTGTGCTATATCTTACACCGCAATACTGTAGTACCTTGTGCTATATCTTACACCGCAATACTGTAGTACCTTGTGCTATATCTTACACCGCAATACTGTAGTACCTTGTGCTATATCTTACACCGCAATACTGTAGTACCTTGTGCTATATCTTACACCGCAATACTGTAGTACCTTGTGCTATATCTTACACCGCAATACTGCAGTACCGTGTGCTATATCTTACACCGCAATACTGCAGTACCGTGTGCTATATCTTACACCGCAATACTGCAGTACCGTGTGCTATATCTTACACCGCAATACTGCAGTACCGTGTGCTATATCTTACACCGCAATACTGCAGTACCGTGTGCTATATCTTACACCGCAATACTGCAGTACCGTGTGCTATATCTTACACCGCAATACTGTAGTACCTTGTGCTATATCTTACACCGCAATACTGCAGTACCGTGTGCTATATCTTACACCGCAATACTGCAGTACCGTGTGCTATATCTTACACCGCAATACTGCAGTACCGTGTGCTATATCTTACACCGCAATACTGTAGTACCGTGTGCTATATCTTACACCGCAATACTGTAGTACCGTGTGCTATATCTTACACCGCAATACTGTAGTACCGTGTGCTACATCTTACACCGCAATACTGTAGTACCTTGTGCTATATCTTACACCGCAATACTGTAGTACCGTGTGCTATATCTTACACCGCAATACTGTAGTACCGTGTGCTGTATCTTACACCGCAATACTGTAGTACCGTGTGCTACATCTTACACCGCAATACTGTAGTACCTTGTGCTATATCTTACACCGCAATACTGTAGTACCTTGTGCTATATCTTACACCGCAATACTTGTATTGTACACCTCGTTGTGCTATATCTTACACCGCAATACTGTAGTACCGTTTTGCTATATCTTACACCGCAATTCTGTAGTACCTTGTGCTATATCTTACACCGCAATACTGTAGTACCTTGTGCTATATCTTACACCGCAATACTGTAGTACCTTGTGCTATATCTTACACCGCAATACTGTAGTACCTTGTGCTATATCTTACAAAAACATTACACCGCAATACTGTAGTACCTTGTGCTATATCTTACACCGCAATACTGTAGTACCGTGTGCTATATCTTACACCGCAATACTGTAGTACCTTGTGCTATATCTTACACCGCAATACTGTAGTACCTTGTGCTATATCTTACACCGCAATACTGTAGTACCTTGTGCTATATCTTACACCGCAATACTGTAGTACCTTGTGCTATATCTTACACCGCAATACTGTAGTACCTTGTGCTATATCTTACACCGCAATACTGTAGTACCTTGTGCTATATCTTACACCGCAATACTGTAGTACCTTGTGCTATATCTTACACCGCAATACTGTAGTACCGTTGTGCTATATCTTACACCGCAATACTGTAGTACCTTGTGCTATATCTTACACCGCAATACTGTAGTACCGTGTGCTATATCTTACACCGCAATTACTGTAGTACCGTGTGCTATATCTTACACCGCAATACTGTAGTACCGTTGTGCTATATCTTACACCGCAATTCTGTAGTACCTTGTGCTATATCTTACACCGCAATACTGTAGTACCTTGTGCTATATCTTACACCGCAATACTGTAGTACCGTGTGCTATATCTTACACCGCAATACTGTAGTACCGTGTGCTATATCTTACACCGCAATACTGTAGTACCGTGTGCTATATCTTACACCGCAATACTGTAGTACCGTGTGCTATATCTTACACCGCAATACTGTAGTACCGTGTGCTATATCTTACACCGCAATACTGTAGTACCGTGTGCTATATCTTACACCGCAATTCTGTAGTACCTTGTGCTATATCTTACACCGCAATACTGTAGTACCTTGTGCTATATCTTACACCGCAATACTGTAGTACCGTGTGCTATATCTTACACCGCAATACTGCAGTACCGTGTGCTATATCTTACACCGCAATACTGCAGTACCGTGTGCTATATCTTACACCGCAATACTGCAGTACCGTGTGCTATATCTTACACCGCAATACTGTAGTACCGTGTGCTATATCTTACACCGCAATACTGTAGTACCGTGTGCTATATCTTACACCGCAATTCTGTAGTACCTTGTGCTATATCTTACACCGCCATACTGTAGTACCTTGTGCTATATCTTACACCGCAATACTGTAGTACCGTGTGCTATATCTTACACCGCAATACTGTAGTACCGTGTGCTATACGAGGTCTGTCCAAAAATTATCCGACCTTGGACCGGGAAAAAAAAGTTTTGTATCTGGGTGGTTACAATACCTAATCCCCTTCAAAGTAGGCCCCTTGTGACTCCACACACTTAGCCCAGCGGTCCTTCCATCGCTGGAAGCAATTCTGGAAGGCTTGTTTTGGAATGGTGTGCAGCTGCGCCGTCGCGTTCTGTATGATGTCCTCGCGGCTGTCAAAACGGGAGCATTTTAGCGGTGTCATCAATCTCGGGAACAGCCAGAAATCACAAGGAGCCATGTCAGGAGAGTAGGGAGCCTGGCGAACCTGCGGAATGCCGTGCTTAGCCAGCAAACCCCGGATCAGGTGTGATGAATGAGCTGGGGCATTGTCATGATGCAGCTGCCAGTTGCGTGCGTCCCACAGCTCCGGTCTCTTGCGCCGAACTGCATCACGAAGATGACGGAGGACTTCTTGGTAGTACTCCTTATTAACAGTTTGGCCTAGTGGTGCGTACTCATGATGCACAACACCCCGGTAATCGAAGAAAACAGTCAGTATCACCTTCACATTGCTCCGAACGTGTCGTGCTTTTTTGGGCCTCGGGGATGTTGGATGCTTCCATTGTGACGACTGGACCTTGGTTTCCGGGTCATATCCGTACACCCACGACTCGTCACCAGTGATCACATTTTTCAGGAACTCAGGATCCCTGTTGGCGCACTCCAGCATGTCCTGCGCGACCTCAAGGCGGAGTTGTTGCTGCTCCGGCGAAAGCAGCTTGGGCACAAATTTTGCCGCCACTCTTCACATGCCCACATCCTCAGTTAAAATCGTGTTTGCGGAACCTCTGCTGATCCCAACCTCATCAGCAATTTCCCGGACGGTCAAACGACGGTCCTCCATGATCAATGTCCGCACTTTGTCAATGACATCAGCATTTCGGCTCGTTGACGGTCTCCCGGAACGCTGGTCACTGTCCGCCGACATGCGGCCATCTTTAAAGCGGTTGAACCACTCTTTAATTTGAGTGACCCCCATTGCATCATCACCGAAAGCCTGCTGAATTTTGCGGATTCTTTCCGCTTGGGTATCCCCAAGTTTCTGACAAAACTTGATGCAGTATCGCTGCTCCAAACATTCTGTCATCTTGAGCGAAACGAGAATGCGACGAACACGTGTTACACCACTTCACTATCTGGCAGCGACAGACGCATCCGGCGGTGTTGCGAGGCAGCAAAAAATCACGCATGCGCATGAAAGTCCCTTCTACCACTACGCTCAGTTTCCCCACCCTTTCGCCATTACTTACCGCGGGAAGAAATATAGTCGGATACTTTTTGGACAGCCCTCGTAACTTACACCGCAATTCTGTAGTACCTTGTGCTATATCTTACACCGCAATACTGTAGTACCTTGTGCTATATCTTACACCGCAATACTGTAGTACCTTGTGCTATATCTTACACCGCAATACTGTAGTACCGTGTGCTATATCTTACACCGCAATACTGTAGTACCTTGTGCTATATCTTACACCGCAATACTGTAGTACCGTGTGCTATATCTTACACCGCAATACTGTAGTACCTTGTGCTATATCTTACACCGCAATACTGTAGTACCTTGTGCTATATCTTACACCGCAATACTGCAGTACCGTGTGCTATATCTTACACCGCAATACTGTAGTACCTTGTGCTATATCTTACACCGCAATACTGTAGTACCGTGTGCTATATCTTACACCGCAATACTGTAGTACCGTGTGCTATATCTTACACCGCAATACTGTAGTACCTTGTGCTATATCTTACACCGCAATACTGTAGTACCGTGTGCTATATCTTACACCGCAATACTGTAGTACCTTGTGCTATATCTTACACCGCAATACTGTAGTACCGTGTGCTATATCTTACACCGCAATACTGTAGTACCTTGTGCTATATCTTACACCGCAATACTGCAGTACCGTGTGCTATATCTTACACCGCAATACTGTAGTACCGTGTGCTATATCTTACACCGCAATACTGTAGTACCTTGTGCTATATCTTACACCGCAATACTGTAGTACCGTGTGCTATATCTTACACCGCAATACTGTAGTACCTTGTGCTATATCTTACACCGCAATACTGTAGTACCGTGTGCTATATCTTACACCGCAATACTGTAGTACCTTGTGCTATATCTTACACCGCAATACTGCAGTACCGTGTGCTATATCTTACACCGCAATACTGTAGTACCGTGTGCTATATCTTACACCGCAATACTGTAGTACCTTGTGCTATATCTTACACCGCAATACTGCAGTACCGTGTGCTATATCTTACACCGCAATACTGTAGTACCGTGTGCTATATCTTACACCGCAATACTGTAGTACCGTGTGCTATATCTTACACCGCAATACTGTAGTACCTTGTGCTATATCTTACACCGCAATACTGTAGTACCTTGTGCTATATCTTACACCGCAATACTGTAGTACCTTGTGCTATATCTTACACCGCAATACTGCAGTACCGTGTGCTATATCTTACACCGCAATACTGTAGTACCTTGTGCTATATCTTACACCGCAATACTGTAGTACCGTGTGCTATATCTTACACCGCAATACTGTAGTACCTTGTGCTATATCTTACACCGCAATACTGTAGTACCGTGTGCTATATCTTACACCGCAATACTGTAGTACCTTGTGCTATATCTTACACCGCAATACTGCAGTACCGTGTGCTATAGCTTACACCGCAACTCTCACCACTGCGATCCCATACTGGATTGTCTACAAAACATGGCTGTTTGCCCTTGTCGTCACGTAGACTCATCATCCTCTCATTCATCATTCTGCAGTCTGTCTTACGACAGGTCTGTAGCCTCTTGCAAAGCGAGTTCTCCACACAGTGCGATCTAGTGCTTCCTCTTTCAATATCCAGTATCTTCTCTTTTCATTAAGGTCATCCAGTAGCTGCTTACGTCTTCTCCCTCGTCTTCCCGTCACGTTCCTTCCTTCCATCATCCTCTAGCAGAATAAATGCGATCACCCGTAGCCGTAGCTGTCCGTGGTCTGGATACGGCAAGTAGGTACGTAGTGACGTCATCCTGGAGAGGTATTTCAGATAATTCTGAAAGCGCTTACGTAACCAACGGTGCGCCCAAGGGGGGGGGCTGCAGCCCGGCAGCCCCCCCCCCCCCAAACACCCCAAAACCGAAATTTAAAAACCACAGATTTTGTAGATATGATATCAAAAGTTTGCCTGGTTTCCCCTTCAGCCGAAATCGGCTGATGACTGGTACATTAGAATTTTGAAAAATTAATTAATAAATTTAAAAAAAACAATAAGATATGACACTGTGATTGAGTGATGTAACATGTAGTTATATATGTATGTATATACATGCAGTTGCAGACAGTTATGTTGTGCTTACGACATGATTTTTATAGCATAATTTTTAAAATCATACAGATTATATATATAGCCTCGGGGTCAGCCCCCATCCCCAAGGAAAACTTGGTGCGCACCTGCTATGTACCGTTATATATATATATATGCTAGCAATCGAGCTAACAGCAGGACGTAGCACTAACTGCTGTGTCCAGCAACATGTCTGTCAGCGTAGCACTGACTGCTGTGTCCAGCAACATGTCGGTCAGCGTAGCACTGACTGCTGTGTCCAGCAACATGTCTGTCAGCGTAGCACTGACTGTTGTGTCCAGCAACATGTCTGTCAGCTGAGCTGTCAGAATGACAACAGCCGTCAGTGTGTGGACTTGCAGACAGCAGCTGTGGCCATACCTGCTGTGTCTGCCTGCCTCACACAGGCCTGTCACTGGTCCTGTTGCCAATAGACGCTCTTCACCTGCTTCTCCACAAAACGTCCTACGTCTACGTCAGCACGAAGTCTGCTAGCTCGCCTTCCGCTTCCTGCGATACTGTCACGTATTTAGTTAGTCTGACCTGCTGCACCTGTCCTTCGTCACACACGTCTTGCTATCTCCATTACTGTCAGCAATCTATCGTCCTACACATCGCTGCAACAGCTGTACAACGTAAATGTATTTCCCAACAAAGTCTTTACTACATCACTAATATTATCTTTTCATCTCTATCCTCAATTCATTCTGTCAGATATCTGTCACTGATGTCTCATATCAGTTGCAGTTTATCTACGCCCGTTATCTGCCGACCTTCTTAACTACTTCGTCCTGTTCTCCACTTTGCGTTCCGGTTCGAGCCAGTGTCACACTCACTGTCGTCGTTCCCGTCGTCCGGCATGGCGTCACGATCTGTGTTAGCGTTCTGCTGGACCTTCCTCTGATCTGTAACGTGTCGTACAGTCGAACGGCCCTGCATCAGATCTGTGACTTTTACCTCCAGGTTATTCTATCTGATGTACCCAGTTGGACAGCTGCTGTACCACCGGGTATGGAGCTTCTAGCTGCTTGGTCTCCTGCATTAACGATGCACTAATTGTCCTGGTGGAACTGTACAAGTCGTGTGTTCCCATGTGTCATGAGGCTTTAACAGCACAGCGCGGCGTTTCGCTCAATACTGAACGCGTATCCTGCGCTGATGTTGCACAACGCCTTCCTGGTTTACAGTTACGTTCCAAATATTTCCTGGTCTGGGACATTCCTGGACGGCGGCTTCAAATTAACATTTCAAAACACTAATAACTGTGACGTCACAGAACGAATAAATCGCACAAGCCAACAACCGTGTATTTTCTCTCTGTAACACAAAGCATTCTGTATCCTGCTAAAGGAACAGTCGCACCCAGACAGTGCAGCTGCCTGCAACACGACCCTCACCTGTTCATAATACGCACTGTGATGGTTCTTCCCAGCTTCTCCGCACTCGCCATATATCAGAACTGCTGTGGCCAAATTGCAGCTGCTGGCGATGACTGTGTTATCTGCTGATCGCTTATCGATCTGACGTCACATAGATAGCGTCTCTAAGAATAGGATCTGTTGTCACAAGAAAGTGAAAGATGTCTGTCCCCTGTGCTGGGGATCGGGCACAGTGCGTGTCGTGTTCACTAACTGATCAGACCGACCAACCTTAACGCTTCTGCAGACCGAACTGACGTGTCAACAACCCCCCTGAAGTGTTTGTGTACTCAGTGTTCCCTCGACATCCGAGGGACCGTTGCTTTGAGGGTTGCCAGGTTTCGAACATTTGTACTTCCGATAAGTATAATATTAAGATGATGAATATGGAGCATGTTGGAAATGATACTGACAGGGAAGCTCGAAGAAAACGTGGTGACCTGAATTGTATATAAAGATTCAATTCATACCGCGCAGGGCCCTGGGGTCGACTCAGCCTTTAACAGAAATAAGTACCAGGAATATTTACTGGGGGGCGTGGGGTAAAGGCGGCCGGTGCGTAGGGCTGACAACCTTACCACCTTCGTGTACCGATTGTCTAGAAATCTGGGAGCCTCAACCTCCTGGAACCCTAAGGGCCTGTCCAGTCCTGTAATGGATTGATTTGCCTTACCGCGCAGTAAACACACTCCGTCTCAGTTATACAAACCAGTCAGTTAATGCTGTACAGTGAAATAATCGCTGTTTGTTCTGAGATCACACAAAACACATAAATACAGTCCGTACCGGTGCAGTAAACACACTCCGTCTCAGTTATACAAACCAGTCAGTTAATGCTGTACAGTGAAATAATCGCTGTTTGTTCTGAGATCCACACAAAACACATAATACAGTCCGTACCGTGCAGTAAACACACTCCGTCTCAGTTATACAAACCAGTCAGTTAATGCTGTACAGTCCGTACCGCGCAGTAAACACACTCCGTCTCAGTTATACAAACCAGTCAGTTAATGTTGTACAGTGAAATAATCGCTGTTTGTTCTGAGATCCACACAAGAATGAAGGATTATGTTACTCCGAAACGTCGATACCAACCTACCACACCAATCGGTGCCGTAACTCAAGACCATAGTAGACATCGTCACATGTTATCCATGTGTTTTGATAATGTAACAAAACCTTAGGTGCTGCACTCCGTGACGCAGTACACGGACTTCGCCAAGCCGTTCTTCACGTGCGAAATGTCGTTAGCTCATAACGTTTCACGGTGCACGCGTAAATGTAGTTTCATTTCCTGCCGGAAGAAAAAATGACCTTCCCTGTGCAGATTTTCGCGAAACTCACAAGTGCTGTACAACATTATGTGCAGATATGTTACACCGAATTTCACAGAAATCGGAATGTGGAAATTGCGTATAGAGATTTATTTTGGCCCCAAGAAAATTGTGGCTGTTAGGAAAATCGTGATAATTGAATACGCTTTTGTGAACTTCCCCTGTACATAATTTTATCTAAATCGGAACAAGAATGTAGAAAATTTTGTTTACGCCACTAAATAAAGCGCGATGGCTTTCACGAAACTAACAGTTGTTATAGGGCATTATGTGAGATATTCTATAGGCCTACCGAATTTTACCCAGATCGGTAAAGAAATATTGAAAGTGCGGGTAGAAATTCATTTAGTCCCTGCAGTAAAGCGTGTCACTGAGCCGCTTGTCGCGTAACTAACGCTTTGTCAACAACTCTTTGTGCAGAACTCCTATACCGAATGTAATGAACGTCCGACGAACAGTTTAGCAGCTGATACTAGGTCACAGACGGACGGGGTTTTCTTCAGAAGACGTTATTTCACTTCGCAAAGAGCGCCTAAGGGTGGTGCTTCTGTATGGTTCAGATTTACAGTTCGCAGTCTCCAAGAATGGTTTGTGCAAAGATTTACGTTTGTAAGGCCGGAGCACATCAACTGCGTATCTTTCAATTTGGCCCTGATTTTTAAGGAAGACTGTATGAGACATTGATTTATGCTAAGCGACTGAACAAATATTTGGAAGATGCAGCTACAAATTAGTGTTTTACGTTTTGTGCGTTTTCATCTGTTTTAGAGTTTCTAGAACGTTACACAGGCCGACCAGCCACCCCATGTGTATGCTCACTGACAAGGTGCCGAGGAGAAGATTTGATCCCAAGAGAAGTGTAATAATTGATGGAAATAGAAGATAGCATAGCTTCATGGTTTATATACTCTTCATCTGATACTGTTGGTGTGGTTCAATGAAAGGCGCGATTGTTGCACAGTGAACACAAGATATTTTGTTCATAATGTGGTGGGAAATGGTTAAAGCAGAGGTACATTTTCTTCGCATAGCGAGGACGTTGAATAGGAATGCGTGATGAAAGTGCATATGACATTAGGAACTTGATTGAACGAGCTCAGGGTAGGAACCAGTAACGGGGTTTCTCGTAAGTTTTGGTTTCCAAGAAAACTTCAGTTATTTACCAGCAGAATAACCGCGATAATCAATAGCTGAAGGAGTTGTCAATGTCTTTAAATTTTATTTCATCAATGTCCTCCACACAGTCAGTGGAGTATAAATGCACATAGACGTGGCACATCGTTCATTCCGCGAATTGCCTTGTTACATATAGATGTATACGTAATTCCGGACGCTGAATTACACGAGCAATGAACGATGCTCCTGTCGTGTTGGTATGTAATCCGTGCCATGAGGACACCACAAATATACGCTGTTATTCCCCAAAGGAAAGTGTCTCCGTTCAAAGAAAACAGTTCGGTTGTTGCATTTGAAATTTGGAAGATGGAGTTTAACATTGCGACAAACGTAGTTTATCTGTGATTTTAGTATAGGTATGGTGTAACGAGTTGTGTAGGTTCAGTGATTGTCCTGCTTCGTGAAAGAGCCAGAAGGTGGAGTGTGTGTTTCTGAACGAGGTCAGCAGTCATATGATTGATCCACTATGGCTGCAAGAAGGTTCGGTTTTGAAATTTTATTCTGCTGTTTTATTCTGTTAGTTGGTGGTTCGTATGGAGCAGATTTCGTTCCTGTGTTTGTATGGGAATCCAGCAAACCAGCAGATGTGAAAATCACTTCTCCTGCATTAAAGAAGTACAGTACTGACGAGTTCGCAGATTTCTTTGTAAATAAGTTGTCGGTATTCGGTAAGAAACCACTTGTGGTAATATTCACCGAAGAAAATCTGAGTGTTGAAGACTTCAGTTGGCAAGATCTGGCCAAGAGCTCAGCGTTTCCGTATTTAGAAAGTGTGGTTAGCAGAGCTGCGAATGTAGATTTCATTCCATCAGTGGAGAACCCAATAAGGGCCCTGCGGAGGCTCGACAAACTCGGGTACCAGTGGCAGACTGTTCGAGACCCAGACACGATGACGGTACCTCAGCTGGGTGGCGTTGTGGTGGAGGTGAAAATGGAGGACGCGAAGGGTGATGAGGACAGGCCAGACTTTCTGAGACGCCACGATAATATGATCAGCCGTGTGTATTCGCGGCTGGTTAGCCAACGGGATAATGTCGTGGGGGTGTACACAGGACGCTTTAACTCCTGGATCGAGCCCGAGAATGAACCGGTGCTGCTTAGGGTGCGTCGGCTACTGGCGGAGCCCACCCCTAACGCCACCTACATGCTAATCAACACAAGTAGCATCCTGATGTATGCCAGCAACAGACCAAATTTGACAGTGTCAGGTGTTAACAGCAGCCTGGCATTGCTGCAGAGCACAGTGACAAGGAAGGAGACACCCACGTTCCAGAGTACTAGGGCAAAGTTCAGTAGTACACGGTCCAATGACCAAGTCATTCTGGAATTCTTTTTCTACAACTCAACAAGCTCTTCAGGTTACTGGTCTCTGGAGAACATCACTTATTCTGTCAATAGTCCAAACGCCACAGACAAGATAACACTTAGACCAGAGTTCAGTATTGTTGCCCCAGTCACATTCTCATACCATTGTTCTTCCAGGACTGTGTTTCAAGCGACCAATGCGACCAATGTCACTCTGACTTTTGAGAATTTCCAGGCCCAGCCATACATGGACAAGACTGCAGCGTTTGGTGATGCATACAACTGTGAGCTGTTCTTCACACCGCCCATCTGGTCTGGAATTTTTGTGACATCAATCTTTGCACTGATCATGATCTGGGGGCTTGTCATGATCATGGATATCCGAACCATGGACCAGTTTGATGACCCCAAGGGCAAAACCATCACAGTCAATGTCACAGACTAGAGTGTTAGGCCAAGTTCAGTTGGTAGTACGTGTCTGTAACGTTTTAGCGGTTTGTATTTTTAATGACGGGATACACATGTTGTGATGTCAGATATGATGTTTCATGTAAGGGAAGTACACAGTACAGTTTGGGTACCTTCCCCTTCCTCCACCAAACTGGCATGTAGTGTTGTGATAAGAAATTGTGCTGGTATGTGACATGGTGTCATCTGCACACACACAATTACACTGTAGTGTTCTGTTGACATGACACAAAGTGCTTTGTTGTGACATAAAGCTGTCTGGTGGGTACAGAACCTAATATGGTCAAAATTTGAACAGGGTTCACCTTGGTGATAGTACAGATTAGTGTACCGTGACATAGTTCTTAAACACCAGTCCGGCTTGTTTGTTGGTATCCAGCAGTTCTGTGCATTGTCTGTGAGCACTCTGTAATTCAACATTTTTCCACACCTTTCCCATCAAGATGCTGGGAAATTTAATTAACAATGGCAGAAACCTAAGTTTGAAAGACAATGGCTTGGATATAAAATTACTTACGGCTTCACCATATTTGTGGGTTTATTTTGTGCACAGAATATTTCGTCATCCTTATCATGGATATTGTAGTGTTGGGTCATTGGGCTTGGTCTCTTATGAGATTCCTGTTTTGACTTAAGTAGGCTATTGTAGTAGTTCAGCATTCGTTGATAGAAGTGTGGTGCCTAGAAACATCTGTCTTGATTTATCAGCAAGAGCTGTGTTGATGCACTTTCCATTTTGCTGGCAGCACAAACATGAGGCTTGACATTTAAAATTAATGCCATAGCAGATGCATATTAAAGCTAAATTTTGCAGTCTTGAAGTGGAAACGTTAATTACGTAAGATTGTGTATTTTAACCAATTAATTGGCCAAAGAAAGTAATTTGAGATTAAGGAATTAAATATCCAGTTGGACTGTTGACCATGCGACTTTGAGCCCAGTGAAGTGTGTTATATTGTATGTTGTGTGTTAAGGTCAGAAGGGGGCATTTTAAAATTGCTGCAAATGCAGACCATTTCAGAAAGTTTATGTTGAACTGAATTTCATATCGGTGTTTTCAGTAGAACTGAATCTCATATTGATTGTTTTAATACATTTATGTAGAACTGGTGATTCCAGCATATTTATGTAGCGATCGAATCTCAGACTTTTTGTCGTTTGAATTTCGCTGAGCATTTGAAAGCATGTGGGTGAGATTGACTCAGGGTGTATTCCTGTTGGATCAAAACAGGCACAGTTTGGGCGGGGGGGGGGGTTAACGTGCATAACAGCAGTACTGCCAACTGAACAAAATACATTTGAGTAGATGCTGTTGTAGTGATTTTTTTCTTGAATCTCCAGATATATGGCTGAAAGTGTGATAATTGCAAACGAGGGGGATCGAGGGTGAACAGATCAAAGTGACCAACAGTGCAGCAGGCAAAGCTTTGTAAATGTGTCTGAGTAGGTACTGCAGTCTTCTGTGCCTGCCTACAGGATTGGTATGTCGATTACTCACGATTTTGATAGCATCGTACCTCAGTGACCTCGTGTAACCGTATTTGTGTATGATTACTGTTGTTGAAATGCCAGAAATGGCTGAAACTGATGTTGAGTTTTCCAGTTGCCAAGTGCAGGGTGTCCAGTTTACAGAATCTCCAGACCCACTGACATAGTGTGCATTAACAGCCTGTATCATGGGGCTGCTCTGGGTAGTGGTGGATCGCTCTGCCCATTCTGCAGTGTTCAGTCCTGCATTTAAAACACTGCCCATATATCCCAACTAACTAACTAACTCCATGGTGCACAGTCCTTCTTCAGAAGCTAACAGGTTCTCATCTAGTCAAGAAATTCCCCGCATTTTATGGAACCCTAATGTTCATTACCGCATTCACAACAGCCTGCCACCTGTCCCTATCCTGAGCCACATCAATCCAATCCTTTCCTCCCATCCCACTTCTTGAAGATCGTTTTAGTACAATCCTCCCATCTGTGCCTAGGTCTTTCAAGTGTTCTTTTTCTTTCATGTATCCCCACCATACCCTGCATGCACCTCTCCCTCATATGTGCTACATCCTCTGCGCATTTCATTCTCATTTATTTGATCACCCAAATAATATTTGGCAAGGAGTACAGATTATAAAGCTCCTCATTATGTAGTAATGAGATGTGTTGTGCATAGTGGTGGCTGTCGTAGAGAGTTGCTACCAGTTTGTTTGTTTTCTCATATAATGTGCAGTTCTTAGGTGCACTTGTAATGTCTTCAAGATCTGAGGTTCTCACAACAGTGTTGCTGAAAAATCGGTTTGTCTTGTTTATGATGATGTGCTGTTGGGTGTGTAGTGCCCTGAAGATGAGGTCAGGAGCTGCACACCCAGTGACACAGTGTCACATCTCAGAAGAATTGAATTCTCACCATGTGTTTGGTCAGAGGCCAAAGCTATGACTGGACTGCCTGCCTGGCATTTCTCCCAGCATGTCTGTGTAGGGGTCTCATGTCAGGGGCCCCACAGAGTCATTATTTTATGTGACAAGTATCGTTTGTCATTTCCCTATGTGTGTATGGGCAGCGGGCTTAGTGGGCTATGTTAATATGATCAACAAGCCAATACTTGTCTGATAGAACAGTGACCGTGTAGTTGATGTATCATTAACATTCCATCATGTAGCCTGTTACACTGTTGGTGCGTGAGTGTGAAGGTGGCCTATCGTTGTACATTCCTATTGTCAATTCATATCTGACTGCACATGGCATTCATTTGTTACTGAGGCAAGAGCCAACCTGTAAATTGTCTTAGGAGGATGTCAGAACTCTTGGACCAGAAGTTCAGGAACTTATGTCATTGTTAGAATCAAGTGCCACTTAGGAACACATAGAAGAAGTGGCATTAATTCATTTCTGCTGCTATTATATGGGTGACATATTTCCAAAAATACAGCAGTTGTTGGCTAGTGCCATACAAACAAGATCACTGTTACACACAATATTCATGACTACTGAACTGATTGCCATTATTTTGATGTATTTTGTTTCCCTTGTAATGGTGGCACCATCACAGAGGATTTGGTATAGAAATGAGGGCAGTTACTTGCTGACATCTAAGTGTCTAGGCTCAGGTTCAATCCACGTTCAGTCTCAGTGTGAAATTTGTGTTGGACAAAGTGTTGCTGGGACAGGTTTTTCTTCAAGTATTTCAGTTTTCACCTGTCATTGTCATTTCGCCAGTGCACAAAACACGTTCATTTTGTTTGTTGCTGATGCTGTACAGTCTTAGCAGGTGACAAGTGTCATTAAATGACACTTAAAAACACAGCAGGTTCATTAAACAGCAGGTGGTTTTTGAAGATCTGGTCCAAGAATGTTGGCACATTGATATAATGGGCAAGCCCCTTGCATTTGCAGTGAGATGCGTTCCAGGTCTGTGTGTTAGTAACATCTTGGTGTACATATCGTGTATAGGATGATTGAAGAGAGTGTAGGTTGTGCAGCAACTGTTGTATGTATTGTTTTTACTAGTTCTGGTTTGTATAAATAGTTCACATTGCATTTTTAACATGGTTGCTGCATAACTTTATGGGCAACACTGCTGATCAGCTCAGACTCTAATTATGAACGCCAGCAATATTTCTGCTGCTGAAGCCACAGCAGATTGTGATATCTGGAACTTCTTTTAATTCAAGGATTCTGCAGGGGTTTATGCAAAATTCGTAAAATATCTTGTGACACAAAGGGTTGCCATCTGTTGGGGAATAAAGAAAGCTGATTTTGTTGTAGTTCATTTCCTTCCCACTGATTTGTGCTTCAATTAAGACTACTGCAGCAACATTAACCCATTCAGGACAGGCACAGGTATGCAGTCAGGCGTCTGCCAGCTGATGTCAAGACATATCACTTGGGTGCCTTGTAACATAGTTTGAGATTTGTGTTGTCTTATGAATTATTAAAAAATTGGAAACAATAAAACTGCAAAATGTGTAATGCCTACTGGTATGGCGCCAGGCCTTCAAGTTAGAATATCAAAACATCTGGAGGTTGACATGTGGAGAAAGTAATGTACCTGTGTATCATGTGGCACAGAAGTATGTAAAAAAATTAATGTGAATGGCAGTTGGCCAGACTGGTTGCAACAAAATTCATACCCATACGGCAACGGGCCTTGAACATTACGTTCAGGAAAAGAAAACATATGGGAACAGTACTGAAATGGTTAATGTAATATAGTGGGTGTGACATGTGGTCAGTCAGTTTATTAGTGTTGCCAGCAAGCATCAATGTTGAGTGTTCCATTTTTGTCAGTCACAGTTTTGTAACTGCTTGGCCAAGTGCAGTCAAAATTGATATAGCTAATATGTACTGTATTTTAATCTTTGATGGCAGGTGGGGCGAACTGTTGTGACAAGCAATGCTGTATGCAGAGTTCCTTGAATTACAGTGACATGTATTTTCTGAGTGGGCTGAGAGGCAGTGTTTCTGTATATTTTGTGAATAGAGTCGAGAACCGGCATTGCACTGCCGTTAAGTCGTTGTAGATCTTGCATTTCCTTTGAACGGTATAATTCACTGATTTTACAGTTTTTAAAGGCTGTTTGGAATGTGATTAATTTGGCCGTGAAGGTTGTACCTTGTTTTGTCACAGAGTTTTACAGTATTGTTGGTCGTTATTTTGTAATAATTTTTATGAAGCTGTTGTCATGTGTGAGGTTGGTAGTCGTGGTTAATACATGAATTCTCAGCTTCTTATAGTGTACCACCTCTTGCATATGGTTAAGCTGCAGAGGATATCTTGACCCTTGTAGGGGTAAAATGTTGGGGCAAACTGTGCAGTTCAAGGGCAGTGAGCATATTATTGTGCTGGAAATAATTTGCAGAGGTTACAGGTGTGATCATCTGCAAAAGGGTACTGGGCAGTACTGCCAGTGGGGACCGCAGTGGCATAAAGTTGAGTCATGATGACGTGGGCTTGACTGCCAGTGGGGACCACAGTGGCATAAAGTTGAGTCATGATGACGTGAGCTTGACTGCCAGTGGGGACCACAGTGGCATAAAGTTGAGTCATGGTGACGTGGGCTTGACTGCCAGTGGGGACCACAGTGGCATAAAGTTGAGTCATGGTGACGTGGGCTTGACTGCCAGTGGGGACCACAGTGGCATAAAGTTGAGTCATGATGACGTGGGCTTGACTGCCAGTGGGGACCACAGTGGCATAAAGTTGAGTCATGGTGACGTGGGCTTGACTGCCAGTGGGGACCACAGTGGCATAAAGTTGAGTCATGATGACGTGGGCTTGACTGCCAGTGGGGACCACAGTGGCATAAAGTTGAGTCATGATGACGTGGGCTTGACTGCCAGTGGGGACCACAGTGGCATAAAGTTGAGTCATGATGACGTGGGCTTGACTGCCAGTGGGGACCACAGTGGCATAAAGTTGAGTCTGATGGTTACAAAGTCCTTGTCATTGTATCATCAGTCTTATGGAAAGTGAGTGTAAATATATGAATTTTGTTAGCATATATTGGCAGTCTCTCCTACAAACTTCAGTATTGGATTGTACTGCACATACATACATATCATAATGTCAGTAGCATGTAGCATAGTCACCAGGTGAACTGACTTCACATTAAGATATTGATGTGAGGACAGGTAGTGGTGGTGGTCAATCTTAACATATCTGTCTATGCATATCATCATTTTGAATCTTGATATTTCCCATGTTTAATATATATTTTAAAAGAAACTCTCTTATCATTGTAGTGTCTTTCACTTCAGTACTTGAAGACTGACTGTCCTGATGTTCCCTCATTCCCTCCACACAAATGCTGAGGTGGTGCGTCAAATTAGGCCACAACCACTTCCTATCACATCCTTTCCAATACATTACTTGCCAATCATCCTACCGTTTGATCCTGTATAATCTGAGCCATTAAATTCTTCAGCAGATCCAGTCATATGAATTTGTAACTTATGTTAGTACAGCAGAGTCCTGACTTGGGACTTTTTGTGGTGCATTTGTTTTGACCTCTTGTGTCTGGTTCTGATGAATCAAGATGAGACAACATGGCTCATGAGACAGCTTCCCCCGCTGTCCTGTTATTGTGCAGATCGCTCTCAGCTCAGTCAAGCTCCGTCTTCCATGACGTGAGGTTGATTGCTTTTGTACTTTGTGGATGAGACCCTTCTTTAATGATTTAATGTACTTATACTTCCAATGTTTGTTTTATTAAAAATATATTCCCATGCATTTTGTGCCTTTTTAGGTTATTCTGTATTTTAGTACTGGTATTCCATAAGTTCTTAGAACCAAACTGGTGTTTTACATTGAAAGGGAATTCTGATATTCATGATAGAATAGAATAGTAGCTGGGCGGGCGTCAGAGTGTCCCACGCACATCGACCAATATGATCCTTTGTGCAGCCCTTTTATTCATTTGTTTAACAGCCCTGCACTTTGAGCAAAGTGCAGTAACCCGCTTACAGAAATGTCCTTAAAGTCCCCTGGTTTCATAAAGTGATACCCCAGGTGTCTGAATCTTATTGCTGCCAAGGCCTCACAGTCACCCAGGACATGCAAGGCCGTTTCAGATGCCTGTTTGCATCTCTCACACTCAGGACTGTCTACCAGCCCCAATTTAAACAAGTGTCCCTTTAAATGACAGTGTCCTGTAACCAGCCCTGTCAGTATTCTTAGCTGGTTTCTGCAATATTCATGATGGTTTTATTGGTCCTAATTAATCGCAAACATCGAGACTGTGTTGTATTGCTGTCAGAGCAACTGTGCATATGTACAGGCTACAGTAAACTGTTGTATTGCTGTCAGAGCAACTGTGCATACGTACAGGCTACAGTAAACTGTTGTATTGCTGTCAAGCAACTGTGCATACGTACAGGCTACAGTAAACTGTTGTATTGCTGTCAGAGCAACTGTGCATATGTACAGGCTACAGTAAACTGTTGTATTGCTGTCAAAAGCAACTGTGCATACGTACAGGCTACAGTAAACTGTTGTATTGCTGTCAGAGCAACTGTGCATAGTACAGGCTACAGTAAACTGTTGTATTGCTGTCAAAGCAACTGTGCATAGTACAGGCTACAGTAAACTGTTGTATTGCTTCAGAGCAACTGTGCATATGTACAGGCTACAGTAAACTGTTGTATTGCTGTCAAAGCAACTGTGCATATGTACAGCTACAGTAAACTGTTGTATTGCTGTCAGAGCAACTGTGCATATGTACAGGCTACAGTAAACTGTTGTATTGCTGTCAGAGCAACTGTGCATAGTACAGGCTACAGTAAACTGTTGTATTGCTGTCAGAGCAACTGTGCATATGTACAGGCTACAGTAAACTGTTGTATTGCTGTCAAGCAACTGTGCATACGTACAGGCTACAGTAAACTGTTGTATTGCTGTCAGAGCAACTGTGCATATGTACAGGCTACAGTAAACTGTTGTATTGCTGTCAAAGCAACTGTGCATCGTACAGGCTACAGTAAACTGTTGTATTGCTGTCAGAGCAACTGTGCATATGTACAGACTACAGTAAACTGTTGTATTGCTGTCAGAAGCAACTGTGCATAGTACAGGCTACAGTAAACTGTTGTATTGCTGTCAGAGCAACTGTGCATACGTACAGGCTACAGTAAACTGTTGTATTGCTGTCAGAGCAACTGTGCATACGTACAGGCTACAGTAAACTGTTGTATTGCTGTCAGAGCAACTGTGCATATCGTACAGGCTACAGTAAACTGTTGTATTGCTGTCAGAGCAACTGTGCATACGTACAGGCTACAGTAAACTGTTGTATTGCTGTCAGAGCAACTGTGCATACGTACAGGCTACAGTAAACTGTTGTATTGCTGTCAGAGCAACTGTGCATATGTACAGGCTACAGTAAACTGTTGTATTGCTGTCAAAGCAACTGGCATAGTACAGGCTACAGTAAACTGTTGTATTGCTGTCAGAGCAACTGTGCATATGTACAGGCTACAGTAAACTGTTGTATTGTGTCAAGCAACTGTGCATAGTACAGGCTACAGTAAACTGTTGTATTGCTGTCAGAGCAACTGTGCATATGTACAGACTACAGTAAACTGTTGTATTGCTGTCAGAGCAACTGTGCATATGTACAGGCTACAGTAAACTGTTGTATTGCTGTCAGAGCAACTGTGCATAGTACAGGCTACAGTAAACTGTTGTATTGCTGTCAAAGCAACTGTGCATAGTACAGGCTACAGTAAACTGTTGTATTGCTGTCAGAGCAACTGTGCATACGTACAGGCTACAGTAAACTGTTGTATTGCTGTCAGAGCAACTGTGCATACGTACAGGCTACAGTAAACTGTTGTATTGCTGTCAAGCAACTGTGCATACGTACAGGCTACAGTAAACTGTTGTATTGCTGTCAGAGCAACTGTGCATATGTACAGGCTACAGTAAACTGTTGTATTGTGTCAGAGCAACTGTGCATAGTACAGGCTACAGTAAACTGTTGTATTGCTGTCAGAGCAACTGTGCATAGGTACAGGCTACAGTAAACTGTTGTATTGCTGTCAGAGCAACTGTGCATATGTACAGGCTACAGTAAACTGTTGTATTGCTGTCAAGCAACTGTGCATATGTACAGGCTACAGTAAACTGTTGTATTGCTGTCAGAGCAACTGTGCATATGTACAGGCTACAGTAAACTGTTGTATTGCTGTCAGAGCAACTGTGCATAGTACAGGCTACAGTAAACTGTTGTATTGCTGTCAGAGCAACTGTGCATACGTACAGGCTACAGTAAACTGTTGTATTGCTGTCAGAGCAACTGTGCATACGTACAGGCTACAGTAAACTGTTGTATTGCTGTCAGAGCAACTGTGCATATGTACAGGCTACAGTAAACTGTTGTATTGCTGTCAGAGCAACTGTGCATAGTACAGGCTACAGTAAACTGTTGTATTGCTGTCAGAGCAACTGTGCATATGTACAGGCTACAGTAAACTGTTGTATTGCTGTCAGAGCAACTGTGCATATGTACAGGCTACAGTAAACTGTTGTATTGCTGTCAGAGCAACTGTGCATACGTACAGGCTACAGTAAACTGTTGTATTGCTGTCAAAGCAACTGTGCATACGTACAGGCTACAGTAAACTGTTGTATTGCTGTCAGAGCAACTGTGCATACGTACAGGCTACAGTAAACTGTTGTATTGCTGTCAGAGCAACTGTGCATACGTACAGGCTACAGTAAACTGTTGTATTGCTGTCAGAGCAACTGTGCATACGTACAGGCTACAGTAAACTGTTGTATTGCTGTCAGAGCAACTGTGCATAGGTACAGGCTACAGTAAACTGTTGTATTGCTGTCAGAGCAACTGTGCATAGGTACAGGCTACAGTAAACTGTTGTATTGCTGTCAGAGCAACTGTGCATATGTACAGGCTACAGTAAACTGTTGTATTGCTGTCAGAGCAACTGTGCATATGTACAGGCTACAGTAAACTGTTGTATTGCTGTCAAAGCAACTGTGCATACGTACAGGCTACAGTAAACTGTTGTATTGCTGTCAAGCAACTGTGCATACGTACAGGCTACAGTAAACTGTTGTATTGCTGTCAAGCAACTGTGCATACGTACAGGCTACAGTAAACGTTGTATTGCTGTCAGAGCAACTGTGCATACGTACAGGCTACAGTAAACTGTTGTATTGCTGTCAGAGCAACTGTGCATACGTACAGGCTACAGTAAACTGTTGTATTGCTGTCAAGCAACTGTGCATACGTACAGGCTACAGTAAACTGTTGTATTGCTGTCAGAGCAACTGTGCATACGTACAGGCTACAGTAAACTGTTGTATTGCTGTCAAAGCAACTGTGCTACGTACAGGCTACAGTAAACTGTTGTATTGCTGTCAGAGCAACTGTGCATATGTACAGGCTACAGTAAACTGTTGTATTGCTGTCAAAGTAACTGCATACGTACAGGCTACAGTAAACTGTTGTATTGCTGTCAGAGCAACTGTGCATATGTACAGGCTACAGTAAACTGTTGTATTGCTGTCAGAGCAACTGTGCATACGTACAGGCTACAGTAAAATGTTGTATTGCTGTCAGAGCAACTGTGCATACGTACAGGCTACAGTAAACTGTTGTATTGCTGTCAAAGCAACTGTGCATACGTACAGGCTACAGTAAACTGTTGTATTGCTGTCAGAGCAACTGTGCATACGTACAGGCTACAATAAACTGTTGTATTGCTGTCAAAGCAACTGTGCATACATACAGGCTACAGTAAACTGTTGTATTGCTGTCAAAGCAACTGTGCATACATACAGGCTACAGTAAACTGTTGTATTGCTGTCAAGCAACTGTGCATACGTACAGGCTACAGTAAACTGTTGTATTGCTGTCAAAGCAACTGTGCATATGTACAGGCTACAGTAAACTGTTGTATTGCTGTTAAAGCGACTTTGCATACGTACAGGCTACAGTAAACTGTATTGCTGTCAAAGCAACTGTGCATACGTACAGGCTACAGTAAACTGTTGTATTGCTGTCAAAGCAACTGTGCATACGTACAGGCTACAGTAAACTGTTGTATTGCTGTCAAAGCAACTGTGCATACGTACAGGCTACAGTAAACTGTTGTATTGCTGTCACAGCAACTGTGCATATGTACAGGCTACAGTAAACTGTTGTATTGCTGTCAAAGCAACTGTGCATACGTACAGGCTACAGTAAACTGTTGTATTGCTGTCAAAGCAACTGTGCATATGTACAGGCTACAGTAAACTGTTGTATTGCTGTCACAGCAACTGTGCATACGTACAGGCTACAGTAAACTGTTGTATTGCTGTCAGAGCAACTGTGCATATGTACAGGCTACAGTAAACTGTTGTATTGCTGTCAGAGCAACTGTGCATACGTACAGGCTACAGTAAACTGTTGTATTGCTGTCAGAGCAACTGTGCATATGTACAGGCTACAGTAAACTGTTGTATTGCTGTCAGAGCAACTGTGCATAGGTACAGGCTACAGTAAACTGTTGTATTGCTGTCAAAGCAACTGTGCATACGTACAGGCTACAGTAAACTGTTGTATTGCTGTCACAGCAACTGTGCATACGTACAGGCTACAGTAAACTGTTGTATTGCTGTCAGAGCAACTGTGCATATGTACAGGCTACAGTAAACTGTTGTATTGCTGTCAGAGCAACTGTGCATATGTACAGGCTACAGTAAACTGTTGTATTGCTGTCAGAGCAACTGTGCATACGTACAGGCTACAGTAAACTGTTGTATTGCTGTCAGAGCAACTGTGCATATGTACAGGCTACAGTAAACTGTTGTATTGCTGTCAGAGCAACTGTGCATACGTACAGGCTACAGTAAACTGTTGTATTGCTGTCAGAGCAAGTGTGCATATGTACAGGCTACAGTACAACTGTTGTATTGCTGTCAGAGCAACTGTGCATATGTACAGGCTACAGTAAACTGTTGTATTGCTGTCAGAGCAACTGTGCATACGTACAGGCTACAGTAAACTGTTGTATTGCTGTCAGAGCAAGTGTGCATATGTACAGGCTACAGTAAACTGTTGTATTGCTGTCAGAGCAACTGTGCATAGGTACAGGCTACACTAAACTGTTGTATTGCTGTCAAAGCAACTGTGCATACGTACAGGCTACAGTAAACTGTTGTATTGCTGTCACAGCAACTGTGCATACGTACAGGCTACAGTAAACTGTTGTATTGCTCTCAAAGCAACTGTGCATATGTACAGGCTACAGTAAACTGTTGTATTGCTGTCACAGCAACTGTGCATACGTACAGGCTACAGTAAACTGTTGTATTGCTGTCACAGCAACTGTGCATACGTACAGGCTACAGTAAACTGTTGTATTGCTCTCAAAGCAACTGTGCATATGTACAGGCTACAGTAAACTGTTGTATTGCTGTCACAGCAACTGTGCATACGTACAGGTTACAGTAAACTGTTGTATTGCTCTCAAAGCAACTGTGCATATGTACAGGCTACAGTAAACTGTTGTATTGCTGTCACAGCAACTGTGCATACGTACAGGCTACAGTAAACTGTTGTATTGCTCTCAAAGCAACTGTGCATATGTACAGGCTACAGTAAACTGTTGTATTGCTGTCAAAGCAACTGTGCATACGTACAGGCTACAGTAAACTATTGTATTGCTGTCAAAGCAACTGTGCATATGTACAGGCTACAGTAAACTGTTGTATTGCTGTCAGAGCAACTGTGCATACATACAGGCTACAGTAAACTGTTGTATTGCTGTCAAAGCAACTGTGCATACGTACAGGCTACAGTAAACTGTTGTATTGCTCTCAAAGCAACTGTGCATACGTACAGGCTACAGTAAACTGTTGTATTGCTGTCAGAGCAACTGTGCATATGTACAGGCTACAGTAAACTGTTGTATTGCTGTCAGAGCAACTGTGCATATGTACAGGCTATAGTAAACTGTTGTATTGCTGTCAAAGCAACTGTGCATACGTACAGGCTACAGTAAACTGTTGTATTGCTGTCAAAGCAACTGTGCATACGTACAGGCTACAGTAAACTGTTGTATTGGTGTCAAAGCAACTGTGCATATGTACAGGCTACAGTAAACTGAAAACAGTGGGTATTCAGTTTTCACACTGTGGCATTGTGTTGAGCATTCACATCTCGTGGCTTGTTGTGCTGAGTAGCGCAGTTATTCTCGGCATTGTGAAGAGCCAGTCTAGATGCTGCTTGTCAGCCTAACGGCCCACAATATCATTGCTGTTTCTGTTCTTGCTCCTCCCATAGTTGTGTGTGTTTGCAGGCGTGACTTTGGCACTAGATACACCTACTGAACGGTAAAGAAGCACCAGAGCCATTCCCGTTTGTCTGCCAACCAAGCCGCAGCCCATCACTTGCTGTACTTGGTCTGTTTTATTTATTTATTTTTTTTACTCTTCTTGTAGATTGTTTGAGAGAAGCATTTTTGGAGGCTGGAGAAAATTGCATAATGAGGAGCTTAACAATTTGTACTGCTCACCAAATTTTGTTAGGGTGATCAAATTGAGGATGATGAGATAGGTGGGGCATGTGGAATGTATAGGGAGTTAAGCGAGGAAGCCTGAAGGAAAGAGACCAGGTGGAACACCCGGGTATAGATGGGAGGATAATAATAAAATGGATCTTAATGAAATAGGATGGGAGGGGCTGGACTGGGTTAATTTTGCTCAGGACAGGGACAAGTGGCAGGCTGTTGTGAACATAGTGATGATAGTGACAAGCGGCAGGCTGTTGTGAACATAGTGATGATAGTGACAAGTGGCAGGCTGTTGTGAACATAGTGATGATAGTGACAAGTGGCAGGCTGTTGTGAACATAGTGATGATAGTGACAAGTGGCAGGCTGTTGTGAACATAGTGATGATAGTGACAAGTGGCAGGCTGTTGTGAACATAGTGATGATAGTGACAAGTGGCAGGCTGTTGTGAACATAGTGATGATAGTGACAAGTGGCAGGCTGTTGTGAACATAGTGATGATAGTGACAAGTGGCAGGCTGTTGTGAACATAGTGATGATAGTGACAAGTGGCAGGCTGTTGTGAACATAGTGATGATAGTGACAAGTGGCAGGCTGTTGTGAACATAGTGATGATAGTGACAAGTGGCAGGCTGTTGTGAACATAGTGATGATAGTGACAAGTGGCAGGTTGTTGTGAACATAGTGATGATAGTGACAAGTGGCAGGCTGTTGTGAACATAGTGATGATAGTGACAAGTGGCAGGCTGTTGTGAACATAGTGATGATAGTGACAAGTGGCAGGCTGTTGTGAACATAGTAATGAATCTTCAGGTTCCATAAAATGTGGAGAATTTGTTGATTAGCTTTAACTGCTCAAGAAGAACTGTGCTGTGTGGTTTTGATTGGTTGGTTGGTTAGCTGGAAATGTGTGAGAAGATGATAACCTTAAAGTGGGCTGTAGGGGACCTTTGTTGGTATTATAGACTATGTATCAGTGAGTGGCAGAAGGCTTATTGAATGGTGAACTGCAGACATGTAAAGAAGCAGTAGCTGCATGAAGTGACTGAGGCAAATCTGATTCATCAGTCAAGACTTGATCCAATGACATCCTGGATACGAAAGTGTGCTACCCACTCATAAATTTGTTCTGAAGTCGATTGGATTGAACTTGCTCAGAATGGAGATGGGTTGCAGCTATATAACTTGCTACATCACAGCAGTATTAAATGGGAATGACATCTGTGTTTAAGTTTTTTAAAGCTCAGTGGTCACTATATGTACCACCAGGTTTAACATTCACAAATTCTACATTCTGCCCACACACTGTATTTATGTGTTTTGTGTGGATCTCAGAACAAACAGCGATTATTTCACTGTACAGCATTAACTGACTGGTTTGTATAACTGAGACAGAGTGTGTTTACTGCGCGGTACGGACTGTATTTATGTGTTTTGTGTGGATCTCAGAACAAACAGCGATTATTTCACTGTACAGCATTAACTGACTGGTTTGTAAAACTGAAACGGAGTGTGTTTACTGCGCGGTACGGACTGTATTAATGTGTTTTGTGTGGATCTCAGAACAAACAGCGATTATTTCACCGTACAACATTAACTGACTGGTTTGTATAACTGAGACGGAGTGTGTTTACTGCGCGGTACGGACTGTATTTATGTGTTTTGTGTGGATCTCAGAACAAACAGCGATTATTTCACTGTACAACATTAACTTACTTGTTTTGTATAACTGAGACGGAGTGTGTTTACTGCGCGGTACGGACTGTATTTATGTGTTTTGTGTGGATCTCAGAACAAACAGCGATTATTTCACTGTACAACATTAACTGACTGGTTTGTATAACTGAGACGGAGTGTGTTTACTGCGCGGTACGGACTGTATTTATGTGTTTTGTGTGGATCTCAGAACAAACAGCGATTATTTCACTGTACAACATTAACTGACTGGTTTGTATAACTGAGACGGAGTGTGTTTACTGCACGGTACGGACTGTATTATTGTGTTTTGTGTGGATCTCAGAACAAACAGCGATTATTTCACTGTACAACATTAACTTACTTGTTTTGTATAACTGAGACGGAGTGTGTTTACTGCGCGGTACGGACTGTATTTATGTGTTTTGTGTGGATCTCAGAACAAACAGCGATTATTTCACTGTACAACATTAACTGACTGGTTTGTATAACTGAGACGGAGTGTGTTTACTGCGCGGTACGGACTGTATTTATGTGTTTTGTGTGGATCTCAGAACAAACAGCGATTATTTCACTGTACAACATTAACTGACTGGTTTGTATAACTGAGACGGAGTGTGTTTACTGCACGGTACGGACTGTATTTATGTGTTTTGTGTGGATCTCAGAACAAACAGCGATTATTTCACTGTACAACATTAACTTACTTGTTTTGTATAACTGAGACGGAGTGTGTTTACTGCGCGGTACGGACTGTATTTATGTGTTTTGTGTGGATCTCAGAACAAACAGCGATTATTTCACTGTACAGCATTAACTGACTGGTTTGTATAACTGAGACGGAGTGTGTTTACTGCGCGGTACGGACTGCATATTTATATATAATTCTTTGAAGGGTTAATATAATGGTAAAACCACAGTTGTTCCTGTGCACACCACAAAGGCATACAGGAGGAGTACAGGTGTAGCTCCACCCATTCTTGATCTCAGCACTAGATGGAGACAAGTGGTCCCCTTCATGCCCCCCAGCTGCTGTACCCCAGAGAAGAACCCCTGGTACCCATGTACCAGCCTGTAACCTAGTCACTACACCAACTACGCTATCCCAGCTCATGCGTGCATTTCAGGGTACTTTGAATTTGATACTCCTCTGTTGTGGGCAGTAGTTAGAATATAACCCTCAGCATGACTGAAGGGTTAAGATGCTATCCTGTTACTTGCATACACTGTCTGACGAGTCAACAAAAAACCTCAAGTTGCTTGTCAGCCAGGATTTGCCAACCAAATACAATTCAGTTTGTTACTGCATGAGCCAGATTGCTCAATATTTGTGCTGGGGAAAGAAAACTTGCAAGATAAATAATGTTGTCTTTCTTACTTAACACACGGGTTGAGTTCAGTGCACTACAGGGTCCTTATCTTAGCTGACAACTATTTTTTTTCTACTTTCCACTGCTGATCCACCATGTGTGTGTGTGTGGTCAGCTGAGTGGGCTATGTTAACACAGTAAATGAGCTGACAGGAAGTGGCTACAAACAGTTGTCAGACAAAATAATAATCCTGTATGTAGTTGTGTATCTTTATGTCTGCTGAGAACATTGTACAGACATGAATGGACCAAACAGGAGATGAGTTTTGTAATTTGTACTCTTCGTTAGTATGTTTTGGGAATTAAATCAAGATGGTTGCAACGGGGAAGTCATAACAGCACGTGTGGAAGAGACAAGAAATTAATACATATGTTTTTTTATTGGAAACTCAATGCAAAAAAATAACAGAGGAGATGAAGAGATTGATGGCACAATAATATTAAAATGTATGTCAGGAACGGAGTGCAGCAATCCACAAAAGTTTTTTGGTGAGCCTGCACATTCCATAATCACAGCTGAATATCTCTTCTGCTTGAGGAAGACCCTGTATAATGGAGTGTTAATTAATATGACAATGAATGATACACTAACAGATGCCAGAAATCTGGGGATTTACTGAAGCTATGTGTGGTGATGTGTGTAGGTACTGTCAGTTGCAACACTTGAGCGTAATGCTTCTCATTTACTGACCCTCGCACGCAGCAACATGCACTTCCTGTATTACCCAGAATACCATCGAGAGCGGAGGCATGATCAGAAGCTTGGTCATGTTGAAGTGTTTTGGTGTGAATGGCGGAAGTGATCCATCTGGATTGAGATGCAGTTCCCTGCCATTGAGGAGAATGTGCCTGTGAAATGAGAGATGCAGGATCAGCCACATGTATTGAATGGGCAGCATGGCTCTTTGTCCTGGTGCAAGGGCCACAGCTGCATATTGCCAACACACTGCAATAAGAAAGTAATTTTGTAGTATGAAGTTCATTAAGATTTAAATACTTGTAGCAAATGTCTGGTTAGTGGCTCAGATTTCTTTATCTCACACTTTTACACTCTGGGTCTGTTCCCACATTTTCCCAGTATTACCACACTGCTAATACAACCGTACCTCTTTTCATCACAAAATTCAAGGTTTGACATTCTGTTCTCCTGCAACCTTATACAAGGGTAGTGCCATACTGACCTTATATAAGTGTGGTGCCATACTGACCTTATATAAGTGTGGTGCCATACTGACCTTATACAAGGGTAGTGCCATACTGACCTTATATAAGTGTGGTGCCATACTGGCCTTATATAAGTGTAGTGCCATACTGACCTTATATAAGTGTGGTGCCATACTGACCTTATACAAGGGTAGTGCCATACTGACCTTATATAAGTGTGGTGACATACTGACCTTATACAAGGGTAGTGCCATACTGACCTTATATAAGTGTGGTGCCATACTGACCTTATATAAGTGTAGTGCCATACTGACCTTATATAAGTGTAGTGCCATACCGACCTTATACAAGGGTAGTGCCATACTGACCTTATATAAGTGTAGTGCCATACTGACCTTATATAAGTGTAGTGCCATACTGACCTTATACAAGGGTAGTGCAATACTGACCTATATAAGTGTAGTGCCATACTGACCTTATAAAGTGTAGTGCCATACCGACCTTATACAAGGGTAGTGCCATACTGACCTTATATAAGTGTAGTGCCATACTGACCTTATATAAGTGTAGTGCCATACTGACCTTATACAAGGGTAGTGCCATACTGACCTTATATAAGTGTAGTGCCATACTGACCTTATATAAGTGTAGTGCCATACCGACCTTATACAAGGGTAGTGCCATACTGACCTTATATAAGTGTAGTGCCATACCGACCTTATACAAGGGTAGTGCCATACCGACCTTATACAAGGGTAGTGCCATACTGACCTTATATAAGGGTAGTGCCATACTGACCTTATATAAGGGTAGTGCCATACTGACCTTATATAAGGGTAGTGCCATACTGACCTTATATAAGTGTAGTGCCATACTGACCTTATATAAGTGTAGTGCCATACCGACCTTATACAAGGGTAGTGCCATACTGACCTTATATAAGTGTAGTGCCATACCGACCTTATACAAGGGTAGTGTCATACTGACCTTATATAAGGGTAGTGCCATACTGACCTTTACAAGGGTAGTGCCATACTGACCTTATATAAGGGTAGTGCCATACTGACCTTATATAAGGGTAGTGCCATACTGACCTTATATAAGGGTAGTGCCATACTGACCTTATATAAGTGTAGTGCCATACTGACCTTATATAAGTGTAGTGCCATACCGACCTTATACAAGGTAGTGCCATACTGACCTTATATAAGTGTAGTGCCATACCGACCTTATACAAGGGTAGTGCCATACTGACCTTATATAAGGGTAGTGCCATACTGACCTTATATAAGTGTAGTGCCATACCGACCTTATACAAGGGTAGTGCCATACTGACCTTATATAAGGTAGTGCTATACTGACCTTATATAAGGGTAGTGCCATACTGACCTTATATAAGTGTAGTGCCATACCGACCTTATACAAGGGTAGTGCCATACTGACCTTATATAAGTGTAGTGCCATACCGACCTTATACAAGGGTAGTGCCATACTGACCTTATATAAGTGTAGTGCCATACCGACCTTATACAAGGGTAGTGCCATACTGACCTTATATAAGGGTAGTGCCATACTGACTTATATAAGTGTAGTGCCATACTGACCTTATACAAGGGTAGTGCCATACTGACCTTATATAAGGGTAGTGCCATACTGACCTTACTTTTCCATTTGAATCTAGTTTTAAATACTTATTTACCAATATTTTTATCTCCTACACATTTCAACATGTTGAAACTTTCCAAAAGGCTACAACTTTGTCCACTTACTACACACGAGTTCATCTGTCCACTTTTTTGTTTCTGAATATTTTAATAACACAGGCACCCCCCCCCCCCTCCCCCTGTCCTCACTTTTTAATTTTTGTGCTTAGAATGATTTTTTTCCTTTGAATTCAACAATGTAACTACGATTATTTTTAAGGTTTTAACATAATTACATTTTTCTTAGGATCACAGTAGACAGTTACAGGATTACCACACACACACACATGCAAACTGTATGAATAAATGAAGTAATATACAGAATGGCAGCTGGAATAGCGTAGTCTCTCCCCCACCGGGGTTCAAACGTCGGTGGGGGAGAGATTTCCTGCGTCCAACCAGATCAGCTGCAAGTCCTATTATCCCACTTCTCTCATTCATTCCTTGTACAGACCTCAAGCTGGTTCTCTAAACCAGTTTATACTTCAATTCTCAACCGTATAAGAAGGAATTATTTTACTACTGACAAGCCAGTTTTGTCTTTCAGCATCATAGTGTGTATCGTTACCTGTTCTACAAACCCTGTTACATTGAGGATTTATTTACCAACTTATGCACAATATTACAATAGTGTCATTAGTGCATAAGTTGGTAAATAAATCCTCAATTGTGATGAGATGCACGGTCAATACAACCTGTTACATTGATTTTGCTTGGTCATGTCATGTGATAATCCTAAAGTAAATCAACTGACACTTTCACAAAAGAAGCAGATCTTTTGCAACTTGTGAGAGAAAAATACTAAGTAGAAGGAAATCTTCATTGATATGGCCCCAGTGTGCTGCACCACCGGTACACTGAGTACATGCCTTTGGCTTCTGTCAACCAACCCTGTAGCACTTACCTCGACCTAAGTGTATCGGCTGTCAGCTCATATGCCAACATGTTATCTGATGTTGGTGGCCCTGTCACCATGACTTCACTCACTCTGGTCATAAATATTAACACCAAACAGTGTGACTGCACCTTCCAGGCGTGAGCAGTGACAGTACAGGCGCACAGGACCCTGTTCACCCAAACACGACGTTTCTATGGTGTTGTCCCAGTCACGTTCAACACGCCTGGTCCTACCAGCTTCTTGTAGAGAACTGAAACCCACCAGTCCTGCCAACATGAAACCCACACATGCTGAATATTATCCTGGCCTATGTTCACATTTTGGCAGCACTGCTAACTTGTGAGACAGTACAACAGACATCAACTCACTGGCAGTGGCTCCATCGCCGCATCCAGCAGCCCATAGTTCCCACCAAACAGCGACTGTCGCACCACTACATCAATGCCGAGGCGGGCTGTCAGTCCAAGCTTGTCCAGCCACAGGAACCCAGCAACATAGCTATCTGACAGTCCAGGGGCACCTCCTCCATATGCTGAACCAGTCTCGCCTGCAGTGAGATGAGGTAATGGTTGATGCTAACAATTGTCCCAGCATTTATATAACTGTGAGCTAGGAATCCAATTGACTGCACTAACCACAATCTTTCTGTCGGTCTTTCTTGAGCAGCTGATAGTTTTTCAGCGTATCAAGCAATTTCCTTCTCTTGCATGACTCAAATATTCATCACAGTCATGTGCCAGTGGCCAGTAAGCTCACTCAATACAAAGTGTCACCGCCTGACTAACTAATTAACTCTATGGAGCAGAGTCCTTGGAGAAGCTGATAGCTAGTCGAGAAATTCTCCACATTTTATGGAACACTAGGGTTCATTACAGTGTTCACAACAGGCCAGCACTTGTCCCTATCCAGGGCCAAACTAATCCACTGATCACACATTACCATTCTATTTATTCAACATTCATTTTAACATCATCCTCCCATCTACATCTAGGTCTTCCAAGTGGTGTCTTTCCTTCACTTTTCCCCACCAAAACCTGTATGTATTTCTCTTCTTCCCCGTACAAGAAACACCACTAATATCATTCATTGAGAACTATACAAAAAGTCACAATTATATATCTGTCTGGTGAAGTCGCTAGAACTCTGTACATCCTAGAAGGATGCTACTCACTAAGCCACATGGCGAGATGTATCCCTGCAGTTGTGTTGCGCACTGCTGCAATCTGGCATGCTAGTACATTCAGAACATTTGGGCTGACAAAGTCATTGAGCTTTGCTACCCTTCCATTTAGATAATACCTGCAACACACCAAATAAGGCTGTATGAATAGAGTCATGCCTGTATAATTACTAAATTTCACATGGACAAATTCCATTACCACAAGGTGTAAGTCAGTTCAAGGACTCCTGTCTTACGGGACGTAATGCTTTGTTGTTGTGTGAGGGGTTCCTGGTGTTTCTAAGGCACCATGATCCTTCAAACATTGAGAACCCCTCACCCAGCGACAAAGCACGACATCCCAGAAGACCTGAATCTTCAGCAACACTGCTGTGAGAACTTGACACCTGTTATTCAGTACACTGGACATTGTCTGATATGTGTTTGACATTTGCAGAATTTGTGAGTCTCAGCTGTACCCCCACCATCACGTCATCTAGTGTTCAGTGTAATAGCCCAGTATACAAAATGTTTTGGGTTCCTTCCCAACCATCAGGATTAATATTAAAATACGAAAGTAAAAACATATCTGTCAGCATAATCAAAGCAAGTCACCTGAAGTCATGAGGTGTTCAGCCCACTAACACATCCTGTTTGTCAAATACATATGAAACAGTGGATAATGGGGCGACCATCATAAGTCTTTCAAGAGTCATCAGTTCTAATTAAATATTGACTTTAAAGCATTATCTCAAATTAGCATAATCTTACCCAGTATTGTGCCCAGTTCACTTTTTACTCTAATCCAAAACAGATCCTTCCTTCTTCAAAGTTCCATTTTCTCCCTGGTTGTTGTATTAAGAGTTTTTAGGCATGCTTATAAAGTAAAGAAAATAAAAGCCTTATGTGGAGACCATGTCTGTCTGGCTGTCTGTAACCAAGTATCAGAGGCTAAACCCTTTTTCCATTTCCATGAAATTTGGTATAGGCGTTCTTTACAGAAGGTTTTCCACAAAGTGTGAGTTTCGTGAAAATTGGCTCAGTGACTGTGATACTTTATTTAGGGCGTAGGTGAAATTTTGTCCACATTTTCTACATTTTCGTCCAATCTGGATAAAATTCGATGCAGGAGATGTCCACAAAAATTTGAGTGATGCGAGTTTTGTGGAAATTGATGCAGTGTAAGCCTTATTTTACTTACGGGCATAAATGAATTTCTGTCCTTACCTCCTACTTTTATTGTCTGATGTTGGTGAAATTCAGTATAAAGGATGTGGATATAAAGATGTTAAGCCTCGTGAGTTTGATGAAAATTGGCGCAGGGAAGGTCACACTTCCTTTCTTGTGGGCATAAGTGACATTACATTTATGCGTGTACCGTGAAACTGTACAAAATTTTGATAACAAAGAATGTCTTGTAAAGTCTATATTACAGAGTACACCATTTGTAATCTTGTTTGGAGAACCCACATCTCACCTGATTACGACGTAGTGTTGTTACATCACAGGTGACATGTGTTTGTAATTCTATCATTCATATCCTCCAATCCAGGTGTCAGTGTTACAGGTAAGTCATAACTGTGTGTACTTACTGGTGCCAGGTGATGGCACTGATCGCACTGCTTGTCTATCATAACTGTGTGTACTTACTGGTGCCAGGTGATGGCACTGATCGCACTGCTTGTCTATCATAACTGTGTGTAACTTACTGGTGCCAGGTGATGGCACTGATCGCACTGCTTGTCTATCATAACTGTGTGTACTTACTGGTGCCAGGTGATGGCACTGATCGCACTATTGTCTATCATAACTGTGTGTACTTACTGGTGCCAGGTGATGGCACTGATCGCACTGCTTGTCTATCATAACTGTGTGTACTTACTGGTGCCAGGTGATGGCACTGAATCGCACTGCTTGTCTATCATAACTGTGTGTACTTACTGTGCCAAGGTGATGGCACTGATCGCACTGCTTGTCTATCATAACTGTGTGTACTTACTGGTGCCAGGTGATGGCACTGATCGCACTATTTGTCTATCATAACTGTGTGTAACTTACTGGTGCCAGGTGATGGCACTGATCGCAACTGCTTGTCTATCATAACTGTGTGTACTTACTGGTGCCAGGTGATGGCACTGATCGCACTGCTTGTCTATCATAACTGTGTGTACTTACTGGTGCCAGGTGATGGCACTGATCGCACTGCTTGTCTATCATAACTGTGTGTACTTACTGGTGCCAGGTGATGGCACTGATCGCACTGCTTGTCTGTGTGAGGAAGCGCTTGAGATAGGGTAAGGGCTGTTCCCCTGTCTGGTGCATGATCGGACGGGTCACATCCGGTCCCACTAGTGGTGACTTGCTGTAGCGAGGGTATGAATTCAACAAGTGACGGAGTTCTACAAAGTCTAGACCGAGCTGGCTCCCAGACAGTGACACCCCAAACACATGGTGGAATGAATTGGGCTCTGCAGCAGACACATTGAGGTATTGCACATATTGCACTGTGTACAAACTTAACTGTAATTAATACAACACCATCTCTGTACACTAATGATTGTATTAAACCTTCCCTTATTTGCTTATGGTGTTACTGCTGACATGTTTCAGCCTGTGTTTGGTCATCATCATCGAAATCATTCAAACAGAACTTTGGGAATTACTGCTGGCTTGACATTCATGTCGTACATGTGTTAACAATGTTTTATTCTATAAATTCTTGTCATTGAGGGTCACAGGTCATTCAGTATGTGGAAGACTTAATGTTAGGAGTATGTTTTTAAAATATTATGATTTTATATGACTTTCACTGTGCATTTTCAATTCACTGTACATATAACCAACTAAATGAACTTTCACTCTCAACTATTTATAGTTTACAAATTTCCCCTACCCTGATGATGGTCTATGTATAGACCGAAACATATGTAGGGGAAATTTGTAAACTATAAATAGTTGAGAGTGAAAGTGCATTTGGTTGGTTATATGTACAGTAAATATTATGATGATTAAAGTAATTACTTCCAAAGGGTCCTGACAATTACATGGACTGTTTGCCTTAATATGGGACATGCCGCTGCGTTATGCACATACGTGGGTTCATAAAGTCTGCCAATACAACCAACTTTGTTAAACACGTTGATTTCTTGTAACAAGTATGGCTACATACGTATTTCAGCTTGACATTAAGCCAGCTTTAAGCCACAGTAACATTCATACATAGAGAAAACTAAATAACCATATACACAGTTATATTCGTAATTGAGATCTTAATTTTACAAATTGTTTATCAATTACTGTCATTCAGTTGGTCAAAGTATTATTAAAATTGTAATGCGAGAATGACAGAATGATGGCTTAATACATGGCATTTTTAAATGTCAAGACCAAAGACTTCCCTCTTGTTTATTACCATTTCAGTAGATTATATTTACTGGTGCAGACAGTAGACGACCATGACTTGTGGTTAATGCTTCTGGGAATAAAACATGCCTGGTTACCATTAGAGGGATAATTACATTATTTGAAAGTATCGTCCTTTCATTAGGTTTCATGCTCAAACTTCTCGTCTCCGCCTGTTGAAGTTACAGCCAATGTCTCTAAGGCCCACCCCTATGGGTCAAGTGGCCGAGGTGTGAAGCTGACTGCTCAGCTCCATCTGGTGCAGCGGTCTCAAACTCAAAGAGTACATGGGCCAAGCAGATAATTTTGAAACTTAAGGCAGGCTGCACATCATTTTAAGGAATGAAGAGAGTCAGTATTTTTACTCAAATTAAACACATCATTAAGAGTACTTTATAACAAATTTGAAATATATTAAAATAACTTAATTTAAAGATTTCCCATATTGTTGTCTTACTGTACCATTTCCAAGCTGCCAACTTATGTTAAATCTAAGCTTGTCAGAAAAGTCCAGCAACTGTCTTGCATTTGAGCTGTCCCACTGAGTTCCATTCCTGAGCAACACATTCAGGTCAAACAACAGCTCAAATCCTGCAGCTTGAGCAAACCTGTTCAATGCGATCCAGTCGGCTCCTGCAACATACAGCATGTCACTATGTTTGAGACGCACCATCGTGCACCACATGTGTTCTCAGACAATAACACACAAATTCAGTTTTTTTCCTGGAATGTCGTACTGTGTCATTGGATGTGTAGTTCCCAGCGTTTCAAAGGACTGTCAGTGCCATCATCTTCAGGGGCACTGGACTGCTTGACCCTGAACATGAAGGTGCTAACAATCCTTAAAACACAGGCAAGCACACGTCCAATGACACACAATGTCGCATTTCAGAAGAACTGAATGTTCAGTAACACTGCTGCGAGTACCTCATCTCTAGACATACAGAAATGTCCCAGCCTACACACACCTGTCATATTAAAAAAACTTATGTTGTGGCGTGCGCATCCCTTTCCTTCATATGAACACGTGCCACCATCGGACATGTTGGACTTGTGTCTCACCAGACTGTAGCTTGCATCTGGTTCGAAGATCAGTCTGTCTGCCAGTGTGCCGCCTACACGGAGATATGCTGGAGCCAGCTGTGCTGCCAACTTGAGCAACATGTCAGACCTGCAATGGAGTGAGGAACATATCTATGAATGTGGCTCAGTTGAGTCGGCATTCTGATTCTGTTCCCATTGCTACACAAGATATGTTCATGTAATCCAATCCTTTTACACAGTTGACCAGCCTCAGTGACAGAAGGTACCAAATGCCCAAGAAATGCTTGCTGTTACAGAACCCGAAGTTCATTATAGTAAGGCCACATTTAATGTTGGGGTTATGTTCCTGAAAATTACAGCACAGAACAAAACAATGTAGAACGGAGCACTAATTAAAATACCTGCTAGCCTGCTGCTCAAAGACCCCACCAGCTGCCAGAAAAAACAACTTAAACTGAATGCAAGAAATGTTGATCCAACCTGTGATCACTGAGGGTTGTCAGCATTAAAGCAAAATGGCACTGTTTGGCACAACACGAAATGAGGACTGCCTGTACCTTTGCCAGAAAGCATACCATTGGATTTAGTCCTCACCCTGTTCAATTTGTAAATTATTTATTTAACATTTATCTTAATGTTATTCTCCATCATAAATGTGCATATCTTGTTTGTCCCAATATGTTGCTTATCTTCTCTACAAATTCACAGCATTATAAACTTCACACTGTAACAACTGTATGCTTCATTCAGCAGAGCACTTCCACATATCCAGCTTCTTGTGGTAACAACCGTAAGTCACAATTTGGTGTCTAGATAAAGGAAACATAGCTTAAACTGACGGTTGGTCCCCCCAACTATTCTTACCCCTCTCACTTGCTGCATTCCATACAAACAATCAGACAACGCAGAAAGCTCTTGGAGCACATCAAAGTTGCACATGGCACCAAGTCAAAGCAGCTCAGCAGTAAGGCAGTCAGCATTTACCTGGTTAAGACCTTGGACTTGATAGTTGGACGTGTTTTCACGGTTTACGGCTGTACCTTAAGGTATCTCAGTTTATTAAAACATGTCATACTTCACGAGATTTGGGTTTAACAGCTGCATTCCTGAAGATTCTAGTCTTCTGGGATGTAACGCTGCAGTGTTGAGTATTACCTGACATCTCAAATCATCACAGTGCCTTCATCTTCAGGTTCTAGCAGTCTACAAAGAAGTGCTAAACCCTCAAAATGAAGTCATTATAGTGCTTCAAAACATCAGGAGATATTCAGCAAGTGACACAGTGTCACATCTAGAAGACTTGTATCTTCCTGCCATACTTCAGGTGACACTACAGAGTCTCAGTGCTAATATACAGTATTAAACTCTCCTGAAAGTCCTGGTGTTTTCTCTACCAGAAAGGACTGAGGTCCATCTGACAGCTCTATAAATATATACACACACAAACTGTTATGTTTTCGTAATTCCGATAGGCAGTCCAGTTCCAATAATTCAACTCACTTGATATTCTTATGCACCCAGCCATCCTGAATCAAGGATGTGTCGAGAGCAACACTCAGGAAGCGTTCATCCGTCCTGTGTACCAGATGGTCAGTGTCGATGACTATGTGGGTAATGTAGCTCTCTCGTCTTGTCAAATGTTGCAGCCCCATGAATACTGTGATCCAACCCACAATGAACACGAACACGATCACAACAGCCTTATCAAACATTCCTGTAACTGTTTATTTCAGAGAGTTAGCTGCTGAAGGTTCATCACAGACAACACAAATGCTTGTCACTGGACCCTCCATCCTAACAACTGTATCTTGGTCCTCTCAAGCTCTCTCTTTCCACGAGGCTTCCAAACCAAAATTTTGTGCCCACTCCCCCGTATTGTGTCATTTGTCCAGTCCCATGTTCATTCCACATTGAGGTTCAAAAAAGAAAGCACAAACATATCAGTCAAAGTTGCTAAAGCAGCATTGTAAAAACATTAGAGTTCAGAAACAAATTGTTTTAAAATATCTCCAGTCACATGACTTCCCTCAGATTAAGAGACCACGTGTTGTACCTATAAACATAAGCCGAATTACAGTTTTATATACTGGTACAGGCTTAGGATTTTGACTGTAAAGCCAAACATAATTTAGAACGGAGTTTAACCTCTTTGGACAGAAGTGCAGTGCTATGTCTACAGCAGGAATTTGCAGAACTGCTTAATTAAGTGGAGAATAACATGCTTCATGTCCACAACTACTTAACGATTTGTTCCCGTCCGGAACTAATCTTTAGATAGGAAAGGGTACCGGTGACAGTTAAGGAAGTATGGCATATGTTTCATGATACTGGAAATGTGCCCGTTTTGCGCCTGAAGAGGGATTAATTATCGTAGTTATAATGATGTTTAAAACGATTGCTTGCCAAATTTGGTCATAAACCGTCCTACCGTGACTAGCACCTCCATGTCTGTTGACACCTCGGAGGGGAAACTTGTAGAGTAACTGGCGATTTTGTTCCACTTTTTTTGCAAACATGTCTGTTTGTGCTCGCACTCCGCCAGCACATGTATTTACAAATTGCTTTACATCAGAGACAGCAAATAGCACAGAACTGTTACATCACAGACAGCCACTAGCGCTGCTGAGCTCTTCCATCTTGTTTTCTACGTTCGTTGTCATAGCAACCAAACAACGCCGGAAGCAGCAGCTACTTTCCTTTAGGCAGGCGCCTGAGTGTGAAATACGGAGTACAGTTTGCGCTGAAAAATAATAAATACTAATACTTACGGTGCACGTGTCAGCTTAGTTCTCAATTAACACGTGCACAACAAACAGGGACACCCATAATGTAAACAGGAACGTACACTGAATATAACAACATGTCACGAGGAGGATTTAGGAAAGAAACACGTGTTCAAATAAAGTGCGGTGTATGGCATATTATGGAAGCAGATGTACCTGTATCCCGCAAGGACAATGCAACCAACGCAGATTTTACATCTTTCATGCGTCTATGTAAACATACTCTCAGCCCTTGTTTTACGCCCGTTAGTTCTACCCCTTTTTACTTTAACGTCCACTGCCAATTTACACAACTTAATATTGTTTTCACCGTGCATCTTGTATATATTAAAAACAGGACCAACTGATGCACAATGACTATTAAAAGAACTTTAATAGTAGTATTACATTAAACCCGACATGTAACACTACTATTAAAGTTTTTTTAATAGTGATTGTGCATCTGTTGGTCCTGTTTTTAATATTTACACTACTTAATTTGCACTCCCTCCTTTTCGGTTCAACGACCTTTGGCTAGCTGCTTTCTTTTACGCTAACCCCTTACTTCTGATGGAAATATAATGTTTAATTTACGCCTTTGTATTTACGCCCATTTTTAGGAACTCAAATAGGGCGTGAAACAAAGGCTGGATGCATATCGCCCTGTTTTGTAAAAAGGGGCTAAGTGTCACGTTTAGCTAAACTGAGTTATGTGTAGCGCATCATTCAACTAACGGTCCTCTGTGATATGTAAAAAGATGACAACTGCATCATCAAGAATAACCAAGATATGTGCGGCATATCGTACTGTCAAAGCATTTGTCGTTAAAACAGAGCCATCTTCTTGCTTCTCTTGTAAAATTGATGTTTTGTGGGTTGTTCCCTTTTTACAAAATACGGGCGATACTCAAGGAGGCAAACTTAGATTCATCATTTTAATTAATAACCATTATTTTAGCCATTTTAATCATCATGTCATCGTCATCTGGTGCCCATGTGAATAAGCATTTTAACAGAAGTCTTAAAAGTGTAAAATATTCGATTAAAAATATTTAGTGTAATAATTTTAACCAAAAACACAAATTATTGAAGCTGCTAAGAAGACATAATTTATACAACTCAACATTGTACAAGACAAAATTCGAGATCTCTCGTGAAGTATATATATATATATAATATATATGTTATTTATATTTGTTTACTTACAAATAAATTCTTCAAACTATCCTGATGGTGGCCTACTGAGACCGAAACATGTAGCTTTCTGTTACATAATAAATGCATAGTCGTGTTGACGGAATTTTGGAATTAGTAATGACATGAACAGAACGGGATGCCTCAGACCGAGACTGACTGCTGTAGTGCTTGTTACAGCCAGGTACAGTCCGTACACTAGTCTGCCTCTAAACACTGCCATGTTTGTTACAGCCAGGTACAGTCCGTACACTAGTCTGCCTCTAAACACTGCCATGTTTGTTACAGCCAGGTACAGTCCGTACACTAGTCTGCCTCTAAACACTGCCATGTTTGTTACAGCCAGGTACAGTCCGTACACTAGTCTGCCTCTAAACACTGCCATGTTTGTTACAGCCAGGTACAGTCCGTACACTAGTCTGCCTCTAAACACTGCCATGTTTGTTACAGCCAGGTACAGTCCGTACACTAGTCTGCCTCTAAACACTGCCATGTTTGTTACAGCCAGGTACAGTCCGTACACTAGTCTGCCTCTAAACACTGCCATGTTTGTTACAGCCAGGTACAGTCCGTACACTAGTCTGCCTCTAAACACTGCCATGTTTGTTACAGCCAGGTACAGTCCGTACACTAGTCTGCCTCTAAACACTGCCATGTTTGTTACAGCCAGGTACAGTCCGTACACTAGTCTGCCTCTAAACACTGCCATGTTTGTTACAGCCAGGTACAGTCCGTACACTAGTCTGCCTCTAAACACTGCCATGTTTGTTACAGCCAGGTACAGTCCGTACACTAGTCTGCCTCTAAACACTGCCATGTTTGTTACAGCCAGGTACAGTGCGTACACTAGTCTGCCTCTAAACACTGCCATGTTTGTTACAGCCAGGTACAGTCCGTACACTAGTCTGCCTCTAAACACTGCCATGTTTGTTACAGCCAGGTACAGTCCGTACACTAGTCTGCCTCTAAACACTGCCATGTTTGTTACAGCCAGGTACAGTCCGTACACTAGTCTGCCTCTAAACACTGCCATGTTTGTTACAGCCAGGTACAGTCCGTACACTAGTCTGCCTCTAAACACTGCCATGTTTGTTACAGCCAGGTACAGTCCGTACACTAGTCTGCCTCTAAACACTGCCATGTTTGTTACAGCCAGGTACAGTCCGTACACTAGTCTGCCTCTAAACACTGCCATGTTTGTTACAGCCAGGTACAGTCCGTACACTAGTCTGCCTCTAAACACTGCCATGTTTGTTACAGCCAGGTACAGTCCGTACACTAGTCTGCCTCTAAACACTGCCATGTTTGTTACAGCCAGGTACAGTCCGTACACTAGTCTGCCTCTAAACACTGCCATGTTTGTTACAGCCAGGTACAGTCCGTACACTAGTCTGCCTCTAAACACTGCCATGTTTGTTACAGCCAGGTACAGTCCGTACACTAGTCTGCCTCTAAACACTGCCATGTTTGTTACAGCCAGGTACAGTCCGTACACTAGTCTGCCTCTAAACACTGCCATGTTTGTTACAGCCAGGTACAGTCCGTACACTAGTCTGCCTCTAAACACTGCCATGTTTGTACGGCTAGCAACATTTGAGTGAAAATGCAGTTCTGCAGGCATGACAAATATGCATTGAATGGACTGAGACAGTCGCTGGACAATCATGTGACCATCGCACTGCATGTATCACATGTGAATTTAGTTATAGTGCACATCGCGAGATTTGAGAAGGCTTCAGAGTGTAAAATGGCGCAATCTTTTCGGGACGCAGTGTACCACCTGCGCACATCGACATAGCTACAAACATTGCAGACTTAAACCATCAAAACGTGGTTGTTAGCAGCCTGTAAGTTTAGCCACGTTTAACACTCCCCAACTCCGCATTCTGCCCACACAGTGTGTTTGTTGGCATGTTGCTGTACCGCACTCAACAGCTGGTCTTTATAGTGAAAGCACGTGTGTTCTCTGTGGTGCGAACTGAATCTGAGCTGAATTAGATTCATTTTAGTCTTCGAAAAGTGGCCGTGTTGAACGGTGTTGCGGGAGACATTTTGTGCCGGGGTATGACGTAACGTACGGGCCGTGTGGCAGGACTCGACATCGACATCGACATCGGGAGTGGGGGTGGACTGTTGGAACGAGGAATTAAGTGCCGTAAAGGTGGAAGTGACAAGTGGCGATGAAGAGACATGAAGTAAAGCGAGCGTGTTTTACTCTTTAACCATCGGAGAAATGAACACCGACAGCTTATATGTCGTCAAAAGGAAGCGTCAACCGCTGACTGTTTTGGTGTAGCGAGGGGCGCGAGTGATATCAAAAGAAAACATGGGCCCAAAGTTGGTGCTTCAAGCGTCATGTAAATGAATGCTTGGCAACACTGTTGAAGTTCTGCAGTGGCGTTGAAGAAGTACTGAGATTGGTACAAACGTATGTATTGCACTCCTGGCGTTGTTTGCATGATAACGTCATCGGCATAGCAAATAAGAGTTTTCGGTTTATTGGAAGGAAATGTGTCTAACAAAGCTATGTGTAATGAACCGCAAGTCGCGCGCTGTTGCACAGCACCGCCCGTATAAACAGATTGTTTGTGTCGTTACGTTTTTACAATAACAATTTAAGTTCATAATTTCGCGGAGACAGTCGCCGAGCCCCACCAATATATTCATCTCTTGCACGGAAATGCAGTCAATATTTGGGCAGAATTCGTAAAGCAGACGTCCAGGTCTGCAAATCGTTTGTCGTATTATACAGGGGCATTTTCAAATGGCCCCACACCTCACCCTGCACTCAGGCTGTTTCGCGTGACGGTAGGCAGGACAGAGATCGCCGACATTCCAATTGTCCGTGAGTGGCGATCGGTTCGTTTCATTTTAGTGTTTCGCAGTTAATGTTGCGTTGTTACTCGCTGGAAATGACTTGCGGTGTTAGCTGTTGCATTGTCTTGCTCAAAGAGGCTATGTTCTGTTGCAGTCGGACTTTCATTCATCCTGCAGTCTGCCTTACGACAGGTCCGTAGTCTCTTCCAAAGCGAGTTCTCCACACAGTGCGATCTAGTGCTTCCTCTTTCATTTTCCAGTATCTTCTCTTTTCCTTAACGTCATCCAGTAGCTGTTTACGTCTTCTCCCTCGTCTTTCCGTCATTTCTATCCTTCTGTCCTTCCGGACAGCTGTTCAAAAAATGGTGTCAAACTGGGTGTTACATTTCGATGCGAATTTATGGTCTCAGAAAAAAAAAAAGGACCCAATAATCCTAGTTGCGCTAGTATTAAAGTACAGGCTAACCTTAACACGATGTAATGACACTTCGTGAAGCTTAGTTTCCTTATGCGGATACAACTGCACAGTCGCACTGATAGCACAGCACGCACCAACCGTAACGTCCTGTAGTGACATTTCCTGAAGCACATTTGCGTTATGCCTATACAAGTGCAGCAGTACGATGGCCCTTTGCTCTGTAAGCGCAGCCAAAGACTTCCTTGTGGCAGTCTCCAATCAAGCACAAGTTCCGTCCGGTTTGTCTTCAGTTAGCACAGGGGTCGTGTTGCTCGACCTTGTACGTCTGTGGTGTACTGAACTACAGTCAGCGTATGCATGACGTGGGACGGGTCCACAGGCACCTTGTTACACCTCCGATAAGCCGACGAATGGGCTTTGTGTACAACGGGAAGTGACCGGCGGTTGTGGACATGTAAAGTAAGCGCCTGCGCTTAGCTGATGCAAATTTGTAATCTTGCAGTAAAATGGAATGTACTTTACGGATCAGCATGTGCAGGTTTGGTCACAGGATAGAAAGCTACTCGTGGCCGAATTGCTTTAGTTGCCTACAATTGTACAGTTGTTATTTTTATTGTTATTGTTGTGTTTTGGAGGGCGGACATTTCTGTCTGCCTTAAATCTGTCGTGTCAAACCTCAAAGTCTGCCCCGTCGCCATGTTTCAAATTGTTTATTTACAACGCTAATTTGTGAGTGTTAGGTACAGATGTGATAAAACAAAGTTCAGTGCTGACGGACAAGCGTCACTGTATCAGCATGGCCACTAAAGTGCTGTCACTGTGCACATGGCACACTCAAAGTGCTGTCACTGTGCCAGCTATGGCACACTCAAAGTGCTGTCACTGTGCAGCAGGCACACTCAAAGTGTGTCACTGTGTCAGCTAGCGCACACTCAAAGTGCTGTCACTGTGTCAGCAGCGACTCAAGTGCGTCACTGTGCAGCTATGGCACTCAAAGTGCTGTCACTGTGTCAGCTAGCGCACACTCAAAGTGTGTCACTGTGTCAGCTAGCGCTCACTCAAAGTGCTGTCACTGTGTCGCTAGCGCACCTCAAAGTGCTGTCACTGTTCAGCTGCCACACTCAAATGCTGTCACTGTGCAGCACACACTCAAAGTGTTGTCACTGTGTCAGCTAGCGCTCACTCAAAGTGCTGTCACTGTGTCAGCTAGCCACACTCAAAGTGCTGTCACTGTGTCAGCTAGCGCACACTCAAGGTGTTGTCACTGTGTCAGCTAGCGCTCACTCAAAGTGCTGTCACTGTGTCAGCTAGCGCACACTCAAAGTGCTGTCACTGTGTCAGCTAGCGCACACTCAAACTGCTGTCACTGTGACAGCACACACTCAAAGTTCTGTCACTGTGTCAGCTAGCGCACACTCAAAGTGCTGTCACTGTGTCAGCTAGCGCACACTCAAAGTGCTGTCACTGTGTCAGCTAGCGCACACTCAAAGTGCTGTCACTGTGACAGCTAGCGCACACTCAAAGTGTTGTCACTGTGACAGCTAGCGCACACTCAAAGTGCTGTCACAGTGTCAGCTAGCGCACACTCAAAGTGTTGTCACTGTGACAGCTAGCGCACACTCAAAGTGTTGTCACTGTGTCAGCTAGCGCACACTCAAAGTGCTGTTCAACGTCCATATGCAGACGACAGTGTGGTTACGGTGAACACCGTCAGACACGTGGAGGAGGACAGTGCAGTAGCCGGTTCGAGACTTCAGAAAGACTTTGACGTGGGATAATCTACTGTTAGGTCCGTTCAGCATCTCTTTGACGCATTTCCTGTTCGCACGTTCTTCAGCGCTCTAGCTTGTCACTGTCGCTTTAAAGTGTGCGATTGGGAGAGCCCAGGAAGTCACGAGGTCCTGCAGTACGTGGATCACGTCTGTGCTAAAGGCGTTCATTTACTGGGCCTACCGTAAAGGGAAGCACAGCGGCTCTGTTGGAAGCAGAAGGGAGGTTGGTCGGTGGGTGGAGCGGGTCATAAACAGTTTAGCTTACCTGACCTGTACGTAAAGAACTGGAGGTTAAAGCAGTCGAAGCGTGAGGAAGTTTGTTTAAACCGTGGGGCCTCATTGGCCACGCATTTCAGGTTTAGTCGAAATCCTTCAGATCAATTATTCCGATAACAACAAAAACGAATCTGCAGGCGAAACGACTTTGCCGTAGACCGCGTTCGTGTTTTGTTTGGAATTTGGAAAATGAATGCACTGAAGTTTTTTATATCGAAGAAGTACTTAATTACCGTCTGCACAAATTTATGAACACGTGTCATTCGACTGTGCATGGCTACACTTCATGTATTGTAATAGCAGTACAACAGTGTGCCAACACTTCATGTATCGTAATAGCAGTACAACAGTGTGCCAACACTTCATGTATCGTAATAGCAGTACAACAGTGTGCCAACACTTCATGTATCGTAATAGCAGTACAACAGTGTGCCAACACTTTATGTATCGTAATAGCAGTACAAACAGTGTGCCAACACTTCATGTATCGTAATAGCAGTACAACAGTGTGCCAACACTTCATGCATCGTAATAGCAGTACAACAGTGTGCCAACACTTCATGTATCGTAATAGCAGTACAACAGTGTGCCAACACTTCATGTATTGTAATAGCAGTACAACAGTGTGCCAACACTTCATGTATTGTAATAGCAGTACAACAGTGTGCCAACACTTCATGTATCGTAATAGCAGTACAACAGTGTGCCAACACTTCATGTATTGTAATAGCAGTACAACAGTGTGCCAACACTTAATGTATTGTAATAGCAGTACAACAGTGTGCCAACACTTCATGTATTGTAATAGCAGTACAACAGTGTGCCAACACTTCATGTATTGTAATAGCAGTGCAACAGTGTGCCAACACTTCATGTATTGTAATAGCAGTACAACAGTGTGCCAACACTTCATGTATTGTAATAGCAGTACAACAGTGTGCCAACACTTAATGTATTGTAATAGCAGTACAACAGTGTGCCAACACTTCATGTATTGTAATAGCAGTACAACAGTGTGCCAACACTTAATGTATTGTAATAGCAGTACAACAGTGTGCCAACACTTAATGTATTGTAATAGCAGTACAACAGTGTGCCAACACTTCATGTATTGTAATAGCAGTACAACAGTGTGCCAACACTTCATGTATTGTAATAGCAGTACAACAGTGTGCCAACACTTCATGTATTGTAATAGCAGTGCAACAGTGTGCCAACACTTCATGTATTGTAATAGCAGTACAACAGTGTGCCAACACTTCATGTATTGTAATAGCAGTGCAACAGTGTGCCAAGACCTGCCGTATGAAAAGTATGAATGAATAGAAGCAATATAGTATAGAGTGTTTTGGTAAGGAAATCTCTTGAGAGGCCCGAGGCGACCACTTTAATGTGCCTTGTCTCAGTTTTAGGATAAGGCACAGAGTTGAATTATGTGAAAGTGAGACTTTTGTAAAAGCACAGTTTTCTCAAAAGCGCTCTTGCCAGCTGGAACTGACTTTGTGTGTGGACACGAGACGCTGTTAATGTACTTATGGGCATGCAGGATACTTGTTAAGAAATTGTGGGTGAAAGTGTATGACAGTGTTTTTTTCACCCTACCCCCCCCCCCCCCGAACTTCAGCTTAGAACGGAGCCGGGTTAGCTCAGTGAGCACAGTGATCAGGCTAAGCGATGGAGACCTGAATATCGATTCTCAGTGGGGTAAGATGTTTTTCTCTTCTCGAAAAACGTCCAGACAGGTTCTGGGGCCCACCTAGCCTCCTATTTAATGGGTACCGTGGGTAAGGCGGCCGAAGTGTGAAGTTGATTACTCGCCTCCATGGTGTGCCGAGGTTAAGAAGAGTGGAGCTATACCTCTGCTTCCCAATGTGTACCTTCATGGTGTGGACATGGGCACTGTTTTTACCTCGACATAGGACGGAAGCACAGCTGTAAGAATTACGCAGTATGTCGAGCAAAAGTGGTGCAGACGTCAGCTGTAGGACCGTTTGTGACTGTAGGCACTAGGAGTCTACATCAGCTGTAGGACCGTTTGTGACTGTAGGCACTAGGAGTCTACATCAGCTGTAGGACCGTTTGTGACTGTAGGCACTAGGAGTCTACATCAGCTGTAGGACCGTTTGTGACTGTAGGCACTGGGAGTCTACATCAGCTGTAGGACCGTTTGTGACTGTAGGCACTGGGAGTCTACATCAGCTGTAGGACCGTTTGTGACTAGGCACTGGGAGTCTACATCAGCTGTAGGACCGTTTGTGACTGTAGGCACTAGGAGTCTACATCAGCTGTAGGACCGTTTGTGACTGTAGGCACTGGGAGTCTACATCAGCTGTAGGACCGTTTGTGACTGTAGGCACTGGGAGTCTACATCAGCTGTAGGACCGTTTGTGACTAGGCACTGGGAGTCTACATCAGCTGTAGGACCGTTTGTGACTGTAGGCACTGGGAGTCTACATCAGCTGTAGGACCGTTTGTGACTAGGCACTGGGAGTCTACATCAGTTGTAGGACCGTTTGTGACTGTAGGCACTGGGAGTCTACATCAGCTGTAGGACCGTTTGTGACTAGGCACTGGGAGTCTACATCAGCTGTAGGACCGTTTGTGACTGTAGGCACTGGGAGTCTACATCAACTGTAGGACCGTTTGTGACTGTAGGCACTGGGAGTCTACATCAGCTGTAGGACCGTTTGTGACTGTAGGCACTGGGAGTCTACATCAGCTGTAGGACCGTTTGTGACTAGGCACTGGGAGTCTACATCAGCTGTAGGACCGTTTGTGACTGTAGGCACTGGGAGTCTACATCAGCTGTAGGACCGTTTGTGACTAGGCACTGGAGTCTACATCAGCTGTAGGACCGTTTGTGACTGTAGGCACTGGGAGTCTACATCAACTGTAGGACCGTTTGTGACTGTAGGCACTGGGAGTCTACATCAGCTGTAGGACCGTTTGTGACTGTAGGCACTGGGAGTCTACATCAGCTGTAGGACCGTTTGTGACTGTAGGCACTGGGAGTCTACATCAGCTGTAGGACCGTTTGTAACTGTAGTCACTGGGAGTCTACATTAACTGTAGGACCGTTTGTAACTGTAGTCACTGGGAGTCTACATCAGCTGTAGGACCATTTGTAACTGTAGTCACTGGGAGTCTACATCAGCTGTAGGACCATTTGTAACTAAAAAAATCATTTATAACAGGGGTGCACATATTTTGTAAAATTCCTGGAGCCACCTCAAAATTCTAGACGCCAGGAAGGTGAGCTGAAGCAAGTCCCATACTGAGCACCCGTAAATATTAGGCGCGGTCGTACAACATTTGTGCACCCGTATTTAGAGTTACTGTGCTTAAGGGCTCTGTCCATCCTCTGTGTTCAAACAACAACATTATGTTCCAGAAACTGCATCCGTTCCCGTCTTAAAGTAAGAGTGGGTGGGGACACGTACTGAGTTGTGTCCGACTACATAAACACTGTTCTGTTTTGAACAGCAAACGGTTCACAAACTGCATGAAGCCAGTACGATAATCCAGATGTAAAATAACCTAGGGTCATGAGGATCTTACAGACACAGCTGGAGGCACAGCACTTGGGGTTTTTAGGGTAACAATGGAAGTCCTGACTAGGCAATATCGTTTCCTTTCCGATTTACTTATCATTCAATGCTACGTGAGGTCAGCAGTTGGTACCGTCTCGTGAAGTGATAGGCAGTTACAACTACGGATGGGTTTGGCAGGTAGCTCGCAGACAAGAAATCAAAACAGAATTGAAGCGAAGCTTGCGAGCGTGTGTGCAGACGTCTGTGGCTTTATTCAGTACATCAGTTCAGCAACAGCCCAGCTGGTAAGAACGCTGCTAGGTGTTCATTACCGAAACATAATTAGCCTCTATACTATTTGAAACACGGTGTGCCCCCAGTTGTGAAATAACAACTTGGTGTAGTGGCTGGATGAACTGTCATTTTCCCGAATTGCAATATTTTGTGCTCCCCGGGAGCAAATCGACGTAAGAAGTGTCGTAACAAAGCCTCGCGCTGATGTATCGCAGTTTTTGTGACGTCCCTAACCTGCACAAAGCTCGCAACCTTCATTTGTTACCCTCATAACGGTGACGTCGATGCTTCATCACTTGGTGACAAAAGACTGTGACAATGCGCTGTGGTTTGATTGTACGGACCACAACAGAGAGCAGCACCTCCCTGTCAATGTGTATTGTCGAACATGATGACACATCTCTGCATGTCTTGGGAAGTTTATAAAGCGAAACTTTTTGCTGGGAATCATCGAGCCTTGTTTCGATATATCGTCTGCGCTTCTGGTCACCACAATGCCTGCCAGTGGACAGACGTCATGACCTTATTGTTGAGATCCATTTGCATATTATCCGCTCTACATTCCCTACCATTACCATTTTTCCCATGAGGTTCTTCAAGCAATGCCTTCCAGGTAGGTCAGCTGTTTCTTGTTTAAAGAACCTTAAGAGTGTGAGGCTTGAGTTGCTCACAGCAGTGTAGATGAATGTTCAGGTATGATGGGACATGACGTCACGTCTACGGGTAAATAGTTACGGACTTTTGGAGCAGCTTGCTGCCTTTATATTCGGTCAGTGACTGGATTCCAAAGACTCCGAACAAGGATGCAGCTAGCTGCTCCGAAACGTTGTAACTATAGTAATGAGGCCAACAAAATACACTTACAGGTGGTCGTGCTGTATTATCATTACATAGTGTTATAATCTGCTACATGTTTCGGCCCTTTTCTGGGCCATCATTAGGGATAGACCAGACACAAATGATGTACAAAACATTTGCATATAACGTCATTAGGCAATGCAGTTTTGTGTGTATAACAAGCACAGCAGCACACTAAATATACAGTTTGTGTGTATAACAAGCACAGCAGTACACTAAATATACAGTTTGTGTGTATAACAAGCACAGCAGTACACTAAATATACAGTTTGTGTGTATAACAAGCACAGCAGCACACTAAATATACAGTTTGTGTGTATAACAAGCACAGCAGCACACTAAATATACAGTTTGTGTGTATAACAAGCACAGCATCTCACTAAATATACAGTTTGTGTGTATAACAAGCACAGCATCTCACTAAATATACAGTTTGTGTGTATAACAAGCACAGCAGTACACTAAATATACAGTTTGTGTGTATAACAAGCACAGCATCTCACTAAATATACAGTTTGTGTGTATAACAAGCACAGCATCTCACTAAATATACAGTTTGTGTGTATAACAAGCACAGCATCTCACTAAATATACAGTTTGTGTGTATAACAAGCACAGCATCTCACTAAATATACAGTTTGTGTGTATAACAAGCACAGCAGTACACTAAATATACAGTTTGTGTGTATAACAAGCACAGCATCTCACTAAATATACAGTTTGTGTGTATAACAAGCACAGCAGCACACTAAATATACAGTTTGTGTGTATAACAAGCACAGCATCTCACTAAATATACAGTTTGTGTGTATAACAAGCACAGCAGTACACTAAATATACAGTTTGTGTGTATAACAAGCACAGCAGCACACTAAATATACAGTTTGTGTGTATAACAAGCACAGCAGCACACTAAATATACAGTTTGTGTGTATAACAAGCACAGCAGCACACTAAATATACAGTTTGTGTGTGTAACAAGCACAGCAGCACACTAAATATACAGTTTGTGTGTATAACAAGCACAGCAGCACACTAAATATACAGTTTGTGTGTATAACAAGCACAGCATCTCACTAAATATACAGTTTGTGTGTATAACAAGCAAAGCAGCACACTAAATATACAGTTTGTGTGTATAACAAGCACAGCAGCACACTAAATATACATTTTGTGTGTATAAGGGGCACAGCAGCACACTAAATATACAGTTTGTGTGTATAACAAGCACAGCAGCACACTAAATATACAGTTTGTGTGTATAACAAGCACAGCATCTCACTAAATATACAGTTTGTGTGTATAACAAGCACAGCAGCACACTAAATATACAGTTTGTGTGTATAACAAGCACAGCAGCACACTAAATATACATTTTGTGTGTATAAGGGGCACAGCAGCACACTAAATATACAGTTTGTGTGTATAACAAGCACAGCAGCACACTAAATATACAGTTTGTGTGTATAACAAGCACAGCAGCACACTAAATATACAGTTTGTGTGTATAACAAGCACAGCAGTACACTAAATATACAGTATAAGAATTAGTGAAAACTTGGAGAATTAGATTTAGCAAAAGTGTAATAAATATTTACGTATAAAGTAGTAATACAATATAAAATTTTTGGAGTAAAAAATCTGTTACATTTTTTCATTTTGATTGTGTGGATGCAGTTCTGTGAATGTTTAAAAGTTTTATATTAGAGCTCGTAAACCAACAAAGTGCGATATGTGGAACTTAGTAATAAGTATGACGTTGGTTATTGAAGAGATGTAAAATAAAAATAAAATAGTGATAGATGTACAGTCGCCTTCACTTTCCATTAAGACATGTTGTCTGAGTGAGCACACTGTGCTGCACGGTTGTCTGGCAGGCAGTAGTTGTCTAAGTGAGCACACTGTGCTGCACGGTTGTCTGGCAGGCAGTAGATGTCTAAGTGAGCACACTGTGCTGCACGGTTGTCTGGCAGGCAGTAGATGTCTAAGTGAGCACACTGTGCTGCACGGTTGTCTGGCAGGCAGTAGATGTCTAAGTGAGCACACTGTGCTGCACGGTTGTCTGGCAGGCAGTAGATGTCTAAGTGAGCACACTGTGCTGCACGGTTGTCTGGCAGGCAGTAGTTGTCTAAGTGAGCACACTGTGCTGCACGGTTGTCTGGCAGGCAGTAGATGTCTAAGTGAGCACACTGTGCTGCACGGTTGTCTGGCAGGCAGTAGATGTCTAAGTGAGCACACTGTGCTGCACGGTTGTCTGGCAGGCAGTAGTTGTCTAAGTGAGCACACTGTGCTGCACGGTTGTCTGGCAGGCAGTAGATGTCTAAGTGAGCACACTGTGCTGCACGGTTGTCTGGCAGGCAGTAGATGTCTAAGTGAGCACACTGTGCTGCACGGTTGTCTGGCAGGCAGTAGATGTCTAAGTGAGCACACTGTGCTGCACGGTTGTCTGGCAGGCAGTAGATGTCTAAGTGAGCACACTGTGCTGCACGGTTGTCTGGCAGGCAGTAGATGTCTAAGTGAGCACACTGTGCTGCACGGTTGTCTGGCAGGCAGTAGATGTCTAAGTGAGCACACTGTGCTGCACGGTTGTCTGGCAGGCAGTAGATGTCTAAGTGAGCACACTGTGCTGCACGGTTGTCTGGCAGGCAGTAGATGTCTAAGTGAGCACACTGTGCTGCACGGTTGTCTGGCAGGCAGTAGATGTCTAAGTGAGCACACTGTGCTGCACGGTTGTCTGGCAGGCAGTAGTTGTCTAAGTGAGCACACTGTGCTGCACGGTTGTCTGGCAGGCAGTAGATGTCTAAGTGAGCACACTGTGCTGCACGGTTGTCTGGCAGGCAGTAGATGTCTAAGTGAGCACACTGTGCTGCACGGTTGTCTGGCAGGCAGTAGATGTCTAAGTGAGCACACTGTGCTGCACGGTTGTCTGGCAGGCAGTAGATGTCTAAGTGAGCACACTGTGCTGCACGGTTGTCTGGCAGGCAGTAGATGTCTAAGTGAGCACACTGTGCTGCACGGTTGTCTGGCAGGCAGTAGTTGTCTAAGTGAGCACACTGTGCTGCACGGTTGTCTGGCAGGCAGTAGTTGTCTGAATGCAAGCAGTTCGTGTAGTATTACTATCTTGTATGTAAATATTGGGTAGACTTCTGTTAATTTTTATATCTCCAAGTTTTTGCTGATACCTGTACTGCAAGTGCTACTGTGTTTTGTATACACACAGCTGCATTGCGTAATGACACTGCATACATACAAATGTTTGATACATCTTTTGTATCTGTTATCTCCCTGACGATGGCCCAGAAAGGGCCGAAAATTGTAGGATATTCTAATAATACGTAATGGTACTGTAGCAAATGTACCTGTAAGTGCATTTTGTTGCACTCGTTAGTAACTAATATATATGTATAATGCACCGAAAATATGGAAAGTGTTGCGTTGGTACTGTTCACAAGTCTACACGGTGTCATATCCCATAGGACTTAAATCTGCGTGTTTACAGTAATGGCGTCTAGTATTAGTTGATCAGTAAATACTGTAACTATGGCGTGCTTTAACCCTCTACTATATGTACCACCAGTTTAACATTCAACAATTCTACGTTCTGCCCACACAGTGTATTTATGTGTTTTGTGTGGATCTCAGAACAAACAGCGATTATTTCACTGTACAGCATTAACTGACTGGTTTGTATAACTGAGACGGAGTGTGTTTACTGCGCGGTACGGACTGTATTTATGTGTTTTGTGTGGATCTCAGAACAAACAGCGATTATTTCACTGTACAACATTAACTGACTGGTTTGTATAACTGAGACGGAGTGTGTTTACTGCGCGGTACGGACTGTATTTATGTGTTTTGTGTGGATCTCAGAACAAACAGCGATTATTTCACTGTACAGCATTAACTGACTGGTTTGTATAACTGAGACGGAGTGTGTTTACTGCGCGGTACGGACTGTATTTATGTGTTTTGTGTGGATCTCAGAACAAACAGCGATTATTTCACTGTACAGCATTAACTGACTGGTTTGTATAACTGAGACGGAGTGTGTTTACTGCGCGGTACGGACTGTATTTATGTGTTTTGTGTGGATCTCAGAACAAACAGCGATTATTTCACTGTACAGCATTAACTGACTGGTTTGTATAACTGAGACGGAGTGTGTTTACTGCGCGGTACGGACTGTATTTATGTGTTTTGTGTGGATCTCAGAACAAACAGCGATTATTTCACTGTACAACATTAACTGACTGGTTTGTATAACTGAGACGGAGTGTGTTTACTGCGCGGTACGGACTGTATTTATGTGTTTTGTGTGGATCTCAGAACAAACAGCGATTATTTCACTGTACAGCATTAACTGACTGGTTTGTATAACTGAGACGGAGTGTGTTTACTGCGCGGTACGGACTGTATTTATGTGTTTTGTGTGGATCTCAGAACAAACAGCGATTATTTCACTGTACAGCATTAACTGACTGGTTTGTATAACTGAGACGGAGTGTGTTTACTGCGCGGTACGGACTGTATTTATGTGTTTTGTGTGGATCTCAGAACAAACAGCGATTATTTCACTGTACAGCATTAACTGACTGGTTTGTATAACTGAGACGGAGTGTGTTTACTGCGCGGTACGGACTGTATTTATGTGTTTTGTGTGGATCTCAGAACAAACAGCGATTATTTCACTGTACAGCATTAACTGACTGGTTTGTATAACTGAGACGGAGTGTGTTTACTGCGCGGTACGGACTGTACAACATTAACTGACTGATGTAATTCGTTATAGCCGCTCTTTCTGATGCTCTCTGCCGGCGGTTTTCGGGATTATTCTGATATGTGCTGCTGCTGGTTGATTAACTTGTCACGTTGCATACTTGTTGAGTAGAAGGACGGATTGGAAAGGAAGCGGCTGCAGCATGTTTCAGACGGTATTGCCACATTTGCCTCAAGTGACTCAGCAAACCACAGAAACCTCTATGAAGAGAGCCAATCCGGTAGCAAAAGCTAATGTTTTTAACTGTGACGTAATAATAAGGAATTGACCATTGAAACTCGGATCGTGCTGTAGCGGGCACTTCATACGATTCACGGGTCGGCATGCGTGAGTGGTGCGTGGTGCGTGGTGTTGTGATAGGCGAGGAAGATGGCGGGCGTGTTGATGTGACAACACCGCCAGATGTAAGTACACGTTGAGTTACGGCAGCAGATTGGTGTAGAGAGTCTGAGAGGCGTTTCGATCCCCAGTCATATGAGGAACATGTTAAGATACAAGCACCCCCCCCCCCCAATGTTCTGTCAACGTGTGGGCGCCATGTTCTGTTCGAGCTGCTGAGATTTGCGGTGGACACAGTGGCACTGCGACACGTGTCTCACTTGCATCGCTGAGGCTATGTAACCGTATCAGTGCCGGTGTTCCTGTAGCTACATGTTCGGTATTCAGACCTTTAGTCATTACAGATCTTACTACCACTGTTTTGACGTTTCGTGACTTGTTCCGACGAATCGGGGTAAGACCACGTGACTGGTAAATCCTTTCACTCTCCTGCTATTGCGCAGATCACTGTCTGCTCAGTCAAGCTTTGCCTTTTTCTACGTAAGTTTTAATGCTTTATGGAACGAGACTGTCCTTCAGTCATCTGACGCGCTGTGTGCCGTGTGCCGTGTGCCGTGTGCTGTGTGCTGTGTGCTGTGTGCCGTGTGCCGTGTGCCGTGTGCCGTGTGCTGTGTGCCGTGTGCCGTGTGCTGTTGCTGTGTGCTTCCAAAAGGACTTTGTATTTAATTAAATATACACTGTTATGATTTTTGGGATTATTCTAGGTTTTTTGTTAATGACAATTTAGAAGTTCGTAGAACCAAATACGCCGTTCATATTGCAGATGGTGTCCAATGTTCGTGGCCGTTCTGTCTGTCCCAGTTAGTCACGAACACAGTGACTACTGCCCTCCCTCACTGCGTCACGTTCTGTCTGTCCCAGTTAGTCACGAACACAGTGACTACTGCCCTCCCTCACTGCGTCACGTTCTGTCTGTCCCAGTTAGTCACGAACACAGTGACTACTGCCCTCCCTCACTGCGTCACGTTCTGTCTGTCCCAGTTAGTCACGAACACAGTGACTACTGCCCTCCCTCACTGCGTCACGTTCTGTCTGTCCCAGTTAGTCACGAACACAGTGACTACTGCCCTCCCTCACCGCGTCACGTTCTGTCTGTCCCAGTTAGTCACGAACACAATGACTACTGCCCTCCCTCACCGCGTCACGTTCTGTCTGTCCCAGTTAGTCACGAACACAGTGATTACTGCCCTCCCTCACTGCGTCACGTTCTGTCTGTCCCAGTTAGTCACGAACACAGTGACTACTGCCCTCCCTCACTGCGTCACGTTCTGTCTGTCCCAGTTAGTCACGAACACAGTGACTACTGCCCTCCCTCACTGCGTCACGTTCTGTCTGTCCCAGTTAGTCACGAACACAGTGACTACTGCCCTCCCTCACTGCGTCACGTTCTGTCTGTCCCAGTTAGTCACGAACACAGTGACTACTGCCCTCCCTCACTGCGTCACGTTCTGCTGGAACGCGTCCCCACGTCCCCACATGTTGCGTCAGTCGAACAATACCGCGCGGTGACAGAAATGGTCTCAATGTGGCGCTTGTATCTGCTCGGGAGGGTTTCGGGACACCCGCTGGGACCCACATTGATCGGTGCTGCCATCTATCTTTCAACACTGTGAAATGGATGACCCATTGTCACTGGTCGATGCAAAGGGCTGATCAACTTGCCATACGGCCTGTCTCCGTGCTTCGCTTGTTCGCAGTAGTCACGTTAGCACACGGTCAGCCAATGGCCGCTACAGCGCCTTAGTCTTCAAGCTTCACTGCAGCACACGGTCAGCCAGTGGCCGCTACAGCGCCAAGCTTCACTCAGTTTGGACTGCTTGAAGGCACCAAGGTCCTTCGGAACGTCAGCAGCCAGTGATGCACCGACACGGCGTCACGTTCCAGTAGGTCTGAGTCCTCAGCTGCACCGCTGACAGAACCTAAAGTCGCGCTGTCTAGACTGCCTCTCGTACAACGTAACCACAATCGCCCATCTCCTTGCACCCTTAGCTTCACAGCTCCTGACATTACATGTACAATACATTACATGTACAATACATTACATGTACAATACATTACATGTACAATACATTACATGTACAATACATTACATGTACAATACATTACATGTACAATACAATACATGTACTATACATTACATGTACAATACATTACATGTACAATACAATACATGTACAATACATTACTTGTACAATACATTACATGTACAATACATTACATGTACAATACATTACTTGTACAATACATTACTTGTACAATACATTACATGTACAATACATTACTTGTACAATACATTACATGTACAATACATTACATGTACAATGCATTACTTGTACAATACATTACATGTACAATACATTACATGTACAATACATTACATGTACAATACATTACTTGTACAATACATTACATGTACAATACATTACTTGTACAATACATTACATGTACAATACATTACTTGTACAATACATTACATGTACAATACATTACATGTACTATACATTACATGTACAATACATTACATGTACAATACATTTTAATATTATCCTGTGGACCTTTTAGGAATCTTTCCGTACTTTTTTCGTTTCCTTCGGTCAAGTGTCTGGATGGTGTGTCCCTTCGCAACATGTCAATAACGGTTCCTTCCTGACCCTTGTCCCAGCTAAACTTGTCGCTGGTTAAGCGTCGTCAAATGTCGGACCTGACCGTCTGCAGTTGAGTATCCCTGTCACTCCGTGACGTCACAAGGCTCAGTCCGCTCTGTTTACTTTCTGAACGAGACTTGATTTGTAGCTTTTTAAACGAACCCGGTGTTCAGTACCCCCCCCCCCCCCGGACAATGTATCAAGCTGCACCATAGTTTGTTTAACGACGCCTTCTCAACTTCAGTTCAGCGGTAGCAGGGCTAGTTCGCACTACACGTCACGTCACGTCAGTACGACTGTCTCGCGTGTAATCACGGCCAGCTGTTCGCACTACACGTCACGTCACGTCACGTCTTCGTTCAGTACAAGTGTCTCCGTGTAATCACGGCCAGCTGTTCGCAATTCACGTCACGTCACGTCACGTCAGTACAACTGTCCCCGTGTAATCACGGCCAGCTGTTCGCACTACACGTCACGTCACGTCTTCGTTCAGTACAACTGTCCCCGTGTAATCACGGCCAGCTGTTCGCACTACACGTCACGTCACGTCTCCGTTCAGTACAACTGTCTCCGTGTAATCATGGCCAGCTGTTCGCACTACACGTCACGTCTCCTTTCAGTACAACTGTCTCCGTGTAATCACGGCCAGCTTTCGCACTACACGTCACGTCACGTCTTCGTTCAGTACAACTGTCCCCGTGTAATCACGGCCAGCTGTTCGCACTACACGTCACGTCACGTCTCCGTTCAGTACAACTGTCTCCGTGTAATCATGGCCAGCTGTTCGCACTACACGTCACGTCACGTCACGTCTCCTTTCAGTACAACTGTCTCCGTGTAATCATGGCCAGCTGTTCGCACTACACGTCACGTCACGTCACGTCACGTCAGTACAACTGTCTCTGTGTAATCACGGCCACCTGTTCGCACTACACGTCACGTCACGTCACGTCTCCGTTCAGTACAACTGTCTCTGTGTAATCACGGCCACCTGTTCGCACATCACGTCACGTCACGTCTCCGTTCAGTACAACTGTCTCTGTGTAATCACGGCCACCTGTTCGCACATCACGTCACGTCACGTCTCCGTTCAGTACAACTGTCTCCGTGTAATCATGGCCAGCTGTTCGCACTACACGTCACGTCACGTCAGTACAACTGTCTCTGTGTAATCACGGCCACCTGTTCGCACTACACGTCACGTCACGTCACGTCTCCGTTCAGTACAACTGTCTCTGTGTAATCACGGCCACCTGTTCGCACATCACGTCACGTCACGTCTCCGTTCAGTACAACTTTCTCCGTGTAATCACGGCCAGCTGTTCGCACTACACGTCACGTCACGTCAGTACAACTGTCTCTGTGTAATCACGGCCAGCTGTTCGCACTGACAGACGACAATGACTGACGTGACTGAAGGCCGGCCTGTCTGTGCCTGTGAATTCTAAAGGTTCTGACGACGGTACGTAACAGTGAGCACTAATGGGTTTGGACTTTGTGCATCGTTCGGAAATCTGAAATGACTCGATAACATCTTCACCTGAAGACGGAAGCAGATCCAGCTTCCGAAACGTAGTGTTATCGAGTATTGTTAGATGTCCGGACGATGGACAAAGTCCAAACCCGTTAATGCTCACTGTCTGCGTGCTGGACTGCGATCATCGCAAGCCTCCGACACTATCGCGTGCTGTTCTTGAAGGTGACTGAACGCGACGGGCAGTGTGAACACAGACCGTTCTGACGGAACTGTGACGTGACGCACAGTGTGAACACAGACCGTTCTGACGGAACTGTGACGTGACGCACAGTGTGAACACAGACCGTTCTGACGGAACGGTGACGTGACGCACAGTGTGAACACAGACCGTTCTGACGGAACGGTGACGTGACGCACAGTGTGAACACAGACCGTTCTGACGGAACGGTGACGTGACGCACAGTGTGAACAGGCCCTTACGCACCTCACAGCCGATGACAGGAATGAGTGGGAACATCGCCTGAGCGCCCTCCATACACCTTAGGCCAGGTACAGCGCGGGCTGCAAAGTAATTTTTAAGCAGTAAACTTTTTATTTTTAAAGCAAAATTTATTTATATTTTTATTATTATTGTTACTATTACTGCAATAAAATTAATATTGTAATAATTGCAATCTAATGTTAATGACTTACATTACTTTTAGGAACATAACAGTCAGCAAGATACTGTCAGCGACAGTTGCGTGTTGCTGTCTCCAGAGGACAAGTCAGCAAGATACTGTCAGCGACAGTTGCGTGTTGCTGTCTCCAGAGGACAAGTCAGCAAGATACTGTCAGCGACAGTTGCGTGTTGCTGTCTCCAGAGGACAAGTCAGCAAGATACTGTCAGCGACAGTTGCGTGTTGCTGTCTCCAGAGGACAAGTCAGCAAGATACTGTCAGCGACAGTTGCGTGTTGCTGTCTCCAGAGGACAAGTCAGCAAGATGCTGTCAGCGACAGTTGCGTGTTGCTGTCTCCAGAGGACAAGTCAGCAAGATACTGTCAGCGACAGTTGCGTGTTGCTGTCTCCAGAGGACAAGTCAGCAAGATGCTGTCAGCGACAGTTGCGTGTTGCTGTCTCCAGAGGACAAGTCAGCAAGATGCTGTCAGCGACAGTTGCGTGTTGCTGTCTCCAGAGGACAAGTCAGCAAGATGCTGTCAGCGACAGTTGCGTGTTGCTGTCTCCAGAGGACAAGTCAGCAAGATGCTGTCAGCGACAGTTGCGTGTTGCTGTCTCCAGAGGACAAGTCAGCAAGATGCTGTCAGCGACAGTTGCGTGTTGCTGTCTCCAGAGGACAAGTCAGCAAGATGCTGTCAGCGACAGTTGCGTGTTGCTGTCTCCAGAGGACAAGTCAGCAAGATGCTGTCAGCGACAGTTGCGTGTTGCTGTCTCCAGAGGACAAGTCAGCAAGATGCTGTCAGCGACAGTTGCGTGTTGCTGTCTCCAGAGGACAAGTCAGCAAGATGCTGTCAGCGACAGTTGCGTGTTGCTGTCTCCAGAGGACAAGTCAGCAAGATGCTGTCAGCGACAGTTGCGTGTTGCTGTCTCCAGAGGACAAGTCAGCAAGATGCTGTCAGCGACAGTTGCGTGTTGCTGTCTCCAGAGGACAAGTCAGCAAGATGCTGTCAGCGACAGTTGCGTGTTGCTGTCTCCAGAGGACAAGTCAGCAAGATGCTGTCAGCGACAGTTGCGTGTTGCTGTCTCCAGAGGACAAGTCAGCAAGATGCTGTCAGCGACAGTTGCGTGTTGCTGTCTCCAGAGGACAAGTCAGCAAGATGCTGTCAGCGACAGTTGCGTGTTGCTGTCTCCAGAGGACAAGTCAGCAAGATGCTGTCAGCGACAGTTGCGTGTTGCTGTCTCCAGAGGACAAGTCAGCAAGATGCTGTCAGCGACAGTTGCGTGTTGCTGTCTCCAGAGGACAAGTCAGCAAGATGCTGTCAGCGACAGTTGCGTGTTGCTGTCTCCAGAGGACAAGTCAGCAAGATGCTGTCAGCGACAGTTGCGTGTTGCTGTCTCCAGAGGACAAGTCAGCAAGATGCTGTCAGCGACAGTTGCGTGTTGCTGTCTCCAGAGGACAAGTCAGCAAGATGCTGTCAGCGACAGTTGCGTGTTGCTGTCTCCAGAGGACAAGTCAGCAAGATGCTGTCAGCGACAGTTGCGTGTTGCTGTCTCCAGAGGACAAGTCAGCAAGATGCTGTCAGCGACAGTTGCGTGTTGCTGTCTCCAGAGGACAAGTCAGCAAGATGCTGTCAGCGACAGTTGCGTGTTGCTGTCTCCAGAGGACAAGTCAGCAAGATGCTGTCAGCGACAGTTGCGTGTTGCTGTCTCCAGAGGACAAGTCAGCAAGATGCTGTCAGCGACAGTTGCGTGTTGCTGTCTCCAGAGGACAAGTCAGCAAGATGCTGTCAGCGACAGTTGCGTGTTGCTGTCTCCAGAGGACAAGTCAGCAAGATGCTGTCAGCGACAGTTGCGTGTTGCTGTCTCCAGAGGACAAGTCAGCAAGATGCTGTCAGCGACAGTTGCGTGTTGCTGTCTCCAGAGGACAAGTCAGCAAGATGCTGTCAGCGACAGTTGCGTGTTGCTGTCTCCAGAGGACAAGTCAGCACGCAGCAGGCAGTGAACACTGTGTTTGATTTTTATTATTTTTTATCATAGCCCACATAGAAGCCGGGATAGCTCAGTCAGTATAGTGACTAGGCTACGGGCTGGAGGATCCGGGGTTCGATTATATTCGAGAGAAGTCAATTTTCTCTTCTCGAAATTGCCCAGACCGACTCCCATTCAGCCCCCAGTTCAATGGGTACTGTAGGCTTCTTTACTGCGGCAAAGCGGCCGGGGCGTGAAGCTGACCACTCACTTCTGTCTAGAGCAGAGGTTAAGAATGAGTGGAGCTATACCTCTTCTTTCTCTGCATGACTTCACTGCGTGCCTTGTACGCCTGTGACGTCACATTAAGTCGACGTCTGCTGCTGTCTGAGAAAACGGCAGGCGGACAGTGAAGTGCGGCTGTGAAACCTGAAGGTAAGAGAACACTTGGAAGAACTAGGCGTAGGTGGAAGGTAAAAAGGTAAAGTAAAGGTAAAGTTCTCCCTACAACAGGCCATGAAGGCCCAGAGGGGGAGTAGAGATATAGCTCTACTCTTTCTTTAACCTCGGCACTAGATGGGGGTGGGTGGTCAACTCCACGCCCCGGCCGCTTTACCCCCTGAAAAGTGACCCGGTACCCAATGTACAGGAGGCTGGGTAGGCCCCAGGGCCGGTCTGGACGGGTGCTCAAAATCTCGCCCCCACCGGGATTCGATCCCCGGACCGTCCAGCCCGTAGCAAGTCGCTATACCGACTGAGCTATCGCGGCCCACATAGTTGGAAGGACTGTACTAAAATGAAATTTAAGAAACAGAAGGGGGCGTGCCCTGGATTCATATGGCTTAGGATAGGGTCAATGAGCGGGCTGTTGTGAAAACGGTGATGAACCTTTAGGTTCCATATAACGCGGGGAAATTTTTGAAAGGCTGAGGAACTGTAAGCTTGTCAAGAAGGCCTCTGCTGCATGCAATTAGTGAGGCTCGTTATCGTGGCCTGCGGTCAGTTTTAACTCTGCCTGTACCAACTGCAGCAAGATGGAGGTGCTGCCTGCTGCCATACGGCTGCAACCCCCATATGACACTCACCCCTATCCCATTAATACAAACCCCTCGAGTCCAACCCCCTGTGAGTCAGTGAACCACCCCTAGCAATGGCTGCGGCTTGTCATATGCATTATAAATTGATAAGCACACAATAAGAGCGGTCACGTCGCCATTTTGAAAGTTTGGCGACACAACGTGTGAGAGTTCTGCCTACAGTCTGCGGCTGGCTTTGACTTTCTGAAGCAAATGAGCGTGTTAGAATGCGAGAAGGCGGTTGTGTTCTGACGGCCGCCATCTTAGTCTTTTTGGTAATAGGCGGCACGACGTGAGTAGCAAAGTTCAGTAAATCGGTAAGTTGGTGGGCCAGAGCAAAGGTGAAGCTTGGGGCAGCTGCACGTTCTCGCCGTATTTCCTGTACTGCGGCCCGTGTTAGTTCAAAACCGCCACAACAAAATAACTTCTCTGGACTGTTCCCTGAACCATTCGATACAAATCAATTGGCACATTGCCACCATTACGTAGCCTGTGAAGCCTTAAATAACTGTCTGACTGACTGACTGACTGACTGACTCATTCCATACACAGAGTCCTTCACAAGCTAGCAGTTCCTGTAATGGTCATGAAAGTCCCCTTCACTTTACGGAAACGAAACGTCCAAACGAAACATCCATTACTGCAACATAGTACCACGGTATTTGTCCCTGTCCTGAGCTAGATCAGTCCAGCCCACGCCTTCCCATCCTAATAAACTTTAATATTTTTCTGCCGTCTATGTCTAGGTCTCTAAAGTGGTTCCTTTCCGTCTATGTATTTCTGTTCTTCCCCCTACGTGTTACATGTCCAGCCCATTTTAACAGTAAAACATCGCGACGTAAGACAGCCAAAAATCCCTTAAAAACGTTGCCAAGTACAAATACAGTCGAACTCGGTTATAACGCCATGAAGAGGACTGAATGTTATGTGTCGTTATAACCGAGCAGTGTAACGTCATGGTTAACAGTGAGGAATTAATTGGTACCACAGCGTGTCTGACGTTATAGACGAGGTGTCGTATAAACCGATGTCGTTATAACCGGGTTATACTGTACTTTGGTATGACACTAACAACTGAGTATTGCATGCCTGAAGAAACGCAGCAACAGTGGAACTGACGGAACGCTTGGTACCGTTCAGTCCAGAACCTTCTGTCTTCTGTGGCTGTGTACGAATGTACACGTTAAAATACACAGAACTATAATGTAACACTGCCCGTTGTTTTGTATGGGTGTGAAACTTGGTCTGTCACACTGAGGGAGGAACATAGGCTGATGTGTTCGAGAATAGGGTGCTGAGGGGATATTTGGGTCTGAGAGGGACGGGGTGACAGGGGAGTGGTCTGTATAAAGACGGACGGTCGAACGAACTGTCTTTATTAAAATAGAACGTACAGTCTAGTACAAAAATAAACGGCAAGGTATTCCTTATTTACATTTGTAAGATCATTATTTTACGAGGCAACTACCTTTGCCACTTCCTGTCGGCTCGCTTATCATGCTACTGTAACGCAGTCACCTGACCGCCCATACGCATGACAGAGTAGTGACATAAAATAACGACATTGTGCATTAGTTACTACTGCAGGCCGTCACAATGACTGCTCAATGCAGTGACGTCAGCAGCCTAGTCAGTTGTCACATCTCGTTCATATTGTGCCTCACTCTGTAGAACAACTGTGACCTTGACATCTTTGGTATGTCCGTATCTCCTTCCTCAAACTTAGTCTTTCTGCATCTGTCACTTTCCATTGGTCGCCATTTGTTATGTGTTTAGTTGGCAACAAGCCTGAACTCATGTAAGCACAGCTACGACCACGTAGAACACAACACAAAGGAAATTATAGCATTAATTGTCACTCGCAATACACAACTGCACTTGAACCCAATGTATTTTTAACTGGAAGACATCGACAACTGGTGTGACTTACCCATGCAAAACAGTTGCCAAGGTCAAAGTCGTTCTCCTGAGTCGCGCACAGTGACTGTCTACAGACTAAACACCCGTCGTTCTGTCTTTAGACGCAATTAAAGCACAGTTGCCATGACGTCACAAGTCTAGAAGCCTGTATATAAGAACGGCGGCAGCAGAAGGTGCTGTGCGGGCGGCATTCTCAGTTGGTGCGTGCGCGCGTGCTTCTTCAGGTGGTCCTTGCGTCCGAACCGCTTGCCGCACACCGCGCATGCGTAGGGGCGCAGTCCCGAGTGTATGCGCTTGTGACGTGTCAGCTCTTCGTTGCGCGTGAAGCTCTTGCCACACTGCTCACAGCGAAACGGCCTTTCGCCTGCAACAGTGAAAATGCTGGTAGTTTCGGGCGAACCAGTCTTCAGGTTAGACAGTGGGGTCTCGATTTTCATGATTATTTGGGGCTGATAAAACCGCGAGGAACATCGGAATGCAGTTGGAACGCAACACGGCTATTTGACACCGGGAACGTAGGCAGTGTCAGTACAAACACAAAATGTCCTCACAACACATGACAGTTAATTTTAATAGAATACAAACATATTTTGCAAGCGTAAAACACAAGATATATCTGAAGATAAATCCCACTCTATAAGCCACGAAAGCTGTCAGCCTCACTTGTCTAAGCTGACAGTCGGCAAGCCGTCTTACCGACTCGTCGTAATCAGTCACGAATGATCGAAACAGCGACATTAAAATGCGTTTTCACGAAAGGTCTAAATACCGAACATCAAGCAAGCTACACGGCGTCACGTGCATTATGTTCGTTCAATAACATAACATATGTCACACATAACATTACATGTACGTAACGTGCATTATGTTCGTTCAATAACATAACATATGTCACACATAACATTACATGTACGTAACGTGCATTATGTTCGTTCAATAACATAACATATGTCACACATAACATTACATGTACGTAACGTGCATTATGTTCATTCAATAACATAACATATGTCACACATAACATTACATGTACGTAACGTGCATTATGTTCGTTCAATAACATAACATATGTCACACATAACATTACATGTACGTAACGTGCATTATGTTCGTTCAATAACATAACATATGTCACATATAACATTACATGTACGTAACGTGCATTATGTTCGTTCAATAACATAACATATGTCACACATAACATTACATGTACGTAACGTGCATTATGTTCGTTCAATAACATAACATATGTCACACATAACATTACATGTACGTCACGTGCATTATGTTCGTTCAATAACATAACATATGTCACACATAACATTACATGTACGTCACGTGCATTATGTTCGTTCAATAACATAACATGTCACACATAATACAAGGTTCGTTATCACAGTAGACCTGAGCACATTCACTGTCTGTTATTTTGCATATAAAATCTTGGATATGTTTGATATGCGTGTGTCTTCTGTTATATATATGTATATATGTATATATATTATATGTTACAAGTTTATAAAGTTTTAAGATTGCATCTCCCACACATGTTACAAATTCTTGGCAGTTTCTTGTGTACAGATTATCCAATTACAGTTGCACATATCCTAACTACAAAACACAAGATATGTTCATTGTCGGACCTGTGAAGCTCATGTACGAGTACTTCACTGAACTGCTTGACCCTCCGTAAGATCCTCCATCTTCAGAAGACGTAAGTACGTCACATTGCTACCAGACTGTACGCCGTCATATATGCTTGTTTCTCCAAGCCTAGCGCCGCGCGGTGTTGCCAGCCTGCACTGTTCTGATCAGTCACATCTACATCAACATGCTAGCACTGCTAAGCACACCTGCGCAAGAATTACAACGAGAGCGAGAAACGAGACTTGCTTTAGTTTTTGGTTAGCAGTTCCGTTGACAGAGACACCTCGTGACTTGCACTGGCAACAGGCAGCACAATGTCCCTTTTATCGTGTCACTGTGTGTGCTGTCATTAGTGCGACGGGCGCCAAACTGATTTTGGCATTTCGGAAAAATATCGTGACTACGTGCAATGTCTGCTGTGACAGTCACTTGTTTGTAGCGCGTCCTGGAGACGCGCTACAAACAAGTGACTTTCACTATTCCACGTGTATGTAAATACACGTGTACAGGTGTAATAAACGAATCCGGATCTTAATCCGTGTAACGCTGAATACACTGGTATCCATGTATTTCACGTTTACGGATATTCGTGTATTTACATTACACGTGTATTTACATTACACGTGTATTTACATTACACGTGTATTTACATTACACGTCGATATAATGTTGAACGGTCAAGCGTGAAGTTCCGTTTAGCTTGCAACAGCTAAATATCTCACGACAAGTTAAAGCTATCACAAAAATGTTCTTACAAAAGTTGAATAAGAATTTCTTAATTTCGACAAAGCTCATGAAAATAGATCTTATCGTATTATCTTTGATAAAACAACAAGGTAATAAATGAATGAAAAGAAACAATTGCGAATTGTTTAAACATAATTTTATTCAATTAACATTCTATTTTGATATAAAAAAACTAAAGTGTTTACATGTTCCGGCAATAGACAGTTTCTTTTCGATTCCCAGCAGTTTAAAAACATCTCTGTGAGCTAGCCGACGTTGCCGGTGTAGCTAAATATTTATTTGCAAGCTCTCCAATTGCTGGGTACTTAGTTGCTCGCGTTTTCCACCATTCGAAAGGGTCCAAATCAACTCTTAATTGGGGCTCAGCCAGATAACTTTAAAATTGAATAGTTAAGTCAGACGTAACGTTGACCTCATCATCGTACAAAAATTCCAAGGCACTTTTTTTGGATGATTTATTTTGTTCTTCATTTATCTTCTGGGGAAAATTACTGTCAAGCAAGTATTTCACGTTGTCTCGAATTTCCACTGTCGCAGGTACGGACTCGTGTTCCAAGTCTTTATACCTTGGATCTAACAAGCAAGCAGTTTGTCTTAAAGCTATCATATCACTATTCCATTCAAGATCAAAACGATGTTTAATTTCATAAATTCGCGTTTGTTTCAAGTTAGTCAGAACTTCATCATCGTAGTCCTGTAACTTTAAATGTTTATCTAATACTTTTGTAAGTAACGGCCTGACCATTGAAACTGGACAACGGCTGTCTCCGCAAAACACTGTTGTTGCAATATGCAATGGTTTTAGGTGTTTTACAAGACATTCCAGCCTTGACCACTGGCTCTCTGTCATCTCCAACTGTTGTGCCGTAAATGTGTCGGTGACGGACCGGTCTACTAAGACGTTAGATGTAGGACGTCGATTCGTATAAAGACGCTCTAACATTATAAATGTGGAATTCCACCGCGTCGAACAAGATTGCAACAATGTTGTTCTTGACATACCAAGTTGATCTTGCTTATGTTCTAAAGCCTGTTTGCGACGTTCGAATGTTTAAAGTGACCAACTACTTTGCTACATTGTTGAATTAGTTGTTGAACAGTTTCTTCTTTCAGTGCATTGTTGATGGCCAGTTGAAGAGTATGAGCTGCGCGTGTTGTATTAGAAACGTCGCCAGGTAGTAAAGAAACGGCATTGACAATATTTTTAGCGTTATCTGTTACAATAACTGGGACCTTTTGATGTATTTCCCATTCGAAAAATGTCTTCTCTAATTCATCAGCGAGATTTTTCGCTGTATGACGTTCTGCGTTGTGATGGTATAAGACTTAGTACACCATTCAGTGTTAACAATATGTGCAGTTACAGTTATATATGATTCCTGAGACAACGAAGACCAACAATCAGTTGTACAGATTATATTGGTGACAGCGTTAAGATCTTACTTTATTGTTTGCTTAAACGATGTTCTTAAAGCAATTAATCTTCTTTTGATCGCTTCTTCTTTACATGGCTTATAATTGGGTTTAACAACAGACATGAAATTTTGGAATCCGATGCTCGAACAAAACGAAAGCGGTAACTGATTCATCGCTATCAATTTTGACAATGCTTCGTGTATTTTTTTCTGTTCTTTCACGATTACATAAACGTGCAGTCGTACTGTCACGATCGTAGGAACGTCTCTGTGCAGTTTCTATAGTTACGTTTTCTTCAGTACTGTGCTTTCCAAAACTTATCGTATTTTCATCTTCTGTATTATGAGACTCAACCTCAATACTCGATGACACACTTGGTGGATTAAAAATTTTAGGCTTTAGGTTACGAATAATTTGTGTCTACTTATTGCCCCGTCTTTCCACCAGCACATGAGAACTCATTGTTGTATTGTTCATCGCACATCACACAAAACGTTTTATCTCCATCACGTTTTGCATACTGCCATACCCAGCTTTTTCTTTGGCTCATTTTAGAAATTGTAGGATTAGATGTTGTAAAAAGAATCAGAATGACAAAAAAAATTTCACCTAACAAAGGAATAATGTGCAATTAAAGGAAACACTGTCGTCACGTATTGCTGTCTTGATTGCGTCTCGCTTCTAACTGCCATCGACAGTCATTGCACTTACCTTCCCGATATCGGAAAACAAAAACACATCAGTTGCCACGTAACCTGGACTCGAACGTGCCGAGCGGATCCGTGTATAAAAATACACGGATAACTATATCCGTGTACACGGAGAATAACATGCATAATTACACGTGTATTAAGAACACGGATAGTTAATTCGCGAATACATACACGGATTCCGTGTACACGTGTCCCTTCTGTACACGTTCAAAACCGTAGCCCCTAGTCCTGGACATTACGAAATATCGTGACTACGGGCAATGTCTGCTGTGACAGTCACTTGTTTGTAGCGCGTCCTGAACATTACGAATTCATTCTTGACTGTGTGATAACGAAATGTGATTGGCTAGACGCCTTTAGCTGTGTCATGACGTCGTACTCATATCTGGGGTTGTTAGGGGTATTTGCGTTTGGGCGAAGGAAAGAAAGAAGCCGTCTGAACCAAAATGGCGAGCCGTGCGTATCTGAACTATCGCACCTACACAGCATTATTTCAGTTTAACCCTCTAAAGCCCAGTGGTCACTATATGTACCACCATGTTTAACATTCACAAATTCTACGTTCTGCCCACACAGTGTATTTATGTGTTTTGTGTGGATCTCAGAACAAACAGCGATTATTTCACTGTACAACATTAACTGACTGGTTTGTATAACTGAGACGGAGTGTGTTTACTGCGCGGTACGGACTGTATTTATGTGTTTTGTGTGGATCTCAGAACAAACAGCGATTATTTCACTGTACAGCATTAACTGACTGGTTTGTATAACTGAGAAGGAGTGTGTTTACTGCGCGGTACGGACTGTATTTATGTGTTTTGTGTGGATCTCAGAACAAACAGCGATTATTTCACTGTACAACATTAACTGACTGGTTTGTATAACTGAGACGGAGTGTGTTTACTGCGCGGTACGGACTGTATTTATGTGTTTTGTGTGGATCTCAGAACAAACAGCGATTATTTCACTGTACAGCATTAACTGACTGGTTTGTATAACTGAGAGGAGTGTGTTTACTGCGCGGTACGGACTGTATTTATGTGTTTTGTGTGGATCTCAGAACAAACAGCGATTATTTCACTGTACAACATTAACTGACTGGTTTGTATAACTGAGACGGAGTGTGTTTACTGCGTGGTACGGACTGTATTTATGTGATATCGTGTTTGTCTGAGATCCACAAAAACACAAATACAGTCCGTACGCGCATTAACCACTCGTCTCGTTATACAAACCAGTCAGTTATGTGTACGATGAATAATCGTGTTTGTCTGAGATCCACAAAACTAAATACAGTCGTACGCGCAGTAACACTCGTCTCAGTTAACAACTCAGTTAATGCTGTACTGAATGTGTTTGTTTGAGATCCAAAACACATATACAGTCCACGCGCAGTAACCACTCCGTCTCATATACACCAGTCAGTTATGTTGTACAGTGAAATAATCGCTGTTGTTCTGAGATCCACACAAACACTAAATACAGTCCGTACCGGCAGTAAAACATCGTCTGTTTACAAACAGTCGTAAGTTGTACAGTGAAATATCGCTGTTGTTCTGAGATCCACACAAAACACATAAATACAGTCCGTACCGCGCAGTAAACACACTCCGTCTCAGTTATACAAACCAGTCAGTTAATGTTGTACAGTGAAATAATCGCTGTTTGTTCTGAGATCCACACAAAACACATAAATACAGTCCGTACCGCGCAGTAAACACACTCCGTCTCAGTTACACAAACCAGTCAGTTAATGTTGTACAGTGAAATAATCGCTGTTTGTTCTGAGATCCACACAAAACACATAAATACACTGTGTGGGCAGAACGTAGAATTGTTGAATGTTTAACGTGGCGGTACATGTAGTAACCACTGGTCTCTAGAAAGGTAAATAGTAGAAACTACTACCACATACTAAAACAAATTGAAATATAAAGCGGGATTGCACAAATTGTCCAAACATCTGAAGGACATCTCGACATTTTGTGCGTTTGTAAGCAATTCGCCTACTGATTACACGTGTTTGTGCAGCGCTGATGGTAATGTTTACATGTTGGTACGACTGTTGTCGGTATTGTAATGTGTACATGTTGGTACGACTGTTGTCGGTATTGTATGAATTCGCACAGGAGGTCGGATGTTGTAAATATAGTATAATAAGAAGTCTAACAGGTGGAGAGGCGTAATTCTTAGGACTTGCTGTTGTTGCTGTAGCTCATTACGGATGTTACGCCGAAGTTTGTGGTCTACGAACATATATAGTTGTGTAAGCAGGCGATAACACGGGAAGTCAAAACACATATAAGTTTATACATACATACTTGCATACATACATTATATATGCATGCTTACGTACGTACATACATACATACATACATACGTACGTACATACATACATACATACGTACATACATACATACATACATACATAGTACATACATACATACATACGTACATACATACTACATACGTACATACATACATACATACATACATACAACAAACACACGCATACACACACACAAAGTGAAGGAAATTGGATACCAAAAGTTTGTACATAACGTTTGGGGGCACCAAAAATGCTGTTTGTATTTCATATATTTGCTTTTTATAGTTTGTAAGTTCTTACATCGCTATATCTGCTATATCTGCTATATCTGCATATCTGCTATATCTCTATCTGCTATATCTGCTATATCTGCTATATCTGCCACCAAATTTATTTTACATGTCTTAAACCGACCCTTTTCAGACCGCGATTATTTCGCATTCAGAAGTGCACTAGACAGTCTGCAGTGACTGCAGTGACTGCAGTGACTGCAGACTGCTGACTGCTGACTGCTCAGTCACTGCAGCAATGCTGTCGGTGTTGTCCTTTATCAAAGTTGCTAAACTCACAGTTAGTTTAGTAATCTGATAATCACCAGTTTATCCTATCCCATAATCTGATAATCACCAGTTTATCCTATCCCATAATCTGATAATCGCCAGTTTATCCTATCCCATAATCTGATAATCACCAGTTTATCCTATCCTATGATCTGATAATCACCAGTTTATCCTATCCTATGATTTGATAATCACCAGTTTATCCTATCCCATAATCTGATAATCACCAGTTTATCCTATCCCATAATCTGATAATCACCAGTTTATCCTATCCCATAATCTGATAATCACCAGTTTATCCTATCCCATGATGTGATAATCACCAGTTTGTCTAACCATAATCTAATAATCACCAGTTTATCCTATCCCATGATGTGATAATCACCAGTTTATCTGATCACATAATCTCATCATCTTTTCTTACCGCAAAAGCCGTAAAGTGCGGAACAACATACATTTACAAAACGAGTGACGGCGATAAAGTTGTTGTTGTTGCTGTTGTTGTTTTGCTGCTATCGTTACGTTTGTAGACCCGGCCTGTGCTGTGTGAATATTTTTCAATCTGGACGCCATTTTTCCCAAAACCGGCCACTTTCATTCCATATTATTGTTATATGTAGGCTTTATGTCTTGCTTTTGTCAACATACGTCGATAGAAATGGACGGTAAGATGTTGACCGCGTACTGTTACCAATACGTACGGTAGCCACGGCTGTTAGAGCAGTGTGCCAGTACTTCGGCACTCCCCTTTCAGTAACAGCAGTGCACTTAGTGTCTTGACATGACAGCTGTGCCTTCCTTAAACCTTAGACTTATGTGTTGCGACACGTAACAAATGCAGCCATGTCCCGGGCACTTGTTAAAGCTTTCGACACAGCAGGTTGTAGACACTGGAAGGGTTGCACCTCCATACAAATGCTGTTATTGTGGCTTAAAGTAGGCCACGATTATTTCCATCTGAATTCACAGTGCACATTTGGTCTCTGTACCTTACGTACCTCATACAGATTCATAAAATAGCACAAGGGACGAAACGTCACTCCGCTTGGTGACGTGTGCAGCATGCACAGTGTGTATTGAACGTTAGCCTTACCATTGTGTGCTCATTTGATGAGCGCCTAACCACAGCGAGTCTAAACCGACTGTCAGATCACACCGCTCACGGTAATTAAAACAGCAAATTCCGGTTGTAAATTAATTACCTGTATATAGCTGCAGACACACTGACAGTGTACCTGTATATTAGCTGCAGACACACTGACAGTGTACCTGTATATTAGCTGCAGACACACTGACAGTGTACCTGTATATCAGCTGCAGACACACTGACAGTGTACCTGTATATCAGCTGCAGACACACTGACAGTGTACCTGTATATAGCTGCAGACACACTGACAGTGTACCTGTATATCAGCTGCAGACACACTGACAGTGTACCTGTATATCAGCTGCAGACACACTGACAGTGTACCTGTATATCAGCTGCAGACACACTGACAGTGTACCTGTATATCAGCTGCAGACACACTGACAGTGTACCTGTATATCAGCTGCAGACACACTGACAGTGTACCTGTATATCAGCTGCAGACACACTGACAGTGTACCTGTATATCAGCTGCAGACACACTGACAGTGTACCTGTATATCAGCTGCAGACACACTGACAGTGTACCTGTATATCAGCTGCAGACACACTGACAGTGTACCTGTATATCAGCTGCAGACACACTGACAGTGTACCTGTATATCAGCTGCAGACATTTACCTGTGTGTATCCTGACGTGCCCTTTCAGCTGTCCGTTGTTGCTGAAGGCCACTTGACAGTGCGGACATCGGAACTTCTTTGGTCGCTGTTTCCGGTTCCTCATTTGCTGTTGTAACTCCGCCTCCTGTAGCAGTCTCCCGTATTCCTCCAACATGGCGGCCTCCGCGCAGCACGTCACTTCAGGCACGAAGCTCCATGGGCCAAGAGGCGGAAGCATAAATGCGGAAGTCGGGTCATAGGCGACTGGAACAGGAGGAACTTCTTCCCTTCTGGAGGACTTCCGGTTCCTGTGAGCCCGCACTTGAGACGTCGTGGTCACGGTGCAGTCCTGTGTGTGCGCACTGCTGACTGTTGCGTCACTGTCCGTCCACGGCCGGAACAGTCGCCCTATTGTTGCTGACGTCATTACAGCAGATCAGTTACACCGCTCGCGCGGTTCTCTTAACACTGCCGAGTGGCAAAGCTTTGACTGCTTTAAGTACCGGGGTTAAGTGTTACAATCCACCTCGTTCCACAAAACCTTTTCGCCAAGCAAAAAGGGCAGTCGTGACTTTCATTGTGCAAACATTACAGGGGATGAAAGGCATGACAGGCCACATCGGCGGATCCTGCTGCTGCTGTAGTTGTGTGTGTGTGTGGTGTTGGTGTGTTGTGGCTGTGTTTGTGTGTGTGGTGTTGTGTGTGCTGTAGTTGTGCTGTTGTGTGCTGTGTGTGCTGTAGTTGTGCTTGTGTGTGTGTGCTTGTGTGTGTGCTGTAGTGTGTGTTGTGCTGTGTGTGTTGTGTGTGCTGTAGTGTGCTGTGTGCTGTGTGTGTGCTGTAGTTGTGCTGTAGTTGTGCTGTGTTGTGAGTGCTGTGGGTTTGTGCTGTGTGTGCTGGTAGTGGTAGGCGTGTGTGCTGTATGTTGTGCTGGCGCTGCTGTGTTGTGTGTGCTGTAGTTGTGCTGTGTGTGTGTGTGCTGTAGTTGTGCTGTGTGTGTGTGCTGGAGAACAGCATGACTCAGTGGAACAGTGGCTGTGTGCTGCTGTGTGTGTGTGTGTGCTGAGAACAGCATGACTACAGTGGAATAAGTGCTGTGTTGTTTGTGTGCTGTAGTGTGCTGTGTGTACATGGGGTGGTGTGCTGTGGACTGAGGGTAAGTGTGTGTGAGATGTGCAGGTACAGTGGACTGGCTACTTCTGTGTGACTAACAGATGACTACAGTGTACAGGCTGTACACGAGTACAACGAAATCAACAGACTGTACTGTAGTTCGCTCACATGTTGGTTAATTAAAAATGAGTGCAGTCTAACCTACAGCTACCGCAGGCACATGTGTAAGACTAAATACAGCTACCGCAGGCACATGTGTAAGACTAAATACAGCTACCGCAGGCACATGTGTAAGACTAAATACAGCTACCGCAGGCACATGTGTAAGACTAAATACAGCTACCGCAGGCACATGTGTAAGACTAAATACAGCTACCGCAGGCACATGTGTAAGACTAAATACAGCTACCGCAGGCACATGTGTAAGACTAAATACAGCTACCGCAGGCACATGTGTAAGACTAAATACAGCTACGCAGGCACATGTGTAAGACTAAAATACAGCAAACCGCAGGGCACATGTGTAAGACTAAATACAGCTACCGCAGGCACATGTGTAAGACTAAATACAGCTACCGCAGGCACATGTGTAAGACTAAATACAGCTACCGCAGGCACATGTGTAAGACTAAATACAGCTACCGCAGGCACATGTGTAAGACTAAATACAGCTACCGCAGGCACATGTGTAAGACTAAATACAGCTACCGCAGGCACATGTGTAAGACTAAATACAGCTACCGCAGGCACATGTGTAAGACTAAATACAGCTACCGCAGGCACATGTGTAAGACTAAATACAGCTACCGCAGGCACATGTGTAAGACTAAATACAGCTACCGCAGGCACATGTGTAAGACTAAATACAGCTACCGCAGGCACATGTGTAAGATTAAATACAGCTACCGCAGGCACATGTGTAAGACTAAATACAGCTACCGCAGGCACATGTGTAAGACTAAATACAGCTACCGCAGGCACATGTGTAAGACTAAATACAGAAAGCTACTTAGCTAGGCAATTCGGTCTGTAATTACTTAAGCACTGTTATGGTTTTAAGCCTGAAGAATGCGTGATTTAAGGCTTCCACCGCGGTGTAAATCAGGTTTCTCTCTTCTGGGATCTTATGCAGCTTTTATTGGTAGTCGGTAACTAACCATCAATCAAGTCGGTAACTAACCATCAATCAAGTCGGTAACTAACCATCAATCAAGCCGCGCAACATCACAGAACAGCGAAGACGTCAAGCCTGAAAATGATTAACAAAACAATTTCGTATTTACAAACAGACACTGCATCGCTGCCACAAGTTCCGGTTGGTTAAAGCTGTGTAGGAAATAATTCCTGTAATTTGTCACAATAACAAGGAAGACACAAACCGCACTTGCACTTCGTACACTAATTGTTTTTGTACGCACTTCAAGGACTGAACGATATTGAAGGGCTTGTACTGAAGACACGCACAACTGCGGATGGTAAGTAGCCACTTGGGACGAGTTGTGCTGTGGTGGAGCCTGCTTGTGTGGCGTGTCGCGGTGAAGATTGATGGTGAGACCACTTGAGGGGACTTGAGGACGCGGCGATTGGCTGCGGTCGCACCAGTGTGACAACACTAACAACACGGACAGCCAGGCCTAATTAGACACCAACACCGCCACCGTTATCACTGCCTTGTCTTGTTGGGCTTTGCACTTACGGGATATGAACACACGAGCAGGCGCTACCAAGATAACAAACAGTGTTGCTAAGCTACCGAGCTACGTTACTGATGTGTTGCTAAGCTACCGAGCTACGTTACTGATGTGTTGCTAAGCAACCGAGCTACATTACTGATGTGTTGCTAAGCTACCGAGCTACGTTACTGATGTGTTGCTAAGCTACCGAGTTACGTTACTGATGTGTTGCTAAGCTACCGAGCTACATTACTGATGTGTTGCTAAGCTACCGAGCTACGTTACTGATGTGTTGCTAAGCTACCGAGCTACGTTACTGATGTGTTGCTAAGCTACCGAGCTACGTTACTGATGTGTTGCTAAGCTACCGAGCTACATTACTGATGTGTTGCTAAGCTACCGAGCTACGTTACTGATGTGTTGCTAAGCTACCGAGCTACGTTACTGATGTGTTGCTAAGCTACCGAGCTACGTTACTGATGTGTTGCTAAGCTACCGAGCTACGTTACTGATGTGTTGCTAAGCTACCGAGCTACGTTACTGATGTGTTGCTAAGCTACCGAGCTACATTACTGATGTGTTGCTAAGCTACCGAGCTACGTTACTGATGTGTTGCTAAGCTACCGAGCTACGTTACTGATGTGTTGCTAAGCTACCGAGCTACATTACTGATGTGTTGCTAAGCTACCGAGCTACATTACTGATGTGTTGCTAAGCTACCGAGCTACGTTACTGATGTGTTGCTAAGCTACCGAGTTACGTTACTGATGTGTTGCTAAGCTACCGAGCTACATTACTGATGTGTTGCTAAGCTACCGAGCTACATTACTGATGTGTTGCTAAGCTACCGAGCTACGTTACTGATGTGTTGCTAAGCTACCGAGTTACGTTACTGATGTGTTGCTAATCTAACGAGCTACGTTACTGATGTGTTGCTAAGCCACCGATCTACGTTACTGATGTGTTGCTAAGCTACCGAGCTACGTTACTGATGTGTTGCTAAGCTACCGAGCTACATTACTGATGTGTTGCTAAGCTACCGAGCTACGTTACTGATGTGTTGCTAAGCTACCGATCTACGTTACTGATGTGTTGGTAAGCTACCGAGCTACGTTACTGTTGTGTTGCTAAGCTACCGAGCTACGTTACTGATGTGTTGCTAAGCTACCGAGCTACATTACTAATGTGTTGCTAAGCTACCGAGCTACGTTACTGATGTGTTGCTAAGCTACCGAGCTACATTACTAATGTGTTGCTAAGCTACCGAGCTACATTACTAATGTGTTGCTAAGCTACCGAGCTACGTTACTGATGTGTTGCTAAGCTACCGAGCTACAGTACTGGTGTGTTGCTAAGCTACCGATCTACATTACTACCGAGCTACATTACTACCGAGATATATCAGGCTAGTAGCCGTGCCTTCAGCAGAATAACAGCGGATTAAAATGGAGCGCAGTGCCATGCTAAGTCGCAAAACAAGAAGCAGTTCTTCGTACACTGGAATGCACCAAACGTGTCGATATTGTATACGGGCGTTGCGACAAAGCTCCACACATTCTTATGAAGTAATTGGACATGAGTATAGAGCAGTGTCAGAGATAAAAGTCCCTTCATTTGTCGGGAGACAAAGCCCGATCGCCGAGCCACAAGTTACGTCGGTCCAGCACATAACAACGTGACGGTACAAGTGGCACTTTGCGGTGTCAAAGTGCCACTTGTACCGTCACGTTGTCACATTTAACGCAGCGCGACATTGCGTACAAAACTCGCTCGTTTCGCCCGCTGTTCGGTGTCACTCGGTGATGGATGGGAAGGGTTGAGCGCGCAATACGTCTCTATCTGCCAGCGCGGCTAATTGCTGCTGCACGGCGTCACAGGCACTGTCAACAGCACCTTTCTTTAACCGCTCTGAGTGCTGCAATTTTTGTGAGTTGCCTTGTGCTCGTGTATGTTTCTGAAACACGGGAAATTTGAGGTTCTGGAGCTTCAAGTTGTCTGGGATGTGACGCCGTGTAGTTTGGTAGAAACGCGCTGAATTTCGGAGTAAACTGCTGCTTGCTTCTTCAGGACAGACGGAGCCTGTGCGGGTTGTGAATGGGAAAACTAGAACTGCTGTGTGGGGAAGTGGCTTTTGGAAGACCGAGAAGGAGATAGAATAATAACATGAACAGCGCTGCATAATTGCGAAATATGGTGCCTAAATTGTGGGGATTGAACTGGCTGTGCATGACGTGACAAACTGTCAGTTCTAGCGGGCGCCGTTATTGTGATGGCGCCGCTGGGGTTAGGAAAAGGGAATAGGACTTTTGTTTTGACAGAATGAGCTGTGCCTTGAATGTACGAAGGTAAGAGAAAAGCAGCGTTGATTGCGACCGGGATGAAAGGGCGTGAGAAGTGCAGTGGAATGAACTTGATTCAGATGCTTCTCTGGCGGAGAAGACCGTGCTTAACCCTCTAAAGCTCAGTGGTCACTATATGTACCACCACCTTTAACACACAACAATTCTACGTTCTGCCCACACAGTGTATTTATGTGTTTTGTGTGGATCTCAGAACAAACAGCGATTATTTCACTGTACAGCATTAACTGACTGGTTTGTATAACTGAGACGGAGTGTGTTTACTGCGCGGTACGGACTGTATTTGTGTGTTTTGTGTGGATCTCAGAACAAACAGCGATTATTTCACTGTACAGCATTAACTGACTGGTTTGTATAACTGAGACGGAGTGTGTTTACTGCGCGGTACGGACTGTATTTATGTGTTTTGTGTGGATCTCAGAACAAACAGCGATTATTTCACTGTACAGCATTAACTGACTGGTTTGTATAACTGAGTGTATTTACTGCGCGGTACGGGCTGTATTTATGTGTTTTGTGTGGATCTCAGAACAAACAGCGATTATTTCACTGTACAGCATTAACTGACTGGTTTGTATAACTGAGTGTATTTACTGCGCGGTACGGGCTGTATTTATGTGTTTTGTGTGGATCTCAGAACAAACAGCGATTATTTCACTGTACAGCATTAACTGACTGGTTTGTATAACTGAGTGTATTTACTGCGCGGTACGGACTGTATTTATGTGTTTTGTGTGGATCTCAGAACAAACAGCGATTATTTCACTGTACAACATTAACTGACTGGTTTGTATAACTGAGTGTATTTACTGCGCGGTACGGACTGTATTTATGTGTTTTGTGTGGATCTCAGAACAAACAGCGATTATTTCACTGTACAGCATTAACTGACTGGTTTGTATAACTGAGACGGAGTGTGTTTACTGCGCGGTACGGACTGTATTTATGTGTTTTGTGTGGATCTCAGAACAAGCAGCGATTATTTCACTGTACAGCATTAACTGACTGGTTTGTATAACTGAGACGGAGTGTGTTTACTGCGCGGTACGGACTGTATTTATGTGTTTTGTGTGGATCTCAGAACAAACAGCGATTATTTCACTGTACAGCATTAACTGACTGGTTTGTATAACTGAGTGTATTTACTGCGCGGTACGGACTGTATTTATGTGTTTTGTGTGGATCTCAGAACAAACAGCGATTATTTCACTGTACAACATTAACTGACTGGTTTGTATAACTGAGTGTGTTTACTGCGCGGTACGGACTGTATTTATGTGTTTTGTGTGGATCTCAGAACAAGCAGCGATTATTTCACTGTACAGCATTAACTGACTGGTTTGTATAACTGAGACGGAGTGTGTTTACTGCGCGGTACGGACTGTATTTATGTGTTTTGTGTGGATCTCAGAACAAGCAGCGATTATTTCACTGTACAGCATTAACTGACTGGTTTGTATAACTGAGACGGAGTGTGTTTACTGCGCGGTACGGACTGTATTTATGTGTTTTGTGTGGATCTCAGAACAAGCAGCGATTATTTCACTGTACAGCATTAACTGACTGGTTTGTATAACTGAGACGGAGTGTGTTTACTGCGCGGTACGGACTGTATTTATGTGTTTTGTGTGGATCTCAGAACAAGCAGCGATTATTTCACTGTACAGCATTAACTGACTGGTTTGTATAACTGAGACGGAGTGTGTTTACTGCGCGGTACGGACTGTATTTATGTGTTTTGTGTGGATCTCAGAACAAGCAGCGATTATTTCACTGTACAGCATTAACTGACTGGTTTGTATAACTGAGACGGAGTGTGTTTACTGCGCGGTACGGACTGTATTTATGTGTTTTGTGTGGATCTCAGAACAAACAGCGATTATTTCACTGTACAACATTAACTGACTGGTTTGTATAACTGAGACGGAGTGTGTTTACTGCGCGGTACGGACTGTATTTATGTGTTTTGTGTGGATCTCAGAACAAGCAGCGATTATTTCACTGTACAGCATTAACTGACTGGTTTGTATAACTGAGACGGAGTGTGTTTACTGCGCGGTACGGACTGTATTTATGTGTTTTGTGTGGATCTCAGAACAAGCAGCGATTATTTCACTGTACAGCATTAACTGACTGGTTTGTATAACTGAGACGGAGTGTGTTTACTGCGCGGTACGGACTGTATTTATGTGTTTTGTGTGGATCTCAGAACAAACAGCGATTATTTCACTGTACAGCATTAACTGACTGGTTTGTATAACTGAGACGGAGTGTGTTTACTGCGCGGTACGGACTGTATTTATGTGTTTTGTGTGGATCTCAGAACAAACAGCGATTATTTCACTGTACAGCATTAACTGACTGGTTTGTATAACTGAGACGGAGTGTGTTTACTGCGCGGTACGGACTGTATTTATGTGTTTTGTGTGGATCTCAGAACAAGCAGCGATTATTTCACTGTACAACATTAACTGACTGGTTTGTATAACTGAGTGTATTTACTGCGCGGTACGGACTGTATTTATGTGTAATTTGGGTTAACGTTAGACTTGAAGCTTTTTCCCGCTGATACCGACAAGAGGTAGCTAGCTAGCTACTTCCTTGTTTGTGTGACGATTGGAAATGTAGCTACGAGTTGCTGTGATGTCTAACTTTGGTGCGTATAGCTGTGTGATACAGGAATATAACGCAGTGACGTCACAACGAGATGCGCGACAGTTAATTTGATCATGATAATGGCCGATCTCAAAATATAGCAGCAACTTAGCAACAGCGCCGATTGTCCGAAACGTCGTGCTGGTCTAGACTACTCTTACAAACTTATAGGCTCTTTGAAATATTGTTGTTATAAACGGCATTTCAAAAAACTTTTAATTTTTAATTGACAATTATTCATTTGCTCAGACATTTATAAATTTTTACAATAGTACAATAAATACAACAACAACACTTTTAAAATGAGTATTTTTGCTTTATGGAGTCGAGTGTTGGTTTGTAAAGTTTGTTTTGGTAAGCATTAAATGTGAGTTTTATTTGTACATATGTGCAGTACATATATACAGTACATATGTGCAGTACATATATACAGTACATATGTGCAGTACATATATACAGTACATATGTGCAGTACATATGTACAGTACATATGTGCAGTACATATATACAGTACATATGTGCAGTACATATATACAGTACATATGTGCAGTACATATATACAGTACATATGTGCAGTACATATATACAGTACATATGTGCAGTACATATGTACAGTACATATGTGCAGTACATATGTACAGTGCAGCAGAACAGCTTGACATTTGTATACTGTCACTATCAGCTGCAGTTCGTAGCAGCGTGTGTAGGAATTGTGGTTGCGAGTGCGAAATGAAATTGCGGAAATTGCTTAGACTTTATATATATATATATATACCGTGCATTTTTGATAATTAATTAATTAATTTTATTTCAATCCAAAAGAAAGTGTAGCGCATTTATTGTATAGAAATAAAATTAATTTGTTTAGACTGTTTGAATTGTGGAACTTGGGCATCGTAGAGCAATGTTGATGAATATTAAAGTCGTTTGGGTATGACACCGTGACCATTTGTACTTGTTGTCTGCGTTTCAGAGAAGCTTGCAGCTTGTCGCGGCACAAGCAGACCGCACAGTCGGAGGCAGCAATGTTAGGTCTAACTGTTAATTGTGTGTCTGCAACTGCCTTCATCGAGTTGCATAATTCAGCTGTGATTACTGTCTCAACCCAAGCCGCCGCCATGAGAGGTGACGTCACGCCTCGCACCCTCTTCTAAGGGTTACGCCCCTCGCAACCCTTCTCAACCGCAAGAACCAATCCCATACAATGGGGCACCCTCCCCAGTGACAGATGTTCCCAAGCCGGTTACGTCCCCGCGGCTTGTGGTTTGCTGGGCCTTTATTCGGATCTCTGTATGGGTGAACTTAAGGGATGGGAGGATTGAGAAAATTACACATCCAGAAGCTTAAACGTTGTAGAAACGAGTTACAGTTTGCGAGGTAAGAATTTCTCGCAGCGGTGTTGATGGACATCAAAGAATTTTGGGCCGTGACACCGTGCAGTTTGGCATGTAGTTACAGGCGTTTTGGAAGAGCTTGATCTCTTCGCCTTTTCAGAACCAAGAGTTTACTGTTCGTGGACTTGTTGGACCCCGAAAAAGGAAGCAACGAAGTCCTCCAAAACGTAGGTAACTACTCGACCTCTTATCACAGAAGATTTCAATTTTCAAGTTACAATTTGTACTCGTACTGTGACTTTCTTCATTCTCGTTTCCGTTTTATTTCACCTTAGGGCAGTGGTCACTATATGTACCACCATGTTTAACATTCAAAAATTCTACGTTCTGCCCACACAGTGTTTTTATGTGTTTTGTGTGGATCTCAGAACAAACAGCGATTATTTCACTGTACAACATTAACTGACTGGTTTGTATAACTGAGATGGAGTGTGTTTACTGCGCGGTACGGACTGTATTTATGTGTTTTGTGTGGATCTCAGAACAAACAGCGATTATTTCACTGTACAACATTAACTGACTGATTTGTATAACTGAGACGGAGTGTGTTTACTGCGCGGTACGGACTGTATTTATGTGTTTTGTGTGGATCTCAGAACAAACAGCGATTATTTCACTGTACAACATTAACTGACTGGTTTGTATAACTGAGATGGAGTGTGTTTACTGCGCGGTACGGACTGTATTTATGTGTTTTGTGTGGATCTCAGAACAAACAGCGATTATTTCACTGTACAGCATTAACTGACTGGTTTGTATAACTGAGACGGAGTGTGTTTACTGCGCGGTACGGACTGTATTTATGTGTTTTGTGTGGATCTCAGAACAAACAGCGATTATTTCACTGTACAACATTAACTGACTGGTTTGTATAACTGAGACGGAGTGTGTTTACTGCGCGGTACGGACTGTATTTATGTGTTTTGTGTGGATCTCAGAACAAACAGCGATTATTTCACTGTACAGCATTAACTGACTGGTTTGTATAACTGAGACGGAGTGTGTTTACTGCGCGGTACGGACTGTATTTATGTGTTTTGTGTGGCTCTCAGAACAAACAGCGATTATTTCACTGTACAACATTAACTGACTGGTTTGTATAACTGAGACGGAGTGTGTTTACTGCGCGGTACAGACTGTATTTATGTGTTTTGTGTGGATCTCAGAACAAACAGCGATTATTTCACTGTACAGCATTAACTGACTGGTTTGTATAAATGAGACGGAGTATGTTTAGTGATCATTACAATATATTTACGTATAATTCAGTTTTCTCTTCCATTACTTCAGTTTTCCCCTGTCAGTATCATTCCACCAATGCTCCATACTCATTCATACATCTACCACCAAAGCTGTATAATGTTTCTCTCCCAGTACTTCAGTTTTCCCCTGTCAGTACCATTCCACCAATGCTCCATACTCATTCATACATCTACCACCCACGCTGTATAATGTTTCTCTCCCAGTACTTCAGTTTTCCCCTGTCAGTACCATTCCACCAATGCTCCATACTCATTCATACATCTACCACCCACGCTGTATAATGTTTCTCTCCAGTACTTCAGTTTTCCCCTGTCAGAATCATTCCACCAATGCTCCATACTCATTCATACATCTACCACCAAAGCTGTATAATGTTTCTCTCCCAGTACTTCAGTTTTCCCCTGTCAGTACCATTCCACCAATGCTCCATACTCATTCATACATCTACCACCCACGCTGTATAATGTTTCTCTCCCAGTACTTCAGTTTTCCCCTGTCAGTACCATTCCACCAATGCTCCATACTCATTCATACATCTACCACCAACGCTGTATAATGTTTCTCTCCCAGTACTTCCGTTTTCCCCTGTCAGTACCATTCCACCAATGCTCCATACTCATTCATACATCTACCACCAACGCTGTATAATGTTTCTCTCCCAGTACTTCAGTTTCCCCTGTCAGTATCATTCCACCAATGCTCCATACTCATTCATACATCTACCACCAACGCTGTATAATGTTTCTCTCCCAGTACTTCAGTTTTCCCCTGTCAGTATCATTCCACCAATGCTCCATACTCATTCATACATATACCACCAACGCTGTATAATGTTTCTCTCCCAGTACTTCAGTTTTCCCCTGTCAGTATCATTCCACCAATGCTCCATACTCATTCATACATCTACCACCAACGCTGTATAATGTTTCTCTCCCAGTACTTCAGTTTCCCCTGTCAGTATCATTCCACCAATGCTCCATACTCATTCATCCATCTACCACCCGCGCTGTATAATGTTTCTCTCCCAGTACTTCAGTTTCCCCTGTCAGTATCATTCCACCAATGCTCCATACTCATTCATCCATCTACCACCAACGCTGTATAATGTTTATCTCCCAGTACTTCAGTTTCCCCCGTCAGTATCTTTCCACCAATGCTCCATACTCATTCATACATCTACCACCCGCGCTGTATAATGTATCTCTCCAGTACTTCAGTTTCCCCTGTCAGTATCATTCCACCAATGCTCCAAACTCATTCATCCATCTACCACCCGCGCTGTATAATGTTTCTCTCCCAGTACTTCAGTTTTCCCCTGTCAGTATCATTCCACCAATGTTCCATACTCATTCATACATCTACCACCAACGCTGTATAATGTTTCTCTCCCAGTACTTCAGTTTTCCCCTGTCAGTATCATTCCACCAACGCTCCATACTCATTCATACATCTACCACCAACGCTGTATAATGTTTCTCTCCCAGTACTTCACTTTTCTCCTGTCAGTATCATTCCACCAGTGCTCCATACTCATTCCTACATCTACCACCAACGCTGTATAATGTTTCTCTCCCAGTACTTCAGTTTTCCCCTGTCAGTATCATTCCACCAACGCTCCATACTCATTCATACATCTACCACCAACGCTGTATAATGTTTCTCTCCCAGTACTTCAGTTTTCCCCTGTCAGTACCATTCCACCAGTGCTCCATACTCATTCATACATCTACCACCCGAGCTGTATAATGTTTCTCTCCCAATACTTCAGTTTCCCCTGTCAGTATCATTCCACCAATGCTCCATACTCATTCATCCATCTACCACCAACGCTGTATAATGTTTCTCTCCCAGTACTTCAGTTTTCCCCTGTCAGTATCATTCCACCAATGATCCATACTCACCTTCATCTACATGTTCCTCTTACCACAGGGACAAATTCTTGAAGCCTGGGAACCTTCCATAAAGCAAAGCTCTGTCAGAAATCTGACAGCATTGGATAGCAAATTACTTTTACTTAGTCGTTATAACTAAATGAACCAACGTCGCACAGTCAGCCTCATCGCACATGCAGCAAGTTAGTAGCGAGGATACTTAGAAGTTATGAAAGGAAGACTGAAGATGTGCTTGGAGGAGATCAGTTTGGATTTAGAAGAGGATAAGTAACTAGGGATGCAATTGGGATGCTGAGAATAATATCAGAACGAACCTTAGACATAGATGAGGAATTGTGTGCTTGCTTGATAGACTGGCAGAAGGCATTTGACCGTGTAACTGGACCAAATTATTGCAGATCCTAAAGGGAATTGGGATAGACTGGCGCGAAAGAAGATTGGTCAGCAAATTGTACATGGAACAGAGTGTCAAAATACGGTTGGACCAAGGGGTGACGAGGAGTGTGAAGATTGGAAGAGGAGTTAGACAAGGTTGCTGTTTGTCGCCGATTCTGTTCAACTTATACAGCGAGTACCTTACCAAGGGAGCTCTTGAAGGGTTTGGAGACTTCAAAATAGGAGGACAAGCAATTTGCACTGTGAAATATGCAGATGACCTTGTGCTGCTGGCTAGGGAAGAAAACGTGCTACAGAGCATGATTGATAGACTAATTGAAATTGGAAGACGATATGGAATGGAAATGAATGTGGGAAAAACTAAAGTAATGAAAATCTCAAGGCAACCATCCCCAATGAAAATTATGATAGATCAAAAGCAATTGGAGAATGTGGAATATTTCAATTATTTGGGCAGCATGATAAAAAATGATGCAAGATGTACACGTGAAATTAAGTCCAGAATTGCCATAGCAAAAGCAGCATTCAACAACAAGAAGACTCTTTTCACCAGCAAACTGGACTTAAATCTAAGTAAGAAACTAGTAAAGTGCTACATTTGGAGCGTAGCTTTGTGTGGTGCTGAAACGTGGACACTTGGGAAAGTAGATCGGAAGTATCTGGAAAGTTTTGAAATGTGATGCTGGAGAAGAATGGAGAAGATCAGTTGGACCGATCGTGTGAGAAATGAAGAAGTATTACAGAGAGTGAAGGAGGAGAGGAATATCGTACATACAATAAAAAGAAGATGGGCTAACTGGATTGGTCACATCTTGCGTAGAAACTGCCTTCTGAAACACATGATTGAAGGAAAGTTAGAGGGAAGGATAGAAATGACGGGAAGACGAGGGAGAAGACGTAAGCAGCTACTGGATGACCTTAAGGAAAAGAGAAGATACTGGAAATTGAAAGAGGAAGCACTAGTTCGCACCCTGTGGAGAACTCGCTTTGGAAGAGGCTACGGACCTGTCGTAAGACAGACTGCAGTATGAATGACATCAACGTCTCTCTTTCTCACTTCACTGCACACCGACTAAGGGCGGACGTTTGTTGTAGCGGCTATGAACACGAGACGCACCACGTAGAGCGGTCAGTGCAAGACGGCAGCACAGTCTTACTCCTGTTGTTTCTCCTTAACTCATTTGAGCCGTCCTGTGACCAACATTGCAAATGTGACAACTTCCGTTTATTTCTGCTTTGCAACAAATTCGTGTGTCTGAGGTGATGCCATGTGCTCTGGTACGTTACCAGACTGCACGGTGTCATGTCTCAGAAGGCTGTGCTTGTCTCTCAGGAGAGCTGGATGACCGAGGAATCGGGGTTCGAGTCTGGACAAGGGCAAAAAATTTTTGTGACTTCCAGAGTGCCCATTCCGCTCTGGGGCCCACCTAGCCTCCCATTCAGTTGGTACCAAGGGGGGGGGGAGACACCCAGCATTAAAGCGGTTGTAACGAGAAGGTGACCACTAACCTCTCTTTAGTGCTGAGGTTAAGAATGAGTGGAGCTGTAACTCCACTCCCCCACAGTCTTTATGGCTTGGTGCTTAATTAAACAAGATAGACCGTGACATGGCTCAGTTGCTGGCTTCTCACCGCGGAGGCCCGTGTTCGATCACTCCGCGTGGGATTTTTGGTGGCCGAATTGCCACTGCGTCAGGTTTTTCTCCAGTACTTCGGCCTTCTGCTATCTGCAGTTTCCTAATGCTTCCTAGCATTACTCTTATGAGAAGGGAAAGGAACACCCTTGAAGAAGGAACAACAAGCCTGCATGGCTTGTTGCTCTGTTTCTGATGATGATGATGATGATAAGGACAAGCGGGCTAATTTCTGGAAGCTTGAAACAAAGCGATGCTCTTTCGGATGTTATGAAACATTCACAGAAAAGGGCTTCTGCGCTGTTCTTGCAGTGCTTACTGTGTTAGTTGTTCAATAAACCAGCGCTGTTCTTGCAGTGCTTACTGTGTTAGTTGTTCAATAAACCAGCGCTGTTCTTGCAGTGCTTACTGTGTTAGTTGTTCAATAAACCAGCGCTGTTCTTGCAGTGCTTACTGTGTTAGTTGTTCAATAAACCAGCGCTGTTCTTGCAGTGCTTACTGTGTTAGTTGTTCAATAAACCAGCGCTGTTCTTGCAGTGCTTACTGTGTTAGTTGTTCAATAAACCAGCGCTGTTCTTGCAGTGCTTACTGTGTTAGTTGTTCAATAAACCAGCGCTGTTCTTGCAGTGCTTACTGTGTTAGTTGTTCAATAAACCAGCGCTGTTCTTGCAGTGCTTACTGTGTTAGTTGTTCAATAAACCAGCGCTGTTCTTGCAGTGCTTACTGTGTTAGTTGTTCAATAAACCAGCGCTGTTCTTGCAGTGCTTACTGTGTTAGTTGTTCAATAAACCAGCGCTGTTCTTGCAGTGCTTACTGTGTTAGTTGTTCAATAAACCAGCGCTGTTCTTGCAGTGCTTACTGTGTTAGTTGTTCAATAAACCAGCGCTGTTCTTGCAGTGCTTACTGTGTTAGTTGTTCAATAAACCAGCGCTGTTCTTGCAGTGCTTACTGTGTTAGTTGTTCAATAAACCAGCGCTGTTCTTGCAGTGCTTACTGTGTTAGTTGTTCAATAAACCAGCGCTGTTCTTGCAGTGCTTACTGTGTTAGTTGTTCAATAAACCAGCGCTGTTCTTGCAGTGCTTACTGTGTTAGTTGTTCAATAAACCAGCGCTGTTCTTGCAGTGCTTACTGTGTTAGTTGTTCAATAAACCAGCGCTGTTCTTGCAGTGCTTACTGTGTTAGTTGTTCAATAAACCAGCGCTGTTCTTGCAGTGCTTACTGTGTTAGTTGTTCAATAAACCAGCGCTGTTCTTGCAGTGCTTACTGTGTTAGTTGTTCAATAAACCAGCGCTGTTCTTGCAGTGCTTTCTTCTTCTTCTTCCTTTCATATTCTTGCCTCGTTCTACCTACTCATTGTAAGTGTAGAGGGTTACTGCTGCAAGTGATCACACTCAGACACACACCACACGGTAGGACTCCTCTGGACGAGTGATCAGCCCGACATAGAGACCTCTACCTGACAACATACAACACTTACTAGGGACAGACATCCTTGCCTCCGGCGGGATTAGAACCCGCAATCCCAGCAAGCGAGCGGCCGCTGCTTTGCGTTCCCTAATATTTCGCGTAGGCACACAGTGTGCAGGAGCTGCTAGCTGACAGCCGTGATGCAGTGCGGCACTCCATTAAGACACGGCCCCCTGCATCAGACCATTAGACACGGCTGTCGCCAGATTCGTTCAGGCCCTCTCGTTACTGCTGTCACTGCACACTGGATACCTTCATTGGGCTCAGCTGCTTGTCTCTGGTCGCCAAACTGCTTCTTGCACTTATACGTTTTGTTCCAACAAAAGCGACACTGTATTCAAACCTCACAGTCAAACTGTTGTTACTGCTGTGACATTCCGAGGGAGGGTTTAGGGTAGGACACTTGATGTGTGCACAGACTGCTTGGTGAACAGTCGTGTCTTGTGTCATGTGTGTCCGTGTCCTTGCGGCAGCAGTTTCCGTTTCGAAGAATCGTAGCTCCTTCGAATTCAGGGCCAACAAGTTCAAGAAGAATTTAGGGTACGGCAGTCCAAAAAAAATTCTTCTCAGACTGCGGAGCTTGAAGGTGAAGGCACTGAGAGTGATCGAAACGTCGGAAACTGCTCGCCCAACAATACAGCGCCAGAAATGAAGTCTGATAGCGATGTTTACACCTTGAGACATGACCGCGCGTTCCTAGTGTTTCCAGTCGAGCTGTCCCTTTGTGGTCACGCAGTTTCCAGTCACTTGGCACGCACAAGCGATCAGCAGGTACAGAGCAGCCGGCAGACCCTGCGTCAACTTTTGTGCTGCTTTGTGCTGCTTTGTGCCTGCCGACTGCAAAACCGTTTTGTGATATCTGTCCGTCTAACTACCTAGCTTTATGTACTGTCGGCCGCCTCTCTGTACATCTATCTATCTATCTATCTATCTATCTATCTACCTATCTATCTATTAATATCTCTATCTATCGATCTATTATCTATCTATCTATCTATTAAAATCTCTATCTATCGATCTATTATCTATCTATCTATTAATATCTCTATCTATCGATCTTATCTATCTATCGATCTATCTATTTATCTCTATGTATCTATCTATCTATTAATATCTCTATCTATCGATCTATTATCTATCTATCTATTTATTTGTATGTAACTATCTATCTATCTATCTACCTATGTATCTATCTATCTCTATGTATCTATCTATCTCTCTATCTATCTACCTATCTATCTACCTATGCATCTATCTATCTATCTCTATCTATCTATCTCTATATCTATCTCTCTATCTACCTATGTATCTATCTATATCTATCTATCTATCTATCTATATTTATCTATCTATCTACCTATGTATGTATCTATCTATCTATATATCTATCTATTTCTATATGTCTATCTATCTATCTATCTCTATATGTCTATCTATCTATCTACCTATCTATCCATCTATCTATCTATCTATATCTCTATCTATCTATCTATCTATATCCCTATCTATCTATCTGTCTATCTACATCTCTATCTATGTATTTATCTATTTCTCTATCTATATATCTACCTATGTATCTATCTATCTATATCTCTATATATCTATCTATATCTATCTATCTATCTATCTATCTATATCTATCTATCTATCTATCTCTAACTATCTATCTATCTATATCTTTATCTATCTATATCTCTATCTATCTATCTATATCTCTATCTATATATCTATCTATCTATATCTCTATCTATCTATCCATATCTCTACCTATCTATCCATCTATCTATCTATCTATCTATATCTCTATCTATCTATCTATCTATATCCCTATCTATCTATCTGTCTATCTACATCTCTATCTATGTATCTATTTTTCTATCTATATATCTACCTATGTATCTATCTATCTATCTATATCTCTATATATCTATCTATATCTATCTATCTATTTATCTATCTATCTATCTATATCTATCTATCTATCTATCTCTAACTATCTATCTATCTAGCTATCTATCTATATCTATATCTTTATCTATCTATATCTCTATCTATCTATATCTCTATCTATCTATCTATCCATATCTCTATCTATCTATCTATATCTCTATCTATCTATCTATCTATATCTCTATCTATCTATGTATCTATCTCTCTATCTAGCTAGCTAGCTTGTGTATCCACGTAATCAAGTGCCCCAATGTTCTGTACCCTCCAACACGTATTGTGTTATTGACAGTATATGAATGTGACAGAGCAAATTTGCTTTTGTACCGGAGGATGGCACGCAAACTGACGTTACTGAAATAGCGTGCGTGTGCTTGTTTAGTGGATTTGTGTGGTCCAGTGCTGCTGTTCGACATTTGTGTGTCATGTGTGCTATGTTGTTGATTGATGTGTGGGTCACTTGTGTGCTTAGACACAGGGGCATAAGTATGTTGTACATGCACGTATTGCCATCTGCTGTTGACGTGGGTCACTTGTGTGCTTAGACACAGGGGCATAATGTTGTACATGCACGTATTGCCATCTGCTGTTGACGTGGGTCACTTGTGTGCTTAGACACAGGGGCATAATGTTGTACATGCACGTATTGCCATCTGCTGTCGTCAGAATGCTGAACAGCGCACCGTGTGGCCCGGCAAGGCCTGTCAATGGAATGCAGCATTAAGACAACAGCTGACTGACTGACCGACTGACTGACTGACTGACTGACCGCACTGCTTCCACTCCGCCCCATTGCGAGCTGCAGTACATTTGAATACTTTGTATCAAATCCATCTGTCAGCTGTCTTCATTTGTAAGTCCTGCGGTCGCAAGAAGACCTTTGGTGTAATGTGGGTTGCGGTTCAAAACTTGAGGTAGGACGTGTAGCACGAACAGACGAATACGGCGAGGTGAGTTAGTGTGCTGACTGAACAGACTGACGGTGATGATGATGACGATGATAGTGATAATGATGCTATAACAAGAAAACCAACTACATTACGGAAATGACAACAGCATACTAATTACGACAATACAGAGCAAAGTTCTGTGTGCCGTAATTAGCATAAGCAACTTAACAAGCACAAGAGACCTTTCACTGTTCGTGCTGCTGACTACGCGCGTTTTGCGCAAGGTCAGCTGCGAAGTTTGAGTGAAATATCTGAGGATCCAGTGGACACTCGAAGGCCAAGGCCGTCAGGTTGCTGAAGGCAAGGGCAGAACTTGACTGCTGTACTGCGTACAGAAGGCACGCAACACGTCACAGTGCGACACACACACACACACAACAACCTAAGTGCCTCTCAACATCTTCTTCTTCTCTTCTTCAGGCACTACATTCCTTGGTGCACCTTAGCCTCTTCCACAATTGTCGTTTACTGTCCTCGATCCTGCGACTTCTGTTTCCAATTCCTTACGCCCATGTTTAGATCTTCCTCCAGTAATTCCAGCAACCTCAACCTGGAGTTTCGAAAACACTGAGTGCCTTCAGACTTATGTGGAGGTAGCTTTATGCAACGCTCCAGTTCTGCGAACCTTCAAACAAGAGATGCTGTTGTGGAAATCGGGAAGCATTTGATAGAAAATCGCCTTCACTTGTTTTAAAATGTTTTAATTGGTCAAGACAAGCAATTAAACATTTTGAACTGGATGACATCACCAGCTGGTGTTCTCCGTAGACATGTCTCAGATGCTAATGTATATACAAACAGATGTCACGTGTTTGTATGGCCTCCATGTCGCCCACACTAAACAGTGACTGTGAGCTAAGCGGCTTGTTTGGTCCAGAGCGGCAAGTAGTTGTTGTTGTGACTTGACTGTGTTACGGTGTGCCTTACGACAGGTCCACAGCGGTAAGTAGTTGTTGTGACTTGACTGTGTTACGGTCTGCCTTACGACAGGTCCACAGCGGTAAGTAGTTGTTGTTGTGACTTGACTGTGTTACGGTCTGCCTTACGACAGGTCCACAGCGGTAAGTAGTTGTTGTTGTGACTTGACTGTGTTACGGTCTGCCTTACGACAGGTCCACAGCGGTAAGTAGTTGTTGTTGTGACTTGACTGTGTTACGGTCTGCCTTACGACAGGTCCACAGCGGTAAGTAGTTGTTGTTGTGACTTGACTGTGTTACGGTCTGCCTTACGACAGGTCCACAGCGGTAAGTAGTTGTTGTTGTGACTTGACTGTGTTACGGTCTGCCTTACGACAGGTCCACAGCGGTAAGTAGTTGTTGTTGTGACTTGACTGTGTTACGGTGTGCCTTACGACAGGTCCACAGCGGTAAGTAGTTGTTGTTGTGACTTGACTGTGTTACGGTGTGCCTTACGACAGGTCCACAGCGGCAAGTAGTTGTTGTTGTGACTTGACTGTGTTACGGTGTGCCTTACGACAGGTCCACAGCGGTAAGTAGTTGTTGTTGTGACTTGACTGTGTTACGGTCTGCCTTACGACAGGTCCACAGCGGTAAGTAGTTGTTGTTGTGACTTGACTGTGTTACGGTGTGCCTTACGACAGGTCCACAGCGGTAAGTAGTTGTTGTTGTGACTTGACTGTGTTACGGTGTGCCTTACGACAGGTCCACAGCGGTAAGTAGTTGTTGTTGTGACTTGACTGTGTTACGGTGTGCCTTACGACAGGTCCACAGCGGTAAGTAGTTGTTGTTGTGACTTGACTGTGTTACGGTGTGCCTTACGACAGGTCCACAGCGGTAAGTAGTTGTTGTTGTGACTTGACTGTGTTACGGTGTGCCTTACGACAGGTCCACAGCGGTAAGTAGTTGTTGTTGTGACTTGACTGTGTTACGGTCTGCCTTACGACAGGTCCACAGCGGTAAGTAGTTGTTGTTGTGACTTGACTGTGTTACGGTGTGCCTTACGACAGGTCCACAGCGGTAAGTAGTTGTTGTTGTGACTTGACTGTGTTACGGTGTGCCTTACGACAGGTCCACAGCGGTAAGTAGTTGTTGTTGTGACTTGACTGTGTTACGGTGTGCCTTACGACAGGTCCACAGCGGTAAGTAGTTGTTGTTGTGACTTGACTGTGTTACGGTCTGCCTTACGACAGGTCCACAGCCTCTTGCAAAGCGAGTTCTGCAGTGTGCGATCTGGTGCTTCGTCCTTCAGTTTGCAGTGTCATTAAGGTCATCCAGTATCACAGTGTACGTATGACATATGTCATGTGTCTTACAGTGGCGTGAAAACGAGTTTTATTTTTTATTACAATACACGCATAAATTTACATACATACATATGTACGTACATATGTATGTACGTACATACATACGTACATACATACGTACATACATACATACATACATAAGTACAACATACATATACGTACATACATACATACATACATACGTAAGTACATACATACATACGTACATACATACATACTAACATACATACATACGTACATACATACATACATACGTACATACATACGTAAGTACATACATACATACGTACGTACATACATACGTACATATATATATATAGACCTACGTATATACCTATATACATGTGTGTGTGTACATGGGTTTGAAACTTAGCCTCTCACATTAAGGAAAGAATATGCTGTCGGTGTTTAAGAATAGGGTGCTGAGGAAGATATTTGGGCCTAAGAGGGACGAAGTGACAAGAGCCTGGAGAAAACTGCGTAACAAATATATTCCGGGGCATGTAGCCTGTATGAGGGAGAAGAGAAACTGGTGCAGCTGTTCAGTGGCGAAAACTGAAGGGAAGAGAAACTTGGAAGATTTAAGCGTAGAGAGGATAATAATATTGAATTGGTTCTTGAATAAATGGAATGGGAGGGTGTGGACTGGATTAATCAGGCTTAGGATAGGATAAGTGGCAGACTGTTGTGAAGATGGTAATGAAGGTTAAGTTTCCGCAACTTGGGGAGAAATTGTCGTCAAAGTGAGGAAATATTAGCTTCTGTAGAAGAACTCTGCTCCGTGAAGTTAGTTTGTTGAAATGTCAGAATTCCTTTTTCAGGGTAGGCCGATGTTTTGTGTTAGAAATTAATTTCAATAAAAGTAAAGCAGTGTAAAGAAAATTAGTGTGCGAAGTGCTGCTGTGGTGAAAGGTGGCAGTTTGTTGTAATGACCGCGTTAATCAGCAAAGTTCGTTTTTACTTCAACTTAAACCAAGGAAATTACATCATATGTAAACAAAACTATTAGACAGGCTCGGGTTTTACCTTTCCCTAAATTTATACAAACAATAATCTTGTTTACGGTTAAAGTTAGAATTGTTTAAATTCATCGTTTTGGAAGCTGAAAACGCTTAAAAATTTCAAATGTGTTTTCTCGGAACGTCTATGTCTAAGAACTAAATTTTAGTTTACATATCCATTATTCCTATTGTCAAGATACTAAAGAACGCCATAGTTTTATTTCACTCTTTCTGATTCCTGAACATATGAGACACAATATTTTACTCGTAACGGGTAGATATTATGTAGCTTTAATCAGCAAAGTTCGTTTTTACTTCAACTTAAACCAAGGAAATGACATCATATGTAAACAAAACTATTAGACAGGCTCGGGTTTTACCTTTCCCTAAATTTATACAAACAATAATCTTGTTTACGGTTAAAGTTAGAATTGTTTTAAATTCATCGTTTTGGAAGCTGAAAACGCTTAAAAATTTCAAATGTGTTTTCTCGGAACGTCTATGTCTAAGAACTAAATTTTAGTTTACATATCCATTATTCCTATTGTCAAGATACTAAAGAACGCCATAGTTTTATTTCACTCTTTCTGATTCCTCAACATATGAGACACAATATTTTTACTCGTAACGGGGTAGATATTATGTAGCTTTAATAGACAAAGAGCATTGGTGTGCGTGGCAGGCTAGAACTGACCGTGTGAATACTGCAGGATCCTGAGTTACAGAGAGATCGAGCTCGTACCGCGCAGTAAACACACTCCGTCTCATTTATACAAACCAGTCAGTTAATGCTGTACAGTCCGTACCGCGCAGTAAACATACTCCGTCTCAGTTATACAAACCAGTCAGTTAATGCTGTACAGTCCGTACCGCGCAGTAAACAACTCCGTCTCAGTTATACAAACCAGTCAGTTAATGTTGTACAGTGAAATAATCGCTGTTTGTTCTGAGATCCACACAAAACACATAAATACAGTCCGTACCGCGCAGTAAACACACACCGTCTCAGTTATACAAACCAGTCAGTTAATGTTGTACAGTGAAATAATCGCTGTTTGTTCTGAGATCCACACAAAACACATAAATACAGTTCGTACCGCGCAGTAAACACACTCCGTCTCAGTTATACAAACCAGTCAGTTAATGTACAGTGAAATAATCGCTGTTTGTTCTGAGATCCACACAAAACACATAAATACAGTTCGTACCGCGCAGTAAACACACTCCGTCTCAGTTATACAAACCAGTCAGTTAATGCTGTACAGTCCGTACCGCGCAGTAAACACACTCCGTCTCAGTTATACAAACCAGTCAGTTAATGCTGTACAGTCCGTACCGCGCAGTAAACACACTCCGTCTCAGTTATACAAACCAGTCAGTTAATGTTGTACAGTGAAATAATCGCTGTTTGTTCTGAGATCCACACAAAACATAAATACAGTTCGTACCGCGCAGTAAACACACTCCGTCTCAGTTATACAAACCAGTTAGTTTATGCTGTACGGTCCGTACCGCGCAGTAAACACACTCCATCTCAGTTATACAAACCAGTCAGTTAATGTTGTACAGTGAAATAATCGCTGTTTGTTCTGAGATCCACACAAACACATAAATACAGTTCGTACCGCGCAGTAAACACACTCCGTCTCAGTTATACAAACCAGTCAGTTAATGCTGTACAGTGAAATAATCGCTGTTTGTTCTGAGATCCACACAAAACACATAAATACGGTTCGTACCGCGCAGTAAACACACACCGTCTCAGTTATACAAACCAATCAGTTAATGCTGTACAGTGAAATGATCGCTGTTTGTTCTGAGATCCACACAAAACACATAAATACAGTCCGTACCGTGCAGTAAACACACTCCGTCTCAGTTATACAAACCAATCAGTTAATGCTGTACAGTGAAATGATCGCTGTTTGTTCTGAGATCCACACAGAATACGTAAATACAGTACGTACCGCGCAGTAAACACACTCTGTCTCAGTTATACAAACCAGTCAGTTAATGCTGTACAGTCCGTACCGCGCAGTAAACACACTCCGTCTCAGTTATACAAACCAGTCAGTTAATGCTGTACAGTTCGTACCCCGCAGTAAACACACTCCGTGTCAGTTGTACAAACCAGTCAGTTAATGTTGTACAGTGAAATAATCGCTGTTTGTTCTGAGATCCACACAAAACACATAAATACAGTCCGTACCGCGCAGTAAACACACTCCGTCTCAGTTATACAAACCAGTCAGTTAATGCTGTACAGTGAAATAATCGCTGTTTGTTCTGAGATCCACACAAAACACATAAATATACTGTGTGGGCAGAACGTAGAATTGTTGTGTGTTAAAGGTGGTGGTACATATAGTGACCACTGAGCTTTAGAGGGTTGTATAGTTTTGCTGGTAATGAAGACATGTAGACCTGAGAGACTGGAATTAACAGCAGATGAGACCACTTTAAGGCATTTACTGTTTGCTTGGTGTTGTGATGTGATCTGTACAAAACAGCAGCTTGTACTTCGCACTCAGCACTAATGTTCTGTGCACACTAACATAACAAAGACACAGCACTGTGCAAACAGGTTTTTCACAGTGCTATAAATATACACACGTTATTTCTTCTTACGGTGAGTCGAGATGTAGATTGGATTTATCTGGCTGAGAGCTTCTTCAGACATTTTGCTGGCTGCCTGCATGAACCGTGACACACATTTGTAGTCACGCACACGGCGTCACGCGCCGCATATTGATCAGTTGTTTTGTAACATATTGCCTGGCGGTCCGCAGAAGGTTGCGTGGGGACCTGACCAGTGCTCAAAATCTTGTGGTTGAGGCCATAGGGCCAAAACAAACACGTATTGTAACTGAGTTTCCAAAATGCGCCCCGCGTGAAAACAAGGCTGTGAATTGTGTTCTCTGTGACGTAGCACACAGACTTTACCAAGGCATTCTTTACTTTCGACATATCGTAATGTTTGACGGTGCACGTGTAGACGTCCACGTCCACACACAACGCACGACGTCCCCTAAGCCCACATTTGTAACTCAGTAACTCTCCACAAACTCTGGGCAGCATTATGTGTAGGTTCTGGTACCGAACTTCGGGCAATGATTATGGAAATTGCGGACAGGAATTTATTAATGCCCCTGCATAAATGTTCGTGAAACTCACAATGTTCAATAATGTTGCATGCATATTGCTTACGCCGAATGTCACCCAATGTGTGGAAAATACCGGTATAAATTAATTACGTTCTTAAGTTATGCGTAGTCCTCACTGCGCAGATTTTCACATAACTGGCGATTCCAAAGAAATCTTATACCGAACTTCTTGAAAGTCAGGTAGACGGTTTAGACGCTGCTACCGGGATGCAGACAGACGGACAAACATGGCTTCCACATAAGGCTTCCTTTTACTTCACAAGGATCTTTAAAGAACTAGGAAGGGCATATTAAGGAGTGTTTTGACTGTCGTGAAGATGGCACACAGTTTGACTGTCGTGAAGATGGCACACAGTTTAATATCTGTGAAGATGACACAGTTTGACTGTCGTGAAGATGGCACACAGTTTGACTGTCGTGAAGATGGCACACAGTTTAATATCTGTGAAGATGACACAGTTTGACTGTCGTGAAGATGGCACACAGTTTGACTGTCGTGAAGATGGCACACAGTTTAATATCTGTGAAGATGACACAGTTTGACTGTCGTGAAGATGGCACACAGTTTGACTGTCGTGAAGATGGCACACAGTCTAATATCTGTGAAGATGGCACACAGTTTGACTGTCGTGAAGATGGCACACAGTTTAATATCTGTGAAGATGATACACAGTTTCACTGTCGTGAAGATGTCACACAGCTTGACTGTCGTGAATATGGCACACAGTTTGACTGTTGTGAAGATGGCACACAGTTTGACTGTCGTGAAGATGGCACACAGTTTGACTGTCGTGAAGATGGCACACAGCTTGACTGTCGTGAAGATGGCACACAGTTTAATATCTGTGAAGATGGCACACAGTTTGACTTTCGTGAAGATGGCACACAGTTTCACTGTCGTGAAAATGGCACACAGTTCAATATCTGTGAAGATGGTACACAGTTTGACTGTCGTGAAGATGGCACAAAGTTTAATATCTGTGAAGATGGCACACAGTTTGACTTTCGTGAAGATGGCACACAGTTTCACTGTCGTGAAAATGGCACACAGTTCAATATCTGTGAAGATGGTACACAGTTTGACTGTCGTGAAGATGGCACACAGTTCAATATCTGTGAAGATGGTACACAGTTTGACTGTCGTGAAGATGACACAAAGTTTGACTGTCGTGAAGATGGCACACAGTTTAATATCTGTGAAGATGACACACAGTTTAATATCTGTGAAGATGACACACAGTTTAATATCTGTGAAGATGACACAAAGTTTGACTGTCGTGAAGATGGCACACAGTTTAATATCTGTGAAGATGACACACAGTTTAATATCTGTGAAGTTGGCACACAGTTTGACTGTCGTGAAGATGGCACACAGTTCAATATCTGTGAAGATGACACACAGTTTAATATCTGTGAAGTTGGCACACAGTTTGACTGTCGTGAAGATGGCACACAGTTTAATATCTGTGAAGATGGCACACAGTTTAATATCTGTGAAGATGGCACACAGTTTGACTGTCGTGAAGATGGCACACAGTTTAATATCTGTGAAGATGACACACAGTTTAATATATGTGAATATGGCACACAGTTTAATATTATCTGTGAAGATGACACACAGTTTAATATCTGTGAAGATGACACACAGTTTGACTGTCTTGAAGATGTCACACAGTTTAATATCTGTGAAGATGTCACACAGTTTGACTGTCGTGAAGATGGCACACAGTGTAATATCTGTGTAATGGCACACAGTTTGACTGTCGTGAAGATGGCACACAGTTTGATTGTCGTGAAGATGGCAGACAGTTTAATATCTGTGAAGATGGTACACAGTTTGACTGTCGTGAATATGGCACACAGCTTAATATCTGTGAAGATGACACACAGTTTGACTGTCGTGAAGATGGCACACAGTTTAATATCTGTGAAGATGACACAGTTTAATATCTGTGACGATGACACACAGTTTAATATCTGTGAAGATGACACACAGTTTAATATCTGTGAAGATGGCACACAGTTTGACTGTCGTGAAGATGGCACACAGTTTAATATCTGTGAAGATGACACACAGTTTAATATCTGTGAAGATGGCACACAGTTTGACTGACGTGAAGATGGCACACAGTTTAATATCTGTGAAGATAGTACACAGTTTAATATCTGTGAAGGTGACACACAGTTTGACTGTCGTGAAGATGGCACACAGTTTAATATCTGTGCAGATGACACACAGTTTAATATCTGTGAAGATGGCACACAGTTTGACTGTCGTGAAGATGGCACACAGTTTAATATCTGTGAAGATGACACACATTTTGACTGTCGTGAAGATGGCACACAGTTCAATATCTGTGAAGATGACACACAGTTTAATATCTGTGAAGATGGTACACAGTTTGACTGTCGTGAAGATGGCACACAGTTTAATATCTGTGAAGATGGCACACAGTTTGACTGTCGTGAAGATGGCACACAGTTTAATATCTGTGAAGATGACACAGTTTAATATCTGTGACGATGACACACAGTTTAATATCTGTGAAGATGACACACAGTTTAATATCTGTGAAGATGGCACACAGTTTGACTGTCGTGAAGATGGCACACAGTTTAATATCTGTGAAGATGGCACACAGTTTGACTGTCGTGAAGATGGCACACAGTTTGATTGTCGTGAAGATGGCAGACAGTTTAATATCTGTGAAGATGGTACACAGTTTGACTGTCGTGAATATGGCACACAGCTTAATATCTGTGAAGATGACACACAGTTTGACTGTCGTGAAGATGGCACACAGTTTAATATCTGTGAAGATGACACAGTTTAATATCTGTGACGATGACACACAGTTTAATATCTGTGAAGATGACACACAGTTTAATATCTGTGAAGATGGCACACAGTTTGACTGTCGTGAAGATGGCACACAGTTTAATATCTGTGAAGATGACACACAGTTTAATATCTGTGAAGATGGCACACAGTTTGACTGACGTGAAGATGGCACACAGTTTAATATCTGTGAAGATAGTACACAGTTTAATATCTGTGAAGATGGCACACAGTTTAATATCTGTGCAGATGACACACAGTTTAATATCTGTGAAGATGGCACACAGTTTGACTGTCGTGAAGATGGCACACAGTTTAATATCTGTGAAGATGACACACATTTTGACTGTCGTGAAGATGGCACACAGTTCAATATCTGTGAAGATGACACACAGTTTAATATCTGTGAAGATGGTACACAGTTTGACTGTCGTGAAGATGGCACACAGTTTAATATCTGTGAAGATGGCACACAGTTTAATATTATCTGTGAAGATGACACACAGTTTAATATCTGTGAAGATGACACAAAGTTTGACTGTCGTGAAGATGGCACACAATTTAATATCTGTGAAGATGACACACAGTTTGATTGTCGTGAAGATGACACACAGTTTGACTGTTGTGAAGATGGCACACAGTTTGGCTGTCGTGAAGATGGCACACAGTTTGACTGTCGTGAAGATGGCACACAGTTTGACTGTCGTGAAGATGGCACACAGTTTAATATCTGTGAAGATGGCACACAGTTTGACTGTCGTGAAGATGGCACACAGTTCAATATCTGTCAAGATGGTACACAGTTTGACTGTCGTGAAGATGGCACACAATTTAATATCTGTGAAGATGACACAAAGTTTGACTGTCGTGAAGATGGCACACAGTTTAATATCTGTGAAGATGACACACAGTTTAATATCTGTGAAGATGACACACAGTTTAATATCTGTGAAGATGACACACAGTTTAATATCTGTGAAGATGACACACAGTTTAATATCTGTGAAGATGGCACACATTTTAATATCTGTGAAGATGACACACAGTTTAATATCTGTGAAGATGACATACAGTTTAATATCTGTGAAGATGACACACAGTTTAATATCTGTGAAGATGACACACAGTTTAATATCTGTGAAGATGGCACACAGTTTGACTGTCGTGAAGAAGGCACACAGTTCGACTTTCGTGAAGATGACACACAGTTTGACTGTCGTGAAGATGGCACACAGTTTAATATCTGTGAAGATGGCACACAGTTTGACTGTCGTGAAGATGGCACACAGTTTAATATCTGTGAAGATGACACACAGTTTCACTGTCGTGAAGATGTCACACAGTTTGACTGTCGTGAATATGGCACACAGTTTGACTGTTGTGAAGATGGCACACAGTTTGACTTTCGTGAAGATGGCACACAGTTTGACTGTCGTGAAGATGGCACAAAGTTTAATAATTGTGAAGATGACACAAAGTTTGACTGTCGTGAAGATGGCACACAGTTTTAATATCTGTGAAGATGACACACAGTTTAATATCTGTGAAGATGACACAAAAGTTTGACTGTCGTGAAGATGGCACACAGTTTAATATCTGTGAAGATGACACACAGTTTAATATCTGTGAAGATGGCACACAGTTTGACTGTCGTGAAGATGGCACACAGTTTAATATCTGTGTAGATCGCACACAGTTTAATATCTGTGAAGATGGCACACAGTTTGACTGTCGTGAAGATGGCACACAGTTTAATATCTGTGAAGATGACACACAGTTTAATATCTGTGAAGATGGCACACAGTTTAATATTATCTGTGAAGATAACACACAGTTTAATATCTGTGAAGATGACACACAGTTTGACTGTCTTGAAGATGGCACACAGTTTAATATCTGTGAAGATGTCACACAGTTTGACTGTCGTGAAGATGGCACACAGTTTAATATCTGTGTATATGGCACACATTTTGACTGTCGTGAAGATGGCACACAGTTTGATTGTCGTGAAAATGGCACTCAGTTTAATATCTGTGAAGATGGCACACAGTTTGACTGTCGTGAATATGGCACACAGTTTAATATCTGTGAAGATGACACACAGTTTGACTGTCGTGAAGATGGCACACAGTTTAATATCTGTGAAGATGACACAGTTTAATATCTGTGACGATGACACACAGTTTAATATCTGTGAAGATGACACACAGTTTAATATCTGTGAAGATGTCACACAGTTTGACTGTCGTGAAGATGGCACACAGTTTAATATCTGTGAAGATGACACACAGTTCAATATCTGTGAAGATGGCACACAGTTTGACTGTCGTGAAGATGGCACACAGTTTAATATCTGTGAAGATAGCACACAGTTTGACTGTCGTGAAGATGGCACACAGTTTAATATCTGTGAAGATGACACACAGTTTAATATCTGTTAAGATGGCACACAGTTTGACTGTCGTGAAGATGGCACAAAGTTTAATATCTGTGAAAATGGCACACAGTTTGACTGTCGTGATGATGGCACACAGTTTAATATCTGTGAAGATGGCACACAGTTTGACTGTCGTGAAGATGGCACACAGTTTAATATCTGTGCAGATGACACACAGTTTAATGTCTGTGAAGATGGCACACAGTTTGACTGTCGTGAAGATGGCACACAGTTTAATATCTGTGAAGATGACACACATTTTGACTGTCGTGAAGATGGCACACAGTTTAATATCTGTGAAGATGACACACAGTTTAATATCTGTGAAGATGGTACACAGTTTGACTGTCGTGAAGATGGCACACAGTTTAATATCTGTGAAGATGGCACACAGTTTGACTGTCGTGAAGATGGCACACAGTTTAATATCTGTGAAGATGACACACAGTTTAATATCTGTTAAGATGGCACACAGTTTGACTGTCGTGAAGATGGCACAAAGTTTAATATCTGTGAAGATGGCACACAGTTTGACTGTCGTGATGATGGCACACAGTTTAATATCTGTGAAGATGGCACACAGTTTGACTGTCGTGATGATGGCACACAGTTTAATATCTGTGAAGATGGCACACAGTTTAATATTATCTGTGAAGATGACACACAGTTTAATATCTGTGAAGATGACACACAGTTTAATATCTTTGAAGATGGCACACAGTGGCACTTGTGACAGTTTCGATTGTACTATGGTTCGACCCCCTTCGGCCCGTCGGTATTTTTCCCAGCTATTTTATCTCCCGCAACGTACCACCTACCCTTCTCTCCACTTTTTATCGGGGGCAAGTCGGACGGTTTGTGGAGCTAAGCACTCGCTCTTACAGCGCGCTGTCAGGCACACAAGCTCTGTCGTGCAGTCTGTAACTTTATTGCGGTCGCTTGCCCTGACATTCAGTACTTCTCCCCTCTGCATCTTAATATCACAGCCGAATGGTTTGTCCAATAAGCTCCGGTTGTACTGAAACGTAGCACATTAAATGAGTGTGTACAGATACAAAAGAAAATTTCGGGGCCGAGGAAACCAGAACAAGGAAGGCCGTAGCGATGCACAAATTAAAAACTACAACTTTTGCATTTCATTGAGGATTCACGTCTTCAGGGATGTGACGGTGTGTCGTTGAGCGCCTATTTCCCGACGTTTCGAAGGATCACAATGCCTTCATTTTCAGCGTCAAGTAGCCCAACGGCAACGCGTCGTAGCCCAGAAGACTGCAAAGATCAGCAGTACCGCTGTGAGAACCTAAAAAAGTCTCGCAGTAAGTTGGTATTATTAGCAGGCCTTATAGGTACATGCTGACTGCAAGGAATGTCATGGACATTAGGTTTAGATGATAGCTAGAATTAAGGAGTTTTCGTCCTCGTCAGTTGGCAATGATCACGAAAGCCTTTGCTGAAATTACAGTTCTTGTGGGCAAGTTCATCAAAACCCACCAAAAGCGCAGTTGTTGCTAAATGTATGAAAGGACTCGGCTGGCCTCAAATCGCTTCAGTCTGCGCCGGTCGTGAGGCCAGTACGGTGTTGTTAGGCCTGGCTGGTAGTGAAGACATTGAAGGCCGAGGAGCTCCAAGTGAGTAGCTTCGTATTCAGTCCACTGCTTCGTGGTTGGCGACACTGCTTGCATACTAACTGCAGACAACTGCGTTGTGTCACAACAGACATGACCCCGTCTTTGTTATTAATTATTCCCTGTTCGTGTTGTTGTGGTAAACTGAAGTGTGTAGGCCTGCAACGCGTAAACCTGCGTACGTTTCTGCTTGCGACACACCTGTGAAATTCTGAGGTGTAGATGTATCAGTACAATGTATTTTAGAGGTTTTGATATCTAGCATGCGGTCAAGCCTTCTGTATTTCATAGAGATAAACCTTAAAAACTAAGTGAAATTCTTTTTCTATCCAATGCTCTGCGATTTCCGAAAGAGCTTTGCTTTTTGGAAGGTTCCCAGGCTTCATCGTTTGTCCTTCTGGTAAGAGCAACATGTAGATGAAGGTGAGTATGGAGCATTGGTGGAATGATACTGACAGGGGAAACTGAAGTACTGGGAGAGAAACATTATACAGCTTTGGTGGTAGATGTATGAATGAGTATGGAGCATTGGTGGAATGATACTGACAGGGGAAAACTGAAGTACTGGGAGAGAAACATTATACAGCTTTGGTGGTAGATGAATGAATGAGTATGGAGCTTTGGTGGAATGATACTGACAGGGAAAACTGAATTACTGGGAGAGAAACATTATACAGCGTTGGTGGTAGATGTATGAATGAGTATGGAGCATTGGTGGAATGATACTGACAGGGGAAACTGAAGTACTAGGAGAGAAACATTATACAGCTTTGGTGGTAGATGTATGAATGAGTATGGAGCATTGGTAGAATGATACTGACAGGGGAAAACTGAAGTACTGGGAGAGAAACATTATACAGCTTTGGTGGTAGATGTATGAATGAGTATGGAGCGTTGGTGGAATGATACTGACAGGGGAAAACTGAAGTACTGGGAGAGAAACATTATACAGCTTTGGTGGTAGATGTATGAATGAGTATGGAGCGTTGGTGGAATGATACTGACAGGGGAAAACTGAAGTACTGGGAGAGAAACATTATACAGCGTTGGTGGTAGATGTATGAATGAGTATGGAGCATTAGTGGAATGATACTGACAGGGGAAACTGAAGTACCGGGAGAGAAACATTATACAGCGTTGGTGGTAGATGTATGAATGAGTATGGAGCATTGGTGGAATGATACTGACAGGGGAAACTGAAGTACTGGGAGAGAAACCTGAATTATACGTAAATATACTGTAATGATCACTAAACACACTCCGTCTCAGTTGTACAAACCAGTCAGTTAATGTTGTACAGTGAAATAATCGCTGTTTGTTCTGAGATCCACACAAAACACATAAATACAGTCCGTACCGCGCAGTAAACACACTCCGTCTCAGTTATACAAACCAGTCAGTTAATGTTGTACAGTGAAATAATCGCTGTTTGTTCTGAGATCTACACAAAACACATAAATACAGTCCGTACCGCGCAGTAAACACACTCCGTCTCAGTTATACAAACCAGTCAGTTAATGTTGTACAGTGAAATAATCGCTGTTTGTTCTGAGATCTACACAAAACACATAAATACAGTCCGTACCGCGCAGTAAACACACTCCGTCTCAGTTATACAAACCAGTCAGTTAATGTTGTACAGTGAAATAATCGCTGTTTGTTCTGAGATCTACACAAAACACATAAATACAGTCCGTACCGCGCAGTAAACACACTCCGTCTCAGTTATACAAACCAGTCAGTTAATGTTGTACAGTGAAATAATCGCTGTTTGTTCTGAGATCCACACAAACACATAAACAGTCGTCGGCAGTAAACACATCCGTCTCAGTTATACAAACAGCTTAATTTCATATACGCTTGTTATAAAAATAAATACAGTCCGTACCGCGCAGTAAACACACTACGTCTCAGTTATACAAACCATTCAGTTAATGTTGTACAGTGAAATAATCGCTGTTCGTTCTGAGATCCACAAAAAACACATAAATACACTGTGTGGGCAGAACGTAGAATTGTTGAATGTTAAACATGGTGGTACATATAGTGACTACACTTTCAAGGGATGCTGTGCCAATGTGTCTGTTCAGTACATTTTGTTCTCATACGAATCCTTAGCAAGATTCCTCCAAAATGTACTTAGGCATTTGGGTAAAGTGCTACTTGAAATGAAATAAAGTAAGCCAGTGTCAAGGCCGTGCCATGACTCAGGCGGTTAGTGGCGGGCCTCTCGCCACTGAGGCCAGGATTATATCCCGGGTCAGTCCATGTGGGATTTGTGATGGATAAAGTGGCGCTAGAACAGGTTTTACCCCTAGTACTTCGGTTTTTTCCTCTGTCAATTTTATTCCACGGATTCCATTACTTGGAAAAAACGGAAAAAGAACTAATCACAGGGTTGCACAATAAGCCGTGCGTCCGTAGCAACTGCTGCGGCGCCCTTCATAACGAGAAAACCAGTGTCAAAATTTAGTACAAGTCTACCTTATAGAGTTTGACGGAAATCAGTGAAATTTTGCGCTTTACTTGAGGACAGACAGACAGACAAAACACACGACAATAACACGCGCTCTCCGCAATGCTGTGAACCAGTGCAATCACTGTGTGTCTGTGGCTGTGTCTAGGTAACGACAGCATGACTCTTGAAGGACCGACGGCGGGGCAGTTGAAGCGCATGCGTGAGGAGCTCCAGGAGGACCCCGAGATGACTCAGCAAGACCTGGCTCACCTCAGGGACTGGCTGAACAAGCAGCCTCACTTGCCACACCACATGGGTGAGTTGGTGTGACGACACAGCTAGACTTGCGCTGTGCGTGCGAATTAAGTACAGCTGCACTCATGCTTGTCTGCACTAGGTGCCTCAGTGCCGTCTCTTTACTCCGAACGTTCACTGCAGGAGGCTCGGTGGACTGCAGAGTGTCTGCAGGTTTTGTAGATAACAGAACTCTCTTGTCAAACGCCGCGTATTGAACCCTGGATGTTCCAGCCCGTAGGCCAATCACTGTACTGACTGAGCTACCCCGGATCCTTGCAATTGTCGTTATCGCACACTATTGGCTGCACTGTGCCGACTGTGCAGGTGTAGCATCACCGCCCGTGGAGGCGGGCCTCCTGTGGAACTGCTGGCAGGGCGACGGTGCGCAGTTTCTGTCATGCCCGTGTGTGAACATACTCTAACTTTTTCTTCTTTATCGTGTCCGGACCATTAATTAAATTAAGATTTTTTGCCCATTTGGCTACGTCAAATCCTTTTGTTTGCAAGCCATATCCTCGAGTGCATTGGGGCAGTCCCTATGAAGAATGTCCCTATTTTAACCTCTCCACAGCCACAAGGCAGTCCCTGCATGACAGGAAAGATGTCCCATATCTTGTACCTCTCCACAGCCACAAGGCAGTCCCTGCATGACAGGAGATGTCCCATATCTTGTATCTCTCCACAGCCACAAGGCAGTCCCTGCATGACAGGAGATGTCCCATATCTTGTACCTCTCCACAGCCACAAGGCAGTCCCTGCATGACAGGAGATGTCCCATATCTTGTATCTCTCCACAGCCACAAGGCAGTCCCTGCATGACAGGAGATGTCCCATATCTTGTATCTCTCCACAGCCACAAGGCAGTCCCTGCATGACAGGAGATGTCCCATATCTTGTACTCTCCACAGCCACAAGGCAGTCCCTGCATGACAGGAGATGTCCCATATCTTTAACCTCTCCACAGCCACAAGGCAGTCCCTGCATGACAGGAGATGTCCCATATCTTGTATCTCTCCACAGCCACAAGGCAGTCCCTGCATGACAGGAGATGTCCCATATCTTTAACCTCTCCACAGCCACAAGGCAGTCCCTGCATGACAGGAGATGTCCCATATCTTGTACCTCTCCACAGCCACAATAAAGGTCGTCGGAGTTTGTTTTGCCCCATTTCACCATATTTGTTTTTACTGGTGCCACCCCTGTTCTAATGCGGTTAAGAGATTCCAAGTATTGAAGTCAAGGAGGTGGCCACTAGGGCAAATCTGGGTAAAGGGGAAGTCTTCAGGTGGTTCAACTTGCACTGTTCCGAGGAAGCTATTCCGCGATTTTAATCTTCTCTGTGGTGTTCTGGCTCCGTAGAGTGCGTGTCGCTCATCGACAGTTCGCTTGATCTTCTCTATGTGTTCCGCTGCCTTCCGATGAGATGTAGGAGCTGCGAAGCCTGCCGCTCTATACAGGTTTGGCAATGACGTTGGTTTCATACATCCTGTCACTATCCTACATGTCTCGTTGAGCGCCGTGTCGACTTGCTTGGTGTGGGCAGATCTATTGCACACTGGACATGCGTATTGTGCAGTTGAAAAGCAAAGTGAACATTCTGTATTTGTTTAGCGCAGATCTGCATACAGTTGTAGTAGCTTATCGAGTCATGAGCTCTGGGCGGCCGTGTCTGACAGGGTGCCCTTCTCACCCGCTAGTCCAAATCGTAGACTACAAAGTGGACTGGTGGTTATTGGGGCACATTGTCAGCCACGCCCGCTCATCCAAAGACCTGTCATGACAAATGTCTGTGATGTGCCAGAGGACGCGCGGCTGGAACGCTTCCTGTACGGCTGCAAGCTGAACGTGGAGAGGACGCAGCGCGTGCTGGACACGTACTACATGGTGCGCGCTACGGTGCCCGAGTTCTTCAGGGACAGGGACCCGCTCGCCAGGGACATGCAGCTCAGCTTCCAGCATTTACACTACGTACCGCTGCCGGTGCTGACACCTCTCGGCTACCGGCCAACACTACTGCGCCTGGCGGACTGCGATGTGAACAATTTCGACGTACGCAGTCTGACGACGCGCATCGTGATGTCACTGGACGCGCGCCTGCTGGAGGAGCGCTGCCTCAACAACGTAATGTTGGTAGACCTGGCAGGATTCACGATGGGCCACTTCGCCAAGATGTCCCCTACACTTACCATTGTCCGCAAGGCACTGCTCTGCATTCAGGACGCCTTCCCAATGCGAATGGCTCAGGTACTGTCTAGCTGTCTCAGTCAGGAACGATCCTGCTGTAAGGGAAGGGACAGACAAATTGGCTACATGACTGGTAGAGAGGAGGTTGCGTGTGACTGAGAGGTCGTGACACAGTGACCACTGCACTGAGGGCGCTCTGTCTGTGTGGGAGCAGTCACTCTTGTGGAAAAATGTGTTAGGAAGATAATTAGAACACCTGCATTATCTGCCAGCAGGCGCTGCAGAGTATAATTTTAAATTCTGAGCACGTGATATCAGTGGTAGTTCCATCGTATACCGCACGCGCTGTAGGGCGCTGATGCACAGCCTATGTTGAGCATTTCTCGAAGAACTTTGCGAACTGCAGCGACTTGGTGACGTCACACCGCAGTTCGCGCTGCAGCGGTTTGTAGCTTAGGGCGAGAAAATAGTTCAGTTATTCGAAAACTGTCAGGGGAATTCCCCAGAGCGGCTCGGCTGCAAGTGTAACAGTTAAGTGTACTGGCTTAGTGACGCAACAAGTCACTTACGCGAGCTCACTTTGCAGCTTAAAGGAAACCCGAGCTTATACTTGAAACGACATCGCCCAAGTTGCGACTGTTCAGAACTTGGCTGTCTTGTGGGGAAGTGGCTCACTGCTTAGTTGTAAGAAACATCTGTTTGTGTGCAAGCAAGCCGAGCTAGAGGAAAGATACTCGAATGGTACTGTAGTGGTACTGTAGTCCATTGTTTTGAAACGAGACTCGCGTCTTACAAACAAGAAGACACATTATTGTGTTGAATTTGCGACCGTAATTAATGTGCGTCTGGAGGTCAACAGACGTCAGCAATCGTCACTTTAACGTAGCAGACAGGGCAGGCAGATTTCCCGAGTTCTGCACTGCTTGGACGTGATTTGCTTTTGCTTTACTATATCAGGATTAAAATTTAATTAGCGCAGTAATTAGTATATGCAGATCCCAGTGGCCGTGCGGTCTAAGGCGTGGGTCTGCGGCCGCTCGCTTACTAGGATTGTGGGTTCGAATCCCACCGGGGGCATGGATGTCTGTCTGTTGTGAGTGTTGTGTGTTGTCAGATAGAGGTCTCTGCGACGGGCTGATCACTCGTCCAGAGGAGTCCTACCGAGTGTGGTGTCTGAGTGTGATCGTGAAGCGTCGTACAATGACGAGGCCTAGGCCCCCAAGGGGCTGTCGAGCTATAGGAAAAAAAAAATTAGTATAAGCTATTAGTGTGTTTTCATGTAATTAATGTACAATAAATTTCAAATCATGTAACTGTCGTACAGCAAATACGGAACTGCGGCCCGAATCACGTGTACATTTTACGTTTCGGTCCACGTGTGCTGCAGTTCTGATGCGCTGTGCTCCTCTTGTTTCAGCTGCATCTGCTGAACAGTCCGGTCTTCGTCAGCAACGTTCTGAACCTGTTCAGACCCTTCCTGAAGGAGAGGCTCATGCAGAAGGTAAAGACATGTCAGCCGTGAAACTGTCGGGCCTGTTAGCCAGCTTCACAGACGGTATCGGGTTCAAACCCCGCGCCGTGCACCTCGAATTGTCTCCGCTGTTGCGCCTACAATTCATTAATTTGCTTTGGGGAGGCTGAGGGACAGGTGATTTTGTGTGGCAGGTGATTTTGTGTCGGCAGGTGATTTTGTGTCGGCAGGTGACTTTGTGTCGGAAGGTGATTTTGTGTCGGCAGGTGATTTTGTGTCGGCAGGTGACTTTGTGTGGCAGGTGATTTTGTGTGGCAGGTGACTTTGTGACGGAGGTGACTTTGTGTCGGAGGTGATTTTGTGTCGGCAGGTGACTTTGTGTGGCAGGTGATTTTGTGTGGCAGGTGACTTTGTGTCGGAAGGTGATTTTGTGTCGGCAGGTGACTTTGTGACGGCAGGTGATTTTGTGTCGGCAGGTGACTTTGTGACGGCAGGTGACTTTGTGTCGGCAGGTGACTTTGTGTCGGCAGGTGACTTTGTGTCGAAGGTGATTTTGTGTGGCAGGTGACTTTGTGACGTGCGAAGGTGATTTTGTGTCGGCAGGTGACTTTGTGACGGCAGGTGACTTTGTGTCGGCAGGTGACTCTGTGTACGGCAGGTGACTTGTGCGGCAGGTGATTTGTGTCGGCAGGTGACTTTGTGACAGAAGGTGATTTTGTGTGGCAGGTGATTTGTGAGGCAGGTGACTTTGTGTCGGAAGGTGATTTGTGTCGGCAGGTGACTTTGTGACGGCAGGTGACTTTGTGTCGGCAGGTGACTTTGTGTCGGCAGGTGACTTTGTGACGGCAGGTGATTTTGTGTCGGCAGGTGACTTTGTGACGGCAGGTGACTTTGTGTCGGCAGGTGACTTTGTGACGGCAGGTGACTTTGTGTCGGCAGGTGACTTTGTGTCGGCAGGTGACTTTGTGACGGCAGGTGACTTTGTGCGGCAGGTGACTTTGTGTCGGCAGGTGACTTTGTGTCGGCAGGTGACTTTGTGACGGCAGGTGACTTTGTGACGGCAGGTGACTTTGTGACGGCAGGTGACTTTGTGTCGGCAGGTGACTTTGTGTCGGCAGGTGACTTTGTGTCGGCAGGTGACTTTGTGACGGCAGGTGACTTTGTGTCGGCAGGTGACTTTGTGACGGCAGGTGACTTTGTGACGGCAGGTGACTTTGTGACGGCAGGTGACTTTGTGTCGGCAGGTGACTTTGTGACGGCAGGTGACTTTGTGACGGCAGGTGACTTTGTGTGGCAGGTGACTTTGTGTCGGCAGGTCACTTTGTGACGGCAGGTGACTTTGTGACGGCAGGTGACTTTTTGTGGCAGGTGACTTTGTGTCGGCAGGTGACTTTGTGACGGCAGGTGACTTTGTGTGGCAGGTGACTTTGTGACGGCAGCAGCAGCAGTGCTGTGGCCGTGCTGCCTGTCACTGTGGCTAATTTCAACGTCATTCTCTGTCTGTCACTGTGGCTAATTTCAACGTCACTCTCTGTCTGTCAGTGCGGCTAATTTCAACCTCACTCTCTGCCTGTCACTGTGTGCTAATTGTCAACGTCACTCTCTGTCCGTCACTGTGGCTAATTTCAACGTCACTCTCTGTCTGTCACTGTGGCTAATTTCAACGTCACTCTCTGTCCGTCACTGTGGCTAATTCAACGTCACTCTCTGTCTGTCACTGTGGCTAATTTCAACGTCACTCTCTGTCTGTCACTGTGGCTAATTTCAACGTCAATATCTGTCTGTCACTGTGGCTAATTTCAACGTCACTCTCTGTCTGTCACTGTGGCTAATTTCAACGTCACTCTCTGTCTGTCATGCGGCTAATTTCAACCTCACTCTCTGCCTGTCACTGTGGCTAATTTCAACGTCACTACTCTGTCCGTCACTGTGGCTAATTTCACGTCACTCTCTGTCTGTCACTGTGGCTAATTTCAACGTCACTCTCTGTCTGTCACTGTGCTAATTTCAACGTCACTCTCTGTCTGTCACTGTGGCTAATTTCAACGTCACTCTCTGTCTGTCACTGTGGCTAATTTCAACGTCACTCTCTGCTGTCACTGTGGCCAATTTCAACGTCACTCTCTGCTGTCACTGTGGCTAATTTCAACGTCACTCTCTGTCTGTCACTGTGGCTAATTTCAACGTCACTCTCTGTCTGTCACTGTGGCTAATTTCAACGTCACTCTCTGTCTGTCACTGTGGCTAATTTCAACGTCACTCTCTGTCTGTCACTTGTGGCTAATTTCAACGTCACTCTCTGTCTGTCACTGTGGCTAATTTCAACGTCACTCTCTGTCCGTCACTGTGGCTAATTTCAACGTCACTCTCTGTCTGTCACTGTGGCTAATTTCAACGTCACTCTCTGTCTGTCACTGTGGCTAATTTCAACGTCACTCTCTGTCTGTCACTGTGGCTAATTTCAACGTCACTCTCTGTCGTCACTGTGGCTAATTTCAACGTCACTCTCTGTCTGTCACTGTGGCTAATTTCAACGTCACTCTCTGTCTGTCACTGTGGCTAATTTCAACGTCACTCTCTGTCTGTCACTGTGGCTAATTTCAACGTCACTCTCTGCTTCATTGTGGCTAATTTCAACGTCACTCTCTGTCTGTCACTGTGGCTAATTTCAACGTCACTCTCTGTCTGTCACTGTGGCTAATTTCAACGTCACTCTCTGTCTGTCACTGTGGCTAATTTCAACGTCACTCTCTGTCTGTCACTGTGGCTAATTTCAACGTCACTCTCTGTCTGTCACTGTGGCTAATTTCAACGTCACTCTCTGTCTGTCACTGTGGCTAATTTCAACGTCACTCTCTGTCTGTCACTGTGGCTAATATCAACGTCACTCTCTGTCTGTCACTGTGGCTAATTTTCAACATCATTCTCTGTCTGTCACTGTGGCTAATTTCAACGTCACTCTCTGTCTGTCACTGTGGCTAATTTCAACGTCACTCTCTGTCTGTCACTGTGGCTAATTTCAACGTCACACTCTGCTTGTCATTGTGGCTAATTTCAACGTCACTCTCTGTCTGTCACTGTGGCTAATTTCAACGTCACTCTCTGTCTGTCACTGTGGCTAATTTCAACGTCACTCTCTGTCTGTCACTGTGGCTAATTTCAACGTCACTCTCTGTCTGTCACTGTGGCTAATTTCAACGTCACTCTCTGTCTGTCACTGTGGCTAATTTCAACGTCACACTTCTCTATTTTCTAAATCAGTGGTTCTCAGACATTTTCCCGGACCTATCACTATGTGAAATTTAACATTTTCAATGTACCACCAACATTTTTTGTATTTAAATAAAGACGTTAAAATTGGAAAAACTGGCTGACAGCGCGAATGAGTTACAGCTATAATGTTGCTAGTAATGTTGCGTGTTACCAAATATATGTGGTTTATGCATAGTTTCCTTTTTAAAATATCTATCCTTTTGTATATTTAGATTTTTTATTTCGGCCTCGTACTAGTAAATAATCGTTGACGTACCAGCAGTGGTACGCACACCGCAGTTTCAGAACATATGTTCTAAACCATTAACAACAACATGGCGGCTGCATGAAATCCGCATATAGGTTCCGATTTATTGGCGATGAATATTGAATCTCTGGAGCTTTGTACACAGCTAGGTGCAGTACAGAGCTACACCATAAACATGCCTATATACGGCTATATATTAGGCCTACGTTGTTCATGCCTTAGCAGTTACAAATGTGGCAAATCTGCGAAGCTTTGAACTTATACATTCTAGAAGGTTCTGATGACAGTATGTAACATTGAGAACTAAGTCTTTTCTGCACTTTGTCCATCGTCCGGAAATCTAAAATCACGACGTTTCGGAAGCTGGATCTGCTTCCGTCCTCAGGTGAAGGAGAGGGAGACACCTACTCTGTTGGGTCCCGTAGACTGAGCTAACCTCAATCACTGGACAAGCTAAGCCGGTTAAACCACAGCTATACGAGTACCTGAGGCCAGGATATGTCAGAGGAAGATAGCATAGCAATAAGCAGTTGAACTTATGTCTGAAACATGTACCATACGGGCGTAGGCTAAGGCAAAGTGTGTGTTTAAGTAATGCTGCTGTCTTAAAGTAGTGTACTTAGGGCACTTTTGGGGGAAGCTTCTATACAGCGCGTCGTACGAGAGGGGCGGATGGAGGGGGCGAATGTTCTGTCTTAAAACATGGGTTTGCCTTCTTAACTTGTCACGTAATGTTATTCTGTTCGGAAGTGCATTTCCATACATTGTATGCTGTTTAATGTTCGTGATTACGCGAAGCTCTATGACTTGCTACGTTAAACAGTGCCATTCTACAGTGCGAGCATTCTGTGTACAACATGTGTGTTTGTTCGGTTAATAGCGGGAAACACGGAACGACATGCGCTCTGTAACTGCTTGTAGCCAACTAACACGAACGATATGCGCTCAGTAACTGCTTGTAGCCAACTAACACGAACGATATGCGCTCTGTAACTGCTTGTAACGAACTAACACGAACGATATGCGCTCTGTAACTGCTTGTAACGAACTAACACGAACGATATGCGCTCTGTAACTGCTTGTAACCAACTAACACGAACGATATGCGCTCTGTAACTGCTTGTAACCAACTAACACGAATGATATGCGCTCTGTAACTGCTTGTAACGAACTAACACGAACGATATGCGCTCTGTAACTGCTTGTAACGAACTAACACGAACGATATGCGCTCTGTAACTGCTTGTAACCAACTAACACGAACGATATGCGCTCTGTAACTGCTTGTAACCAACTAACACGAATGATATGCGCTCTGTAACTGCTTGTAACCAACTAACACGAACGATATGCGCTCTGTAACTGCTTGTAACGAACTACCACGAACGATATGCGCTCTGTAACTGCTTGTAACCAACTAACACGAACGAAATGCGCTCTGTAACTGCTTGTAACGAACTAACACGAATGATATGCGCTCTGTAACTGCTTGTAACGAACTACCACGAACGATATGCGCTCTGTAACTGCTTGTAACCAACTAACACGAACGAAATGCGCTCTGTAACTGCTTGTAACGAACTAACACGAATGATATGCGCTCTGTAACTGCTTGTAACGAATTAACACGAACGAAATGCGCTCTGTAACTGCTTGTAACGAACTAACACGAATGATATGCGCTCTGTAACTGCTTGTAACGAACTACCACGAACGATATGCGCTCTGTAACTGCTTGTAACCAACTAACACGAACGAAATGCGCTCTGTAACTGCTTGTAACGAACTAACACGAATGATATGCGCTCTGTAACTGCTTGTAACGAATTAACACGAACGATATGCGCTCTGTAACTGCTTGTAACGAATTAACACGAACGATATGCGCTCTGTAACTGCTTGTAACCAACTAACACGAACGAAATGCGCTCTGTAACTGCTTGTAACGAACTAACACGAATGATATGCGCTCTGTAACTGCTTGTAACGAATTAACACGAACGATATGCGCTCTGTAACTGCTTGTAACCAACTAACACGAACGAAATGCGCTCTGTAACTGCTTGTAGCCAACTAACACGAATGATATGCGCTCTGTAACTGCTTGTAACCAACTAACACAAACGATATGCGCTCTGTAACTGCTTGTAACCAACTAACACGAACGAAATGCGCTCTGTAACTGCTTGTAGCCAACTAACACGAATGATATGCGCTCTGTAACTGCTTGTAACCAACTAACACGAACGAAATGCGCTCTGTAACTGCTTGTAACCAACTAACACAAACGATATGCGCTCTGTAACTGATTGTAACCAACTAACACAAACGATATGCGCTCTGTAACTGCTTGTAACGAACTAACACGAATGATATGCGCTCTGTAACTGCTTTTAACGAACTAACACGAATGATATGCGCTCTGTAACTGCTTGTAACGAACTAACACGAATGATATGCGCTCTGTAACTGCTTGTAACGAACTACCACGAACGATATGCGCTCTGTAACTGCTTGTAACCAACTAACACGAACGAAATGCGCTCTGTAACTGCTTGTAACGAACTAACACGAATGATATGCGCTCTGTAACTGCTTGTAACCAACTAACACGAACGATATGCGCTCTGTAACTGCTTGTAACCAACTAACACAAACGATATGCGCTCTGTAACTGATTGTAACCAACTAACACAAACGATATGCGCTCTGTAACTGCTTGTAACCAACTAACACGAACGAAATGCGCTCTGTAACTGCTTGTAACCAACTAACACGAACGAAATGCGCTCTGTAACTGCTTGTAACCAACTAACACGAACGAAATGCGCTCTGTAACTGATTGTAACCAACTAACACGAACGATATGCGCTCTGTTACTGCTTGTAACCAACTAACACGAACGAAATGCGCTCTGTAACTGATTGTAACCAACTAACACAAACGATATGCGCTCTGTAACTGCTTGTAACCAACTAACACGAACGAAATGCGCTCTGTAACTGATTGTAACCAACTAACACGAACGAAATGCGCTCTGTAACTGATTGTAACCAACTAACACAAACGATATGCGCTCTGTTACTGCTTGTAACCAACTAACACGAACGAAATGCGCTCTGTAACTGATTGTAACCAACTAACACAAACGATATGCGCTCTGTAACTGCTTGTAACCAACTAACACGAACGAAATGCGCTCTGTAACTGCTTGTAACCAACTAACACGAACGAAATGCGCTCTGTAACTGATTGTAACCAACTAACACAAACGATATGCGCTCTGTAACTGCTTGTAACCAACTAACACGAAAGAAATGCTCTCTGTAACTGCTTGTAACCAACTAACACGAAAGACATGAGCTCTGTAACTGCTTGTAACCAACTAACACGAACAATATACGCTCTGTAACTGCTTGTAACCAACTGCCTGGTACCTGCTGCGTACGAGTCCAACTAGACCGATTAGAATCAGTTCTTTGCCCAGTACCACGAGGCTGCTATCGGACTCAACATATAGCTTTGGTTCATTAACACCATAGTTATAAGAAGTGCACAGACACGACCTCCACTTCATGTGTTCACTTCGTGCTTATATAGTCGTCATGGGTTTTCTTAATTCCACTGGCGTATCTCTGAGTAAGGTGTCGTGTTGCAGTTTTTCCTCCATTGCTCCGGGTACGAGTCCCTTTATGAACACGTTCCGCGCGAGGCGTTGCCGCGGGAGTACGGAGGAGTGACTGGACTGTGTGTGCGGAATGCACTGACACAGGTGAGTGCAAAGGAATGCCAGGCGTATCAGGACCTAGTGGTCAGAGTGGCGCCGACATCGGTCGTCAGACATTTTCGTCCGACGTCGGCCGATTTAAATCGGCCGATAGCTTGGTCACAGTGCCGACTTTACTTTGTCAGTTGTCGGCAGAATGGACGTTCCAACATTTCTGTGTTTGGAGACGAGTTCTGTGTTAAGATATTTGTTATTGAAAAGAAAAAGATTGCATGTGGATGAATTTATGTATCTCGAGAAGAATTCGGCGAGTATCTTACACTGCTTGAACAGGCGGACAAATTGTACGAGTATTTTAGAATGAAGAAGGAAACTATTGCTATTTCAGCCCACAGCAACATCTCTGTCGTGGTACTGTTTTGTACATATAACTTGTACATCCCATCAAACTATTGTAGATGACTATATTGCTATTCAGCCCACAGCAACATCTCTGTCGGATGTATTTGTACCATATTGTATTCACACGATTTGGGTACTGTTTATCTTGTACAGCCCATAAACTATTGCTATTTCAGCCCACAGCAACATCTCTGTCGTGGTACTGTTTATCTTGTACAGCCCATAAACTATTGCTATTTCAGCCCACAGCAACATCTCTGTCGTGGTACTGTTTATCTTGTACAGCCCATAAACTATTGCTATTTCAGCCCACAGCAACATCTCTGTCGTGGTACTGTTTATCTTGTACACCCATAAACTATTGCTATTTCAGCCCACAGCAACATCTCTGTCGTGGTACTGTTTATCTTGTACAGCCCATAAACTATTGCTATTTCAGCCCACAGCAACATCTCTGTCGTGGTACTGTTTATCTTGTACAGCCCATAAACTATTGCTATTTCAGCCCACAGCAACATCTCTGTCGTGGTACTGTTTATCTTGTACAGCCCATAAACTTCTCCTTTCCTGAACCAAACTAATTAATGTTTCGCAGTCCATCATGATTTATGTCATAATCGGCCGAAAAATACAAACTGAATTGAATTCGACCGATCTCCGTCCGACATCGGTTGTAATCGGCCGACAAGTCGGTTGTATTGAGACCAAGCACGTGCCTTCCAGCTGGTTTGAAAAGATCGGGCGAGTTCGGCCGATGTCGGCGCCACTCTGAACGGTGATTAGGCGTGATTTTAATCACTGCCAAAGAAGCAGTGCGGGATAGTAAGGTTTGGTATTTGGTTGATATCTGGCGCCTGAACGTGAGCGCCGTAGTCTTAAGCAGGGATTAGACGGCGCGTGGCTCGTCCAGTGACGTGACGTCACTTGCTCGGCCAACAGATCGGAACAGAAAAGACATCTGGCTACACGACGCGGCGCAGCTCGGCAAATGGCGGACCAGCGGCCTTGCTCGGATAGGTTCGGCTCGGCTTGTGGAATAAGTCGTGTTGTTCTATAAACTTAAAAATGTCCTCGTTTGACCACTCCATTCTGGCCAATACCAACTTTGGGACAGAAACTTTCACTCTTCGCGCACCCCGACAGCAGAAAACAAAGACCAGACCTAAGTGTATACAGACTTGGACGAGACTGGCTTGGCGCGTACACTGCAAGCGCCGTGTAGCCGCTAAAGCTGCCCGCGTCGAGTCCCTTTGAGGATCGTGAAAAAACCGCTTCTGAGGCGATCCAACGAGCCTCGCTCCACCAATCACACGCCGCGCCGCGCCAGGCCGGTTACACGGCGCGTTTGAATACGATTCTTTGTCAATGTCGTCAGTTATGACGTAAAGCGAGCCGAGTCACGCGCCGTCTAATCCCGGCTTTAGAGTGGACTAGAATATAATTTGTTCAGATAGCAGAGATCAGGTGTGAAGCTACAACTGCACGCAGTCTTGGCCAGTTATGCACCGTAACTTTGTCTTCTCAGAACGCTGGAACCAGAAACTCGTGGCCCTGCGGCCCTGGTTCCTGCAAGAGCAGTTGGTGAGCAAGTCGAATGAGACGCGGCGGCCCCCCGGACGACGCAGCACCACGGCGTCAGCGCTGGCTTCGGGGTCTGAGGTATACGGGACGTTCAGACAACTGAAGATCGACTGAATGCATTCGGTGACGCAACTAAGTGACGTAATATCGACGACTGTGACGATAATGTAATATAATAATAATAATAATAATAATATATAATAATAACTGTTTCAAATGTTAACTGTGTTGTCCTTTGTCCCGCGAACCTGGAACTCTATAACCTGTGCAGTTGAGGTAGCGACGTCAAATAAAGACACTACAATACCATCTGTTACATGAGGCTGCCTGCAACGTGAGAAGGCGCCCTGCTCTCTGTCGTAAGATTATTGTTTAACGGCGCTGTCAATTGCCAGCATTATATAGCATCGTTGATACATCACTGAATGAGTATGGAACATCATGGACTGGTACTGACAGGGCAAACTGAAGTACTTGGAGCAAAACTGTCCCACTGCCACTTCGATCACCACAAGTTTCACAAGGACTGGCGTGAGATCGAACCCGGGCCTCCACTGTGAGGTTAGTTGTAGCAGCACAGTCTCTCGTCGCACGAACATGCCCTTCGCCTGTTTATTTCAGTTCCTAACACTGAGCAGAAGGCTGGACATCACATGTTGCTCTCCAGTCGCCATGTTCGTCCTGCCATAACGTCTGAGCCAGCTACACTTCCCTTGGAGTGAAAATTGTTAACACTTCTTTTCTTGGGTTCGTTCTTTCGCGTAATGAATACCAACTGATTTCCTTTTATATCGTTTACGAATCCGAAGATCGTGGTCGTCTGTGTTGTACCGTGTGTCCTTGCAAGATCGTGGTCGTCTGTGTTGTACCGTGTGTCCTTGCAAGATCGTGGTCGTCTGTGTTGTACCGTGTGTCCTTGCAAGATCGTGGTCGTCTGTGTTGTACCGTGTGTCCTTGCAAGTGTGGTGTGTGTGTTTATGTATGTATGTATGCAGGTTTAAAGGCATTTCAGTATCGACGGCCATATGCGCCTCTAAAATTTATTTTAATGTTCGTAACGAGGTTTAGAAAAAAAAGCGCCAGGACTGTTGCAAGAGGGCATATAGGCCTGCATTCGCTAGATATGGAGGTCACAGGCACCTCACAAACGCCGACAGGTGCCCACAGAGGTGCACGCTGTCACAACCTAGAAAACCACGAGCCGAATATTTCCCAGCTTCAAAGCCTAAAAGCATTACATTTTCGAATGTTAGTAACTTGCTTGGCTCTTGGGATTCACAGCTCTGCTACATGAGGTCGCACGAATCTGTGTCACTAGTGCCATCTTGTAACAGTACTTCGAAATAGCTTGCATGTTGCAGCGAATGCTCGTGACGGTATGGGCCAGCGCTGTGCCACTCCCCCTTATCTGAAGTTAATAAGACATTTACACAGGAACTGTGATATCAGAATCACAAGCCTGCAAAGCAGGAAGCGAACAGCTGCGCTGAGTGACTGTTTTTTGTTCTTGGGAACGTGTGTGTTTGTCGTGTGCGCCGTCAGCTTCTTGTTTGCTTATTTAGGCGTTAAGGAAGAGAGAGTGCCGGTTGTTCTTGTGACAGCGACATGGTAAACATGTCCAGACGCGTCCAGCATTCAGCTATCCAGAAAATTCGTGACTGGTCAACGGAGTACCTTCAGAAATTCCTCACAGACGTAAGTTGCGCATGTGTGCAGATGCACAGGTCACAGTCAGGTTGAGCCGTGTTATTCATGACGTCACGTATCATTGTGGAGCAAGAAACTGAGCGGGTTTGTGTTTCTTTACGAACGCCATGGCCTGGGGAGGTAACACAGTAGTCCCTCGGGTTACGATCCTAATTCGTTCCTCGAAAACTGCTCGAAGGCCAAAACTCGTAAAACAAACATTAATTCCCTATTATTTCCCACGTTGAAAATTATAATTGGTTCCAGAGGTTAGAAATTTCTCCGTAAACATAGAGTTATCGTTAGCAGAAAACAATACCGTACCTGAGTAGGGAGAAACTACTAGTAATAGACTGTACTTAAATACTAGTAATAGACTGTACTTAAATACTAGTAATAGACTGTACTTAAATAACATTAACTTACAGTTACATCATTAAAGCTGTACGGAAAATGCGTAGCTATTAGGTACGTCCTTATTACAACATATTCTGCTGTTGACGGTCTGTCTCGTGGTGTCATTTTACGTATTATAAATTAATCGATGCAAAATCATAACACCGTGCAGACCGAACTTCATAGCAAATTTACGAGAACAATGAAAGACGCTGCGATGCTGCTGCTTGTGCCCAACCTGCTCACGATGCCGTGACGTTTTGCTTATTCGACACGATTCGGGAACCGACGACAGCCGAGAAGAGGCTCCAGGAAGAACGATCGGTTTGCGAGAGGAAAGAACTCTATAGGCGAAAATTGGTTTGAAAGTTGAGAAGTGGCCATTAATTTGAGCGTATTTTACACGGTAAGCGAAAACCCGTAAACCTACTGCTCGTAGTACACCGAAGGATTACCGTACTGGTAACTGTCACTGCATGTAGCACGCACTGGCAGTGTACGTAGAGGCACAAACCCCACGGTTGAGCATCGCAAATATCAAAGCCGGCGTCGTCCATCTCCCACACATACAATGTGTTTGCCCGAGCCCTATCTTAATTTTGACTTTTGTATTTGTTTCGGTGTTAGAAGCGTTTGCTTTCCAAGCGGGTGCCCCAGTAAAATCCTTGTCTCCCAGTCCTAGCTACATGCCCAGCCTATCGTAGCCTTTTATGTTTCCCTGCCTTAAAAGGTGTGTGTTATTCAACGACGCGATCAGTTTCTGCGATTACATAGCGTGGATGATGAATGCATGAGTATGGAGCACTGGTGGAGTGATACTGACAGGGGAAAACTGAAGTACTGGGAGAAAAACCTGTCCCAGTGTCACTTTGCCCACCACAAATCCCACACGGACTGACCTGGAATCGAACCCGGGTAGCCGCGATGAGAGGCCGGCAACCAACCGCCTGAGGCATGTCAGGGCTTCTCTTTTAAGAGTACTACGTGACTGTAGTTACGTAATATCCTAACCTGTTCTGTTCGAAGAGATGTCTCTGTTTTAATCATTTAATTTACTTTCTGCCGTCCAAGTCATGGCCGGTTTAAGACATTTCTGTGTCCAGTGCAAATATAAATGTGAGGTCTAACTATGAGTAGCCTTGACTTGATAAAACAGATACAGTGCATGTATAAAATATGTCGACACAAAGCATGAAACACATCCAGCCCTCTCGGGGCCCTCCAAGAGGCGCGGCCCCATGCAACCGAAACAATCGCGAAGCATTAGGCCTACACCGACCGTCCTCGAAGTAAGAGACCCTGCCCCAGCATTGTACAAAATAACTGCTAATATTGTCATGCTTTGTGTAGTGTACATACAGTATATGGGCTTTTATATACAGAATATATGTGTACACTGTGTTGGGTCTTCAGATGTTGGTGTTCGTATTTTGTTAAGCCTACGGCACGCTAACAAACTGAGATGTATAAATGGAGTATTACTGAGACGTAAAATGGAGTATTACTGAGATGTAAAATGGAGTATTACTGAGATGTAAAATGGAGTATTACTGAGACGTAATATGGAGTATTACTGAGACGTAAAATGGAGTATTACTGAGATGTAAATGGTAGTATTACTGAGATGTAAAATGGAGTATTACTGAGACGTAATATGGAGTATTACTGAGACGTAAAATGGAGTATTACTGAGATGTAAAATGGAGTATTACTGAGATGTAAAATGGAGTATTACTGGTATGTAAAATGGAGTATTACTGAGATGTAAAATGGAGTATTACTGAGATGTAAAATGGAGTATTACTGAGATGTAAAATGGAGTATTACTGAGACGTAAAATGGAGAATTACTGAGATGTAAAATGGAGTATTACTGAGATGTAAAATGGAGTATTACTAGACGTAAAATGGAGTATTACTGAGATGTAAAACCAGTGCAACGTCATTGATACCATGAAGCGTTGAATATGTGACGCAGTGCAACAGCGCGAAGCAGGAAAACTTTGTGTGCTTGTGGTTGTGTTTGTGTTAAACGGTGTCTTGTGTTTGTGCATGTCAACAGGATCACAGGCACCAACAGATAATGTGTGCCTAACAATGTAAGCGGCATGAGGTCTGTCATCAGGTTCCTACACAGTTGTTTCTCTGTTTGAACGTATGTGGGTTATTTTTCGGACGTTTTGACCACAAAAGGCACATTCGAACAGCGGCAACTGTCTGACTGCTATCCGGAAGGCACCAAGTCCCAATCGCGGTCTGTACTAAAGCTTTCCCTAGTCCCTCGAATAGCTCAAAATGTGTCAGTCTTAACCAGTGCACAGTATGCAACTTTATCAGCTGATATCTGCCTTATGCACTGTGCCACCCACACCAAACGTTATCAGCCGATAATGTTGCATATAAGATACGTTTGGTGTGAGTGAGGGAATCGAGCCACGCGTTGAGGCTGAAGAAACAGTTAAGGATCGACAATATAATACAACATAGCGCCAGCAGATGGCAGCCCTTCTCTACGTAAACATCATGGCAGCCAGTCAGGTGACGGTCACATGGCTAGTAGTAACTAACTCCTAAGAACACATTTATTTTCGAGCATCAAGAAATTCCCCACCTTTTACGGAACCCGAATGTTCACTACCGTGTTAACAACAGCCCACCGTTACACCTTATTATGAGTCAAAAGAATGTAATCAAACACCGTCAATCTAGGACCTTCTTTGAGAGTGAGAGACCGAGGTTCGCACTCATGCAAAACAAGTTAAATTTCCAGTTTCATTTTAATCTTAACTTTTCAGACAGCACACAGGAAGACGAAAGATTTTGATCCGAATGGCATCCTTCGTTGCCCAGTTGAAAGTGAACGTTGCCACATTTATGAAGGATTGGCACTCTAGAAGCAGACAAGCGGTCAGTTACCATGGTACAAAATCGTGGTAGTCAACATTGTGTTCAAGGCTGCCAACACAGTGCTTCGTGTGTCCGCACTGGCTACAAAATGGACCGATTTTTATGCACTTACGGAAGGCGGGCCTTCCTAATATCAGGTTTTAAATTTCGAAATTTAAACATCGTAAATTTGACGGCCATGCGAACTTAACGATGTGGAATAAGGCTAGCGTTAAACTATATAAGGGAAGATCGCGGGTTGAGGGTGTTCGAGTATATCATGCTGAGGGTGTGTGGGTCTGAGAGAGGGAAATGACAGGGGACTGTGGTGGTCTGAGGAGGAAGTGACAGAGACTGGTGTGTGGGTCTGGGGGGAGAGGAAGGTGCAGGGAAGGAGACTGGTGTGTGGGTCTGAGAGAGGATAGTGACAGGAGACTGGTGTGTGGGTCTGAGAGAGGAAGTGACAGGAGACTGGTGTGTGGGTCTGAGGGAGGAATGACAGGAGACTGGTGTGTGGGTCTGAGGAGGAAGTGACAGGAGACTGGTGTGTGGGTCTGAGGAGGAAGTGACAGGAGACTGGTGTGTGGGTCTGAAGGAGGAGAGGAAGTGACAGGAGACTGGTGTGTGGGTCTGAGAGAGGAAGTGACAGGAGACTGGTGTGTGGGTCTGAGGGAGGAAGTGACAGGAGACTGGTGTGTGTGGGTCTGAGAGGAGGAAGTGACAGGAGACTGGTGTGTGGGTCTGGAGGGAGGAAGTGACAGGAGACTGGTGTGTGGGTCTGAGAGAGGAAGTGACAGGAGACTGGTGTGTGGGTCTGAGAGAGGAAGTGACAGGAGACTGGTGTGTGGGTCTGAGAGAGGAAGTGACAGGAGACTGGTGTGTGGGTCTGAGAGAGGAAGTGACAGGAGACTGGTGTGTGGGTCTGAGAGAGGAGGACGAGATGGTGGACAGGGATGAAGCTGGTGTGTGGGTCTGAGAGAGGAAGTGACAGGAGACTGGTGTGTGGGTCTGAGAGAGGAAGTGACAGGAGACTGGTGTGTGGGTCTGAGAGAGGAAGTGACAGGAGACTGGTGTGTGGGTCTGAGAGAGGAAGTGACAGGAGACTGGTGTGTGGGTCTGAGAGAGGAAGTGACAGGAGACTGGTGTGTGGGTCTGAGAGAGGAAGTGACAGGAGACTGGTGTGTGGGTCTGAGAGAGGAAGTGACAGGAGACTGGTGTGTGGGTCTGAGAGAGGAAGTGACAGGAGACTGGTGTGTGGGTCTGAGAGAGGAAGTGACAGGAGACTGGTGTGTGGGTCTGAGAGAGGAAGTGACAGGAGACTGGTGTGTGGGTCTGAGAGAGGAAGTGACAGGAGACTGGTGTGTGGGTCTTGAGAGAGGAAGTGACAGGAGACTGGTGTGTGGGTCTGAGAGAGGAAGTGACAGGAGACTGGTGTGTGGGTCTGAGAGAGGAAGTGACAGGAGACTGGTGTGTGGGTCTGAGAGAGGAAGTGACAGGAGACTGGTGTGTGGGTCTTGAGAGAGGAAGTGACAGGAGACTGGTGTGTGGGTCTGAGAGAGGAAGTGACAGGAGACTGGTGTGTGGGTCTGAGAGAGGAAGTGACAGGAGACTGGTGTGTGGGTCTGAGAGAGGAAGTGACAGGAGACTGGTGTGTGGGTCTTGAGAGAGGAAGTGACAGGAGACTGGTGTGTGGGTCTTGAGAGAGGAAGTGACAGGAGACTGGTGAAAACTGCGAAATAGGATGGTAGGGAGTGGATTGAATTCATCTGGCTCTGGAGAGTGGAAGGTGGCGGGCTGTTGTGACCGCGGTAATGAACATTCGGGTTCCATTGACTGCGGGGAGTTTCTTGACTAGCCGAGGAACTATTAATTCTTCAAGGACTCTCCTACAGGGAGTAAACAACACTTATATTTTATTTACATTGTGACTAGGTTGCCATTTCCGATAACTTATAAACGGCTCTTCTCTTAAGCTTGCAAATATTTATTTTTTACATTAGCGGTGAATCGAGCCGCTGACACAGACGTCACGGTGCAGTCAATAGAATGCGCTCTTGCAACGCTTCCTCCAACATGGAGGACACTGATGTGGAGTTGCTCGCACCGTATCAATCGTGACACGGAAACCTGCCAGCCCGCTGTGACGTATGTACGTGTGTGTGTGACGTAAAGGTGCCACAGAACCACCCACCTGAAATTAGCTCGGAGTTCCAATTACGACAGTACAAACAAGGAACAAAGTTTCATTACGTCACGTAATTTTATTGTAAACAGCTGTCGTCTGCTATCCTTTTGCTTTGTCTTCTGCCTGATACTGCTTTGCCATTCTGTATTTTCAGCTGCCACTGCGTTTCTAACAGCCTATATACGCTATACATAATTTTAGAAACCGTCCGTTAGTTGCAATGTAAGACGAAAACAAGAGCAATCAGGCTGTGTGCCTTAAGCCCTTATGAAAGTGGAAATCTGCTTAGACCAGCACGGGCAAGCGAGGACGCAAGAGTGAGTGTTTGGCCAGACAGCCCAGAGATGTCAGGAGCATGCAGACGTATGACAATCAAAAAAATCGATAGTGTGCCAAACGCTCCATTGGTACAGACCGGACAGCGTTTAAAATTTCAAAGGCTTTAAATTATCGTTCTTCTCTTTAACAAGGAAGTCTTGGACTTCGGTTGACACGTCGGGTGCAATTAAATTGGAACACACATGTTTATTGTATAGTTACATCGAGTTAATTCTTGTTATTTTTTGTGGTACATGTACTAATAATTCAAAGTTATATGCGTAATGAACAGCGATACAGTAATGAGGCAACGGGCAGACCAGAAACATTGAAGAGAGCGCCTCGGGTATTTCGATTATTTCTTAAGGGGGAAAAAATGCTCTGTTCTACTTTACAATTTTCAGGAACGTAACTCGAGCATTAAATGGGGACTTTCTGTACATACTGCTGTCATCCCCCCCCCCCTTCCATATTGTTTATCTGCCATTTTGATGATGATAGCTTGTCATGAGACTAACAATGTAGCGGTGTGTCTGTTGTAGCAAGGCTTGGCGGAATGCTGCGAAGCGATCAGGAAACGGGACGTGGATGGCGATGCGTTCCTGGTGAGTATGGATTTATTATTTGCAGCAGGCACTCCATTTAGTTTTGTTCGGCCTTCGAAATGAACATTGTAATTCAGTGCATTACAACTCTGCTCCACTTGTGTGAGATGACATTTTCACTTCCACACACAATTCTTGTCGACGAGCTGTTGGTAGCCTACCCTCTGATCGGCAACCTGTGGCCCACATTGCAGTTGTATCCAGCCTACTGGCAACTTTTTCAAGAATAGAATCTGTCAGATCAAAATTTCGCTCAAGAATGACTGGTGACCAAGTGCATCACTTATTTTCTTTTACTAAACTAACCAAGTGCACATACAGCATACACAACAACGGTACAGTCTGTCATCATTCCAACATGTTTCAGCACTACCGTGCTATCTGCAGGGAATTCTTAAACCAAGTTTTAAAACTAGCTAAAATATGATAGATTACATTTCAAAACAGCTGCATCGCTGTTTACTTCCATATGTCATCGACTTTCCTACGTATATCAATTTTCTTGCTGCTAAAATTCAGCTGTAATCCTCTTCTTTCCTGTTAAAGCGGAATTACATTATTTATAATCTGTTTAAATGTAGATTGTTGTAAGTTTGTGGATTTGTAAGCTATCCATATTTCAGTGCTCTTAAACGAAACATCAAAACACTGATATAAGTTTTAAAACTTTCGCGGCGACATGATTCAATATAGTTTTCTCGGGCGCACAGCCGCGTCAATTCGTTCGAATACAACGTTTCGGGGACGGAGCTAGTCCCCGAAACGTTGTATTCAAACGAATTGACGCGGCTGTGCGCCCGAGAAAACTATATTGAATCAAAACACTGACTATAAATGTACGTACATAGGATAGTCTCGTTGTCACTGTGCAGTTAGACAGATCAGTGCTCTACGCTTAATGGCTGCCCGTGTCTCACAGCTAATTCAATTGCTGTTTGGTTAATTCTGTAGCAGTTACTATTTTTTGTTCCGTTTTCAAAATCTTTCGTACAATTCGTACTAGTGTGTCGAAACAAATTGAGTCGCGGTACATTTGTGTGATTTTTCTTTCACATAACTGTAAAACACACACATAACTATAATTTCGCTTGTTGTTTTATATGGGTGTGAAACTTGGTCTGTAACTCGTAGGTTGAGGGTGTTTGAGAATAGAGCGCTGAGGCAATGTTCATGAATTAGAATCACAACTATTTTTAGATAAGACTTTTTATTGTCTAAATGGTGATACATGTTTCGACTTAATATGTCAATAAGCCATCATCTGGCACCGGTAACAAATATGTATGAGAAGAAAACAATAAAAGGCGTCAACGCTTCACATTAATACTTGCTACCTGGCAAAACCACTGCGAAGATTTCAGTGTATAAATTTTAGCTTAAATTCAAGTTACGGGAGTCGAAAATATAAGATTGTAAGTTGGAGATGTCAGTGCGTATTTGAAGCGTGCTGTTAACTGTGAAAACTGCTGCTGCTTGCCTCTCATGCCTGGTGATGGCTTATTACAATATAAAGTCGAAACATGTAGCGCACTTTAGACAATAAAAAGTGTTGTCTGAAAAGCAGTTGTGATTGGCGATAATTTGCTGATGAAGATATCTGAGCTTAAGAGGAAGGAAGTAGCAGGAAACTGGAGAAAACCGCACAATGAGGAGCTTCATGATTTGTACTGCTCACCGGATATTGTTTGGGTGATCAGATCGAGGAGGATGGAATGGGCCGGGGGGGGGGGGGTTGCACTTGTGGGGAGAAGAGAAATACATACATGGGTTTGTTTGGTAAGCCTCAAGGAAAGATACCACTTAGAAGACTTAGGCGTAGATGGAATACTATTAAAATTGATCTTGAAGAAATATCGTTGGAGGGCGTGGACTGGATTGATGTGGCCCAGGACAGGTAAAATGGCGTACTGCTATGAAATGGTAATGAACCTTCAAGCTTCATAAAATGCCGGCAATCTCCCGACTGGCCTAGTAACTGCTAACTTCTCAAGAAGGACTCTACCCCATGAGTTCTGTAGTCTTTACGCGTCATGAGAGCACATGTATGTATGTATGTACACAGTTTAATTTCTCAGCACTTCCCTTGATTAACTGGATCCTGTTTTACGTTTTTAGGCGTTCACTGAAGGTCAGTTAGCTTTGTGGAAGCGAGATCTGAATTTAGCGACTATCAGGTAAGTGTCATGTTTGAGATTTCAGGTTATCATGGCAGTGTTTATGAAAGCTCGTGTCTCCTGAAATACAACGCGATGTGATTTCGTAAATAGTTGTTAATCGGCATTGACATTACGGTAAAATGGGCGCTGTGTGCTCGTGTCAGATTGGCCGAGCGGTCTAAGGCGCCAGACTTAAGTTCTGGTTCCCGAGAGGGAGCGTGGGTTCGAACCCCACATCTGACAAATTTTTGTATATATATTGTAACACAATGCAATGAAAGTATTGGTTTGTTGGCATTTTTTTCCGAATCTCGCAAAGAAAATAAGTGCATTAAAGGATATTGCCAGTCACAAGAGAGTTTAATACCAGGTGGCAGCAGGTGTACGTTACTGAGTTGTAATCTGTGATCTAGTTCCGCCACGAAGTTGAATCCACGATAAAATAAATGGAGGTGTAAGGCAGGGGTTAGTAACGTCCGTAATTTTTTTTCACCGATTGAAGTTGAAATTTCATAATGAATGGTGTGTATAATCTGTAGAAGTGGAACACCAGATGCGTAGATTCACTTGCGGAACACACATCTTCATTGACAGCTGCTTGGTTAGGCTGCATACGTAAATCAGTCTTATGTTGAATTGGCGTTGGTGATGGTTAACATTTACAATGTTATGTAGATGTCTGTCAGCATCTTCGTTTATGGAGATTATACCTCCGACTGCTGGGCCCGGTTTCGACTCTGCTAATTTATGCGCATAATGATGCCGTTACCCAAATTTGAAGTCTCAATCACGATTATGTGAAGTTTATGATTACCAAACTGTGGTTGTACAAAGTTACACGATGTTAACAATTTGGAGAAAGCAGTGTGCTGTGTGACCGGCTGTGTCAACGCCAAAAAATCTCGTAGTCTTTGGAATCACATGCCAGAAAAACATTTTCCGTACCAATACTTGCAGCTGAATAACGTGGAAGTAAAATTTAGAGGTATTCAGTTCATAATGTACATAATAATCACATGAATTTCAGGAAACAACAAATACATATAATTAACTTACAGTAGGTAAAATATATGATCAGTTATGTACTTGTAGTAATTGCAAGCTTTGCCAAATTGTGTTGTGTGCGTGTTTGCAGGAAGCTGGTGTACCTAGTGCAGGATGTGAATGCCCAGCCTGAGAAGTATGTACAAGCAGACAGCAACATGTGAGTCTTTTTGTGTCATTCTGTTGCAAATATATGTCTCTCTTTGTACGGCCTCAGTATAGTAAAGAGTTGTGAGTTTTAACACAGTCGTCACAAATTCATACTCAGACTGCGATTTTCCAAATTTCGCCACATGCATCTAGGATGCCACCTTAAATGGACCATGACCACTTTCTACACACTTACAAACATGAGCAGCAAAAAACATTTCTCTTTCCAGAGTGGGACATGGTAAAGTATCAGCACCAGATGTGCCCTGTGGTGTGAGTCGTATCAGGAACAAGCAACGGGTGTCGTCTGTATCTGGGAAGTTTTCACCGCTAAGTGACTCCTGGGACACAGACTTCAGTGATGATGAGGACATCAGTAAGGTGAGTGACATGAATAGAAAGCCGACATAGAAATGCACCAGAAGAAAACCATGTTTAGATGCCCTTTGTAGTAAATATCACAAGAATGTAGTATAAATGAGTAGACAGTAGTCTGGGACTAAAGATTGGTTACTCACATCACTTGACCAAGGCATGTGTTCAGGGGCACTGATCTGCTTCAGAGCAGCACTTTTTAGAAGTTTTTAGAACAACCCTTTATATTGTGACAACATACATTTTTTAAATCATGGATTCTATAATTTTACTATATGTTCATGTACATAACCATGTTTGCATGATCATATTTGAAAACATCATTACTTCTGCTTGTTGTTTCGTGTTTTGAACTCGATAATGGCCCAGATGGACCAAAATGTGTTGCGCATGTAATCAGATGGTTGGGGCATCCCAACCGCTGTGTATGTATTTGGTTTGCATTGATGATGGTTAGAATGTGCATGGTAGAAACACAACATTGAGGTTGTAGTAGGAAGAGGTGTGACAACCTTCAACCAATTCGGTTTAGAATGTGTGGCTTGATTGAGTAAGGCGAAGCTGACTGCGGGCTGACGGCAGGTCTTAAAAAGCAACGTATTAATTTACCTAAAGTTTGATACTGTTATTGCACACCAGATGTAGTGGTTATACAGCCTTGACTTGGTCTCAAGGGCATTGTTTATGAATGCGCAGTGCATCAGCTGGTACTGAGGTAGAAGTGGCTTTATGAGGTGTGTCTTTTACCTTCCATCCCAAGAATATGTGGAAGTTGCCCTCCATCTTTTCATATGCCTTGTGGTGGTGGTGCCTGAACACAGGAATGATTTTTGTGTTTTCTCTTGGGCTGGACACACGGTGTGACGCAGGTAACGTAGGTGATGTGGCACAGGACAGCCCAGATCTCTGTTATGCTGTTTTACGTATGATAGACTGCACGTTATGATGCAGGACAGTGCAGATGTGTGTCAGGCTGCACACGTTTGTGTTCAAGGCATGTGCACATGTGGTTCGTGCATATTTCCATCGTTATACTGCAGTGATAGAGGGTATGAAAGACAATATTGTGGATGGATTGGCTAAAGAACTGAACCTAAAAGGTGGTGAGTAATTAGTTCTCTAATTTGCTTGTATGTTGCAGTTTATTCCTTAGATACTGTACATTTTGTACAAAGACAGACATGAACACTGGAAATGAAGTCAAAGAGGGAAACATATTTATTTTCCATGTAACTGTGGGAAAGCAGCTCATGTTCACATAATGTAAACTGTCTCTGTGTGCACAACGTTACCTGTGTGGCCGTGTGTCAGTGTGTGCCTGGCCTTGCTGTGAGGGAAGAAGCGACATCAAGTTGGCAGTGTCTTTTACTTCCAGGCTTCCAGTGTGGCCAACACAGTTGCTGCAGAAGTTGAGACTGAGGCAGTGTATTGTAACAGTGAGGCCCTGGAGAATGAGGAGACATGCAGTAACAGTGAGGCCCTCGTGAGTGAAGAGGTGTATTATAATAGTGAAGTTTTGGAGAAGCCACCTGTACCAGTGCGGCCCTCAGCACTTGCCCCAAAACTGGCCGCTAAGACATTGGCACATAGCAACAGCTATAACCTGCCAAAACCACCTGTACCTGCGTAAGTTATTGCACGTGTACTCACACTTGGAAGTTTTAAATGTCCTCTGAAAGTAATTACATATGCAATTTACAACCTGTCACACAGCTGAAAAGTTTTTAGGCCTGGAAATGGGGTAGATGCAGGTAGATGCAGGTAGATACCATCTGCCTCAAAGATTCCAGTTCTCTGCTTGTTTTGCTACGTCACTGGGCAAGTAGTTCCCAACATTTCAGAGGATCATAGTGCCTTCATCTTCAGGGTCAAGCAGTCCTTTGAAATGTCAGGAGCCACTCAACCAGCCACACAACATCACATCCCATAAAACCTGAATCCTCAGAAACTCAGCTGTGAGAACATAAAATGTTGCAAACCAAAGGGTCCAGTGCTGTATGTGGCTGCAGTAACAGTGTGCACGATCATCAAACATCGCCTGTTGTAAGTCAGGGAGACTGCTTTCAAGGTTTTGGGCTGGATCAGAGCAAAGTGTCTTCTGTTGCAGGGAGAGCATCAAGTCACTTGTGAGCACCCTCCACTTGCCAGAAAACACTGATCAGGTATGAAGTTAATGCTGGACTACTAACATTGTTTCTGTGTGGTTAGTCTGGTGCCGTGGTCATGTTTGTATCATAATTGTAATTATCATTTGGTCATCAGAAATTTATGCAGTTCTGCAACTGGGAACATCACAAGCTTGAAACATCTGTACAGTATTTATGACTTGCTACACATCCTATTTGCTTTGTGACACGCATATTATGTATGTATGTATGTATGTATGTGGCTATATACAGGACTGCTGTATCACAGTAACATGATAGTTGTGTCATGACAAGTGCAGTTGTGGTGTGGACTTTTGTTATACCAATGAATGAGTGTGCAGGTTTGTTTCATTGTGATTCTACTGCACTGCTTATTTGTAACTATCAATATGTTAAGCAACGGAAACCAAAGCCTAAAACTTAATGATTTAATAAACATAATCCATTGTTGAGAGGCGCAGGAATGCCTTCGGGTGTCCACTAGCTGAGTTTGGGAAATACAAAGTGTGTGCCTAGTTCATTCATTCTGTAGTCTGTCTTACGACAGGTCCGTAGCCTCTTCCAAAGCGAGTTCTCCACAGGGTGCGATCTAGTGCTTTCTCTTTCAATTTCCACTATCTCTTCTTTTCCTTAAGGTCATCCAGTAGCTGCTTACGTCTTCTCCCTCGTCGTCCCGTCATTTCTATCCTTCCTTCTAACTTTCCTTCAATCACGTGTTTCAGAAGGCAGTTTCTACGCAAGATGTGACCAATCCAGTTAGCCTTTCTTCTTTTTATTGTATGTACGATATGCCTCTCCTCCTTCACTCTGTGTAATACTTCTTCATTTCTCACACGATCGGTCCAACTGATCTTCTCCATTCTTCTCCAGCACCACATTTCAAAACTTTCCAGATACTTCCGATCTACTTTCCCAAGTGTCCACGTTTCAGCACCATACAAAGCTATGCTCCAAATGTAGCACTTTACTAGTTTCTTACTTAGATTTAAGTCCAGTTTGCTGGTGAAAAGATTTTTCTTCTTGTTGAATGCTGCTTTTGCCATGGCAATTCTGGATTTAATTTCACGTGTACACCTTGCATCACTTGTTATCATGCTACCCAAATAATTGAAATATTCCACATTCTCCAATTGTTTTTGATCTATCATAATTTTCATTGGGGATAGTTGCCTTGAGATTTTCATTATATATTTAAAAAACAGTGTTACATATTTCACATTTGTATGTTTTGTTAAATTATTAAAAAGTTCAAAAAGTATTTATGTAAATATGTAAAAATATGTAATGCCATACCAGCACAGCCTTATACTTTTATTCAAGATGGATGTCATGAATAACATGTGGTACGGTGCGTGGCAAGTCACAGTGTACTGGTGTGACATTCAGAGGCTGACGTGTAGAGAACATAATGTACACACACATCACTGGGCATGACATACATAAGGAGATTCTAACACGAATGATAGTCGACCAGACCAGTTGCACTGCTCTGGCATGTGGCCATGAACAGCACTCGTGGTGCTACACAAACATACATTCACATTAATCTTGGTGGTCTGAGATATACTGTACTTCTGTTTTATTTTACTGATATCAGTTTGATGAGGAGGATTATGAGAGTCTGGACAAACAGGTGCCAGCTCCCAGCAGTGCCGTGTTGGCAGCACTGCTGAAGAAGTCGTTGGAGAACCGGGCACAAGCTGCAGTGAACAAACGACCTGTCCCTAATGCTCAGCCCAACAAGCAAACATTGGAGAATGTTCCCTCACAGAGGAGGGGGTTCGTTGAAACTGCCCAGCACGTGTCAGCATTAACACAGCAGACAAACAAGCTGCATGCTCTCGAGGGGCATGTCAACGATGGCTATGATTCAGAAGAGTACGAGTCTATCAAGGAAAATGTGAGTGTGCTGATTATTACTTAAGTCTTGACTCACCTCAAATGAAACAGCGATAGGTAGTGACAGATGTAAGAAGGCTTTAATGTTTTGTTACCTGGCAGTGACATTAATTAATGGAACTTATGTTTATGTGAAATTCAGAGGTGAAAATTTTAGATTTTCAGAAGAGGGAAGATTCATATTGTGGTCTTGTGGGTTATGAGACCATGTGGACTGGTGGGTGGGTACTGACGTCTGGGGCCACTTGGAGTTATGATCTAGGACTACCATGTGGCGAGTAATTTGGAAAATGGACAGCATACAGCCTAATCGAGATTTTTATACGTAAAACAGTAATTGGAGTGTTTGTTTTGAAACAAAGTACTGCTCAGCTTTTATGAGGTGGTGAATGTCATGAGTAAATCAACAACATTGGTAGTCTGTATGAGGAGACAGAAAGTTGCACGAAGAAGTTTTGTAGGGAAACGTGTTTGAGAATGCTTGCTTGTAAGAGTGAAGAAAATATGGGATAATATTGAAATTAATTGTACCATTTGGGGTTTGTATATAATTATATATTTTGATATTATTAACAATGAATGATGGCATTTCCTTACAACAGAACTGTTACAATTAGCGACATGGAAGTGGCTGTGAAAGTAAAATGTGCTTAACATAATTTTAGAATGGTGTGGTAAAGATTATTTTTGTATGCTACAATTTTCAGCTTGATTTTATTTATGGATCTTTTGTAGCAGAACAATCCATCTTGTGCAGTAACATGACATTGAGTTAAAAGTTACAAGTTGAGTGCTAAAGAAACTGGGAACTGTATAGACAGGTGTGAAACTTTTTATGTATGAATTATTAAGAGTATGGTCTTATTCCATGTGGCGCCATGTAATTTGGTAGATTGTGTTGGTAGCAGTGTGATGGCAAAATGTACTCTTTGTATCTTCATGTTTGACACCAAAGATGGAGGCAGACATTCCTCCAAAATGTTGCGACACATTTATGTGGCATCACATTACAGATGCATGTAGTTTTAAATGGTTTACAGCTGATTTTTAACCCCCCCCCCCCCCTGCAAAAAATGTCAAAACTGTGAAGGTGTAATGTGGATCTAAATTGGGGGGTGGGGGGAGGAGAGGAATGGATGAGACGACAGGATGTTTAGATAAAGTGAATTGGATGCTTGGGGGGTGGAGTCAGCATCAGCAATGTTTGAGGGTCTGAGGAAAACTTGACCTCTTGTTGCAGGAAAAGCCAGCCCATCTGCCACCTGGTGATGGGACAGAGTACTACCTGCAGCCAGTCCAGCAGCACAAACAGCAAAGCACGGTGGGGGCTCCTCCACTGCCCGTGAAACCTTGGAACAAACCGGCTGATGCAACCCTTCCCTCCACAAAGCCACCTTCACCACCAGGGAGAAAGTCAGTAAGTGAATGCTTTATCAAACATGGCAGAATATTCAAGCCTCTTGTTCCATGAGAGCATTTATATTGTTGGTGTGCAGCGGCTTGAAAATCAGTTTCCAAGAAAGGAAGAGTGGAAATATGCCATCTAGTATTATGTATGTAAAGTTTTAACCATTAGGGAGTGTGCCCCAGTGTCTGAAGTTTGCACAGCCTAACATTTTTACCTTGATAATACAGGGTCATTATTTTGTCTGACAACTATCGTTTGTCACTTCCCACTGCTACTGCAATGCACATGTGGGTGGTCCACTGGGTGGACTGCTTTAGCATGATAAACAAACTGACAGGAAGTGGCAACTGGTAATTGTCAGATACAATAATGATGTCATTCAAATGAGATGCCTCACAACATTCATTGACATGCATTAAGAAGCATTAATACAGCAAGAAGTAGCAGAACTGACACAAAGCAGGAGTGACCATGGCCTACTGTAAGATACTGTCTTGGCAGTTGACCTGGAGGGGCAGAGAAGACCATGAAAACTTCAGTCAGCTTACTTGTTCTGACAAGATTCAAACCAGGTACCTCCCGAATATAAAGTGAGGACTAACTGTTTGAGCCAGTTGGCTCAGTAAGATGCAGATAATGTGGAACAACATTACAGAATGGAAAAGTTGAAGTGGTTTTTGTATCTGAAGCTGTATTGAGCAGAGTTGTTGAAACACCAGTAGTTGCTAACACATAACGTGCAACTCCAAAGGTACATCAACATGCTACTTAACTGTGTCCTGAGCCAGTTGACTGAAGTCCTCATTGCCACAGTGTGTGCCTTTTATAATCTCTTTTTAGTTGCTTTTCACAAAATAGTTCTGAAAAGTGACTGTTAGCTTTGTCATGTCTGTCTGTCTGTCTGTGCACTTGGAACGACTTGGCTCCCAGCAGACACAGTTTCATGAAATTTTATGTTGGGTAGTGTTTACTAGAATCTGTCAACCAAAATCAAGTTTTGTTAAAATCAGACAAAAATAATGGACACTTTACATGAACACATACTTACGTTTATGTCATGTGTGTTTGTAATGGAAACAGACTGCGTTCTCTGTGAAATAGAAACTGAGGCTGCAGAACGAGTTGTTCATCTAAACAACAGTTGAGTGTGATCAGCTCAGAATCTATAAAAGAAAAGTACAAGAACTGACAATCACAACTCAGCTTTGACAGTTATTTAATGTTAGAATGTTTACATCACCAATGGAAAATGAAACTTGCTTACATCTACAAAGTGAAGGACAGGAAACCAAAACACATAGTTTTCAAAAAAAGGAGTAGCAATTAAAATAATTATTTACATCTCAGTGATAGGTTATCTCATGTTTCAGCAAGAATTGAAGTAAAAACATTTGTAACGTTGCACATGTCTGTAAAAGAGTGAGACGTCAGTTTTATTGTGTTGTGTATAATTTTCTCAATGTATTTTACACATACAAGTACTTATGATGGCCGTGTAAGGCTGAGACATGTAGTACACTGTGACATTAAACAGCTGTGAAAGTTGTGTTGTGCTTGTCGGTTCTTGTACGTTTCTTTCATGCATATGTGTGTGTGTGTGTGTGTGTATGTGTGCCCGCGCGCGTGCGTGCGTTAGAAAGAGAGAGAGAGAGAGACTCTAAATCTATTGAGGAGAGCAGAAGACAGCAGACTTGCTAAGGTGTGGAGAAAACTTAAAATTAACTGACTGACTGATTGACTAACTAACCAACCAACCAACCAACCAACCAACCGAGTAGCTAGCTAACTCTGTGGAGCAGAGTCCTTCTTGAGAAGCTAATAATTCCTTACTTAGTCAAGAAATTCCACACATTTTGTGGAACCCAAAGTTCGTCACCTTGTTCGCAAGACACCAGCACCTGTCGCTATCCTCAGCCACGTCAGTTCGTCACCGTGTTCGCAAGACACCAGCACCTGTCGCTATCCTCAACCACGTCAGTTCGTCACCTTGTTCGCAAGACACCAGCACCTGTCGCTATCCTCAGCCACGTCAGTTCGTCATCTTGTTCGCAAGACACCAGCACCTGTCGCTATCCTCAACCACGTCAGTTCGTCACCTTGTTCGCAAACACCAGCACTGTCGCTATCCTCAACCACGTCAGTTCGTCACCTTGTTCGCAAGACACCAGCACCTGTCGCTATCCTCAACCCCGTCAGTCGTCACCTTGTTCTCAAGACACAGCACCTGTCGCTATCCTCAGCCACGTCAGTTCAGTGCTCACACTTCCATCCTATTTATTTACAGTCTATTTCTGTATTATTCTTCTGTTTCAAATGATCCCTCCACTTTTCTTCACCATAAATGTGTGTGTGTTTCTATTCTCCCTGATACATGCTACATGCCCCACCCATCCCATTCTTTTTGACTTGATCATGCAAATAATATTTTACGAGCAGTACAAATCATGAAGCTTCTCATAATGCAATTTTCTCCAGTCTGTTGTTACTTTCTTCTTCTTATGTTCATACCTTTCTCAGTGGAAGAAATTTATAGGAAGTCTTATGCCCTGCATACATTTCCCAAGTTATACGATTATTCCATTTACACCTAGGTCTCCCAAAAGGTCTCTTCCTTTGACACGTCTTATCCTCCTTCATGTCTTTGCTGCAGTAATACACAGTGAAATATACAAACCATGTAACTCTGCAGTGTGTAGTTTTCCCCACTGTTGTGTCGCTTTCTACGTCTCTTGTCCGTATATGCTCTTCGTCACCCTGTGCACGTGTTATCATTGGATTTGTGTGTGTGTTTGACTGTGACACATATTCTTTCAGTCAGTTGTACATTACACTGGGTGTGGATGAAATATTAGATGGGGCAAAATAGAGGTGTTGAACTGTGCAGGATGTGATGGCTGTGGTTTGGATTCCTTACTAATGGAGTTTTTTGGACAGCTGAATAAATATGGTGGGGAATGGTAAGTGTCACTTTGTGTATGGTGTAGGGGATGTGAGAAGTGTAAACCTGAAAGGAGTGAACACTTGATAAACCAAAGCATAGATGTAGTGATATTATTAATGCATCTTAAAGAAATAGGATATGAATGTGTGAAATATATTTGTCTGACCCAGAACAGGCACCAGTGTCAGGTTGTTGTAAACACAGCTGTGGAGCTTTTATATTTGTCTGGCCCAGAAGAGGGACTGATGGTGGGCTGTTGTGAACTGGTGGTGGGCTGTTGTGAACTGGTGGTGGGCTGTTGTGAACTCAGAAATGAGGCTTCAGGTTGCATTAAATGCAGTTAATTTCTGTGAGTAACTATCAGCGTCTCAAGAAGGACTGTGCTGCTGAAGCCTCACAGCTGTCACTAGACACTGATGCATGATGTTTGTTTTAGGATGACACCTCAAACAGTCCTGGCAGCTCGGGCGATGGTGTGACAGGACGGATTGGTGACATTTTTAGAAAATTCCGGAGCCCAGGCACGAGCAATCCCCAAGACTCCAGAGGTGAGCAATGTACCCATCATCTTTTAGTGTAAAGTGTGTCTGTAATCATGTGTTCGAGCATAGGGAGATACAAGCTTAGCAACACAAGGTGAGTCAGCTGAGTATTGCATCATCTTGTCTACTGCAACATGTGACAGTTGTATGATGTTCGTGTAGAGCAGGTTTGTGTGTCACTGAATGAAGAGCGTTCACTTGCAGCACTTGTGCAGAGTACAGTCATGGAAAGAGTCACTAAAAGTCTTGTATAAAGTATTCTGCATCAACATTACCATATAAAAGAACCATATATATATATATATATATATATATATATATATAGAGAGAGAGAGAGAGAGAGAGAGAGAGAGCAATGAAAAATTACTGAACAACAGGTTAAGTGCTGGGCAAAAATAGAATATTAAAGTTTGTATTTTTCTTGGATGATGCACGGCTCACATTAGGTAGGAATGTAAGGAGCAGAAGTAACAGTTGTTGGTGTTATGAAAATCTGCATGCTGTTTATAGTTTCCTTTACATGACCTTAAAGTTCAGTTTGTGTGCACAAAATCATAGGACCTGCATTTTTTCAAAGAACCTGATTCAACCATTATGTTAAATTAATCCTGACACCATTATTCATTGAATTAAGAGTCAAAGAGAACATTTAGAGCAGTCCACTTCAACATTTAACAGATGAACAGGAAACCATTGTCCCATTAAATGTACACTGTCTACATCCCAGAACGTAAAACATTGTCCCATAGGAAACATTTAAATTGAATAGTGCTCCAGCCACAGCAGGAACCTGCCATTTGAAAGGCCATGTGGTGAGGTTAATTTGCAAAAACCAAATGACAATATTCAAAGATAAATTCCCAGTATTTCAAGACAAGAGCTTTATTGTGTGCTTTGAAATATTTTCAGCATGTGCAAAGCCTGCTTAGAAGCTGGGGATCAGCACTTTGGCCCTGTTCTGTGGAATACAGTACAGAAAGGGTCTAAACTGCCAGCGGATGTAGGCTTTGTGTGCGATAAAGCTGCCATGAGAACTGCAGTGCCAATGAGACGCACTGTACTGATCTTGGCAGTTGACTTGGTCCCTGTTAGCATAGGGGTGAAGAGGCAAGCTGGTAAGGGGGGAAGCACTGCGCACAAGGCTCCAACCATTTTCCCTCTGTTTCATAAACACTGTCATGTAACTCGCAGGACTCTGCAGTTTCTTTTAAACAGTGGAGCAAAGTGGAATGTCAGAAAATTTTAACAAACAACAGAGTAAATGATAGCACAGAGATAATGGGATCCAGCATCACCCGGTGATAGACAGTGTACTCCCAAAAGAGAAGATGTTTTTGGAACCTGTTTAACATTGCCTGGCCATTCTGACATCCAAGCAGTGGCTGGACAGTCCTGAATACTGCTGTGTGCTCTTTAGCGTTCAGTTACGCGTAAGAGTAAAACCTGCAGGAGTCTGTCTCAGGTACTCTCGAGGGGCAGTCTCGTGCATAACCACTGTTGAGAGCCAACTCAGAAGGTCAAGGTAACCTCGCGGAGAGTTGGCTTGAGAACACTCCCCTTGTCCGCATAAAGTAGAGCCACACTCCCCTTGTCCGCATAAAGTAGAGCCACACTTCCTTTCAGCTGTGCTCTCAACTGGACCAGAAACAACAGTATAGCTGTGAGTAGCTTGCAAGGAGCTGCATAAAGGGTGATGAGGAACGTATTGACAGGGGAAGAAATGACACAGTTACTACGTCTGTATGAAGCAGGACCGGAGCTTTTGGGCAAATCACGAAAAAAAAAAAAGCATTTTGGCTTTTGGTAGGTGAGGAATTAAACATTGCTTTGACTGAAGTGCAGCAAAAAATTTAAACCGTCAAAATCAGCTGACTGTATTGTGCTGCATATAGTGCATTAGTGAACTCTAAAGGTGCCTTCTTTGTGTGAAGTTGACTAGTGATTTGTAAATTGCATGCATTATGTATGTGAACCTGCAAACTGTCTCACCAAGCAAATTTTCCAGAGCAGTAACAATTCTAACTTGTATTTAGGAGGTTCCCCGTTTCAAATCTCGCCCGGGACATTGACTATCTTGAGGTCCTTAATTCATTTTTCGTCCTCCCTTCCTTCCTTTCCTTTCCTTAGTTTAACTTTCTACATCCGTTCAAATTCATTATTCACCATCATACAGTCATGTGATGCTACACGGTCTAGTTACTGACAACTGAACAAATTACAGCTACTTATCTTTGGTGGGTTGTGTATCGTGTGCTGTATACATTTAATTGTTTACATAATTTATGTTTAGTCGGTCATGTGACATACATATATATAATGTATGTGCAGTGTATTTAACTTCAACTTTAACCCAATATATTCATTTGTATTTCGTCTCTTATTAATAACGGAAGTCACATACTGGGCAGCCAGGCATTGTGCTTCATGAAGGTGAGCCTTGTCTGGCCAGTGACTGAATGGTACTGAACTTCCTCAGTTCACTCCAGTGAGTTCACAGACAACTGATTTGGCTGTCACTATGTTCTTATTCTCAGAAGTAGCAGAAGTTTACTCATGTCTGTAAACTATTTTGCTACTCTCAGAGCACTTGCTGCGGGTCAGCTCGCCAGGAATTACTCTCGCGTCAAAATATCATTGCTAGATACTCCTGATAGGACTCACAACAGTCTACCCTTACGTGTACCTGCAGTCTTCAGGAGCTCAGGTATCGTGTACCTGCATCAGTCTGCATATTGGCATTAAGCAGCAGTTGCAGTGTACTGCGCAGTCAGTGCTCAGTCGCAGTCTCACAGCGCATGTAAGGCTGTTTGTTGTTCTCATAACAGTGATGACGAAGGTTCAAGTGTTGTGAAATGTAACACATTTATTATAATTAGCAGTGGCATTTCTACACTGTGTAACCATTCACCAGTCATACACACTTCATTGATGAATTTGTGTCATCTTCAGTGACTCTGCATTTTCTGTTAGGTAACTGCGCTTTTCAAGATTATATGTACATTGTTAGTTAAATATACATAACAAGTCATGTATGTCAGTACAATGCCCATTTTCAAAATTAAATTTTAAAAGAACCCTGACAGATAAAGATAACAGTGACAAAAAACAGTAAAACTGATAATGTAAATATAATCTTGCCAAACACATGTGAACCAGGGTAACGTAGATGGTCACTGATGTTGATGCAAATTGTGTGTTGAAACATGTGAGACTTGTCAATGTTTATAAGCTGTAGAAAGGCTGCTGGTAATTACAGTAAACTTGTATTACTCTAAGCCACACTGTGTACCTGGCCATAGCTTCTTGGATGTTTTGCCATGTCGACTTGTAAATAGTAACCAGCATATTGAAGAATCATAGTTCCGTCTTCCTTGAAGCAAAGTATTGCAAGACTGAGTTGAGGATTCTGTTATTCGGAGATATGATTCCAAACATTTTGAAGGAACCACATTCCTGTGAAACATCAGGAATTGAATTACCTAGTGATGCAGCGTCATATCCCAGAACAACAGAATTGTTAGACTGTCTCTCGTATGTCATGACACCTATCGTAGGTGGTTCCTCATATCAACTGGCGTCTCTTCAAGTGACAGGATGACTACCGACGGAGTCTTGGTTCTGCCCACTTTACCAATTCTGGGACCAACGTTGTGTCACATGTGAGAGTTAGTGTAAATGTAGGTGTACTCCACAACTGGTGATTACCATGTGTTGTTTTTTCATATTGGTGTTAACCTGCAACTGTTGCTATTATTGAAGTTCATACATGCAACTTGTGCTAGGTCTATTGAAGTTCATACATGCAACTTGTGCTAGGTCTATTGAAGTTTCCATACATGGCAACATATTGTGCTAGGTCTATTGAAGTTCATACATGCAACTTGTGCTAGGTCTATTGAAGTTCATACTGCAACTTGTGCTAGGTCTATTCTGAAATTAAACTTTCAGATGTTAATCACATTTCCATATACTCAATTTTGTGCACATAGTCTATTTTTTATAGTGAACTGTTTTCAACAAAATGTTACAATTTGAATTGCCTGAAAGGCAGGGGTTGTATGTGAACCACAGATTGAGCAACCTAGTGTGGTGTAGATCATGTGACACCAAATGTAGATCATGTAACACCAAATCCATCACAATCTGATGAGCAGATTCAAGGGGCTACATGTGCGTGCTGTTCAAAGGATGCTGTCATTTTATGGATATAGAATGAACGGGAGAATTTGAATCACAGAAGTAACTAATTTGGTGAATGTGTCTAATGAAGCAGACTGAATTTTATGTCATGTTATCATATAGTGTAATTACAGGAATAGCCACTCCGTATTCATTGGCACGATATGAGGTGGCATAATATTACATTGATTGCAAATTTAACCACTATGGTTTGGAGGACGTGCGCTGGATTAACCTGGCTCAGGATAGGGACAAATATCTGGTTCTTGTGAACGTCATAATGAACCTTTGGGTTCCATAAAATGCAGGGAATTTCTTGACTAACTTAGGAACTGTTACCTTCCCAGGAAGGACTCTGCTCCCTGGAGTTAGTGTATTGTGCTATTCACAATTATGTGGTTCTGTTATAATTGAGAATCCATGGTGTTTATATTGTGGCTTCTTATGTCTTACTAAAATGGTTTTGATGCCATGGGTTGTTTATATGGTGTTTCATGTAATGTAATTGGTACATAACTTACAGCAGTGTCTAACGCAGGGTGCAGATAGTGGCTACATTTAAAGGATAGATCAGCTAACTACACACTAATTACACCCGTCCCGCTGCATAAAAAAACTACTGATTCCATGTGACAAAACTCGAGAAACATGTCAAAGTGATGCTTTGTGTGACGGTGGCCTGCATGTGCAGTGTGGAGTGTCCAACATCACAGAATGCTGATAACTTTGTGTGACGGTGGCCTGCATGTGCAGTGTGCAGTGTTCAACATCACAGAATGCTGATAACTTTGTGTGACGGTGGCCTGCATGTGCAGTGTGCAGTGTCCAACATCACAGAATGCTGATAACTTTGTGTGACGGTGGCCTGCATGTGCAGTGTGGAGTGTCCAACATCACAGAATGCTGATAACTTTGTGTGACGGTGGCCTGCATGTGCAGTGTGCAGTGTCCAACATCACAGAATGCTGATAACTTTGTGTGACGGTGACCTGCATGTGCAGTGTGCAGTGTCCAACATCACAGAATGCTGATAACTTTGTGTGACGGTGGCCTGCATATGCAGTGTGCAGTGTCCAACATCACAGAATGCTGATAACTTTGTGTGACGGTGACCTGCATATGCAGTGTGCAGTGTCCAACATCACAGAATGCTGATAACTTTGTGTGACGGTGACCTGCATGTGCAGTGTGCAGTGTCCAACATCACAGAATGCTGATAACTTTGTGTGACGGTGGCCTGCATGTGCAGTGTGCAGTGTCCAACATCACAGAATGCTGATAACCTCTAGTGTTTGGCACCTGTAAGATGTATACCAGATAGGAGTGGAAATGAGGTTATAAATATTGCCTTTTGAGCAATGATGTAATTTGGTATGTTGGTACCAAAGTTGCGAAAGAACATGGTGACTCCATTTACAGGGTAAAAGAGTAGATATGAGATGTTCTTCTTCCCTGAACATGGAGGCAGCATATTTTTCTGGAACATGTAATCCACATCCAGTGAGAACAGCAAATCATATGTATGGTTACTCTTCTTGTAGTCCACAGCCATTCGAGATTTCAGGCTTTTGCGACACTGTAGTTGAGATCTTTACTCTTCTGGGTTGTTGTGCAGCGTAGGTTGGTTTCTTACCGACGTTTCGCCACAGCGTACTGATTCCACATTCGAGGCTCAAGATGTGCTTCCTGGCATGTTGGCTGTTGATGATGGATCCAATATGGTGTCCAAAAACATTGACAGCAGGCCAACTAAGCTGCATAACAACCCAGAAGAGCGAAGATATTCAGACATTTGTTTGAGAGTGAGGGAGTGTGGGGGTAAACATTATCAAATGTAATTCTGATCCAGACAGTACAATCATGGTGCTCTGTGTTGTTTGAAAGTCTTATTTGAAACTGTTTGTTATACTGCATTCAGAAGAACGTCCTCGTTATGGCCGTGCGTACGTTATAGTCGATGTTGTTATCAACGGGCTGCCAGCTGTTCACAGCCGGAAGGTTTTTTATCGCGTTACCGCAAGTGTGGGAAGACAAGCCGGAATGGGAAGACAAGCCGGAATGGGAGCGCGGAACTTCGTGTTGTTAGTGTGAGTGTTAGTGTGAGTGTTAGTGCAGCAGCAAGTGACTGAGTGCGAGTGCAAGTGCTGCTAGTGACCGTTTTGCTGTGAAGTGTGAGTAGGGACACTGCTGCTTTGTAGTTTGAAGAACCTGGATCAAATGCACGGACCAGCTTCGTGGTTTTAATCAGACCCTCTATGCAGATGCTCGGATGGTAGCTTGTATTGGGCCATGAACGCTTCCTTTTACATCCTTTCCGATTCAGTATTCAGCAATCGTCATGTCTTTTGATTATATATGTTCTGTGTTGCCGAGTGCGTCGTTAAATTAACCATAAATAAGTAAAATACGTCATGAAGAAGTTTGTGACCGATCTGGGCACGTTGTGATTGTTATGTTGGCCAAGCTGCAGAGCCGGCACGTAGTGCAGATGCTCACAGCACAGTTTGTGACCGATCTGGGCACGTTGTGATTGTTATGTTGGCCAAGCTGCAGAGCCGGCACGTAGTGCAGATGCTCACAGCACAGTTTGTGACCGATCTGGGCACGTTGTGATTGTTATGTTGGCCAAGCTGCAGAGCCGGCACGTAGTGCAGATGCTTACAGCACAGTTTGTGACCGATCTGGGCACGTTGTGATTGTTATGTTGGCCAAGCTGCAGAGCCGGCACGTAGTGCAGATGCTCACAGCACAGTTTGTGACCGATCTGGGCACGTTGTGATTGTTATGTTGGCCAAGCTGCAGAGCCGGCACGTAGTGCAGGTGCTCACAGCACAGTTTGTGACCCATGGGACATGTGATGTAGTTGCCAAGCTGCAGCGCACTAGTGCAGAGCCACAGCACAGTTCGGTAATGTAGCGCTACCATCATGAAGGCGTATAGGGAGAAGGGGTATAGCTCCACTCATTCTTATGCTCGGCACTAGGTGGAGGTGAGCGGTCAAATTCACGCCCGTGGCCGCTTTACCCCCGGTACCCGTTGAATACAGGGCTGGGTGGGTCCTACAGCTGGTCTGGACGTTTCGGAGAAGAGAAAAATATCTTGCCCCTGCCGGGACTCGAATCGCGGATCTTCCAGTTCTTAACCTAGTCGCTATAGTGACAGCTATCGTGACATAAAGCTGATTTTGTGATGATATTAAAATGGATTGTGACAGTGTGAACTTGTGCCTCGGCATTAGCAGTGTTGAAGCTACGGCTGTGTTGGCACAGCAAGCTGACTGACGTCTGTTGCACTGCCGTGACTGCAGACGGCTGTAGCGTGATGCGTGATGTCACGTGTTGCTGGGCGGGCGGGGCAATTGTTGGCTGCGTGTCAACTGTTGGACACTGCTAAAGTGTGTGGAGAACGTAGGTATTAGTGATCGGTACTGAAACTTATTGGACACTGCTAAAGTGTGTGGAGAACGTAGGTATTAGTGATCGGTACTGAAACTTATTGGACACTGCTAAAGTGTGTGGAGAACGTAGGTATTAGTGATCGGTACTGAAACTTATTGGACACTGCTAAAGTGTGTGGAGAACGTAGGTATTAGTGATCGGTACTGAAACTTATTGGACACTGCTAAAGTGTGTGGAGAACGTAGGTATTAGTGATCGGTACTGAAACTTATTGGACACTGCTAAAGTGTGTGGAGAACGTAGTTATTAGAGATCGGTACTGAAACTTATTGGACACTGCTAAAGTGTGTGGAGAACGTAGTTATTAGAGATCGGTACTGAAACTTATTGAACACTGCTAAAGTGTGTGGAGAACGTAGGTATTAGTGATCGGTACTGAAACTTATTGGACACTGCTAAAGTGTGTGGAGAACGTAGTTATTAGAGATCGGTACTGAAACTTATTGGACACTGCTAAAGTGTGTGGAGAACGTAGGTATTAGTGATCGGTACTGAAACTTATTGGACACTGCTAAAGTGTGTGGAGAACGTAGGTATTAGTGATCGGTACTGAAACTTATTGGACACTGCTAAAGTGTGTGGAGAACGTAGGTATTAGTGATCGGTACTGAAACTTATTGGACACTGCTAAAGTGTGTGGAGAACGTAGTTATTAGAGATCGGTACTGAAACTTATTGGACACTGCTAAAGTGTGTGGAGAACGTAGTTATTAGAGATCGGTACTGAAACTTATTGGACACTGCTGAAGTGTGTGGAGAACGTAGTTATTAGAGATCGGTACTGAAACTTATTGGACACGTCGCAGTTTTGTGTGGCAACAGATTCATCGGAATATCAAATCAAACTTAATGAAATTTATGAATTTGATAATAATATTAAAATGGATCTTAAAGAAAGAGAATGGTAGTGTGTGGACTGTGTTTGTCTGGCTCAGGACAGAGACGAGTGGTGTGGACTGTGTTTGTCTGGCTCAGGACAGAGACGAGTGGTGTGGGCTGTGTTTGTCTGGCTCAGGACAGAGACGAGTGGTGTGGGCTGTGTTTGTCTGGCTCAGGACAGAGACGAGTGGTGTGGGCTGTGTTTGTCTGGCTCAGGACAGAGACGAGTGGTGTGGGCTGTGTTTGTCTGGCTCAGGACAGAGACGAGTGGTGTGGGCTGTGTTTGTCTGGCTCAGGACAGAGACGAGTGGTGTGGGCTGTGTTTGTCTGGCTCAGGACAGAGACGAGTGGTGTGGGCTGTGTTTGTCTGGCTCAGGACAGAGACGAGTGGTGTGGGCTGTGTTTGTCTGGCTCAGGACAGAGACGAGTGGTGTGGGCTGTGTTTGTCTGGCTCAGGACAGAGACGAGTGGTGTGGGCTGTGTTTGTCTGGCTCAGGACAGAGACGAGTGGTGTGGGCTGTGTTTGTCTGGCTCAGGACAGAGACGAGTGGTGTGGGCTGTGTTTGTCTGGCTCAGGACAGAGACGAGTGGTGTGGGCTGTGTTTGTCTGGCTCAGGACAGAGACGAGTGGTGTGGGCTGTGTTTGTCTGGCTCAGGACAGAGACGAGTGGTGTGGGCTGTGTTTGTCTGGCTCAGGACAGAGACGAGTGGTGTGGGCTGTGTTTGTCTGGCTCAGGACAGAGACGAGTGGTGTGGGCTGTGTTTGTCTGGCTCAGGACAGAGACGAGTGGTGTGGGCTGTGTTTGTCTGGCTCAGGACAGAGATGAGTGGTGTGGGCTGTGTTTGTCTGGCTCAGGACAGAGACGAGTGGTGTGGGCTGTGTTTGTCTGGCTCAGGACAGAGATGAGTGGTGTGGGCTGTGTTTGTCTGGCTCAGGACAGAGACGAGTGGTGTGGGCTGTGTTTGTCTGGCTCAGGACAGAGACGAGTGGTGTGGGCTGTGTTTGTCTGGCTCAGGACAGAGATGAGTGGTGTGGGCTGTGTTTGTCTGGCTCAGGACAGAGACGAGTGGTGTGGGCTGTGTTTGTCTGGCTCAGGACAGAGATGAGTGGTGTGGGCTGTGTTTGTCTGGCTCAGGACAGAGACGAGTGGTGTGGGCTGTGTTTGTCTGGCTCAGGACAGAGATGAGTGGTGTGGGCTGTGTTTGTCTGGCTCAGGACAGAGACGAGTGGTGTGGGCTATTATGGGGGACAGTAATGAACGTTGGGTTTTGTAAAACGAGGGGAGTGAGCAACTGTCAGCTTGTCAACCAGGACCCCGCATTAGGCAGATAATGCTACAGTACTCACGACGCCTGTTTCAGTACTGCCAGTGGGCCGCTGTGTGCCTTGCGACTGTCACAGCGCTGTGCCACGAGCAGCGGTACGACAGGCGTTCCGTGTCTTCTGGGATGTTATGCCCTGCCGACTGGTACACAGTTGCTGACGTTTCGGAGGTGGTACGCTCCTCTGAAACGTCGGTAACAATGAATCGACACAGCGTAACATACCTGAAGACTTGAATTTTTACACACGATTTGTTTACAGCCAGGACAATCCGTTGAAAATGTGGAGAAGTTCAAATACTTGGGAAAGACACCAACAAATCAAAATTTCGTGCATGAAGAACGTAACTCAGGGCATGCCTGCAACCGTTCGGTCAGAATTGTTTGTCTTACTGTGTGACGTCTTACTGTGTGACGTCTTACTGTGTGACGTCTTACTGTGTGACTCTTACTAAGAGCATGAAGATTGACATGCAGAGCTGTAATGTTGTGTGTGTGTGTCTGTCTGTCACATTAAGGGAGGGACATAGACTGAGGGTGTTCGAGATTAGGGTGATGAGGGAGTTATTTGGGGCCAAGAGGGACGGGGTAACAGGGGAGTGGAGAAGACTACATAACGAGGAGCTTTATGATCTGTACTGCTCACCAAATGTTATTAGGGTGATCGAATCAGGGAGGACGTCACATGTGTGGGTGGAAACACAAAGACATACACAGTTTTGGTGTGGAAACCTGAAGGGATGAGACCACCTGGAAGACCTGGGCGTGAATACTATTAATATGAACGCTAAAGAAATATGCTGGGAGGGACTGGACTGAATTAGTTTCGGCCAGAACAGGGATAAATTGCGGGATGTTAGGAACACGGTAATGAACCTTTAGGTTTTCTAAAATACAGGGAATTTCTTGACTAGATTGGGAACTGTTAGCTTCTCACGACGGACTGACCTTATATCTGTACAACAAAAGGCCGTACAGTCCCAAGGGCAGTCCAAGATGGCAGAACTGCGTGCGGCCGGTCGAACAGTGCGAGCGAATGTGTCAGTGTGGTACACGTTTTGAGTTTCGGAGTGTGTGTGGTGACTTGAGTTACGTCCAGCGTCAGATGGCTCAATGTTCCGTCCAACACAACTACGTGTCTTTTATTTAATAACAGCTACACGTTTCGGCCTTAACACACCATCATCAGGCCATCAATACAGTGTAAAAATGTAATGCTATGGATTCAACATACGTAATTATTACTGTGTGGGATCGCACAAGTCCACAGTATTGGTTGTTTCGTAGCTGACACTATGAAACTTTCATGTAGGTCTGAATAAGTGTATTAGTGATGCTAAAGTGTTTACAGTGTAGGTTAAAAGTGTTAGATGTGTGTGTAAAGTGTGCAGGCGTCGGTTGCGTGTTTTGTATGGATCTGGCGGTCATTGTTGTGTATGTCAGGCCGAAAATTGGAGATGGCGTGCTGCTGCTGGTTTATCTTATATCTGGAGATGGCGTGCTGCTGCTGGTTGTTCTTATATCTTATATCTGGAGATGGCGTGCTGCTGCTGGTTGTTCTTATATCTTATATCTGGAGATGGCGTGCTGCTGCTGGTTGTTCTTATATCTTATATCTGGAGATGGCGTGCTGCTGCTGGTTGTTCTTATATCTTATATCTGGAGATGGCGTGCTGCTGCTGGTTGTTCTTATATCTTATATCTGGAGATGGCGTGCTGCTGCTGGTTGTTCTTATATCTTATATCTGGAGATGGCGTGCTGCTGCTGGTTGTTCTTATATCTTATATCTGGAGATGGCGTGCTGCTGCTGGTTGTTCTTATATCTTATATCTGGAGATGGCGTGCTGCTGCTGGTTGTTCTTATATCTTATATCTGGAGATGGCGTGCTGCTGCTGGTTGTTCTTATATCTTATATCTGGATATGGCGTGCTGCTGCTGCTGGTTGTTCTTATATCTTATATCTGGAGATGGCGTGCTGCTGCTGGTTGTTCTTATATCTTATATCTGCTTTTTATATGCCTCTTATTATTGAATTTGCTTCGTTTTTACGGTTTTTATTGGAAACACTCCAGATATTCATTATTAATTTCGTATATCGGCGCTGCAGTTTTAGGGGTAATGCTTACAGTGTTTCGGTAAGAGCTGTTGACGTAACGCTCGACGGGTTGAGACTCGAGCTGTCGAGTGTTACTGCAGGCCACAAATGGAGCGTTTTGATGAGCTGCGAGAAATGCCAAAGAAGCAGTCTGTTGCCTCTAGTCGAATATTTAATGTGGACGAAACGACATTCAACAGAACGCAGGGAGCTGGGCTGAAAAAGAAACTGAATACAAGGACACTGCTGGCGGTGAAGTGCAGACTTCAAGAACTGGTCGAAAGGAGCAGCAGAGTGAGGTACAAACAGCGTGCGTCATCTGCTAAGAACATATCGGCGAGGACCGGTTACAGTGTTGCTGGTGGTTGGGCCATGCAGGCTGCGGCACGTTACAGTGTTGCTGGTGGTTGGGCCATGCAGGCTGCGGCACGTTACAGTGTTGCTGGTGGTTGGGTCATGCAGGCTGCGGCACGTTACAGTGTTGCTGGTGGTTGGGCCATGCAGGCTGCGGCACGTTACAGTGTAGCTGGTGGTTGGGTCATGCAGGCTGCGGCACGTTACAGTGTTGCTGGTGGTTGGGCCATGCAGGCTGCGGCACGTTACAGTGTTGCTGGTGGTTGGGCCATGCAGGCTGCGGCACGTTACAGTGTTGCTGGTGGTTGGGCCATGCAGGCTGCGGCACGTTACAGTGTTGCTGGTGGTTGGGCCATGCAGGCTGCGGCACGTTACAGTGTTGCTGGTGGTTGGGCCATGCAGGCTGCGGCACGTTACAGTGTTGCTGGTGGTTGGGTCATGCAGGCTGCGGCACGTTACAGTGTAGCTGGTGGTTGGGTCATGCAGGCTGCGGCACGTTACAGTGTTGCTGGTTGTTGGGCCATGCAGGCTGCGGCACGTTACAGTGTTGCTGGTGGTTGGGCCATGCAGGCTGCGGCACGTTACAGTATTGCTGGTGGTTGGGCCATGCAGGCTGCGGCACGTTACAGTATTGCTGGTGGTTGGGCCATGCAGGCTGCGGCACGTGACCAGACGTGTCTGTCGAAACTGAGAAAACATTTTAAGTGACGTGATGTGCGGTACTAGAGCCGATTGGGGAAACAGTGAAATTGTAAACAGTTTTATACACGTCCCCCCCTTTTTTTTGTGAAGGGCACCGCAGCAGATGCTACGGACGCATCGCAACCTTGAGGCTTTTGTGCAACCCTGTGATGAAGATGATTCGTTTTTTTTCGTTTTTCCTTGTAATGTAGCACCGGTGGAATGAAATTGACAGGGGAGAACCGAAGTACTCGAGGAAAAACCTGTCCCAGTGCCACTTTGTCCACCACAAATGATACACGGACTGGGCCGGGATCGAACCCGGGCCTCCGCGGTGAGAGGCTGACGACTAACCGCCTGAGTCATGGCACGGCCCCCGTCTTTTCTTACTTTCGTAACAATTTGTTTCATTCACAATACATGTGTCACGACAAAGCAGCTGCCTCTCTTCACAAGACTGTAATACTTTAGCACTGTAACTTGCACGTCTCGCCTCACCCCAAAGTTTCCAGTAACATTCTAACACTGTAACTTGCACGTCTCGCCTCACCCCAAAGTCTCCAGTAACATTCTAACACTGTAACTTGCACGTCTCGCCTCACCCCAAAGTCTCCAGTAACATTCTAACACTGTAACTTGCACGTCTCGCCTCACCCCAAAGTCTCCAGTAACATTCTAACACTGTAACTTGCACGTCTCGCCTCACCCCAAAGTCTCCAGTAACATTCTAACACTGTAACTTGCACGTCTCGCCTCACCCCAAAGTCTCCAGTAACATTCTAACACTGTAACTTGCACGTCTCGCCTCACCCCAAAGTCTCCAGTAACATTCTAACACTGTAACTTGCACGTCTCGCCTCACCCCAAAGTCTCCAGTAACATTCTAACACTGTAACTTGCACGTCTCGCCTCACCCCAAAGTCTCCAGTAACATTCTAACACTGTAACTTGCACGTCTCGCCTCACCCCAAAGTTTCCAGTAACATTCTAACACTGTAACTTGCACGTCTCGCCTCACCCCAAAGTTTCCAGTAACATTCTAACACTGTAACTTGCACGTCTCGCCTCACCCCAAAGTCTCCAGTAACATTCTAACACTGTAACTTGCACGTCTCGCCTCACCCCAAAGTCTCCAGTAACATTCTAACACTGTAACTTGCACGTCTCGCCTCACCCCAAAGTTTCCAGTAACATTCTAACACTGTAACTTGCACGTCTCGCCTCACCCCAAAGTCTCCAGTAACATTCTAACACTGTAACTTGCACGTCTCGCCTCACCCCAAAGTCTCCAGTAACATTCTAACACTGTAACTTGCACGTCTCGCCTCACCCCAAAGTCTCCAGTAACATTCTAACACTGTAACTTGCACGTCTCGCCTCACCCCAAAGTCTCCAGTAACAGTCTGCCTTTCCCCACGTCAATAAGCTGCACAATGTTTTTGGAAGTTTTTCCAGTGTAGCAAATCGTGTGTTTTTATACAATGAAAATGTCTTCATTGTCAACAGGAGAACATCTGATAATTAGCTTCTCCTCTGACATGTGACCTCTGGGTCCTGACCTTCGTACTGGCAGCTGTGAGTAGTTCAGCCGTTCACCTTATTGACCCCAATCAAGTGGCAGGGAGACCAACACATTAGCAGTGCAGCACCTGTTGGTTTGTGCTGCTTGCCATTAAGTGCTAGGGTAGTGCTAGACTTCGATAGTTGATATAGGAATATTAATTGAGCCTCTCCCATCGAGGTTCAAATGAAAACCTCCAAGGTGCGAAAGAGAATCGAGACCCAACTGTGTGCAGCTGTAGGCACAGCAAGTCATCAGCATGTGTTACAAGCACGTACTGTGTGCAGCTGTAGGCACAGCAAGTCATCAGCATGTGTTACAAGCACGTACTGTGTGCAGCTGTAGGCACAGCAAGTCATCAGCATGTGTTACAAGCACGTACTGTGTGCAGCTGTAGGCACAGCAAGTCATTAGCATGGGTTACAAGCACGTACTGTGTGCAGCTGTAGGCACAGCAAGTCATTAGCATGTGTTACAAGCACGTACTGTGTGCAGCTGTAGGAACAGCAAGTCATCAGCATGGGTTAGAAGCACGTACTGTGTGCAGCTGTAGGCACAGCAAGTCATCAGCATGGGTTACAAGCACGTACTGTGTGCAGCTGTAGGCACAGCAAGTCATTAGCATGTGTTACAAGCACGTACTGTGTGCAGCTGTAGGAACAGCAAGTCATCAGCATGGGTTAGAAGCACGTACTGTGTGCAGCTGTAGGCACAGCAAGTCATCAGCATGGGTTAGAAGCACGTACTGTGTGCAGCTGTAGGAACAGCAAGTCATCAGCATGGGTTAGAAGCACGTACTGTGTGCAGCTGCAGGCACAGCAAGTCATCAGCATGTGTTACAAGCACGTACTGTGTGCAGCTGTAGGCACAAGTCATTAGCATGTGTTACAAGCACGTACTGTGTGCAGCTGTAGGAACAGCAAGTCATCAGCATGGGTTAGAAGCACGTACTGTGTGCAGCTGTAGGCACAGCAAGTCATCAGCATGGGTTACAAGCACGTACTGTGTGCAGCTGTAGGCACAGCAAGTCATTAGCATGTGTTACAAGCACGTACTGTGTGCAGCTGTAGGAACAGCAAGTCATCAGCATGGGTTAGAAGCACGTACTGTGTGCAGCTGTAGGCACAGCAAGTCATCAGCATGGGTTAGAAGCACGTACTGTGTGCAGCTGTAGGAACAGCAAGTCATCAGCATGGGTTAGAAGCACGTACTGTGTGCAGCTGCAGGCACAGCAAGTCATCAGCATGTGTTACAAGCACGTACTGTGTGCAGCTGTAGGCACAAGTCATCAGCATGTGTTACAAGCACGTACTGTGTGCAGCTGTAGGCACAGCAAGTCATCAGCATGTGTTACAAGCACGTACTGTGCGCAGCTGTAGGCACAGCAAGTCATCAGCATGTGTTACAAGCACGTACTGTGTGCAGCTGTAGGCACAGCAAGTCATCAGCATGTGTTACAAGCACGTACTGTGTGCAGCTGTAGGCACAGCAAGTCATCAGCATGTGTTACAAGCACGTACTGTGTGCGGTAGATGTGGGACTTGCAAACTGACAAACTGTGCTGAGCCGAACCGAACCTATCTGAATTAAAGTAACTGGTAAAAAATGTGTTATGTTTTCGCGTGACTCACTGTCGTAGTTACAGTTGCTGGAGCACATTTTACTTTCATAATCTGTGAGTGTCGCATTTGACTGGACCACAGGACACACCAAGATTTTAGAAGGCCAATTTAAGGAAAATGCATTCTATTCACATTTGAAGCACGTTTGGGCCATAAGAAGCAGCACAGTTCTGTGCAGTACTTGTCAGGAAGCAGCACAGTTCTGTGCAGTACTTGTCAGGAAGCAGCACAGTTCTGTGCAGTACTTGTCAGGAAGCAGCACGCGTCCTGCGCTGCACACAACGTGCGAGCTGCAGAACACAACGCACCGCAAGTCGTCACTAGCGTCCAGGGCGCCGACTGCCTTGGCTGAGGTGTTTCATGCTTTTGTTAGTGTCTCCAGGCGCACACTGGTGGCATATGTCAGGGGATGGTGGCATATGTCAGGGGATGGTGGCATATGTCAGGGGATGGTGGCGTTACTGACGTCATCGTTACGTAAATAAATAGTACACTGGTGGCATATGTCAATAGTACACTGGTGGCATATGTCAGGGGATGGTGGCGTTAATGACGTCATCGTTACGTAAATAAATAATAAACAGCGTAACTCAGTGGTTCAACACTGCCAATAACAAGGCTTACCATTGGACACAATCCAGAGCCGTCTGTTCACGTCTTCACAATTTCACGGGTGGTTAATTTTGAAGAGGTTTCATTATCAGAATTCTATATTTGTTTCGTGTTTGTCCGTGCAGAATATCATCACGTGCTTTGTCTTGTGTCATAAGACCAATAAACTTGCTGACTGATATCCCAGGTACAGGGACGTCTTGTGTAATTGACCGCAGACAGTTTAGGTGCCTGGCGTCACTGCGACTGTGCTGGGATCGTCTGCACATCTGGACTAATGTGGCACAGGAATGGTCCGCGCTGTTAGGGTCACCCCTGCTCAGTGCCTGCCCTCAACTAAGTGCGGGGTGTGGCGGGGGGCAGTATGTGTTTCTATGTGCGAGTCGCAGGGCCCCTGGCCCAGAATCTTCTGCAGCGACTCGGCACTGAGATGGCCGACGTCGCCGTCGGCATGAAGAGACGTCTGCTGTACCCCCTGCGGAGACTGCTGTCTCGGTACGACGACGTTTTGCCACCAGACTGCAGCACTGAACCAGAAGGTAACATGTTGGTAGGACTGCGGAAAACCATGGTCGTGATTAGGAACTGGTGAGAATTGTGCGCGACATGAGGCGTCCGCTTGTCTGGCATGTTACGGGGCGTGGTTCAGGTGGGTACCGACGTTTGGGGACAACCTGTCGGTCCCATCTGCAAGGGTCAAGACAGTTCGAGGCTTATTCAAGGATGAAAACACTCCAGTGTTGGATTGCTTTGAGCCATGAAGATGGGTCCGATATATTGTCCCGAAACGTCGGTGACCAGCTACCAAAGTGTGCCGCATAACATCGCAGAAGAGCGAAGGCGTGGTGAAGATTGTGTGGGAAGTGGTAACAGTTTATTTTAAGTGTAAAGTTTTAATTTTAAATAAGTTAATGTAATTGTGAATATCGCTGTGCTGCCTGCTTTGTTATGGCAAGTAAATGAACTTAAATGTTGAACAATAGCAGGTGTGAACCTTGAGTTCAGGCTTCCGTCGCGATGTTGATGAAATATGTGGTCTCCTGGGTTGTTGCACGGCGTCGTGTGGTAATTGTTTACCGACGTTTCGGGACAACGTATCGGTCCCATCCTCACGGGTCAAGATTCCGAATCTTGACCCGTGAACTTCGGTAAACAATTGCCACACGACGCCGTGTAATAACCCAGAAGACCACAGATTTCAATAGTAGGTATGCTTTATATAGCCACATCTTCCGAAAAATTAGGTATGTATTTTATAGTTAAATTTTCCACAAAACTAGATGGATATTCCACAGGCGTGTCTCTGTTTGGAGCTAAAAACAGGGCAGGTCTGTTCAGGATCAGCATGGAATGTGCTGACAGAAGCTGTCTTTAAATAAAACAATGTGTGTGGTGACAAGAGGCTGTCTCACGCTGCGAGGTGTTGTCTCCTGCCGAACCTGCAGTCTTGCTCAGTTCGTGTTTGTCGCCGGCGACATGTCCACCTTCGTGTCGCCACAGGCAGGTGCTGTTCAGGGCGCAGCTGTGCGCAGAGTAGCGACGTTCAATGTGTCTTCGCGTAGGGAGAAGAGTTTGTCTGCGTCCATCAGTTACACGACTGCTCCTCCACGCATGTTCACCAGTAAGTTATATGACGTGACGCCGTATAGTCTGGTGGAAATGTACCGACGTTTCGGAGGAACGTACTGCCTCCATGTTTAGATTAGAAACCAGGCTAAATGGCGTCACATCCCAGAAGACACAGTCATAGCCGCTACTGTGTTAATTACAGTTGTGTGCCTTCCACAGGGTTTGGTATTAGTGCTGTGCTAAAGACAAGTGCGTGCGGACGTTATGTTGGTAAGAAGTGTGTAATATGGCATGTGCGTAAGCGGATAGACAGTTGTGTGGTGGTGGTAATTTAATGTCATTGTATCAACTGCAGATGTTACATGAACAGGAGACTGCTGTGCTGACTGGCCACCTGTCACTCTGAGTCTGTTTAATCCACTCCACACATTCATAACTCAGTTTTTAGGGTCATTTTTATTCCCTCATATCCCAGTCTGTATAGCGACTCGCTACGGGTTGGACGGTCCGGGGATCGAGTCCCGGTGGGGGCGAAATTTTCCGCACCCGTCCAGACCGGTCCTGGGGCCTGCCGAGCCACCTATACATTGGGTACCGGGAGGTAAAGCGGCCGGGTGGCTTTAACGACCCACTCCCATCTAGCACCGAGGTTAAAGGAAGAGTAGAGCTACTCCTTTACTCCCCTCTGGGCCTTCATAGCCTGTTCTAGGGTGAACTTTACCTTTACCTTTGTTTTCAATCCCCTCATGTATGCCTCAGTCTCTGCATTGCTTCCTTCTGCAGCTGCCATACATTTTATGTTTCTTGTTTTGCCCCCATCCATTGCATTTTGGTGTAAATTTCCCTGGTGCTCGTAGCATAGTTCTGTTATCTCTCTTAAATCGAGTGACTGTAAGCAGTTTGTTTTCAGATGCTGTCAGCTGGTGTGCTTTCACACTCATGCAAGACACCAATAGCAGTATGGTACAGTGGTTAGTGCTTTCCTCAGTTCCTTGTAATATGCCACAACCACGTCATAATTGGCCATGCCATGGCTCAGGCAGTTAGGTACTGGCCTGTCACTGCAGAGACCCGGGTTTGATCCCAGGCCAGTCCATGTAGGATTTGTGGTGTACAAAGTGGCACTTGGACATTTTTCCTCCAAGTACTTGAGTTTTTCCCTGTAAGTATCATTCCACCAATGGAGCATACTTAATTACTCATCTGTCAGTGACGCTGTGTAACGTAGCAACTGACAGCCTCATTATGTCTGTTTCTCCTGATAAGGCTTCATTAGAAATTGCAAGGATAAGTTAGTTGAGGCCAAGGACCAACTGCAGTTACATGTGTCAAGATATAAAATGATTGGTGGTGCCCTTTGTATCACTTATGCATAGTCTGTTTTACTCTCTTAAAAAAATAAGGCTATATAAAGAAACCACATGTATATTGATAGAAGGTAAAGATAAAGTTGGCCCTGTGCAAGCAATGAAGGCATATAGGGGGAGCAGAGGTATGGGTCCACTCATTCCTAACCTCACCACTAGGTGGAAGTGAGTTGTCAGCCTTGTGCCCTGGCTGCTTTACCACCAGGGAAAGAGCACCTGGTACCCATTGTGTAGGAGGCTAGGTGGACTCCAGAGCCATTCTGGACATTTTGGAGAAGAGAAAAATCTCTTACCCCTGCTGGGATTCGAACCCCAGATCTTCCAGCCTGTAGCCTAGTCACTATACCGGTTATGTTATCCCATCTCCCCAGCGTTGGTAGAAACTCTGACATTTGTCTGAACTTCCTGATTCATATCATTTCCTTGTTTGGTGCACATATTGGGTTTGTTATCGGAACATGCGGTTGACATCCTGTGTGAGTCCGCTGCAGCATCACCCACTAATGTTGTGTTCGCTCTCTCCAGAACAAATGTGATGCTGTGTGTTGCAGAGAAGACGCCAACAGCTGAAGTGAAAAAGGCCACAACATTCCCCCCATCCAGTCACAAGCCAGTGCTGGTGGATCAGCGACCAGTCGCATTCCCAAGCACCCAGCGCCCCCTGCCACCAACACCAGGGGACAACAAATTGTCAGAGAAGCCTAGTGGTGAGTTATGAACCGGACAGTTCATGCATAGAGAGGAGGCGATTGTGAGATTCAAGGTTCTCTTGGTGCTGTTACTGAAGATTCAGGTGTTCAGGGATGTTACACTGTGTCTAAACCAGAAGACAGTGATTAGTTCATGTTGTGTCAGTGTCTAGAGGAGTGCACAAGGAAGAGCGTGTTATTTGTTCAGTGCAGCGTTTGTTTTAGTCTTAATGGGATTACAACTGTTGGAACACCGTGCCAAGGATCTGCATAAACATAAGTATAAGTTGAAGATTGGGATGTGGAACTGTGTTGTTGGGTGATGGGTTCCTGATATTTTGATGTGGAACTGTGTTGTTGGGTGATGGGTTCCTGATATTTTGATGTGGAACTGTGTTGTTGGGTGATGGGTTCCTGATATTTTGATGTGGAACTGTGTTGTTGGGTGATGGGTTCCTGATATTTTGATGTGGAACTGTGTTGTTGGGTGATATTTGTGTTCCTGATATTTTGAAGAAATGTAGCACCTTCATTTTCAAGGGTCAGTAGTCTTGGACGTAGACACATCCTGGAAGACGTGAGTCCTCAGCAACACCGCCATGAGAACCAAATGTAATTTGTGTACAAGAACAGCTGTAGCACTGCTATTGTCATGTTGCAGCTGTCGGGTCACGCAGGATCTCACAGCAGCCATGGTATCACCATGTGGATCGCACACAAGCAGAGGAGATGCTGCGCAACGGTTGGTATTGGGACTATCAGACTGTGTTGACTTTTACCGTATTTACCAATTGGGGGGGGGGGGGTCACACAAAGTTAAGCAATTTCTGAATAGGTATTTTCCTGAATATTGAAGATTGCAAAAGGGGGAGGGGATCATCTTATATCTGAATAAATACAATAAATGTGCTTGATATATACATAGCATTCAGAGGAATGATGGGAAGCAGTTGTAGAAAGTGTTGATGGGGGATATCAAAATACAAATGGAAGAACTGCATTGAAATTTATTTTGGAAGGAAGAGTGTAGTGAAATTGGTTGGGATGGCATAACATGGGCCTCATGTTAGCTGTATGAACCACAGTCAGTCAGCTGGCAAGTTACTTGTTGATAACTAACTCCACAGAGCAGAGTCCTTGTTTTAAAAGCTAATAGTTCCTTAGCTAGTCAAGAAATTCCCCACATTTTATTAAACCTGAAGGTTCATTACTGTGTTACAGTGCTATGTTCATCATTGTGTAGACAACAGCCCACCACTTGGCCCTATCCAGAGTCAGATGAATCCAGTCCATGCCTTTCCATCCTATTTCTTGAAGATAAATTTTAATATTGTCCTGCCATCTACACCTGGGCCTGAAAGACTTGGGTGTGGATGGGAGAGGTCTCTGTCTTCCAGGTTCCCCAACCAAAATGCTGTATGCATTTCTCCTCTCCCCTATACAGGCCACATGATCACCCCAGTAACATTTGGTGAGCAGTACAATCCATGAAGCTCTCCATTATGCAGTTTTCTCCAGTCTCCTACTACTTCCTCCCTCTTAGGTCCTTATATCTTCCTCAGCACCCTATTCTTGAACACCGTCAGCCTGTGTTCTCCCTTAGTATGAGAGACTAAGTTTCACACCCATATAGAACAACAGGCAAAGTTATGGTTCTGTGTATTTTAATCATCATATTCTTAAGAAGGCAAACATGAACACAAAAGAATCTGGGCCAAGTGGTGGCAGGCATCCTTTGAATTTAATCTGGTCTTGAAGTAAGCACCCAGGAGTTTAACAGTGGGGATGGAAAGATAGTAAACATGACTCATTTGTGGACTGTTTCAGGGGAGGATGGCAGCTTCCTTGTGCGCCCCTCATCGCAGAAGAATCCCATGACACTCACGCTATGGTACAAGAGGCGACCATACAATATCGGCATCCGTCAAAGGTCAGATGGGCTCTATGCACTGGGAACTGAGAAGGCAAATGAACAGGTGTGAAGCTCTTTTTCACAAGTCTGCATACAAGAATGCTCCTGCTTTTACAAAACCTTGAGGGTCTATCATTGTGCCTGCTTATTCATAGCTGGGCCAGTTCAATCCACATCTTTACCCATTTCTGTACAATATGAGGGCAAGTCAAATGAAATTCCTAAATGTGCAAAAAGAAATTGGGGGGGGGGGCAGAGAAAAGACCCTACTGTGTGCAGCTGCAGGCGCAGCAAACTGTCAGTGTCTACTGTGTGTGATAGATGTGGAACTGTTGAAATGTGATCCAAATAATGACAAATCTGCACTAAATTATTACTACTGATATTGGCCTCCCATTTAAGCCCTTCAGGTAAGCGGTTTGTAGCATTTTAATGAGCAGAATGCTGTTTGAATTCCTTGTATCTTCCATGCTTGCTACTTACATGGCATATCTGTCCCGTCTTTGTTGAATAACCCCAGCAGCATTAGATGACTTGCTCTTCATTTGTAACTTTCTGTATTCTGTGAGTCATCAATATTTTTAGCAGTCTCTTTTTCTTGCCTTAAATCATACCAACTGTCACACTAATATTTAAATAGAGGCAAAAGTATAGGGTCATTATTTTATCTGACAACTATCAGTTGCCACTTCTTGTCAGCTTGTTTATTGTACTAATATAGCCTGCTCATCCAACCACCCATATGTAGCAGCCCACAGTGACACATGATAGTTGTCAGGTGTAATAAAGACTGTGTAGTATGCGTGCTGATTTGTAGCGTATTCAGCTGTGGAGGGTGCTTTGTTGTGTGCAGAGTTTTGCGTCTGTGGAGGAGCTGATACAGAATTACCAGTCTGAGAAGTTAGTGCTGTACAGTGGGGGTGAGAAGGCAGGCCGCACAGTGCTGACAACTTCACCACCTCAGGGTTACCAACGCAACATGTGATCATATACAGCAGGTGTGAGAAGAGAGGCTGCACAGTGCTTACAACTTTACCACCTCAGAGTTACCAACATAGCATCTTTATAGTGTAAAAACAACTCAGTAGTTGGGGAAATGTATACCATGCATTTTGGTCAGCATGACAGAGCAGTGCGTTCTGACTCATTGTATTTGTTTAATGATCACCTATCATCTGCAGGGGTTATGAATTCTCCTTGACGAACTTCTCAGTCATGACACCTTGTGACTGTACTGAAGGAATGCATTCAGGATAGTAGTCACAAGTTGGTACCGCATCATTAAACAAAGAGTTTCCCAGGGCATGACACAGACCCTTGGGCATCTGTGATATGTGCTTAGCACACTTGGTTGTGGAGTGCCGTGCACAGGGTGTAGACAGGTATTGAAACTGAAGGTTCATCACAGTAACACTAACAGCCCATCATTGCCCCTATGTATGCAGTTTGCATTTGTTTGCTGCCAGTAACCGCAGTGGCCCAGTGCTGACATCATTGCTACTAGTGCATGTTTCTGATGATTGTAGTCGACCTTGAGCCACTCACAGTGACAGTCAGTAACAACAAAAGTCATCATTGGACCTCAAACGTTAATCTTCAGAATCACATTCCTACTGTTACATCACAGTTTGCAGTCAATAAAAACAACAATGATTACAACTCAAGTTTATGTATGTCTGTTAAGCAACTTACACAGTACATGTGAACGTTTTTTACATACAGTATGGTCATCCTCAGGAGGAAGTAATGATTAACTTGCATAAAATTATCATATCAGCCTATAAGGTGTGAACTGTCCATAATATTTCTTCGATAGTCAACATATTCATGTCGCATGAACACAAAGTGTGTTACCGCAATTGCAGGAGTGTGCCATTGGTTCCACTCCACATACATATGCATGCACACATGCACACCCATTTCATTGTTATCCTCCCATTCATGTCTCATTGCTCGAAGTGGTATCTTTTTTTTTTATTTTATGGCCATACTTTGTATGCTTTTATTATCCCATGCATGCTATATATCTAGCCCTTGTTACCCTTGATTTAATCCCTGTAATGACATTTCATAACGAATAAAATTTATCAGACTCATTACGAAATATTTTTCAGCCTCCTGTCACTGTTTTCTAGTGCATTGTTGTGTGCGTGTGTGCGCCCTTCTCATACTAGAAGTGATTGATTTTCATGAACTATAAAGAGATGAAACACAACACGTGGTAATGACACATGCATCTCCAAGCATTATACTTTGATACAAAAACTGCATGCAAAAGACCCAAACTGCTGTACGTAGGAAGATGGATGGGCCCCAGACTCCTTCTCCTTCACAGTGGAATGACAGAAGTCATGATGGTGCTACAAGAAATCAAACTGAGCCATGCAGTCTGTAGCCCGTCACTACTTACAGCTGCAGCATGTTTTGTGATGAAGCAGTCAGCGTTATTTAAACACACGCACCACATCTGTTCCACCATAAGTTGTGTACAGCTGTTAATGATTTGTTCTTTCTAATAGAACATGTGCTGTGTTGGAAACAGACATGAACACACAATGCCAGGAACATTGTCATATATAAAAACTGCTATTTATATCTGGACACTTAAACTTACACAATTCAGTGCTTAACTTTGCAGGCCTAGAAGCTGGGGAAGTGTAGGGGAGGATAAGCAGAAGGAATACATAGTATTGGTACTGAAAAAATGGACATTGTGTGACATGCTGTTTGAAAACATTAGCTGCAGAATTCCATTTGGAAACTCAGTGATGCTGTTAAGGGATTAGAGTCCTTCTTCAGAACATAACAGTTCCTCAGCTGGTCAGGAAATGCCCCACATTTTGTGGAACCTGAAGGTTCGTTACTCTTTCACAAGAGTCCGCCATTTGTCCCTATCCTGAGCCAGGCCAATCGCATCCATGACCTCCCAGTCTATTTCTTTAAGATCCATTTCAATGTTATCCTTTCATCAACACCTACGTCTTCCAAGTAGTCTCTTTCCCTCAGGTTTCCTAACCAAAACCCTGCACCCGCCTCTCCTTTCCCCATACGTGCCACATGTCCTGCCCATCTCATTCTTCTTGATTTGATCAGCCAGTCATACTTGTTGAGGATCGTAAATCTTGAAGCTCCTCATCGTGAGGTTTTCTCCTGTCCACTGTTAACTCCAGCCTCTTAGGCCCAAAGATCTTCCTAAGCATTCTAATCTCAAACACCCTTAGCCTGTGTTCTTCCGTCAGTGTGACAGACCAAGTTTCACACTCATATAAAATTTTCAACAGGCAAAGTTAGAGTTCTGTATATTTTAATCTTCATATTTTTGTGTAGCATGTGGGAAGACAAAAGATCCAGGAAGGAATGGTTGCAGGCATTCCCCGAGTTCAGTCTACTTTTTATTTGTGTACATGTATACAATTTTGATTTGTTAGTGTGGTTTCCAAATGTTTGAAGTTTTCTGCACTTTTAAAGGATTTTTACTTATCGTAATGTTGATATTTACTTGCATTCTGTTCACGAGACATGAACACACATTTAATTCCCTCACAAAGTATCTGCATGTTCATGTCTTGTGAACAGAAAAGTGCATTGGGCAAGTTTCACAAAGACTGTGCCTTGGAGAGATCCTTTGGAATACTGTCATATAGTGTTCAGTAACGAGAATCGTGTTCATTTTGACAGGTGTATTATAAGAAACACAATTCATGATTTTTATCTTCGTGAAAAAGTATCACCAATGTCAAAATTCTGCACCCATTAAAAACAAAATACATTTTTTCCTGGTGCAGTACATGCCTTAATAGACTGACGAAAAAGATGAGTTACAGATGCACAAAATGCCGTACGAAACAGAGAGCAATGATGGAAGAAACCGATACAATAGCTGGATGAAGTCATGAATATTTCATGAAGTACGATATTTTCGGCAAGCTGGTCGCGAAAGAAGTTCCTTGACAACAGCTGAGCCAACAGTAACTTGGCTTCTTCTAAATACTACCAAACAGATAATGAATTTTTGGTGTATCTGTATTTGAATTTGAAACACGGTTTCATTTCCAATGCACAACTCGCGTACAAAGCTAACCTCACAAGCGATGATTACCATGGCCAAATGAATCTTATTAATCTTGAGGCCTTCGCTTTTCTGGGATAAGCAGCGTAGGTTGGTAGGCAGTTGGTTACCGACGTTGCGGGACGGCCTAAAGGTCCTATCTTCGAGGAATTCGAGTGAATTCTTCTTAAGTATCGGTGTTGTGAAACTAACAACATTCATAGCAACTTAAGTTTTGTTACGTCTTTCGGCAAAGAAGCTAATATTACATAGTGATAAAATATATTTTCTATTGCTACTAGCATTCCCCCCTTAGCAGGTATGGTGTTCATTCATTCGTTTATTATAACATTCCATAAATCCACAAAATGTCGTATGATGGATACAGAACATGTCAACGGAAATATGTGTTTTGACATTCTGCCTAGAGAGGCAGAGGTGGGTCCTGAACCATGTACAAGTATTTCGCTGTTATTCTTGACCGTCATTTTTATCGTACATTAGTCACTGTAGCAGAATGGGTGGTTTGTATTCACCCGCACGTGTTTTGAAATTCGATCAGTGCGGGTTACGTAGTGTGTTAGTCCTCGTTCGAGTAAAAGTTAAGACGTGAACGTTGCATTTTATACATGAATATATATTTCGTATACAGACCAGAGCACAGTCAATTTGTTTGTAGAATATTATTTTATAAAAGAAAGTATGACTAGCATTATTCATTCGTCTGGGGGAGGATCAGGATGTGATCAGTCGACTAGTACGAAAGGTTAGTATCTTAATGCAGTTACAATTGTTCGAGGGGGTATTTATTTCAGAAAGGTTCCGAATCTGTGCTTTATGTTCTTCATTTGTACATTTTATGTTGGAGGAAAGTAACATAACCTAATTCAACGTAACCTGGTCTGTTGCCGAAGGGAGTACTTGAAGGTACATTTAGAAGGCGGCCTAATGAGAGGGAAGATTTTGGTGTACGTTCAACGTTTGGTTGTATATCTCAACACATTTCCGTGGTACTTGTGCCAAAAAGCGTTTATTGGATATGTGTATTTCTGTTATGAACGGGCAGTCATTGAATGACGTGTTCACTGTTGTATGGGTGGCCTATCGTTTTGTTCGAGGGAATTGAGTTTCAAATACATGAAGTGCATTACAAATACATGACATGTGAACACATTGTGCAAATGCAAGCAGGTATATGTGAATGGACACCACACACACGCGAGAATATTAGTTTACATGATGATTTGTATTTATTTATAAGTTCCAGAAATCCAATAAGTGGATATAGAACACGTCACAAACTCAAGTATAAAAGCATAAAATACATACATTAAATAATCACATCTAAAACAAACAGAGTACTAAATACAAAACAATATAATCTAGTATTTTTTATTGTAACAGTTATCCAATTAGGTACTCATCCACAGTATAAAAAGAGTGAGTATTCAAAAAATGTCTTAATGCAACCTTAAACTTTTTCAAATTATTAGAGGTATTCTTAATCTCTATGGGTAATTTATTAAATATCTTTATACCCGCATAATGAACTTCTTTCTGATAAATAGTTAAATTAGCTTGAGGTAAATACAAATTTTGTCTTTGTCTAGTATCAATAGTATGAGAGTCAATGTTTGATGGGAAAAGAGTTTTGTTTTGTAATACAAACATTGATAAAGAAAATATATATTGTGATGCCAACGGCAGAATATCTAATTCTTTGAATATTTCTACACGAGACTCTATTGCCACATCCCAACATTGTTCTAATTGCCTTTTTCTGAAGGAGAAAAATAGTGTAACTATGAGATGAATTTCCCCAAAAGATGATGCCATAGCTCATTAATGAGTGAAAAAAAGAGTAATAAATTGCCTTTAGTGCTGAGATAGACATGTATGGTTTCACATTTCTGATTACATAGCAAGCCTTACATGGTATTATCATTCATTGAGTTACTGTAGTGAGGAGATTGTTTATTTATTTCAGTTCCTTTATTAATTGGTTTGGAAAGTGCAGCAGTGTTTGCTGTATTGACAGTACTCAACTCTACAATCTGCCTGCCACAGGCAACTTTGTTGCAGAGATCCAGAGCATGATGCATGGTTTCGGAGATGCCCGGACGCCATTACTGGAGTCTGCGACTCTCATAGAGACCGTTGTGCAGCAGCAGCAGTGGGCCCTTATTAACCAGGCAGCAGATGTTTCAATAATGCGTGGTGCAAAGTCCATTGGTCCAGAAGACATCTTGTTCTTGCTCAGGAAGGATCCAGTCAAAACTCACAGACTGTTAAAGTACCTAGGTACATCAGCATTACCAGTGCTTAACCCTTTGAAGCATTAAATTAATCTAAATTATATGCGACAATTCAGTTTGTATCTCACAGAAAATACTGTGCAAAGATGAGTCAGTCAGTAGTGCTTACAAAAATAATCACTGTTTGGTTTGAGAATTATGTGAAACATAAATTATGCTGTGTGTACAAAATGCTGAGATTTTTAACATTAATGCAAGTGGTATAGTAATTTGCACTGTGTTTTAAAGGGTTACGATGCTTATTCTGTACCATTTGTCCAGCTGGATGTTAATGTAACTCAATTTTGTTCAGGAAATTACTCTCATAACCATACTCTTCCAACCCATTAAGGTGAAATGCCATTTTGTGACAGTTTGCTTTTGCAACTGTGCATCAAGTTCTGTGCTTCTCTGCAGGTTTAATGTTCGGATAAGAAAGAAGGTAATTGATATCAAAAACAACAAACTGTATGGAGAAAAATTTCTAATCTAAAGTATTCCTACTGATAGTAGCATATTTTAACATGTTTCCATCTACTTGTTGACTAATTAACATCAATTTTAAAATGTGTAGTTGTTCACATGACAATTATTGCTTAATACTCAAGTTTTCTGGAATGTGATGCTGAGTCATTGGAGGAGTGGTTTCTAACATTTTGAAGGATCATGGTGCCTTGATGTTCTTGGACTGCAGGCACCATGATCCTTTGACACATCGGGAACCACTTGCCAAGTGACATGACATCACATCCCAGAAGGCTCGAGTCTTATGCAGTGTGGCTCTGAGAACCTCAAATCTTGTAGTTTTATTTTAGTTATTCTAGTCTGAACAGAAATGAACACTAGCCTGTGTGGTCTTACGAAGGACCAGATGAACACTAGCCTGTGTGGTCTTACGAAGGACCAAATGAACACTAGCCTGTGTGGTCTTACGAAGGACCAAATGAACACTAGCCTGTGTGGTCTTACGAAGGACCAAATGAACACTAGCCTGTGTGGTCTTAAGAAGGACCAAATGAACACTAGCCTGTGTGGTCTTACGAAGGACCAAATGAACACTAGCCTGTGTGGTCTTAAGAAGGACCAAATGAACACTAGCCTGTGTGGTCTTACGAAGGACCAAATGAACACTAGCCTGTGTGGTCTTACGAAGGACCAGATGAACACTAGCCTGTGTGGTCTTACGAAGGACCAAATGAACACTAGCCTGTGTGGTCTTACGAAGGACCAAATGAACACTAGCCTGTGTGGTCTTACGAAGGACCAAATGAACACTAGCCTGTGTGGTCTTACGAAGGACCAAATGAACACTAGCCTGTGTGGTCTTAAGAAGGACCAAATGAACACTAGCCTGTGTGGTCTTACGAAGGACCAAATGAACACTAGCCTGTGTGGTCTTAAGAAGGACCAAATGAACACTAGCCTGTGTGGTCTTACGAAGGACCAAATGAACACTAGCCTGTGTGGTCTTAAGAAGGACCAAATGAACACTAGCCTGTGTGGTCTTACGAAGGACCAAATGAACACTAGCCTGTGTGGTCTTAAGAAGGACCAAATGAACACTAGCCTGTGTGGTCTTACGAAGGACCAAATGAACACTAGCCTGTGTGGTCTTACGAAGGACCAAATGAACACTAGCCTGTGTGGTCTTACGAAGGACCAAATGAACACTAGCCTGTGTGGTCTTACGAAGGACCAAATGAACACTAGCCTGTGTGGTCTTAAGAAGGACCAAATGAACACTAGCCTGTGTGGTCTTACGAAGGACCAAATGAACACTAGCCTGTGTGGTCTTACGAAGGACCCTGAGTACCAAATTTCGTTAGTGTACAACAGGTGTTGCACATATTTGCAAAATGAAGCCAAACAAAATCCGAACGGAACAGTTTAAGCTGGGTGTGATTGCATGTCATTCTGTTTTGTGCTGGATATTGTGAGTGCATTTTGTTGTGTTTTGTGCTGGGTATGCATCTCGTTCTGTTTTGTGTTGCGGCAGCCGTGAAGGATCTAAAGAAGAATATCAGTGGTGTTCTTCAGGACTCTTCGGTAGATTGGGACACTACATTGGAGACATCTTGTGCCTCAGGAACAAAGCAAAGTCATGTGTGCGTGGATTTCTTGCAGTCAATTGACCAGACAGGTGAACTTACTGATACATCTGCCATTCCACTTGATGTGGTCAAGTATGAACGGAATGTTCGTGCTGAACGTTCATCACGCATGCTGGATGATGCCAAGTGAGTGCTGTTGCCTCAAACAGATGTTGTTATGACCAGAAGCTGTAGTTAGTGTCCGCAGTGTGGCCAGCATGTAGTTGGTAGTAATGTAGAAATAAGAAGTAACGGGGATAATCGGAAATTACAGTATCCAGAAATAGTCTACGTGAATGAAGTGAAAGCAGCGAAGTTCATGGTTGTGTTGCAGATACCACTTTTAACACATCTATAATAATACTTTGTAATTGTTGAAGCCCATGTGGGATTTGTGGTGGACAAAGTGATAATGGGACAGGTTTTTCTCTGGTACTTTGATTATCCTTCTTTCAGTATCATTCCACCAATGCTTCATACTCATTCATTTATCACCAGCACTCTATAATGTATCAGTTGACAGTGTTGTTAAATGACGTGCATGATGTAGCAAGTTCTGAAGTAACCTAACCCATTACTGTTCTTACGTTTCATGGTGATGTTGATCCAGCTTTTTGGGTTATGGTACCATGTGGATATGGCCTGTGTTACCAACTGTTTGTATGATGGCACCACATGGATATAATATGTGTTGCCAAGTTCTTGAAGTAACTTGTACAAAGATTCATCAGTTGTAGTCATGAAATGGCACAATAAAAATATTCAGTATTTTCGTCTTCGTATTGCAGAGAAGTGACCTTAAAAATGAATATATTTTGGAGATTAATTATTTTTCAAAATTTTAGAATTGTGCATGAAGGCTGCAGTTTTTCTTACCAGTATGCTCAGCCTCCAAACACTTGTACCATGTTTGTTTGATGAGTATCTGGACACACACACACACACACAAAATCTAACAGGTTGTCTTTCCCTTAGTATATTTTGTATCCCTCCTGCAGGTATATGGAGTTTGCAAATGCACGTAGAGCCTCGTTTACCAGCCTAAAATCAGTGTCTAAGTTTCGTGAGTGGCTGCGAGGAAGATCAGATGGCAACAGTGAAGCTCCAAAAATCAGCAATGTTACTTATGATTTGCTAGGTGAGGCAGGTGTATGCATTTGAGTTGCTTCATGGCGTATGTACCAACTAGTACATACAAAGTACGTAAATTAGGGAGGTGATTTGATTCAACCAATCAGTAATGTTTTTGCAAGTTGGCCCTAGTAAGAGTTCACTGCAGTGTGGGGGTGAAGGAGGAGAAAATATGCTAGTTATATGCGATATCTATAGTACAGGTAGGTCCCGTTTTATGATGGTCCATTTTACGACTTTTCACATTAACGACTGTTTCAAGATATTACCTTAAATATTAGTACATACTTTAAAAAATTTTAGGAATTTTGGAACCTATCTCATTCAATTACATTATATTTTGGTCTCATTTTAAGACTTTTCATTTTATGACCCTGTTTTGCTGGAACCTAACCCTGTCACAAAATGGGTCCTATTTTGGTCTCGTTTTACGACTTTTAATTTTGCGACTCTGTTTTGCTGGAACCTAACCCTGTTGTAAAATGGGTCCTACCTGTATACCATATATTGCAATTTTAGACATTGTGTAATTAAATTATACTGCGTGTTTGCTTGTAAGGGGTGCTGTATGATATGATTTCAGTTTGCTGAGTGCATGCAGTAGAATCCTTGACAAGCTAATAGAGCTGTGCCATGACTCAGGTGGCTAGTTGTCAGCCTCTTGCTGCAGAAGCCTGGGTTTGATCCCAGGTCAGTCCGTGTGAGATCTGGGATGGGCAAAGTAGCTCTAGGACAGGTTTTCCTCCCATTACTTTGGTCTTCCCCTGTCAGTATCACACTGTCCAGTGATACAGTGCCATAACCAAGAAAAACAGAATCCTTGACCACACTTGTGTGAAAATTTCAGACCAATGATTTGTTAGTTTTTGAGTGTAAATCTACATAAGAATTATTTATTAAAAACCAACCAGATACACTTATTTGATGTTACACATTCTACTGTATATATTATGTTATCTCCAACATGTTTCGGTTGATTTTTAACCATCCTCAGGGCAACATGTAAGGGAATATATGTAAGTGTACAATGACACTAGAGATTGTTACACATGTTCCTTTATGTACATAATATAGTGCCAGTAAATATTGCATTTGTTTAACCTTAGTATATCTGTGCATATAAATAATTAGTTAAAAGTACTGAAAGTTGTTAAAATTTTTTTTACAAAAATTAGCTTGTGTGGTGTTATCAGTTGTCACAGGATATGTATGTGTATAGATGGTAATGTATGTGTATAGATGGTAATGTATGTGTATAGATGGTAATGTATGTGTATAGATGGTAATGTATGTGTATAGATGGTAATGTATGTGTATAGATGGTAATGTATGTGTATAGATGGTAATGTATGTGTATAGATGGTAATGTATGTGTAGAGATGGTAATGTATGCGTATATATGGTAATGTATGTGTATAGATGGTAATGTATGTGTATAGATGGTAATGTAGGTGTATAGATGGTAATGTATGTGTATAGATGGTAATGTATGTGTATAGATGGTAATGTATGTGTATATATGGTAATGTATGTGTATATATGGTAATGTATGTGTATAGATGGTAATGTAGGTGTATAGATGGTAATGTATGTGTATAGATGGTAATGTATGTGTATAGATGGTAATGTATGTGTATATATGGTAATGTATGTGTATAGATGGTAATGTATGTGTATAGATGGTAATGTATGTGTATAGATGGTAATGTATGTGTATAGATGGTAATGTATGTGTATAGATGGTAATGTATGTGTATAGATGGTAATGTATGTGTATAGATGGTAATGTATGTGTATAGATGGTAATGTATGTGTATAGATGGTAATGTATGTGTATAGATGGTAATGTAGGTGTATAGATGGTAATGTATGTGTATAGATGGTAATGTATGTGTATAGATGGTAATGTATGTGTATATATGGTAATGTATGTGTATAGATGGTAATGTATGTGTATAGATGGTAATGTATGTGTATAGATGGTAATGTATGTGTATAGATGGTAATGTATGTGTAGAGATGGTAATGTATGCGTATATATGGTAATGTATGCGTATAGATGGTAATGTATGCGTATAGATGGTAATGTAGGTGTATAGATGGTAATGTATGTGTATAGATGGTAATGTATGTGTATAGATGGTAATGTATGTGTATAGATGGTAATGTATGTGTATATATGGTAATGTATGTGTATAGATGGTAATGTATGTGTATAGATGGTAATGTATGTGTATAGATGGTAATGTATGTGTATAGATGGTAATGTATGTGTATATATGGTAATGTATGTGTATAGATGGTAATGTATGTGTATATATGGTAATGTATGTGTATAGATGGTAATGTATGATTTTTGTATCTAAACATTGATTTGTGTTCTTGAGTTATTATTATATAATATCCATATCCAGTAATAACTGACTGTGAAGTTTACTACGACAGTGAACACTAATACAGGGACAATGCATAACATTAAGACGGGAGAGGTTTGCTTTAACATTGATTCACTCCAGCTTAATAAAACTGTGGGGTCTAACAGTGTAATTTTGATGGACAGTGATCTGTGTAGTCATAACTTGGCTTGGAAATTGTGGCTTGTGGCTTGGAATACACTGCTGAGGAGAAGGAAAAAAAGAAAGTAAATAAATAAAAATAAAATTTGGCTTATGGAAAGAATTGAGTCTTGAGGGGGCAGTGTGACATACATTGTAGTGTGACATACATTGTAGTGTGACATACATTGTAGTGTGCCAGTGTTGACATTAAACACAAGCGACATGACCTACAGTGAAGATGTTCTCTGCCTTTCATGGAATTTTGCTGTTGGTGCTTTTGTATCCTTAAGAGACAAAATTGTGCTCGCCTGAAAGCAGCAACGTGTAGTATGAGCCTTCAGTGCATATATTTGCAGGTTACATGGCTTATGAGACAGTGGCACAGATCGTGGACTTAGCATTACTGGTCCGACAGGATAATTTGGCATGTCCTGGTTCCCCATTCAGCCGGTACATGCCTGCAACTGGCTATTCCACACGCCATTCTCTGGACTGTAGACAGGTGAGAACAGAATGGCCCTCATTGGCAAGCCCTTCAACATTTTTGCTTCAGATGGCTGTAAGTAATGGCAGCTGAAGACACATCAGTGCACCATATTGTCACAGAAGGACACAAAGGTGAAAGTTGCAGATTTCATACTATACAGTATTCCCTTGGTATACGAACAATCATTTGACAAATTTTCACTTGTACAAGATGCACAAATTAATAACACCTTTTTCAACTTGCAAGCCACTTATTTCTTATGTAAGCCCCTTTGTCTCTAATGAATCACTCTTCTTGGCTGTTGTCAGTTTCTGTATCTTCTGGAGTGCAACAAATATCACAGCATGATGTTGCTACTGTTTATGCCTTGGCAAATAACTAGGAATGCCATTTAAATGCAGGAATTGATCATTGATATTTTTCCTCATTCTGTGGTGTATTGACATAAATTTTGTAAGTTTGCAGAGAAGTTTTGGATCTCTGGAACCAATTAAAGTTTATAACTTAGGAAGTAACAGGAAATTAATTTTCGTTTTACAAGTTTTTCCCTCATGAGCAGTTACGAGATATGTGTGAAGCTCATAAACTGATGGATTACTGTAGCACGTTCCTTATCTTACCTTCACACGACGGTCCATCTTTTCACAAGCACGGCCGACATCCAAGCTGTGTTAGTTCATATTCTGGTGTCCTGGGATGTTACACTGTGTAGTCTTGTAAATGGTTCCTAATGTTTTGGAGGAACCTGCTGCTTCCATATTCAAGGCAGAAAATGTTTTATGTAACATCACATCCCATAAGACCATAATCTTAATGTTTGTTACCATAAGATTCTGAAATGATACAAAATTATGGCAGTAAAGTCATTTAATTGATGTGCGGTTTCAGTTTTGATGAACTTATAGTCACACATAAGTCTAACAGTTGACTGGACTCTGTCCATCAAGTAGCGTGTGGTTACCCTAACCATCCAATGTAGGAGACTGGGAGGGTGTGAACTGTACTTGTTGCAGATAGAGGCTGCTAACCCGCTGACTCCAGCAGAGATCAGGGAGGCACTGCGACGTTACTGGAGCTCCCCCATTGGACCCACTGCTTCATTTACTCGCAATACTGTGTCACATTTACATCCGTGTCTCCTGAGCTGTTGATGGCAGTAACATGCAGTCCTTCATTAATTTAGAGGTCACTGGTGGCTGCTGGAACCAAATAGAAGTCTGAATTGTCATGTCTTGCAGGCAAGTAGAGACATTTTTGTTTGTTTTGTAAAGAAATATTGGAATGAATTGTATACATTCATCAATTAAAGGCATTTGTTCATACAGTTTATGTCTCCAGAAATGATCCAAATCTTCTGGGATGTGATGCTGTTCATTAGGCGAGTAGTCCCAGACATTTCACAGGACTGTAGTGCCTTCATCTTTAAGGTCAACTGTTTGACTGTAAAGATGAATGCACTATGATCCTTCAAAATATCAAGAACCGCTTGCCTAATGATGCAGCGTCACATCTCAAAAGACCTGAACTTTTAGCAGTTTTGTGAGAACCTCAAATATCACATCTCCAGAAATGCTCCTTGATCCAAGTTTTCCTCCTTTTAGAATTTCCCTCATGGTGTTATAAATATTCCAGTGTGTGTGCAAGTTCGCTAAATTCAGTGTTCAAGACCCTGGTAGTGTCAGGTTGGTAGCATTGGTCCTGAACATGGCTGTAATGAGAAATGCTTTTATGGCCAGGCTACGAACGGTCATGAGTAAGTGGCGTGGGAAGACGATGAGAGGAAACAAGGTGGTGAAAAGAAGTGACAGGAACACAGACCAATCTCCCCAGCTTGACACTGTCTACACCTCCCTGATTGGCCTATTAACCTTTTGAGCCAGCTACAAACCAGGTGCACTCTACCTGTATATTTTGCTCTGCCAGTCCTGTCTGGCATTCTTCTCAGACCTCTAGACCAGGTCTAGAAATCTAGAAGTCGCCTGCGTGCCTTAAAGGTGACATGCAGCAAGTTCCATGCTGAGGATCCACAAATATTAGGCACCACTGTACTAAATTTGGTTGCCATGTCAACCTGGTTATCAGGATTTCTGCACTTCTGCTAGACAGTGCAGGCATTACATTCTTTTGGACGTTGGGAACTGATTACCCAGTGACACTGCATCATGTCTCAGAAGAATGGAATTCTTAACCACACTGCTGTAGAAACCTGAAAACTCAGTTGAGGGGTATGTTAAGGACATTACTGTCTTCCTGTCGAGAAAGTCCATTGCGTGATTGAATGACGTAATAACCTGGAGAATGGCACAGAAATATGTAAAATTGGGTTATTAGTCGGTACAGAATGTGTGGTAGGCCCACACTGTGGAAGGACCAGCGTATGTTGGAGAATGCATTTGACACAAACCAGAATCATCTTGCAAAGTTTTAATAATCATCCTTGGATAATCCACACAGGAAATACATAATGTATGGATACATATTGCTTGTGATGAGAGAATCAAGAACAGCGATGCTGTATGGATATGAGACATATCATGGACAATACAGGAATGTAATTCATGATTTTCTTAAGTATGGAGTGTATACATATTAAAGTAATCCAGGAGCAATATTGGTCATGAAGAGGGGACATCGTTAGTACTGGATAAAGACAGGGTCAAAATGTGAGCTTTTCTGGTTATGACGCACAGTCGGTGGGTTCAGTGGTCACTTAGAACTAATTGCTCTGCTGCCTAAGGAAGGTCCATGGAATTGTGTATATTTTCAGGTTTTCAAGGTAGGAATTGCATAGTGTTGTAGGTAGACACATTCTTGGGGAACATACTTCTTCCATTTCTCCCTTACTCATGCCCTCATAAATAGGGCTTATTAAATCTCACTTTTCTCTTCCCATCCACTGGAGCCAGGGAAAGCGCCATAAATATGTAAGTTTTGCTTTCTCCATTATACTCACTTTCCTCATTCTTGTGTTCTTGATGGGCCATTTTGCACCTTGATTTCTCAGCTTTCCTGTCCATGGTTCCTATTAGCAAGGACCAAGCTCTATTGCCTCCTCCTTTCCTTTGGTTTTTATTGGCCAGATTCCTTAAATGCACATCCTCACCATGTGTCACCAGTGTCCTACCAGTCAAGCACGTTGTCAGTTTGAGGTATGCAGGCTGGAGTGCTCTGCCACCTTCCTCTGCCTATCTGTAAATGACATTCTAACCCTCTGTACAGATCACAGCAGCTCTCACACCTACATTTTGCAAGCCATCGCTGCATGTTAGTTGTCTGGAGACCTGTCATTTGAGGACTGAAGAATGGCTGTCAACATTCTGAAGAGCACCAGAATTTTCTTTGCTATGACCAAATGACACATCCAAAGGTCAAGGTTGGTCCATCTCTTTGGGACAGCCATTACATTGAGTTGACAAAGGGCAGTGTCTTAAAGTGATGCTCGACACAGCTGATGTGGTTGACTCATGTCAACCAGGCAACGCAGAGACTGGGCATGCTCAGTGCTATCCTGTAGTAGAAGTGGCCTCTCCAACAAAAATGTTGTGCTGCTTTGTAACTGTGGATTATGCTCGACCTACTGGGGGGTGCAGTGCCTGCAGTGACAATCCAAGTGTCTGCATTGTGACTAACACACTCTGGTACAGAGTTTTAACACAGGACTGAGCCCTACAGAATGGGCAGCATTATTGGTCACTATGCAGCTACAGTGTTATTGTAATTGTAATTTTATTTATCCTGTTGACCAAAATACATTGATATAGGACATGTCAATATAAAATTACACATTATTAAAATAAAATAGTATATTATCTACTTGTATCAGTAGCCACTTTCCAAGAAATGTTCATGCAGATAATCTTCTATTGTATAGTAACACCCCTTAGTAAGTAACTCCTTCAACTTCTTTTTAAACTGGTTGATATTTTCTATTTGATATTGTTAGGCAATTTGCTGTAATAGATACAGCCTGCTACAGATGGTTTGCTTTTGTAGATTCCTAAGTTGTGCCCATATGTGATAATCTTTATTATTTCTTGTGTTATGTGTCTGTATTTGTTTATTTACAGTGCAGTTACACTTTTCTTTTACATATAGGATTGTTTCTTGAATGTATAATGAATGTACTGTTAGTATCTTTAGATGTCTAAAACTATCTTTACAAGATTCCAAGTGTTTTAACCCTGCAATGTACATTACTGCCCTCTTTTGAAGAATAAAATTTCTTCTAGTGAGTGCCATAGCAATTTGTCCCCATACGATGATTCCATATGACAGAAAGGGATAGATCAATCCGTAATATAACATTCTTCTTCTATTTAGATCGAGTAATTTTGATAGTCTGTTAATTAAAAATAGGTTTCTGCTGATTTTACTACAAGTCATTTTGACGTGATCTTCCCAGCTCAGAGTATTATCAATTACTACTACCAGGAAATTTGTACTTTTTACATTCGCTATTTCACTACTCTTTATTAGTATTTTTAAATTACTTTCCTGTCTGCTATGTTTTGTCTGGAAAAGGATGTGGTGTGTTTTGATGGATTTATAAGTAAATTATTTATCTTGAAATATTGCTCTACAACATATGTATTTGCTGCAGTTATTTTTTGGAGTTCCTTAATATCATGTCCAACATTCATTATTGTTGTGTCATCAGCGTACATGAATGTTTTGCCTTGTGTTAGACGTGGGATGTCATTTATGTATAAAATGAAAAGTAATGGACCAAGAACAGAGCCCTGTGGGACTCCATATCTAACTGGGAGGCTGCTTGACAAATATTCTTTCATTTGCTTATTTTCTGTGTTTACAACTTTTACTTGTGTTCTGTTTTGAAGATAGGATTTGATTAGCTTATGTGGTATACCACGAACCCCATATTGATATAGTTTATCTAAGAGGATGTTATGTTCAATACAATCAAATGCTTTTGATAAGTTTGATATCTGCCCTACGGCGATCAGTCCAACAATAAATAAAATGCACGGTTTAATACATGTTGTTAATGTACACTGTGTTTACAGTTTGTAAATTCTTTGAGAAGTTCCCCTTTAGTCTGGCCATCCTGTACATTGGTAGCGAGCAGTTCACAAGGATTTGGAGGTTTAGTTTTATGCTAACCACATCAGAAAACCGAGATAGCATCTAAGCTAATCAGCTACCCTGACAGGTGTCTCCATGATTTTCATCAGTTGGATAACAAAGGCCAGGGTGTAGTTAAAGACGACAAGGTCCGAGGTTTTTGTTCTTCTGGGTTTTTACACACTAAGTTGGTAGGGCAAAACGTTGGGAAACAACTACGAAATATACTGCGTAACAACCCAGAAGAGCAAATACCTCATCTACATCGAAGCGGAAGCCTGAAATATCGCATGATGTGGGCTGCGTACCAGCCACTGACAGCGACCTTGTAAGTCCCAAAAGAGCCTTCTGTCATGGTATGAACATACCCAGGCCATGAGCCATGATGCCAAATCTGATAGTGTAAGCTAACTCCATTTAAAAAAGTTATAAGACACCGTCTTGACGTCCACCAGCCATGCGTTTCATGCACGAAAATAGTGTGACTTGTCCAGGAACGTGGGCTTTCATGACTACCCTTAGCTTTCTGGTTGGTTGGATGGGTGGACCTCAGTCACTTAAGCGTCAACTTGGACTCAATTCCTTCAGCCCTGATTATGTAAGGCAACTTGTTTCTCCATAACGTCTGTGTCAACAATTTGAACAATTTATGTAGTTACATCATGCAATGCTGAATGACTTCTTTCGTTTGTATTCCCCAAGGGCGTTGACTTCCCGTTATGAAAGACGTATTGAGCGCATTTTCACACACACTTAATTAATAATGGAAAGTACAGATCTGATCGAGTTTCGTGCCCCACAAAAAGCGAAATTTTCTACGCAGATGGATAGAAATTTCGCTAACAATGTAGTTATGGTATGGGTATAGGGCATAATGTGCTGCTGTTATTCGACATCGATGGTAAACTGCTAGAAACTATGTTTATTTACAAAATGAGCTTTGCTTTTGGTGATTTATTCTGAACGGTTAGTGGATGCGGATGTCGTTCTTCACATTTCTGTGATGTTCATTGTTATGTATTTTAACACCATGGAAGATATGCACGAGATAGAGATATTTTGTGCGTTTGAAAACTGAGGATTGTAAATCTGCTGCTATCGGACAACCGCCGTCGTCTTAATGATGTCAATTGAAAATGAGGTTAGGGGCACCGAAGTATTGGAGTCTGCTTTCGAAAAACACAGACAGAATATTAATGTTGATAATGCAAGGTAATAAATGTTGAACAGTTCTTATTATAATGCTGAATGAAGTTAAAGTATATGGAAGAGTAGATGATGTTACAGTCACCCTTCAGTTCTGTTATATCGACAACGCAAAATATTGAAGCCACGTGGTAAACATTTGTAGGCTATCCTTCTTGGAATTTGACTGATATTGAAACTGGTCAGTTAAGAATCTGAAAGCGCCAGAAGTATATTGTAGTAGCAGCAAAAGCATAGATCTAGGCTGGTTCCATTGTAATAGATTGAGCATAAGTTTCCAGTGTAAAATCGTGAATATTGCTCTAGGTTCAGGCACGTTGAGTAGATTCTTGTGGATTTTGTACAGCATTTCATGCAGCTGGGGGAACTCTAGTTGCTCAAGGTGAGATTTGAACATTGCTGTAAAGTAGTCCATGGTGTCATGTTCCTGATTAATTCCTGCTTTTTTTGTTTTAGTATGTATATTGTTAGAAACTGCCTGACTGTCACTCTGTGTTTTGGCTTAGGCTGGCTTGTGAAGCAGCAAGGGAAGAATGGGACAATGTGGCAACAGTGAAGACAGTGTTTAGGAACAGCTTGGAGTTTCAGCACTCAGTTACGCCTCACATCACTGTGCACCAGGCATTGGCATACTTCCAAGTCCATGATCTGTCGGTGGACTCGGTAAGCTTGGTACTTCAGGAGTTTGAATTGGAAGAAGTAGCTCATTGTTGCCAATTGTGGGTTTTTTTAACACAAATGAGAAAGGAGAGTGCATGTCAACCTTTATTCTCACCTGTATCTTTCGTTTCTTCTCGTCTGCTGTGTGAAAATGTTCATTGTAATAGATGAAGTGACTGATCATTTGGTTCAGAGCCAACCCAGGTGCACTTTTTACTTGATACTGTTAACTCTTTAACCTTTATTATTCTAAGAGACCATATGCTGGTCTCTAAAATATGCTGGCAAGTGGTCTGTGTGTGTTTGCTTGAGAGCAATTTCAATGTCAACCGTAGCCAGAAGAACTTGGGCCATCAAGAGATACAGTTGGCATTTCAAACCATATTCTAAAGGTTAAGCAGTTCAAAGTCAAACTATATCTTCCCCAAACCCAGGTCATTTTCATACCAGATATAGTGATTACAGTGGTGTGACTCTGTCATCAGAATCTTACAGACAAGAGGCTTTAAGAAATACAGACCTTTATAGTGGAATTGAATCTTACAGGTGAATGAGAGGGGTAGTGTGGAGCCCCGCGGACTGTGCACACTATTGTCTTGCCTGCTTGGCCCACCAGAACTGCATGACCACCTGACAGCAGAACGTGATCTTGTGTTTGCAATCGCCCAGCGTGAGTAGCAGCGGTGTGTTACGCATGTCATGACTGTAGTCATGTAATGATGAACTGTGTACCTGCATTTCAAGGGAACACTCTCCTCACAAGAGTTCTGTTGTTTAATGAGTATTTTATTGCATGACACTGTAAGTTGCTAAGATTATATAGTGTTAGTGATAGTATGGAGTGTTGGTGGGTTGATCCTGACAAGAGAAAACCAAAGTAATATAAGAGAAACCTATCCTAGTGGCACTTTGTTCTCCACAAATCTCACATGGTCTCCTGGGATCAAAACCAGACCTCCTTGGTGAGAGGCCAGCAGCTAACCACTTGCGCTGTGGCACAGCTGTTTAAGTGTGTTTGAGAGTGACGTGTTTTGTGTGTGAGATGGACACATATTCGGCTTTGTTTCTTCAGGGTGTTCCTCCAATGACTCAGACCCTCGGTGCTGATTATAGTGCCAGTATGTATTTAGACCTATTAATGGATGGTGTGTATCAGCCTTTTGCTGGATTTTATCCATTGTCATATATTCCAAACAGAACAGAACATTTCACAAACTGGATTTGCTTTGGTTCTGTGGTGAAAAAGTGGGCAGATGTACTCAGTTCAGTCCATTGTTTTGTGTTTGAATTACAGGATCTTCATTTTATCTGACAACAGTCATTTGTCACATCCCGCCACTACTGTGCCATGGTGTGGGTGGTCAGTCGAGTGGGCTTTGTTCATATGATAAACGAGCCAGTGGGAAGTGGCAGCTGATAGTTGTCCGCTAAAATGATGACCCTGTATTGGATGATAGACACAGTCCAGAATCTCGGTAATTCTAAGCACGAGGTACTATCATCGGGTAAAGCTGCCCTGCTTGTTCTTAAACTTGTTGTTGGATGAGAGTGAATGGTCAACTTCACACTCAAGGTGCTTTACCCTCAGGGTAAGCAGCCCCATTGTCCACTGAGTAGAAGGCTTGGTGGGCCCCAGAGCCAGTCTGGGCATTTTTTGGAGAAGAGAAATATATTTTGCCCCTGCTGGAGTCTAAATTTTGATATTCGATCCCACAGCCTAGTCGCAGTTACCAAAACCCTTATGATTCAACCAATAAATGCTATTTTCTGGACCCATCTTTTATCATTTCTGTGTGTGCTACATGTCCTGCCAACGTTTTCCTTCCTGATTTAGTACTAAATACAGACAGATGAATCATGCAAATTGTGCAGTTCTGTGTTACGTACTTTTCCTCTGTGCTGTCAGTAGTAGTTCGTGAAATATTTTCCTTCTCCCAGACTCATCAAACAAGTTTTGCACACAGGTGGTATAGAGTGTGGAGATGTGTTGCAGGGGAACTGGATATGTCAGAGTCAGTGCACGTGCGCATGCTGCAGACTGTGTATCAGCGACTGACAGGCACACGGCTTGACTGTCCACACTACGGGTCACATTGGGAACATATTGGTTTTCAGGTGCTTGTTATGTCTGTGTGTCTTTTTTAAGTGTTTTTTAAACAAAGCCATTAATTTCTAAGACTATATAGTGTTGGTGATAGATGAATGGATGAATGAATGAATGAATATGGAGTATTAGTGGAATGATACCGACAGGAAGAACTGAAGTACTCAGGGAAAACTGTGTGCCAGTGGCATTTGGTCCACCACACGGACTGACCTGGCATTGAACCAAAGCCTCTGCGCTGAGAGGCCAGCAACTAACCACCTGTCATGAAATGCCATTATTAGGTCAACTGAATTGGAAGTTTCACAGTCTAGCCACTGGAAGTCAGTGTTGACAACTACACAAACTTCTGACATAGTGACACTAGCACACATTAATCTGACTGGCTTAATGGATCAGAATCTGTCTTGAGAAGCCGATAGTTTGTCACGTAGTAAAGAAAGTACCCACATTTTATGGAACCCAAAAAAAGTTCATAGCCATATATGATCCATGATCTGTGCATTATTCAAATATATACAATAGTGATACCAACAAATGCACACAAGTATAGTGAAATTAGTTTACATACACAATGAACTCCTACATGTTTCAGCCAACCATGTGGCCATCTTCAGTATACTTCAGTACACTTGTGTGCATTTATTGGTACCATTATTGTACATACAGTGAAACTTGGTTATAACGTCATGAAAGGGACTGAATATTCTGTGTCGTTATAAACGAGTGTTGTTCTAACTGAGAAATATAGTATTATGGTTAACAGTGAAAGATAATTGGTACCACAGAATATCTGATGCTATAGATGCAGTGTCGCATTAGCCGATGTCGTTATAACTGGGTTCGACTGTATGCTTATTGCCACGTTCACAACAGCCCACCACTTGTCCCTATATTCGGCCAGATTAATCCAGTCCATGCCCTGCTATTCTGTTTCCTCAAGAGCCATATTAACATCACCCTCCCAACTATGTCTGATCTTCCACATGGGCCCTTTCATTCAGGCTTCTCCACCAAAACTATGTATGCATTTCTCTTCTCCTTCATGTATATTCCACGTGCTCCACCCATCTCATATCCTTTATTTTATAAACCTAATAATATTTGATGAGGAGTATGAATCATGAAGTGCCCCATTATGTAATTTTCACCAGTTTCCTGCTACTTCCTCTTGTGCCCACATATCTTTGTCAGCACCCTATTTTCGAGCAAGCTCAGCCCATGTTCTTCCCCTCATGTTAACAGACCATACTTCATACCCATATGAAGTACCCATTAATCTGTGGCCTTGAAATGTGTCTTATTGTAGACTAGTACCAGGCCTGTTGAGTTTCAGCAGGTGATGATGGTAGTAAAGAAATTTTGTAATACCTAGTATAGTTGTACAGAAAAATTTATAGAACATGTTGTATTGTTAAAAGCTTCAAATCACCTCAAGTAGCAAGTATTTCTCTGTAAATCATATTTTTACCATTTAGCAGGTGTTGGATTAAATGGTGTGTACTTACACAGATGCTGTACATATGTGACTACATAGCTATAGTTTTAACAATACCACCATAAACTCTATCCCTACTTGTGTACAGTTCATAATCTTCCTTTGTATACTGTGTACTGCATTTTGTTCACGGACTTCAACTGGAATTTTAGTCAAAACTAACAAATGCACAATATTATTAACAAGCATAAGATGTATTACGCTACACTTCATCATACAAGTAACACACAACGCCACAGGACAGGATCTACATGAGATCAACCACACGCTTGTATACATGGCCAACAACCAATTTAAAAAAAAAGAAAACCATTACATGTTTTAAGTACCAATATCGCTCCATGAAAAACTGTTTGTATATCTATTTTATATTCTGGGTCCATATGGCATATTTACCTGTAATAACTACTTGACATATAATATATTATTGTTCTTAATTTTTGTTTTATGCATCTGTATATTTCAACATTGTGAGCGGCGTAAATATTTCTACTGTAAAACCAAATATTGTGTATTTGAATGCAATAAGTGTTTGAAGTTCCTTGATAAATACCCCCGATGATGGCAGTTTATTTGTCGAAACATAAGTAAGGGTTGTAAATACATCTTATGCCTGTTAATAACCTTGTGCATTTGTTGGTTTTGACTAAAACTCATGATAAAATGCACGGTACGTACACGTAAAGTGCACGGTACGTACAACGTAAAGTGCACGGTACGTACAACGTAAAATTCAACTGGAATGAATGGACGAAAGCATTTCTAGTTTGTGTACAGACTGTACTGCTTTTTGTCATAATGTGTTGTGCTCACCTTTGTTCTGCAGTAATACTCCTAAACTGCCAAACAAATAATTTCCATCTCCGCTAAAATTTTCGCACACAGCTAGCTCATTCAGATATCTTTGTCTGTGACTCAGCACACGTGGTACACATTTTTGAGTGCATGGTTTTAAGGATACAGAGGGTTATTTTTGTGTAGAATGTAGCAGTGTTACAACTACATGAAATCTACATACTTGTCTTATCTAGTGATTATAATGAATTAAATTTCAAGTTAAATTCAATACTAACTTGCATTTCCAATTGGTTTCAAAAAAATCAGTTAATCCTAAATCAAAATAAGACAACTATAGTTAAATTTATTCCCTCTCAATCGCATATTTATCCCTTAAGCACAACGTATAATGATCAACTTCTTAAAGTTGTTGAATCCATTAGATTCTTAAGTCTACAACTAGATAGTCACCTAAACTGGAAATTGCACTCAGAAGAACTGTCAAAAAAAAGCTACCCTCTGTCTGTTACATGAGGAAACTATCTTATACACTTAATCTAAAAACATTACGAATGGTTTATTTCGCATATTTCCATTCTATAGTCAGTTATGGAATTATTTTTGGGGTTCTTCAGCATCAATGTGAAATGTATTCTTGATTCAAAAAAGGGTTGTAAGGATTGGGCTGGGACTAGGACATAGGAGCTCCTGTAGGGAGGCTTTCAAGAAGTTAGACGTATTCACTGTACCTAGTATGTATATTTATGCCATGCTGATGTTTGTAGTAGGGAACCCAGATATCTATCAGACTAATTACACACTTCATGGTATAAACACGAGGCGAACAAATGAACTTCATATACCATCCGTGAAACTTTCTGCTATTCAGAAAGGTGTACTTTATTCATCAATAACAGTATTTAATGCACTACCTTCTAATATAGTTGATCTCCAAAATGATACATTCAGGTTTCAGAATGATTTACAAAGGTATCTTGCAGTGAATGGTTTTTATTCTGTTGATGAGTTCTTGTCTACCTCATGCATTGTTAACTAATAATATATTTAATTATGTATAAATATCATGCCCCTTTGTTGGTATCTTCACCTTGCCGTGGTAGAGGGGCTTGTGAGTTCCAGTGACCCTGAGAGCTAAGCCGGCGGTAGCATTGCTACCAGTAGGGTCTCCCAAGCCGGACAGATCAAAAGGGTAGGAACCAGACGAAGAGAGATGTCTAGGAGATGGGAAACCGAATGAAAACTCCCCTGATGCCGGAAGCAGCGACATCAGTAGCGACATGAAGCACAGAGCAAATGATGCTCGAGATGGTTCATGATCGTGTAGCAACAGGCGTGACCAGAGTGGTCTGAACGGCTGCTGTACTGCGATGTGGAAAGCAAATGGAAAAACTACCACATTATTACTTTTCCTGGATAGTCTCTTCCAGAAACAGAGACAAATGCCAAATTCGAGATGCTTCCTCTGGATACAAAACATTCCGGAGGTAAAATACTCCCCCATTCGGATCTCCGGGGGGGGAGTGTTTCTAGGGGAGACACCACGTGGTAATGACTACAGACAAAAGCAGAAGACACAGAATGAACATAACAGCTTCAAGATAGGCACTTGGAACGTAAGGACCTTGAATCAAGGAGGAAAACTCGAAAATTTGAAGAAAGAGATGCAGAAGAACGCAGTGTCTGTGCTAGGTGTTAGTGAAGTGCGGTGGAAGGGTCAAGGTGAAATAAAAAGTGGTGATTATACAGTGTATTATTGTGGGGGTGACAGTGCTGAAAGAGGCGTAGCAATAGTAGTGCATAAAAGCGTAGTGAAAAGTGTTGTTAAGAAGAGTGTGTATAGTGACAGAATCGTTGCTATTAAATTGCAGGCAGAACCGGTAAGCATTTTGATAGTGCAAGTGTACATGCCAACATCGGACTATGAAGATGACAAAGTGGAAGAGTTGTATGATATAATTGAAGAAATTCTTGAAGAGGATGGAAAGGGTGCGACAAACACGATTATAATGGGAGATTGGAACAGTGTGGTTGGAGATAAAGCACATCACAACACTGTTGGACCATATGGACTGGGAAGGAGGAATCAGAGAGGTCAAATGCTTATTGACTTCTGTGAAAGAAATGGACTTGTTATAACAAACACATGGTTCAAAAAACCTAAAAGAAGATTGTACACGTGGAAATCACCAGGAGATAGGAATCGATATCAGCTGGACTATGTACTAGTGAAACAGCGATTCAGGAACAGTGTGAAGGATGTGCAGACACTGCCTGGAGCAGATATTGACTCTGACCACAATTTACTGGTTGCAAAGATCTGCACCAGATTGAAGAAGATCATGAGGTTCCACAAGAAAAAACCAAGATGGGATTTGGAGAAGCTATATGCTCAACGACAGGTAGTACACGATAGACTAGAAGAACAGCTTGGTGCAATCAAATGTGAAAGTGGGAATGTGGAAGTGCAGTGGAACAATATCAAGAAATGTGTGTTAGATACTATGAGTGGTTTGGTTGGAAAAGTCGAGAGGAGAGCAAGAAAGCCATGGATTACACAGGAGATGATCAGTAAAATGGATGAACGAAGGAAATGGAAGAATGTCAACAATGAAGAAGGAAGGAAGAACTACAGAAGACTGAGGAACGAATTGAAAAGAGCCACGGACAACGCCAAGAAGGAATATCTGGAGAGCATATGCGACGAGATCATAGAATTTCAAAGAATAGGACGTTATGATTTAATGTACATGAAGACAAAGGAACTAGGTTGGAAAGAAAACCATGGGATTCAAAACATTGGCATCGAAGACTCTCAAGGCAATATAATAATAAATCAGAGACGAGTATTGCAAATTTGGGAGAATTATATCACAGAGCTCTACGATCGAGCTAATCGACCAGAACATCTAGACGTCGAACCTGAAGATGAAGTAGATGAAGACGAGAAAGGCCCTTATATTTTGCAAAGTGAAGTAGAAAAAGCTATCAAGGAGATGAGGGATAAGAAGGCTACAGGAGATGATGATGTACCTGGGGATGTACTCAAATTGTTGGGAGAAGGTGGTCTAAGGCTAATGACACAGATGATCAACAGCATGTATGTAACTGGAGAATGGCCCAGAGATTTTATTGAAGTTACAATGATTGCCTTAAAGAAGAAGCCCAAAGCTACAAAATGCAGCGACCATCGCACAATCAGCAGCTCATGCAGCAAAGATAGTAGCGAGGATACTTAGAAGAAGGATTGAGAGGAAAATTGAAGATGCACTTGGAGAAGATCAGTTTGGATTTAGAAGAGGAAAAGGAACTAGGGATGCAATTGGGATGCTGAGAATAATATCAGAACGAACCTTGGTCATAGATGAGGAATTGTGTGCTTGCTTCATAGACTGGCAGAAGGCATTTGACCGTGTCAACTGGACCAAATTAATGCAAATCCTAAAAGGAATTGGGATAGACTGGCGCGAAAGAAGATTGATCAGCAAATTGTACATGGAACAGAGTGTCAAAATACGACTGGACCAAGGGGAGACGAGAAGTGTGAAGATTGGAAGAGGAGTTAGACAAGGTTGCTGCTTGTCACCGATTCTGTTCAACTTATACAGCGAGTACCGTACCAAGGAAGCTCTTGAAGGGTTTGGAGACTTCAAAATAGGAGGACAAGCAATTCGCACTGTGAAATATGCAGATGACCTTGTGCTACTGGCTAGGGAAGAAAAGGTGCTACAGGGCATGATTGATAGACTAATTGAAATTGGAAGACGCTATGGAATGGAAATGAATGTGGGAAAAACTAAAGTAATGAAAATCTCAAGGCAACCATCCCCAATGAAAATTATGATAGATCAAAAACAATTGGAGAATGTGGAATATTTCAATTATTTGGGTAGCATGATAACAAGTGATGCAAGGTGTACACGTGAAATTAAATCCAGAATTGCCATGGCAAAAACAGCATTCAACAAGAAGAAAAATCTTTTCACCAGCAAACTGGAATTAAATTTAAGGAAGAAACTAGTAAAGTGCTACATTTGGAGCATAGCTTTGTAAGGTGCTGAAACGTGGACACTTCGGAAAGTAGATCAGAAGTATCTGGAAAGTTTTGAAATGTGGTGCTGGAGAAGAATGGAGAAGATCAGTTGGACCGATCGTGTGAGAAATGAAGAAGTATTACACACAGTCAAGGAGGAGAGGAATATCCTACATACAATAAAAAGAAGAAAGGCTAACTGGATTGGTCACATCTTGCGTAGAAACTGCCTTCTGAAACACGTGATTGAAGGAAAGTTAGAAGGAAGGATAGAAATGACGGGACGACGAGGGAGAAGACGTAAGCAGCTACTGGATGACCTTAAGGAAAAGAAAAGATACTGGAAATTGAAAGAGAAGCGCTAGATCGCACCCTGTGGAGAACTCGCTTTGGAAGAGGCTACGGACCTGTCGTAAGACAGACTACAGAATGAATGAAATATCATGATATATGAACTAATTTTGGATGTATTGTTACTATACCTAACTATGGACAATGGATCACTATTCTTTGTATTATTTGGACATTTACTGTGTGGATATACAATGTGGGTGTGCTATTTATAATTATTACTATTCCATTTCTCATTGTTACATTGTTTGTATTGTGTTTCTTTGTAACTTGTCTTGTTACTATTGGACATAGATGCTATTTGCATTCGTATCTTAACTATGATCAATTTCATATTCAATCTGTGTATGACAGAAGATGGATCTAAGAAATAGGAATGTAAATATAAATAAAATATATACATACATTTATTTGTGTGTTGTGTTCATGTGCAGAGTCCCGTAGCCTTGTTAGTCACATGAAAGCATTTAAAGGGCTAGATAATGTTGAAGATAAGACATTTTGTTTTGTTACAAGGAATGCAGCCTGTTGTGTTGATTTTCCACTTTAATTCAAATGACTTACAGCTAATTTACTAGGCCTGCTGTCAAGGAGCTGAAATGAAGACAGCTTATCTTGCAGAATTTTGTTACGGAGAGGAAAGAACAAAAAGTAATTCCTACCTGAAATTGCTTTAATCAAAGAACACCAGACAAGCTTGTTCATATAAATTTACATTTTAATGAACATGCCATTGTCAGCTGGGTGTCACAGTAATATGATTCCCATTGCAGGTGGTCTGGTCGAAATCCATTCATGTTAAAAATCTCTTTTTGTATTTCTGTGATGAGTGACCTGCACATACGTCACTTTTTCGCCATGTAAATCTCTGAAAGCCGTACCAGTACACTGATTTTCTTAGTTGCAGGCCAGGCGCCATATCAGTATACTATCCAAGTTACATGTGTTGCTGTATACCTTGAGCCATACTGGTATGGCATTACGTATTTTGAAGTATCTAGCATTTACATTGGTTTTAATTTTTTAGTAAGAAGACAGTATAAATGTGAAATATGCGTACATATTTTTTTTCCCCAGTCTTCATTACTAGACACCAACCTGAAATTGCCTGACCTCAGCCAGCAGACAACGAAGCATGTTCTAGCGCTCGTACTGAATGTGTTAGAGAATGTGTCACTGTTGCTGTGTGAAGAAAGATGATATTAAGATTGATATATGGGAAGTATGAGGGTGTGAAGTGGCTCAGGGATGGCTTGTTACAGGGCACAGATCCTGGGACAGACCTGCGTGGTGTGGGAATGCTGGGGCTGCTGCAGCTTCTGTACCTGTCCAACACTCCGCACCTCATCCCTCTGGCTCGTGACATCTACCGGGTGTCAGTGGATGACGAGCAGAACTTTCCTCTTGCTGTGATGAGCCTCAACATGACTCGAATCGCCCTTCAGGCTCTCCGACATGGCGAGTTGAACAGGTATTGGTGTACCATAAAATTGTCCCTGTATTTACCATGGAGGTATTTTTGGGATTACATGTTTAGCTCTGGTCTGTCTTAACCTCAGCACTAAATGGAGGTGAGTGGTCACCTGCATGCGCTGGTCGCTTTACCCCCGGGGAAAGAGTCCCTGGTACCCAATCAACAGGAGACTTGGTGGACCACAGAGCCAGTCCAGAAAAATCTCTCGCCCCTGCTGGGAATCAAACCTCAGATTGTCCACCCTGCAGCCTAGTGACTATACCGACTGAGCTAACCTGACTCCCTGCAGTAAACATTAAAAAGTGAGTTTAGCTTTGGCACCTTTTGCATATGGCTGTCTTTTGTTCGCTTGGTGCTGTGTAGTGGCCACTTTTGATATTAATTTATTGGGCAGAAACATAAATGCTATAAAATACAGAAATTGTATCAGTCACTAATAAGGAGGTTTGTGTAGAAACAAATACTGGGGAGACTGTAAGTCTTGCCATCGAAATGCAAGAAAAATTCACAACATAAAGACAGCTAATCAATCCTTTGAGGATGTGGCAGTTTAAAAATCTGGAAATGACACACAACAAAATGGCATGCATGAAGAAATTAAAAGCAGATTAAATTAAGGGAACATCTGCTACCATTCAGTCCAGAATCTTCTGTCTTCCCGTTTGCTGTCTGATAATGTAAGGATTAAAATATGCAGAACTATAATTTTGTCTGTTGTTTTATATGGGTGTGGAACTTGGTTTCTTGTATTAAGTGGTGGTTGAAAATAGGGTGCTGAGGAAGACATTTGGGCCTAAGAGGGAGGAAGTGATGAGAGACTGGAGGAAACTGCATATTGAGAAGCTTCATGAGCTGTATTTCTCACAAATCTGATTTGGGTAATGAAATCGAGGTGGATGAGATGGGCAGGGAATGTGGCATATATGGTGGGGAAGAGGAATGTGTGTTGGGCGTTGAAGGAAAGAGAATACTTGGAACAACTGGGTATAGTTGGGAGGATAATATTAAGATGGATCTTAATGAAGGATGGATGGTTTGCACTGGATTTATGTGGCTCAGTATAGGGACAAGTGGCAGGTTCTTGTGACCACAGTAAGGAACCTTCGGGTTCCATAAAAGGCAGGGAGTTTATTGATTATTAGATGAACTATTAGCTTCTCAAGAAGGGCTCTTCTTCATGGAGTTACAGAGTTAGTAATTAGTTGGTTAGTTAGTTACCCAGTTTACCTGTTTGCTCATTCTGTTTCAGGGAATGCAATCACCAGCAGCTTGTGCTGCACGTTGTGAACCAGTTCTATGTTGCTGTGTTTCACCGCACGCTGCACATCTGGACGTCACAGCACAAGACCATCAAGGACTCGGGATATGTGCTGAAAGGTACTGTTAATTTGTGTAAACCTCTTAGACACTGTCAGTGCATGAGGACTCTGGTCTTCTGAGATGTGACACTGCAACACTGGGCACGTAGTTCTTGCCATTTAGAGGGAATGCAGTGCCTTCATCCTCAAAGGTCAGGTGAACAAAGAATGCCAAAAATGTGTTAGAAAGTGGGGATATATAAGCAAGGTCTGCCACTCAGTTGCAGGTTGGAGTGGACTGGTGTGGGAGGGGCCTGGGTTGTAGAGAGATGGAGTAGACTGGTGTGGAGAGGGCCTGGGTTGTAGAGAGATGGAGTAGACTGGTGTGGGAGGGGCCTGGGTTGCAGAGAGATGGAGTAGACTGGTGTGGGAGAGGCCTGGGTTGTAGAGAGATGGAGTAGACTGGTGTGGGAGGGGCCTGGGTTGTAGAGAGATGGAGTAGACTGGTGTGGGAGGGGCCTGGGTTGTAGAGAGATGGAGTAGACTGGTGTGGGAGGGGCCTGGGTTGTAGAGAGATGGAGTAGACTGGTGTGGGAGGGGCCTGGGTTATAGAGAGATGGAGTAGACTGGCGTGGGAGGGGCCTGGGTTGTAGAGAGATGGAGTAGACTGGTGTGGGAGGGGCCTGGGTTGTAGAGAGATGGAGTAGACTGGCGTGGGAGGGGCCTGGGTTGTAGAGAGATGGAGTAGACTGGCGTGGGAGGGGCCTGGGTTGTAGAGAGATGGAGTAGACTGGCGTGGGAGGGGCCTGGGTTGTAGAGAGATGGAGTAGACTGGTGTGGGAGGGGCCTGGGTTGTAGAGAGATGGAGTAGACTGGCGTGGGAGGGGCCTGGGTTGTAGAGAGATGGAGTAGACTGGCGTGGGAGGGGCCTGGGTTGTAGAGAGATGGAGTAGACTGGTGTGGGAGGGGCCTGGGTTGTAGAGAGATGGAGTAGACTGGTGTGGGAGGGGCCTGGGTTGCAGAGAGATGGAGTAGACTGGTGTGGGAGGGGCCTGGGTTGTAGAGAGATGGAGTAGACTGGTGTGGGAGGGGCCTGGGTTGCAGAGAGATGGAGTAGACTGGTTGGGAGAGGCCTGGGTTATAGAGAGATGGAGTAGACTGGTGTGGAGGGGCCTGGGTTGCAGAGAGATGGAGTAGACTGGTGTGGGAGGGGCCTGGGTTGTAGAGAGATGGAGTAGACTGGTGTGGGAGGGGCCTGGGTTGCAGAGAGATGGAGTAGACTGGTGTGGGAGAGGCCTGGGTTATAGAGAGATGGAGTAGACTGGTGTGGGAGGGGCCTGGGTTGTAGAGAGATGGAGTAGACTGGTGTGGGAGAGGCCTGGGTTGTAGAGAGATGGAGTAGACTGGTGTGGGAGGGGCCTGGGTTGCAGAGAGATGGAGTAGACTGGTGTGGGAGAGGCCTGGGTTATAGAGAGATGGAGTAGACTGGTGTGGGAGGGGCCTGGGTTGTAGAGAGATGGAGTAGACTGGTGTGGGAGGGGCCTGGGTTGTAGAGAGATGAGGCCCTGAACAGGGCCATAATTAGGTATGGTGTGAAGGGGTGGTGGCCAGTTGGTGACCAGTGTGAGAGCCCGTGGGTTCAGAGCAGCTGAATGGGGAAAGAAGTGAGAGGAAAGGAAGTAATGTGAAGTGAAACATGGAGAGCTGTCTCCCTCTGCTGGACTGCCCTTGTCAGGGCCTCATTTACCTGCACACCTAGGCCCGTTGCTTGTGTTCCTATTGCCTCACCATCATTTCTGGCCAGCTACTAACTGTTCAGATGCTGCCTTTATGTCCCTGCTTCATAACCCGTGAAGGTGCTGCATCCCCTCACGACATCAGGAGCCATGTATTCAGTGGTGCAGTGTCACATCCCAGAAGACTGGAATCCTCAGTTACAGAGCTGTGAACACCTAAAATCTTGCATATGTACTTATGTCATTACTGCACTATTTTAGATGTAGAGTTGTATTGTCGTGGCAATGTGCGTGCTGTGTTGCGGGAGCTGCAGGAACAGCTGGCATCATACACTTCAAGCCATTCATATGACAAGCCACGCCTCCCTGGCAGTTTCCAGGACCTGCTGTCTCAGGCCAAGACGGAAGTGTTCATTTAGGACAACGTATGTATTGTGCATGCCTGTGCTCAACACTGGCATTAAAGTAAGAAGGGTCCACCATTTGCTAACCCATGTTGACCCTCGTGGGCTCCATGTAACTGCACTTAATTAGTGACACAAGGTTTGGGTGATACACTGCAGACGAAGTAAGCGCCTGAATGTTCCTATGGAAGTGTTGTGCACAAAGCGTATGAAGACTTATCACCTACATGGGTAGTGTTACGTGAACAAGACTGTATTCATAACATACTGTGCACCAGTTATAATTCTTTTAATACAATTATCATGTTGTGTACAATGGTGATTATACCAAAGGTACGTTTTGTCGCCAGACCGCTTGCTGAAGCTGGTGACATCATCCTTGCATAGCAGCCAGTGCTGCATGCTGTACAGTGCTTTGACCAATGTTAAAAATATTGTATTAAATAAATGATACAGCTGTCTTTCTCTTATTATGGTGCATATTGGAGAGGATTTGACTTCACTGTATTTGGTTATAGCTCTTAATTGAGTCTTGTAGGACTCATCAGCCTTTTGATATGAATGCACTACATTCCTTTGAAATGTTGGGGTCTGTTAACTGCACCGCACTGTTAACATCCCAGAAGACCAGGATCCTCAACATGAGTGCAGCGTAAACCTAAAATGTTGCTTAACTGTTCTGTTTGTAAAACTTTATTCCTTGGACATGAGTGTTGCAAAAATGTGATTTTGTGGGTGAGAAGCCTGTCTGATGTAGAAGTTGTGAGTGAGATGGCTGGAGTTTGATTCAAGAATGACTCAGCACCTCTTGAGTATTTAGTTCTGTGGTTAGCATTTTGTGGATCCTTTCCTCTGTGCTTTCTTACACCATCATCATATAGTTCTTAGCCATGGGGTAACTTCCCTTGTGTGTCTTCTGTGACTGCGAAGCAGTAGATATTTTGATTACTACACCACCTTGTGAATGCAATGTCACATGTGGCACTGCTGTGTAATAACAACAGAACTTTACTACACCACCTTGCGAGGACTGCAAACGTCACACATGTGTGCACTATGGCATGTAATAACAACAGAACTTTACTACACCACCTTGTGATGCAATCGTCACATGTGGCACTGCTGTAATAACAACAGAACTTTACTACACCACCTTGTGATGCAACGTACCACTGTGTGCACTGCTGTAATAACAACAGAACTTTACTACACCACCTTGTGATGCAACGTCACATGTGGCACTGCTGTAAATAACAACTAGAACTAGTCACTGTTCAATCACAATCTGTCCACCCCAACACACAGACGGCAGCCATCTCAGAGGTGTGCCCCAGCAGTGCTCACAGAGTCCGCAAACATCTGGGCAGTTACCTACTCTCAGCTTTTGGTTTGTGCCCTGTCTGCTGGTGGTCACCTGCATCCTGAAGGATTCTTACAGGTACAGAAATGCAGAGATACTTTATTTATAAGACTGCAGTTTTTATCACCCTGTCATGATAGTCTTTTACCTCCTGGTCTGTTGAAAGGAGGGCCTGAGAAAACTTAACATATGTGTGTGTGTGTGTGTGTGGGTAGTTGTCAGTGGTTAAATTGAATCATATCATCTAGTGAAGTACACAGTTTTGTGTTTATTACAGCATGAGGAACACACTTTTTAACACTGAGGTGACACAAATATTATACAGACATGAGCTAGGAGCTTTTCTGGTGATATTTTCAAGAAGTTAATGCCTGTGAAACAACTAATGACACTGTTAACAGTTGCTCACTTACAGGAAACTTTACCTCCCTTTTGTTTTGGGTTATGTTCTTTGTAATATGCCCTAGTAATAATAACATGCTGTGCAAGTTGCTTATGTAAAGTTTGTGCAGCATACTTGCATGTATTTGCCTTCAGAATTTGTTTGTTGAAAACATAACCAGTCGGCTTTCGAAAATAGAAATCTGGCTGTCACAAAATGGGTCCCGAATGGGATGTGACCTTGTAACATTCAAGAAAAAGAAAATTAAAAGATAGGGTTGTGCCATTGCTCAGGCAGTTAGTCGCCAGTCTGTCACTGTGGAAGCATGGGTTCAATCCCAGCCATCCTGTGTGGGACTTGTGGTACACAAAGTGGCACTGGGACAGGTTTCTCTCTCCGAGTACTTCCATTTGCCACTGTCAGACATTTCACCAGTGCTTCGTACTCATGACGTCACTTATCACTGACACTGTATAATGTTAGCAATTTACATTGTTAACACACATAAAAAATTAAAGTAAATGAATGAAAAGGTAAAACTTTGTCCCTTAAATTAAGCAGTATACCATGCAGGTGTATGTTAGAGTGGAGGTATACCTCCATCTATCAAGCTCAGCACTAGATATAGGAAAGTGGTCTGGTTTGTGCACTGGTCACTTTGTCCTTGAAGAAGAGCTCCCCTTTCACATTGCGTAGAGCCCCATCACAATCTTATGGCACCTGTGTGCGCAGGCAGTACCTTTACACACTGGTGCAGGAGGGGAGTTGGGGGTCAGCACAGTTGGATGGAGGGAGCACATGTTCCTGCAGCAGAGTCTCCTCTGTTTGTGTTCTTATCTTGGTGGATACTTTTTATTCCGATGTACGCTCTTCTGGGATATTATGCAGCGTTGATTGGTAATTCTGGACCAATAGGTTGTCCCGAAACATCAGTACAGAACTACCACTCAACGTTGCATAATTCCCAAAAGAGTGTAGATGCCAACATAGCGTATTTTTATTCCATTTAATGCCTCTCTTGACATTCACTTCCACAACTGTATGCTCTTGACATTCACTTCCACACACTGTATGCTCTTGACATTCACTTCCATACACTGTATGCTCTTGACATTCACTTCCACACACTGTATGCTCTTGACATTCACTTCCACACACTGTATGCTCTTGACATTCACTTCCACACACTGTATGCTCTTGACATTCACTTCCACACACTGTATGCTCTTGACATTCACTTCCACACACTGTATGCTCTTGTTTATGGATAACTCAATGGTTTCCCATCTTACGCAGTGCCATAGTGTAGTACAAGTGTTCTACGAAGAACATTGTTTTTGTTCAGCTAACAGTGGCAACACAGAATGATGTGCTGTATATAACTGCTTGTACCCAAGTAAACTTACACCCTTCTAGTACCTCCTGCGGACAAGTCTAAGTGGTGTGACTCAAATGAGTTCTTGTGCAGTGCTGTAACATTTCGATTGGACTGTGCAAGACTGGTTGGTCCCCAGAGCTGGTCTTATTGCTGTGGAGAAGAGAAGAATCTCTTGGCTTCCAGTCCATAACCTAGTCACTATGATTTATTGCATCTCCAAGGAAATTCAGTTCATTCTAAGACATTCATTTCATACATCCTCCTCTACCCACTGTTAAAGAGTCAGAGTGATAAAATCTCGGGCGATCTTCTGCATCGATTTGGAGCAGAAGTACCAATGTTGCAGAGATGTTGAAGGTTCAAGTCCTCTGTGTCATTGGGTGTACTTCCTGACCTTGTGAAGGATCATAATGCCTTTGCCCTCAGGGTCTAGCGGTCCAAGAAGAATAACCATGCAGAAAGATAGGATGTATTGTATGGCTGTGGGTAATGAGGGTGGGTGGTGAGACAGTGGGGCTGGTAGTGATCTGCACTGCGTGGTGTGTGTGGTGTGGTGGCTGGGACTGGTGTATGGTTAAGCTACATGGAAGGTGGGGTGGAGTGAAGAGCATACAGAATTGCCAGTGGAGGTGAGAATGTGTTAAGTTGGCCCTTCACAGGGTTGTAATTAACTTAACAATGTCAGAGAGGCCTCCTGTGCTCTCTTTCGGAGGGAATGAGACATTTCTTTGGTCTGCTGCAGATTGGGTCATCATCCCTCTTCATGTTGGGATGCAGTCTGATCAGAATTGCCTCCTGATGATGCACGCCATGTAGCCGTTTGGTGGAGAGAAACATGAAGGCACTAAGGTCCCTTGAAACACTGGGAACTACAGTTCTCTCCAGTGACACAGTAGACATGCATCTTCAATCTGGAATCTCGCATTACAGAGACCTCTGTTGCCATCATCAAGGTTAAGCGCTGTTGGTCATATACGGGCTTCATCAAACCCACCCTCACGGAGAACCATTGACTTATGAAGGGCACTGCGTGGCGTTGTGTGTACAGGCACTTGGCTGCTTGCTTGAACTGGTGCTGTTGTGTGTCATGAAGCATGGTAGCACACTGACAGAGAGAGAGACAGTGTCTGAAGCAGGAACTGCTGCTATAGGTTGGCTTGGCCAGTCACTTGTATTGACTGCTGTTAAGGCCTCAGGTCTTACACAGTAGAAGCACAGTGACATTGCTGAAGTCGCTGTCCCACCAGATGCTGTGTAGGTGGCAACACTGACCCATGGAGTGTGGTCTGGAAGTGAAATAATTCTTACAGCAATGAACACAGTTCTGCAGGACAAGCTTCATAATTGTAACTCTCCAACAACTGTACTAAGGCGGTTCAATCAAAGATGATTGTGAGATGTGCAGAGCATGTAGTATACAGTGGACAGATGTGAGATGCATACAAAACGTCTGTTTGGAAAACCAGAAGGAAGGAGACTGTGGAAGACCTAGGTGATAGTGGGAAAATAATACTAATATAGGATTCTGGTGGGATAGCTAGTTGATATAGTGACTAACCTATATGTTGGACGATACACGTTTCAAATTTATGGCGGAGCAAGGGATTTTCTCTTCCAAAACATCCAGACTGGCTGTGGACCCCACCCAGTCACCTCTACAGTGGATACTGGAGGATGAGTGGAGCTATATCTCCACTTCCCCTATATACCTATCATCATGGTATGTACAAGGACAACTCTGCCTTTTTCGTATATCTTAAACAGAGAATGAGGATAAGTGTCTGGTTCAGGATTGGGATCAGCGGTGGGCTGTTGTGAACACGGTAATGATAGGGACCAGCGGTGGGCTGTTGTGAACACGGTAATGATAGGGACCAGCGGTGGGCTGTTGTAAACACGTAATGATAGGGACCTGTGGTGGGCTGTTGTAAACACAGTAATGATAGGGACCTGTGGTGGGCTGTTGTGAACACGGTAATGATAGGGACCAGCGGTGGGCTGTTGTGAACACGGTAATGATAGGGACCTGTGGTGGGCTGTTGTAACACAGTAATGATAGGGACCAGTGGTGGGCTGTTGTAAACACAGTAATGATAGGGACCTGTGGTGGGCTGTTGTAGAACACAGTAATGATAGGGACCAGTGGTGGGCTGTTGTAAACACGTAATGATAGGGACCAGTGGTGGGCTGTTGTAAACACAGTAATGATAGGGACCGTGGTGGGCTGTTGTAAACACAGTAATGATAGGGACCTGTGGTGGGCTGTTGTAAACACAGTAATGATAGGGACCTGGGTGGGCTTGTTGTGAACACGGTAATGATAGGGACCAGGGTGGGCTGTTGTGAAACACGTAATGATAGGGACCTGTGGTGGGCTGTTGTAAACACAGTAATGATAGGGACCATGTGGTGGGCTGTTGTAAACACAGTAAATGATAGGGACCGTGGTGGGCTGTTGTAAACACAGTAATGATAGGGACCAGTGGTGGGCTGTTGTAAACACAGTAATGATAGGGACCAGTGGTGGGCTGTTGTAAACACAGTAATGATAGGGACCGTGGTGGGCTGTTGTAAACACAGTAATGATAGGGACCAGTGGTGGGCTGTTGTAAACACAGTAATGATAGGGACCGTGGTGGGCTGTTGTAAACACAGTAATGATAGGGACCAGTGGTGGGCTGTTGTAAACACAGTAATGTAGGGACCTGTGGTGGGCTGTTGTAAACACAGTAATGATAGGGACCATGTGGTGGGCTGTTGTAAACACAGTAATGATAGGACCGTGGTGGGCTGTTGTAAACACAGTAATGATAGGGACCTGTGGTGGGCTGTTGTGAACACAGTAATGATAGGGACCAGTGGTGGGCTGTTGTGAACACAGTAATGATAGGGACCAGTGGTGGGCTGTTGTGAACACGTAATGATAGGGACCTGTGGTGGGCTGTTGTGAACACAGTAATGATAGGGACCAGTGGTGGGCTGTTGTAAACACAGTAATGATAGGACCTGTGGTGGGCTGTTGTGAACACAGTAATGATAGGGACCAGTGGTGGGCTGTTGTAAACACAGTAATGATAGGGACCTGTGGTGGGCTGTTGTAACACGTAATGATAGGGACCTTGGTGGGCTGTTGTAAACACAGTAATGATAGGGACCAGTGGTGGGCTGTTGTAACACAGTAATGATATGGACCTGTGGTGGGCTGTTGTGAACACGGTATATAGGACCTGGGTGGGCTGTTGTGAACACAGTAAGATAGGGACCAGTGGTGGGCTGTTGTGAAACAGTATGATAAGGGACCTAGTGGTGGGCTGTTGTGAAACAGTAATATAGGGACCAGTGGTGGGCTGTTGTAAACACAGTAGATAGGGACCAGTGGTGGGCTGTTGTAAACAGTATTATAGGGACCTAGGGTGGGCTGTTGTGAACACGGTAATGATAGGGACCAGGGTGGGCTGTTGTGAAGACAGTAGTTATAGGGACCAGCGGTGGGCTGTTGTGAAGACAGTAGTTATAGGGACAGCGGTGGGCTGTTGTGAAGACAGTAGTTATAGGGACCAGCGGTGGGCTGTTGTAAGACAGTAGTTATAGGGACCAGCGGTGGGCTGTTGTGAAGACAGTAGTTATAGGGACCAGTGGTGGGCTGTTGTGAAGACAGTAGTTATAGGGACATCGGTGGGCTGTTGTGAAGACAGTAGTTATAGGGATCCAGCGGTGGGCTGTTGTGAAGACAGTAGTTATAGGGACCAGCGGTGGGCTGTTGTGAAGACAGTAGTTATAGGGACCAGCGGTGGGCTGTTGTGAAGACAGTAGTTATAGGGACAACGGTGGGCTGTTGTGAAGACAGTAGTTATAGGGACCAACGGTGGGCTGTTGTGAAGACAGTAGTTATAGGGACAATCGGTGGGCTGTTGTGAAGACAGTAGTTATAGGGACCAGCGGTGGGCTGTTGTGAAGACGACAATGAAGCTCCGATTTTCGGTAAAAGGCGGAAGACACGACTACACTCCTGTCACAGAGAAGTCCCAAGGACGGTGGTGACAACGACGCATGTTCACCAGTTCCTGTGTACCGTTGTACTTGTATTTCCCATCAGCCCCCCTCTGGCCTATGTCAGCCAGCTCAGAGTGCTTGCTGATGAACTTTACCACTACCAATATTCCTGTGAACAGATTGGCTAGATGACTGGGGTATGTGGCTTCAGTATAGCTAAGCAACTACCAGCTTCTCAAGGACTGCTGTCGTCAGTGGTACTGTGGAACTGCTAAATGCAGACCAAGCACTGCTCCTCCAGTCGGACAGTGGAGCTGCGTGTATTATGCACTTCTGTTTGTCATCGACTGACTGCAAGTGGTGACAAATGCCGACATACCTGTGAACTCCGGCTGCTAGTAGGGGCAGAGCGGTGCGGACGGGTAGGGCGCTCTCCCAGGAAGGCGTAGTTGTCAGGGTTGATCGTACGGCAGATGGACCGGAAGCGATCCCTGCCGGAACGCCCGGACCCTCCCAGCCTGTGCCTGTTGGTGTTCTGAGTGAGCCAGTTGAGCCACGGCGCGGCCTGAGCCGTCAGCAGCATCAGAGCACCAGCACCACACATGTCCGCACCATGACGACTGCTGGACAGACCGCCCAGCGCCGCCTTATATCCTGTGACAGGCAGGAGGTCATTGCTCGTTATACGTCGGGACGGCAAGAGCCGGGCAACGTGTGATAGGAAGGAGTGACAGCATAGCGAGGAGCTTCATGATTTGTACTGCTGACCGGTGTTGTTTGGGCGATCAGACGAGGGGGTGCGGGGCGTAAGGGGGAGAAGACAAGTGTGTACACAGGGGAGGGCTGAGGGAGGGAGAGGGACCGCTTGGAAGTCCTAGGCGTAGGTGGGATGATATTAAAATGGATCTTAAAGATAGCTTGGGAGTGCGTGGAGTGCATTACTGTGGCTCAGGATAGGGACATTTAGGGGGCTGGTGCGTACACGCAATGTGGGGAATATCGTAAATAGCAGAGGAACTTGCGGCTACTCAAGAAGGACTGCTGCGTGCAGTTGGTGTTCGTGTTTTGGATGTGATCGCTAGTGTGGACGGACAGCTCAGTGCGAGCAGCAGCACTTGACTACGACGTGACTGTCGAGCGGAGCCTGAAGGTAGCTCAGTGCATCGGAAGGTGTGTTCACACTGCAGGCCTATTGTGCATGCTGTGCTGACAACTTGTCATGGCTGTGAACTGCTTACTGCACGACGTGTTGCACCTTTGCCTCAGACTTCAACTTCATTCATCAGTATATCAATGTCTCAGTCGAATTCGACCGAAATTATACAGGATGTTTCAGGGGGATGTGCCTTACTTCTGAAGAACGTTCTGTACGTTAAATTCATCGATATAACCAAAAGTACGTTATGCGTGATTTCAGGCTTCCGCCGCGATGTAGATCTGCTCTCGTCTGAGATATTACGCAGCGTAGAGTGATAATTCTGTACCGACGTTTCGGGACTACTTATCGGCCCAATCTTTAGGGGTCAAGAAGTCCAAGAAGAAATGTACGTATATCCTAAGCTGAACGGTTACGATGATATTGACGCAAGAACAAATGTGGTCATTTGTGGCTTCACGCACTGTACGTGTTGGCGTGATGCGTTATGCGTTATCCGCACACTGCGCAGGTCTGTCCTTGAGCCCGGGCCAAGCGATGCGACGTGTCGTGTCGTGTGTACCGTGTGAATATTTGGAGCCCCAAAGACGATTTTTATGAAACTAGTGCGAGTGACTGTATGTGACTGAGATGTTGCGTGCAGTCCTAACATTACAGGCACTAGTTAACGTGTGTTTGGCAGTAATAAACGCACAGCAGTTTCTCTCTCTCTCTCTCTCTCTCTGCAACTTAACCGCGTCATTATCTCCGTAACTGTTCAACTTCGGATATAAGTACTTCTGGTTATATCGTTGTACTTTAACGTAAGGGTCGTTCTCCCAAAGCACGGCAGCCTGTACATGGCTCGTCAGCAGCGCTTCAAGTTGCACAAGGTCCGTTTAGTCCAGCGGTATTCCACCTTTTTTGTTCGCGTACCCCCACATATAATTACTCTTCAACTTTGTACCCCCAAAGTTGTTGGTGCATTATTCAAGTTATACACAGTCTGTAATCTACATCTAAAATAAGTTAAATAAATTACATCCAAAATAATGTATTAAATAATAAGTTTTAAACGAAAAAATGAGAATCAAGCTATTAAATAACAAATATATTATTGCCTATCATATAAAAATTAATAAAGGAACAAAGGTATTTTAGCAAAGCAAAATTATATGCACTGTGTGGAATAAAATGAAACTAGCCGCCCAGATAAGAATCGCATAAAGGAGAGAGAGAGAGAGAGAGAGAGAGAATGGCGCTCCCAAATCGCATGTCCTTACGTCCGGTCTCTTGTGGCTAACCCTAAATCTGGCCCAGATTATTCAGTGTTTATCATGAAATAATACATATTTTTTTTTTAATTTCACGTACCCCCTAAGGTGTCGCGTACCCCAGGTTGAATACCACTGGTTTAGTCGGTACAAATGTCCACGCAGAGCCACTGACTGTGCTGCTAGAAGGTTCGTTTTGCTATTCTTTCATTCTGAGGCCGACGACCTCCGCAGTGACATGCAGTTGTTTGTCTGATGTGCTGTTTGTTTGAAACTGACTGACATGGCACAGTATCGTGTGTGCTACGTGTGCCGCCAATCCCACCCTTCTTCCTTTAATCACCGTGCAAATTACAAATCATAAAACTTGTGAGATTTGACTATGACGCCGTGTAGTCTGGTGTAAATTTACCGACTTCGGAGGAACGTGCTGCTTCCATCTTCAGGGTTTACCTAATTTTTTCAGTTCCGTTCTGCATGGAAGACTAAATTCCAACAGGATCATAGTTGTTCTTTACGATTAGCCTTCTGGGATGTGACGCCGTGTGGTTTGGTAGATAGGTGCCAACGTTTCGGATGAACCTTCTGCCTCTGTCTTCAGGACAGGCCGTTCGTTTCGTTCAGCCTTGTACGGAACTACGATATCTTCCTTCGCAATTCCCGAATGTTTTGACTGCTGAGGGGAGTGATTGGACACGAGGGGGGGGGGGGGGTGAAGAGAACTGCGCAGCGGGGCAATTGATAATTTGCACCTTATGAGATAGAGGAGGATTGGTGGGGCATGCAGGTGGGGCATATGAACAGTTTTGTGCGAAGTTCTGGTCGGACACTGGCTGATAAAGGCCATTTTGAAGATTAGCCATAATTGTTGCGGATTAGCATTAAAACTGGATTAATCTGGCTCGAACCTTAAGGTTCTAAAAAGGCGCGGCATTTCTTGGTCAGCTGACCTGCTGTCACCGGCCCAAGAGCAGTTGGTCAGCTGACCTGCTGTCACCGGCCCAAGAGCAGTTGGGTCAGCTGACCTGCTGTCACCGGCCCAAGAGCAGTTGGGTCAGCTGACCTGCTGTCACCGGCCCAAGAGCAGTTGGGTCAGCTGACCTGCTGTCACCGGCCCAAGAGCAGTTGGTCAGCTGACCTGCTGTCACCGGCCCAAGAGCAGTTGGTCAGCTGACCTGCTGTCACCGGCCCAAGAGCAGTTGGTCAGCTGACCTGCTATCACTGGCCCAAGAGCAGTTGGTCAGCTGACCTGCTGTCACCGGCCCAAGAGCAGTTGGTCAGCTGACCTGCTGTCACCGGCCCAAGAGCAGTTGGTCAGCTGACCTGCTGTCACCGGCCCAAGAGCAGTTGGTCAGCTGACCTGCTGTCACCGGCCCAAGAGCAGTTGGTCAGCTGACCTGCTGTCACCGGCCCAAGAGCAGTTGGTCAGCTGACCTGCTGTCACCGGCCCAAGAGCAGTTGGGTCAGCTGACCTGCTGTCACCGGTCCAAGAGCAGTTGGTCAGCTGACCTGCTGTCACCGGCCCAAGAGCAGTTGGTCAGCTGACCTGCTGTCACCGGCCCAAGAGCAGTTGGTCAGCTGACCTGCTGTCACCGGCCCAAGAGCAGTTGGTCAGCTGACCTGCTGTCACCGGCCCAAGAGCAGTTGGTCAGCTGACCTGCTGTCACCGGCCCAAGAGCAGTTGGTCAGCTGACCTGCTGTCACCGGCCCAAGAGCAGTTGGGTCAGCTGACCTGCTGTCACCGGCCCAAGAGCAGTTGGGTCAGCTGACCTGCTGTCACCGGCCCAAGAGCAGTTGGTCAGCTGACCTGCTGTCACCGGCCCAAGAGCAGTTGGTCAGCTGACCTGCTGTCACCGGCCCAAGAGCAGTTGGGTCAGCTGACCTGCTGTCACCGGCCCAAGAGCAGTTGGTCAGCTGACCTGCTGTCACCGGCCCAAGAGCAGTTGGTCAGCTGACCTGCTGTCACCGGCCCAAGAGCAGTTGGTCAGCTGACCTGCTGTCACCGGCCCAAGAGCAGTTGGTCAGCTGACCTGCTGTCACCGGCCCAAGAGCAGTTGGTCAGCTGACCTGCTGTCACCGGCCCAAGAGCAGTTGGTCAGCTGACCTGCTGTCACTGGCCCAAGAGCAGTTGGTCAGCTGACCTGCTGTCACCGGCCCAAGAGCAGTTGGGTCAGCTGACCTGCTGTCACGGCCCAAGAGCAGTTGGTCAGCTGACCTGCTGTCACCGGCCCAAGAGCAGTTGGTCAGCTGACCTGCTGTCACCGGCCCAAGAGCAGTTGGTCAGCACCGCGACCCGCAACACGGGCTGGACGGCTCGTGGGTCGAACCCCGGTGGGGGCGACAGATTTTCTCTGCTTCATACCCGTCCAGACCGACTCTGGGCCCTCCTAGCCTTCTACAAATTGGGTACCAGGACTTTGTCCCAGGGTGAAAGCGACCGGGGCGTGGCGTTGACCACTCACCTTATCTAGCGCCGAGGTTAAGATTGAGTAGAGCTGTGCCTCCACGCCCCGCTCTGTGACCCGTGACATGTTAGAGGGTGACCTTTGACTTATCCAAATAATATTCGGATGATCAAATAAAGGAGGATGAGATGGGCGAGGCATGTGGCACGTATGGCGGAGAGTAGAAATACATGCAGAGTTTTAGTGTGGAAACCTGAAGGAAAGAGACCACTTGGAAGACCTACGCATGGATGTGAGGATAACATTAAAATGGATGATAAAGAAATAGGCCGGGATGGCATGGACTGAATGCATGTGGAGAAGTGTCCAGTTCTTGTTAATACGACTGAGGGTTCGGGTTCCATAAGATGCGGCGAATTTCTTGTCGTAATTACCCGGCGTGCAAATCAGATCTTCCCGCCATGTTGTGTCAAGTGATCTGTGCATGTTCGGTTGTGCCGTATTTGTCGTAATTATTTCGTAAACGGTGCGATGTTGAAAAAATGCATTTAATATGACGCGTATTTTGATTTTCTGGACACGTTTTGTCTTAAACGTTTTTCGTTACTGGAAAAATTAAGCGAGATAGCACAAAGGTATTTAAGTATTCACGTAAAGTGCCTCACATTTTGTCCCATTTTAACGAAATTTGAGTTTTCTGCACAGATCTTAATAAAAGTTGCTAGTATAAAATTTCACGGAAATCCGTCCAGTTGCAGCTGAGTTGTTCCGAACAGACAGACGAACTGACATAACGATGCTATTAGTCGCTTTTCGAAACTTTGCGAACGCGCGCAGTTGAACATCCGGCAAGAGTTCACAAAGGCCACTGATAGCTTATCATACCGGAAAGGCTGCCGGATATTCCCAGCGGCCAGCGCGGCGCTCCTTCCCGCTTCCTCCCGTTTTATCTCCGCAGCCGATAAAGCTCTGTCATTAGGCTTACGCTCCTGTCGCTTCGCCTCCCAACAACCGAGTAAGTCACGAATACTGTGACGTGAACTAGTTTGTTAGTTACACAGGAGTCGGCGTGACTCAGTCGGTACGATGACTAGACCGACGACCGGACTGCCGCGGGATCGGGGGTTCGGTTCCCGGTACGGACTGAGCTTTTTCTCTTCACAGCGCCCAGATCGTATCTGGGGCCAACCTACCCTCTTATTAAATGGTTACTGGTAGTTCCTTTCCCGAGACTAAAGCGGCCGGGGCGTGAAGCTCAATTCGCTTCTATCTAGTGACAAGGTTTACACGTATAGAATGGTACAATTATTATAAAAGGAAGCAGTCGTGGCGTGTTTTAAGATGTGAAGGGAAAACTCGGAACGTCCGAGAACAGCTGACGTGGAGCGAAATTCTGTGCGTGTAGCACACATTGTGGCAAAAATGTGCGCTGGGAAGTGGACTACTGGGTTTGAGACTGGGAGGCAGCAGCAGGCCGCAACTGCGTGCTATTGGGAGGGCTGCGTTTGGCGAAAATTTTGAAGTGACTTTTGGGGAGGACTGCACGAGAAGCTTGCAGTGCAACGTGGATCTTGGGTACCAATTCATTTACTCTAGGACCGAGGAAAACCACGGGAAACCTTGATCGAGTTGGCCGGTCGCAGGACCTTCCTGATGCGCACTGACTTCTGGCCGGCAGTCCGGCGTTCAGACACACGAACGGTAACGGCAGTCCGGCGTTCAAACACACGAACGGTAACGGCAGTCCGGCGTTCAAACACACGAACGGTAACGGCAGTCCGACGTTCAAACACACGACCGGTAACGGCAGTCCCTCGTAAGAACGTGCAGATGTGTTGTACGAAGAAGCTGTTTGTACCTTTGTACAAGTAACAAACAGACTAGATAAACTCGAAGTCATGTATATAAACACACAGACTGTACAAACGTTCGTTGCATATCGCACTGCATTTGCTTTTTATTATTTTATACTTTATTTCGTTTTGTGACGACTTCCAGTTCGTCTTCTGTTGCTTGAGGGTATCCACTTGGTCCAGTGTAAGCAATTGGCACTTGTGACCTCTCCGAATGCCGTCAGAGGTCCTCCCGTGCTTGAAACGAAGTATTAGACCGGCTGTGGGGATAGAAACTAAAGGTCCTTCGTGGTCACTACTGGATTGCACGATTGTCTATGTACGTACTGGTGCAGTGCGTATTGCTGTTACGTTACTTATATTGGCCATAAAGGATGGTTTCGCTGCAAATAAGTATCTGTGGCGCTGTTGTGTATCATGGATGGCATTGCACTGTCTTGATTAATGGATCTTGTAACTCTCACTGAATGCCGACTTCTGGTGTACTGTGGCTGCTAGACTTTTAGTGACATTCCTGCTGTTCATGTAGAATATGAATTGGGGTTAATCTAGGCAATGAGACGACTAAGTGAAAGTACTTTTATGTGCAATTGTCCTTGATTTCTGAAAGACCATTGCTTTTTGGAAGGTTCCCAGGCTTCAAGCATTTGTCCCTGTGGTAAGAGGAACATGTAGATGAAGGTGAGTATGGATCATTGGTGGAATGGTACTGACAGGGGAAACTGAAGTACTGGGAGAGAAACATTATACAGCGTTGGTGGTAGATATATGAATGAGTATGGAGCATTGGTGGAATGGTACTGACAGGGGAAACTGAAGTACTGGGAGAGAAACATTATACAGCGTTGGTGGTAGATGTATGAATGAGTGTGGAGCATTGGTGGAATGATACTGACAGGGGAAACTGAAGTACTGGGAGAGAAACATTATACAGCGTTGGTGGTAGATGTATGAATGAGTATGGAGCATTGGTGGAATGATACTGACAGGGGAAACTGAAGTACTGGGAGAGAAACATTATACAGCGTTGGTGGTAGATGTATGAATGAGTATGGAGCATTGGTGGAATGGTACTGACAGGGGAAACAAGTACTGGGAGAGAAACATTATACAGCGTTGGTGGTAGATGTATGAATGAGTATGGAGCATTGGTGGAATGGTACTGACAGGGGAAACTGAAGTACTGGGAGAGAAACATTATACAGCGTTGGTGGTAGATGTATGAATGAGTATGGAGCATTGGTGGAATGATACTGACAGGGGAAACTGAAGTACTGGGAGAGAAACATTATACAGCGTTGGTGGTAGATGTATGAATGAGTGTGGAGCATTGGTGGAATGATACTGACAGGGGAAACTGAAGTACTGGGAGAGAAACATTATACAGCGTTGGTGGTAGATGTATGAATGAGTATGGAGCATTGGTGGAATGATACTGACAGGGGAAACTGAAGTACTGGGAGAGAAACATTATACAGCGTTGGTGGTAGATGTATGAATGAGTATGAGCATTGGTGGAATGGTACTGACAGGGGAAACTGAAGTACTGGGAGAGAAACATTATACAGCGTTGGTGGTAGATGTATGAATGAGTATGGAGCATTGGTGGAATGGTACTGACAGGGGAAACTGAAGTACTGGGAGAGAAACATTATACAGCGTTGGTGGTAGATGTATGAATGAGTATGGAGCATTGGTGGAATGATACTGACAGGGGAAACTGAAGTACTGGGAGAGAAACATTATACAGCGTTGGTGGTAGATGTATGAATGAGTATGGAGCATTGGTGGAATGATACTGACAGGGGAAACTGAAGTACTGGGAGAAAAAACTGTCGCAGTGCCACTTTGCCCATCACAAATATCACATGGACTGGTCTGGAATAGAACCTGGGCCTCCGCGGTGAGAGGCCAGCGGGAGAAGATTAAGATTAACTTGAGTTATATGTAATGATCCAGTTCGTACTGCACAGTGAACACACTACTTCACGTTCACAAAAACATTTGCTTCATGTTTTCTTGGGACACAAGCGGTTTGTTGTAACAAAGTGCGGGCACGATGGAGTCCTGTACGATTCGTTTTAAACTCCGTTAGAATAAAGAATTCCCGACACAAAGCAAAATGACCGACCAGGCACAACGACCACGCGTTTAGAAATGGCATCGAGCCATTGCCAAAGAACTGTTGGTGTAGGAGTTAAGGTGGGAAATTTCTGTGCGGAGGTCGCTGGTTCGGAACTAAAGTGTGAAGGGTTTCACTTTTTCCTTTTTTTAAATTCTACTTCTACGTTTTTGTTTTATAATTTTCACTATTCTTGTATTTTTCCTCAAATCATCCCAGTGCTATTTAGCTCTGAACACAAATCGTTTGCAGAAAATGATTGTGAGAATTTCTGTATGTCAGTGCTGTATGGTTTCCATCTTCTGTCAGTATTCACTGTTAATGGCGTACAGGGTTGCCTTCATTAACTGGGCATGGTGAAAGTTCATGTTGTGTGTCCTGTGCTGTTATGTCAGTACCACCCTAATTCTTGTACACTCACAGAAGAACAGATGAACCAAGGAAGTAACTGCTGTCAGAAGTAGGTTTGGAAGCAGTGATGAACATATTCTTTAGTAACCATCAACCTACCCTCCAGGGAGGTATAAACGAGCATCACAGTGACATCACATCTATATAAATGAATAGGCATTTTGTTGTCCGAAAGAAGATGACATGCGTAGCTTTTACGCAAATTTGCGTTGAAATTATGCAATGGAATGTACATGAACCAATGAGAAACGTATAAAATGAATAAGTATAGTAAAGCAATAAAGAGTATTAAGAACACGAGATGCGAACCAGCGACAAGCTGCTTGTAAATCCAGCACCTTAACACTTCGGGCACAAGGACACAACCCATCTGATTAAATTGCTTACAGTGACAAGGGTGAGATAAATCTTGAATTTCTTTGCAATTTATAATATGAGGCAATACTGCTTGGTCAGTTTGCCTCGTTTCAAAAATTCTTTTTACCTTACAAAGTTTAAAACGGATCGGAAAGGATTCGTTCGTGAGCTGCTCGCGTAACATCTACGCAATACAAACGAAAACACTCTGTTGGCAAATCGTAGAATTTTTCAATATTAAACGCGGTGGAACATTAAGCAGCCACTGGGCTTTAAACAGTTAAACCAGGTCATAATTGTGTCAGACCATGTACCTCTTAACTCTGGAGACCTTGAGCTGCAGAGACACGGAAATACGGCGGCACAGTCACGTGGTACGCCAGTTTACCTTCCTCCGTGGAAATTAAATGTTTGCAGCTTCCCCGTGGAGTCGTTATAGCTCGGCGGAAGGCTGTGTGTTGGACGATGGGGGATTCGGGAATCGATTTCCGGCTGAAGAAAACAGTTTTTTCTTCTTCACAGCGTACGTACTGGATCTGGGACCCATCCAGGAAATGGGTATCAAAGCCCTTTGTCGGACAATAAATCAGCCGTGTAGAGCCGAGAAAGAGACAGCTTCACTTCACCGTACGTCTTAATCACAACCTTTATGAAGCGTAGGAACAAGTTCACGTCTACAGCTTCGTGAGATTTTGTGTTGCGTGCCAATAAAGGCACAAGTGCCGGTTCGAAATCGCGTCATCAGTACAAAGTGCACAGACATGGGCCTTGGTAGTCTGGCACGTGCCTTCCTGTTTGGGCATTACCGGCCGCGTGGAATGCAAGGTTACATCAGTCGCGGTAGGAGTGCTGGCTGCATTGGAATTTTAAGTAAATTTGTTTATGGTTTGCTTAACGACGCGCGCATTTGCTTCTGTGAAACAGCGTAACGTCGAACGGCAGAGTGATTAGTGACAATTATTTGGAAATGTTGCGAAGGAAGTAGTCGTGACGTAATTTGCGGGGCCCTCACTGAGGAATACCACAAAAAAAAAAGCTAAGTTAGAATACACTCTCACCGGACCGTCATTAATATAATATGACCATAAATTGTAGTTCATCACTGTCACCACAAAATTTTGTTATTGAATCAGCTCAAAACCTTATATATTTCTGTGCCTATGAGTTTAAGTCAAAACCAACAAATGCACAAGATTATTAACAAGTATAAGATGTATTTACAACCCCTACATTATGCATAATGTATTATTGTTCTTAATTTTAATTTTATAAGTTCATGCATTGTGTATTTTAACACTGTGAGCTGCGTAAATACTTCTACTGTAAAACCAAATATAGTGTATTTGGATGCAATAAGTGCTTGTAGTTCTTTGATAAATACCCCCTGAGGATGGCAGTTTATTTGCCGAAACATAAGTAAGGGTTGTAAATACATCTTATACATGTTAATAACCTTGTGCATTTGTTGGTTTTGACTTAAACTCGCGATAAAATGCACGGTACGTACAACATAAAATGCACGGTACATACAACATAAAATGCACGTACATACAACATAAAATGCACGTACATACAACATAAAATGCACGGTACGTACAACATAAAATGCACGGTACATACAACATAAAATGCACGTACATACAACATAAAATGCACGTACATACAACATAAAATGCACGGTACGTACAACATAAAATGCACGTACATACAACATAAAATGCACGGTACGTACAACATAAATGCACGTACATACAACATAAAATGCACGGTACATACAACATAAAATGCACGTACATACAAATAAAATGCACGGTACATACAACATAAAATGCACGTACATACAACATCAAATGCACGGTATATACAACATAAAGTGCACGGTACATACAACATAAAATTTCATGTGCCTATGTTTGTCAGCTTTTGTATGTTGGGAATTATGCCCACGGGACTGCTAGAGCCGATCTCGAAGGTCAAACCGCACAGCTGTGATGCCTCGCGGGGCGGCTCACACCCGTGGCAGTGCTGTGTCCGATGTACTAACGAAACAATGAATTGTATGGACCAGAGTCCTTCTTGAGAGGCTAATAGTTCCGCAGCTAGTCAGGAATTCCCCCCATTTTATGGTGAGGTTCATAACTGTGTTCACAATAGCCCACCACTTGTCCTTATCCCAAGCCAGATAAATCTAGTCAAAACCCTACCATCCTATTTCTCTTATATCCATTTTAATATTATCCTCGCATCTGAGACTCGTCTGAAACTTTCATTTGTGCGGACGAAACTCACGACATGTGCCCCTCTTATGGGTTTAAAATAGCCGAATTTATTGGCACATCATTACGGTGATATTAATATCAAATAAACGAGGACTGGCTTTCTTCTGTCCAAGACAAAGCAGTCGCGTGCCCTTGTTAACACCGCAAAGATCTTTCGTGTTTTATGGAAGGCGATACACTTAGCGACTAATGACTTTTCAAGAACGATTTTTGGCCTTGCTGAACGTAATTTTCTAACACCTTGAGCTGTCGCATGAGAGCAAAGAATTTTGGAACGTTCGCGCGATATCTGCTCGCCATAGTATGAACTTGATAACAGGGGAACTGTGCGGCAGCAATCCATGACTAAACCACCAGAATGACCACGGATTCGATTTAGATTTTGACCCGTATTCTAATTCATGCTTACTAATACTTATCCTTTCTAAAAGAATATCTGATACTAGAAAAATTGATTGAACGAAAACACTGTGCAGTTACCCAACAAATCGTTTTAAGATATGTGGCTTAGTTGAGAATAATTGGAAACTAGCAAATCAAAATAACGTACATGAAATAAAAAGAGCATATTAAACTTCGTGAGTGTGCGTCACTGTTTAGTTTAAACTCGCTTATTTTCGCCTGTCTTGCTGGAAAATGTAAATATCAACATACAGAAAACTCTGATTTCGTCTGTCAGATATGGGCGTGAAACTTGATCTTTCACCACGTTATTTTCACCGTGCATTTTGATTCAATTAGCAGTATTATACCAAGTGAACCTACTGGTTTACCCCCGATGATGGCTGGACACAGCCGAAACATATGTAGGGTAAAGTGTAACAGAAATACAAAAAGTGCATTCGTTGGTTATAATACTGCTAATTGATCTTTCACTTTACGAACAAGAGCAAGAATAACAAGAAAAGAAGACAATAAATAAAAATGGACTACATTCACATACACCGGAAAACAAACGAAATTAATCACAACTATTTAAGGACGCCAGCATGGGAACTGCATTCAAAACCAATAACACAACACAGAAAATACTAAAAAGAAAAAAATACACAAGTACAATCGAAGTGGAATATATCAGTAAAACTGCCATGACTGTCTAAAGAAAACGTGGGCAAACTGAAGTACGTTGTCAACAACGTTTTAGGGACATACATACTCCATCACAAACAACAAAACTAACTCAAACTATGCCAAACACATACTAGAAGAAAACTATAATTACTCGTACAAGAACAACGGTAACACAGTGAGTATACTGCACATCACGAACGAAGCAAAATACACGAAAAGAGTAGAAAAATTCTACATCTTTGACCTTAGCAAAAAGGGGCCACACAATCACCCGCAACCAAATTTTCGACAGACGAACTCAACAATGTACAGATAATCTGTGATTACATCATAGGATAAACGACTTTCAAAATACTCGCCGAACGGCAACACGATCAAAGTACTACACCACAGAATCTAACAGCAACGCCGAAACAAGATGTAAGTTAAAATAAATAAATGTATAATATAAGAAACGTCGGGCATAAATTCAGCCAAAGCAGGTAGCATCAGAGAAAACAGGAACAAGGATGCACCTCCCACGAAACACAAAAAAGGAAATCTGGATAAACACCATAACCTCGAATTTATTGAACACAAAAAAGGAGCCGGAACTACAGATATAGCAAATCAGCATTACATATACCATCTACCTTCGATTTTGAAACGGTTATTATCTGAAGATGACCTGCGTAGTTCGAACAACGTTATAATTACATGTTAATGTCTGTGAAACAATGAAGATTGTTGTGCCAATCAAAGAAACGCTAGTATTTTCATTTGAAATTCGTCACAGACAACTACGGGATGCCAATACTGAAGATTTTACATTAAGGATAAACATACTTTGTGGGTTTCACAATCACTTATACTTTGTGGGTGTTTGAGGGTGCAAGGAGAATATTTCGACCTAAGAGAAAGTAACTAATGGGAGGATGAGAAAATTGCTGATGAGGAGCTCATAATTGGTACTGTTCAGCTAATACATAAGGAGGTTGAGTTTGGCAGGTCTTTGTGGTTTGGCAGAGAGGGAATGCATACAGAAAAGCTTGAAGTGTAAATATCACTTGGCAGACCTGGGTGTGGATGAGAAGATAATGTTAAAATAGAATTTAAACAAGAAGGTTCAGGGATTGTGGACTGGATTCATAATTATAGGGTGTCATTGATGGGTTCTTCTGAGTGAACATGGTAATTATCCTATAAAGGGCAGAGGATTTGTTGTCCATGTAAGTGACTACATCTGCTTCATGGAATTAGTAAGGTAATTGCTCTTTTGCTTGTTTTACCTTTTAGATTACATAGATGAAGCCAACTATAAAGGCAAGGAAGACAATTATGAGGCAGTTTCATTTGTGCTACAACGATCTGTGTAAGATGCAGAGTATGATGCCACTGGCTGTTGTTATGGCACATCAGAAGAAAAACATGCTGCGTCTCAATGGCGACAGACTCACATATGATGAGTGGGTGCCAGTTCTTCATGCACTGAGTCTGGACAACAGCTTGCATTTTATTAGTGTGCACAGCACACGTTCTGCGAAGATTGGTAATAGTGTTTATGCACATTATGCATACACATAGGTTAAGAAATGCAGTGAACTTGTATTTTTTATTCCCTGTGTCTTATAGAACTCCTGTCATTGTTAAGGATCAAATGCCATGGTACATCAGTGTAATACAACTTTTTGAATAAAAACAGACACTGTTTTTAGGCTACATGTTCCAGCTTAAATGCAAGCTACAATCAGTCCAATTTTAGAAAAGTATATCCAGAGGATTTCTGTTTTCTTAATAAAGTTGTGTCAGACTGACGTCCCATTGTATTTGACCCTTATGTTATACACACAACAGGACATCTCATATCAACATTATTACTGTGTTGTTTTGTGTGGCTGTAAAGCTTTGTCTTGTGCCCTAAGAGAAGGACACATTGAGGGTGTCAGAGAAACAGGTGTTGGGAGAGAGGGAGTGGCAGGAGTATGGAGAAAAATTCATAATGATGAGCTTGGATAGGGCAACATGTGCACAATGTATTTAGGTGGGTAAGCTCACAAAGCACTGTGTTGGGCACTGCTAGTTATGTGTATCTGGCTGCAGCTTGTTCGCAAGCCACAATTATATGCTTACTGTTGCCTTGCAACCCAAAGGTTCATCACAAAATTACACTACTGGTGAGCCAGTTCAGTCCCGTTCAGTCTCATTTGTGACTTTGTCTCCGAAGTTCTTTTCTGACTGAAAGTTTGTTATATTTTTTGTGTTGCCCATGCATGCCACTTCTGTACATCTTTAATCCTGTAACAGGTTTAGTTTAGGAACATAAATATTGACGTGCATTCATCATTAGGTAATTTTTCCCATTTCCCTTTTGCCACGGGAACTGGGATAGCTCAGTTGGTATAGTAACTAGGCAATGGGTTGTGTGGTCTGGGGTTTGAGTCCCAGCAGAAGTAAAAGATTTTTATCTCCAAAATGTCCAGACTACATATGAGGCCCACACAATCTCCTATTCAGTGGACACCAGGGGCTCTTGTGGGTCTGAAGAATGTATGGTGCTATACTTCTTGTGTCTGAGATGTATGTGCTATATCTTGGGTTGAAGAATGTATGGTGCTATACTTCTTGTGGGTCTGAAGAATGTATGGTGCTATACTTCTTGTGGGTCTGAAGAATGTATGGCGCTATACTTCTTGTGGGTCTGAAGAATGTATGGCTGCTATACTTTGTGTCTGAATGTATGGTGCTACTTTGTGTCTGAAGAATGTATGGTGCTATACTTCTTGTGGGTCTGAAGAATGTATGGTGCTATACTTCTTGGGGTCTGAAGAATGTATGGTGCTATACTTCTTGTGGGTCTGAAGAATGTATGGTGCTATACTTCTTGTGGGTCTGAAGAATGTATGGTGCTATACTTCTTGTGGGTCTGAAGAATGTATGGTGCTATACTTCTTGTGAGTCTGAAGAATGTATGGTGCTATACTTCTTGTGGGTCTGAAGAATGTATGGTGCTATACTTCTTGTGGTCTGAAGAATGTATGGTGCTATACTTCTTGTGGGTCTGAAGAATGTATGGTGCTATACTTCTTGTGGGTCTGAAGAATGAATGGTGCTATACTTCTTGTGGGTCTGAAGAATGTATGGTGCTATACTTCTTGTGGGTCTGAAGAATGTATGGTGCTATACTTCTTGTGGGTCTGAAGAATGTATGGTGCTATACCTCTTGTTCCCCCATGTGCCTTAATGTTGTGATGTTTAATTGAGCACAGGGACAGCTATACTTAACTTTGTCTTGTCAACTGTAGCTCTGTGCATGTGTGACAGTGCTTTGCCATTGTTGTATTGTATTATTGTAAGCATGGCAGTTGTTATGTTGGCCTGAATGTCCATAATTGTTGATACAAAGCATGTTCAAGAAGTAAGGTTCCCTTGTTGACAAAAATTGAATGAGAAGTCTTTACAATGTTAAGGGTAGCTCATGTATTTCACTTCAGTACTGTTATTTTTCAGCATAATTCGCAAGCACATTGATGCATTTATTCTAACTTGGCACGAGTTTAAAAATTCAGATACCAGCCATTTTCAGTTCCTCATTATTACTGAATTGACAGTGTCACACATGCTGCTTCAGCGGCCCAAACTGCATTCAATCTTATGTTGTTTGAGCAGTGAAATGTTGCGCACATCTCATCACCTGTCAACAGCCCAATTTTACGGCAATGGAATTTTTTAAACTTGTGACAAAATGGGACAAATGCATCAACAATGTAGTCAGGGATAATATTGAACAATAATGGTACTTGAGTGGAATAAGCTACATTTAACATTGTAATGACTCCAGATTTAATTGTTATGACATAGGGAACCTCACTTATTGAACATTCCTTGTATGGCTGAAATTGAAGGAACACAAACCATGTCTAATATCTGTAAACCCAGTACAACCTATACATGTCTGAACCGTAGCAATGGAGGATATGGCAACTGAATCTAGAGTCCGTACACTTCGTCGGGTTCCATTGCTGCAGACACGCTACATTCTGTTGCTGCTTATGAAGGCGATCCGAACGTGTATGTGCCACACTGAGGTACTCGCTTCTGTGGAGCTTGAGGGCCTGCCACTAGCACCACATTACCTGAGTGAGCTCGTCAAGGTGAGGCCCAGTCTTGGTAAGACTCACCGTCACCAGGGTAATATCATTGCCTCTTCCTTCCCACAGTATAAACTCAGCAGTTAAGAACAGGCCATTAAACAAAACAGTTGTGTATTGTAGCAGCCTTACTTAATGGACAAGGCGTGTCTGCAGCTGGGATAGATTAGTCAGTATAGTGTCTACACTATGGGCTGCATGATCCAGGGTTCAAATCCCAGCAAGGGCAGTAGATGTTTTTGTTCTCTGGGGCAGCAGGTTCCTCTCTTTCGCATCAAACAAAACTGTTAGCTCTTTGCTGAAAGTTAATAAATAAATGGCACGTCATTGTGAGTGTTAGAGATATAAGCTTCAAAGTCATGATATGGAAGAAAGTTTATTTATTTGCTTATTTCCTATCACCTGGTGTTCTGAACCATTGGTTCTCCCGTAGGGGCACACCAGGCCTGGTCAGGGCATCTATGAGGTTGTTGTCTTCCTGTAGTAAGTTGGAAGGAAAAAATATTGTGTTGACATGTTTTAAATATTTTACAAAATTTGTGTATCTGAAATAGTATAACACAGTGTAGGTTTTGCTGCAGGGAACATACAGTTTTTTCTTTTAGGTTTTCATTTATCATGCTTCTGTTGTCATGACTGTTAGGAACATCATAGTTTTTGTAATGAATTTTTACATTTTGTTGCCATGAGTTGTGGTTTAGTGGTCCAGAGTCCCCAAATTTACATGAATTTTGGGGAGGGGTTTGCAGAATTAGTGGGACTTTGTAAGGGATTTGAGACACACTGCTGTAGGTGACAGACTCCTTCTTTTGCTCAAGGAAAAGCTGTTCTGTGTTGAGATTGTGCTGTTGTTAATGATCTGGATTGTGCTGTTGTAATGATCGGATTGTGCTGTTGTTAATGATCTGATTGTGCGTTGTTAATGATCTGGATTGTGCTGTTGATGCATGTGTGTTATGATCATGTGCTGTTGAGATCTGATTGCTGTGTATGATCTGGATTGTGCGTGTTAATGATTGATTGTCTGTTGTTAATGATCTGGATTGTGCTGTTTGTCTGATTGTGCTAAAGGGTAACTAATACTGATGTGCTGTGATCTGTCAAAATTCTCCCATGTCTGTCTGAGATCACAAGGGTCATTGCAGGGCGTGCAAAGCTGCAGGTCGCTTCAGCACATCTCACTGTGTCGCAGTCCTATTGGGGACGAGGGCTGCCAACTGATTTGCCGTGCTACTAAGTTGCATACCAACATACAGAGTCTGGATCTTTCCTGCTGTGGCATCACTGCTGAGGGTGTACTGGCAGTGGTGGAGATGCTGAAGGTGGGTTGTTGCATGCGGTCTGTCCAGTTTATGTCACACCGGATACAGTCCGACCTGTAATACTACCAGTTGTACTTTGGTTTTTTCCCTGTCAGTATCATTCCATCAGTGCTCCATACTCATTTATCTATCAGCAATGCTATGTGATCTTAGCAATTGGCAGCATTGTTAAGTAACGCACACACATCCTACTGTTTACTGCCCTCCAGCTACTTCCGGCCTGTCAGGCAGTCTACACCATTGTTATCACTAGCAACAGAGTGGCTAGATGACAGGAGAGGACTATGGGGAAGGATTGGGGGGGGGGGGGGGGGGGGAGTTGAATGGCTTGAGGGAAGTTTGAGGGTGGTGGGACATTGATCCATGTGACTTCTTTCTATTGTCTTATTAGAGGTCCATGCAATTTGAGTGCAACATTGAGGGGTAATAAAATAGGTTTTATTGCACCACAGTAAAAAATCTTAAAATGGAAGCTAAGAGGGTAGGGAATGTGGAAACTTCTGGCAATACATACATACATACATACACACACACACACATACATACCTACATACATACATACATACACACACATATGCATACATATGTACATAATGTACATACATACATACACACACATATACATACATACATACATATGTACATAACGTACGTACGTACATACATACATTGTAACTAATCACATAAATATTTAAGTTTTCTGCACTAGCTGTCAAGCAGTCTCAGAATGAACACAGGTCAAAATATTAACTTTACAGAATCCAAACATTTTATATACGTTGTATGGGATTTGTATATGCAGTGTAGAAGGTTGTGTTTCTTTGTTTGGATAAGAGCCTTGTATGCATTCACAAAGCCTCTCCAGTAGCTTAATAAAATTGATCCCATTGTTACCAGTGTGAACAAGCAATATATCCCAACAATCAGAAGCTTGTTGTACATCAAACAAAACAGTTTAATCCCACTGCATCTGTTTCATGTTATCTGACACCAGGCACTGGGTTTGAATCTCAGTTTGGGCAGATGTTTGTCACTAAGATTGAAAAAATGAAGTAAAAGGTAAGGGTACCATTGTCATTGTACATGCCATCAGAGCGTATCAGTGGGAATTGAGGTGTAGCTCCACTCATTCTTAACCTTGGCAGTAGAAGAGGTGAGTGACCAGCTTCATGCTGTGGTCAGTACGCATTGAATATCAAGTTGGGTGACCACTGGAGCAAGTCCGGACAGTATGGAAAAGGACAAAATCCTGTGCCCTCACCAGGAACCAAACCTAAGATCATTTGGCCCATAGCAAAGTTACTGTACTGGCTAAACTGTCCCAGCTCCAAAACAAATAATATTGACATTACAAACTTGTTTCAGCACCAAAAGATCCAGCGATACAGTGAGATTTGGAGGCAGACATTGCGTGACCAAGAGCCAAATCTGGACTCTCTGCCTGGCGTTCACAGAGTCACTCTCAACCACAACATAAACATTGGTGACGTGGGTGCTGTGCATCTCATGGATGTATTGAGGGATGATGTCTTTCTGAAAGGTGAGAAGTGCATGAAGCACTGTACTGACGCTTGTCATAGTCATACGTGTCGCTGTTAATTCACAGCACTGAGTGGGCCGTGCCATGGCTCAGGCAGTTAGTTGCTAGCCTGTAAATACAGAGACCTGGGCTCAATCCCAGGCCAGTCCATGTGGGGTTTGTGGTGGACATAGTGACACTGGGACTGGTTTTTCTCTCCCAGTGCTTTGGTCTTCCCCTTTCAGCATCTTTCCACCAGTTCTCCATAATTGTTCATTTATCTAACTAAATAACTGCATGCAGCACAGTCCTTCTTGAGAAGCTAACAGGTCGTCAGCTAGTCAAGAAATCCCCCGCATTTTGTGGAACCCGGCGGTTCATTACCGCATTCACAACAGCCCGCCACTTGTCCCTATCCTGAGCCATATCAATCCAGTCCATGCCCCCACCCATCCCACTTCTTGAAGATCCATTTTAATATTATCCTCCCATCTATGCCTGGGTCTTCCAAGTGGTCTCCTTCCCTCAGGTCTCCCCACCAATATCCTGTATGCACCTCTCCCCTCCCCCATACGTGCTACACGCCCCGCCCACCTCATTCTTCTCAATTTGATCACCCGAATAATATTTGGTGATGAGTACAGATCATTAAGTTCCTCGTTATGTAGTCTTCTCCATTCCCCTGTTACCTCGTCCCTCTTAGGCCCAAATATCTTCCTCAGCACCCTATTCTCGAACACCCTCAGCCTATGTTCCTCCCTCAGTGTGAGAGACCAAGTCTCACACCCATACAAAACAACAGGCAAAATTATAGTTCTGTATATCTTAATCTTTGTATTTTTGGATAGCAAACTGTAAGACACAAGATCCTGCACTGAATGATAACAAGCATGCCCCAACTTCAATCTGCTCTTAATTTCTTCCCGAATGCAATTTTGATCTGTTAGGATTGTTCCCAAATATTTGAACTGTTCCAACCTTTCAAAGGATTTATTATCTAACTTTATGTTGTGATTTTGTCCTGCATTCTGATTGCAAGACATGACCATGTACTTAAGTTTTCTCAGCATTTACTTCTAGACCAATCTCCTTACTAGTGACTACTAAAGCTTCTGTGTTTTTCTTTACAGCATGTACGCTTCCACCCAATATATTAGCATCATCAGCATAAACTAGAAGCTGATATATACCATTCAATTTCAAGCCCTCCTGGTTTTCCTGAACCCTCCTAATGGCATATTCCAAAGCAAAGTTGAAAAGCAATGGCAATAAAGCATCTCCTTGTTTCAAACCATTCTTAATACAAAATGTGTCAGACAAATGTTTGCCTACCCGGACTCTGCTATAGGTTTCATTTAGACACATTTTTACTAGCCTTACTAGTTTCATAGGGATAACAAACTCAATGAGAATATTATACAAGACCACCCTCCTAACCGAATCATAGGTTTTCTTGAAGTCTATAAATAGCTGATGCACTGCCTCATTGTATTCCCATTTTTTCTCAAGTACTTGACGAATGCAGAATATAAGATCAGTAGTCGACCTGTTATGTCTAAAACCACACTGATATTCCCCAATAATTTCCTCTACATATGGAGTTAACATTGAGAGAAGGATGTTGGATAGAATTATGTATATGGTTGACAAAAGTGATATGCGTTGATAATTACTGCAATCTGTTTTATCACCCTTTTTAAAAAAGGTACAATGATTGACTCCTTCCACTGCTCAGGCAATTCCTCTTTATTCCAAATAGAACTAATAAGTTTCATGGATCTCAGAACAAATTGTCCTACCTCCTGCTTTAATCAATTCTACTGGAATTTGAACAATACCTGGTGATTTGTGACTTTTTAACTTTTCAATAGCCATCTCAACCTCAGAGTGATTGGGCTCAGGCACCAGTGGCTTTGCTCTATGTATTTCAGCCTGCCTAACATCATTAACCCCATATACATTCAACAGCTGAAAGAAATGATTCCTCCACCTAGCCAAAATAGTGTGGGAGTCTGCAACCAGATCATCCTTCTGATCCTTTACTACATTAGTTCTACGCTGGCAACCCTTCTTAAAGTAATTGATGCCCCTATACAAGTCTCTGATATTCTTGTTCTTACTGTTTGTTTCAAGTTCATTAATTTTGGCTTTCAGATATTCCTTCTTTTTGTTCCTGAAATGTCTACTAGCTTCGCGTCTTACATTGTTCAGATTATCTACATTACTTTGGTTTGGATTCTGTAACCACTGCATTTTAGCCAGCTTCCTTTGGTCTAAAAATTTTGAACATTCTTTGTCAAACCATGGTGCTGCTTCCTTTCATACAGCTCAGACTCTCTTTAGCTGGGATTTTGATACTCTCTTTAATGTTTTCCCAAGCCATGTTTATGTCCTCACTAACATTTAAGTTCTCCAAAGCTGCAAATCTGTTTGAGATCTTTATCTGATACTGTTTCCTAACCTCTAGTTCACTTAGCTTCTTGAGATTAAATCTCTCCACATCAAACTTTTGTCTCTCTTTTTTACTTACTGCCAGTCTTTCCCTAACTTTTGCACCATATAGTGATCAGTATCACAGTCGCTCCCCTGAAACATCGCACATCAAGTATACTTGAATGCCATCTCCTATCTATCAATACGTGATCGATCTGATTATGAGTCTTCCCATCAGGAGAGGTCCAGGTATATTTATGAATGTTTCGGTGCAGGAACATCGTGCTCTTAACAACCAGATCTTTTGATGTGGCAAAATTTACAACTCTAACACCATTATCATTACTATCCTCATGTAAACTCTCATTCCCAATTGTCGGTTTGAAGGTATCCTCCTTCCCCAATTTTGCGTTAAAATCTCCTAACAGAATTTTCATATAATGCTTAGGAAAATGATAAAAACCTGTTCTAATTCCTCATAGAAACTGTCCTTTGAGTCATCACTTTTCTCCTCAGTTGGTGCATGCACATCCAGAACAATGATATTACACCAGCAACCTCTCAGGAGTTGTTAGCACCTCACCCAACCCCCAAGCTGGAGGACCACCCCTTGTCGGCTGTCCACGACTGCTTATTCAATGTATTCGCAGCCACCCTCCATATCCAGAGGCCGTTCCTCCATTCGCAACCCAAGGACGCACCATGCCGTGGTGACAGGGACCGACTTATCGTGGCATTTATCTATCACTGACACTATATATCTTTACAGTTGACAGTGTTGTTAAGTAACACACTTAAACATATGCAGCACTGAGAGTTCAGATTGTGGTCTTGTAGGCCTGCAGTGTGTTCGGTACACAACTACCAGACTGCACGGTGTCATACCCAGAGGACCGCAAACCTGACAGTATGCATTGTGTTTATATTGTAATAGGGGATATGCGGTTGTGTTGGTAGCACTGGATCTGCAGAACTGTGGAGTGGGCAACACTGGTGGCAAGGCAGCACTGGAAATGCTCCATTCGAACATGAGTCTGGAAATTGTGGATCTGCGTGGCAACCAGAACATCAGCTCTGAACTGTTGACCCAGATAATGCGACAGTTGCACATCAACAACAAAGGTGTCCCACCAAAGGTATGGCAGACTGACTGCACCTGACAGGAATGTAATGGATTGGTGGCATTGCTACTCCATGTGAGTTTGAGTTTTTCACAGTGGTGCAATTGAAGTTTCTGGGATGTGATGCTGCATCACTGGGTGAGTGGTTCCCAACGTTCGTTTCAAATGTTGGCAGTCACTGACCCAGTAATGCTGTGTCACATCCCAGAAGATAGGAATCATGAATTTCCACTCCATATGTGAGAGTCCCAACCCGTATCTGCTCCCTTTCTAGTCTTCGTCAGTCCCGCAATCAGGTGCTGTAAAAGTTACCGTGGTATTTTTATAATCACTGCCATACTGTTGTAGTGTTCACTAATTTCATGCTATTCACCGCTTTATTTCTGTTGAATTTTTTCATGCTACATCTGACATGCTTGGAACTGCTTTGTTCATATTCAGAGGCTTACTTTGGTTTCTCTTGAGTCTTTTACAGCATTGTCTACTGGGTGCAGTAATTGACCATCTTTATAGGACTGGAAAAGTTGCAATTTGCATCATTATATTTATACATACATGCAGTTTGTCACACTGGTATGTAGTGCGATTTATACCAATTAACAACCAACTTGCAATAAAGGGTTAACTGTTGTAGCAGACAAAATGATACACTGATGTATATCAAAACTTTCACCAGAATAATTCCAACACTATAAAAAGGGTAGGTTATCATACACAAACAGATGACACTGTGAAAAACCTCAGTAGAAACCAAAGGAACTTCCTAAAGATCAACCATGTCATGGTATAGAACCTACACGAGAAAAAAATTAGTGAACATTGTCTAACTGCTGTCACATACTGATAGTTGTCTTGTCACATAACATAACATGACCACTTGAGATTCCCTGCAGATTGGCATTATACAGCCATTAATCTTTCTGAGATAAGCCTTTCCACGTCACATTAAAGACTGTGGTACAGTATATCAGTTTGGTTCAGAAGTTTCACATGCCTCTCTCATGGCAGACAATCGCAGCATCTTCGGGCTACACTGTTTTGGTCAGTTGATAGCATTGCTTCTTTTCACAAACATAACAAACAGAAGCTAGAATTATTTGTTTATGCACAGTCAAGTCCAGATGGTCGTTGATTAATTTGGAACAATAGAAGTGTCATGCACATCAGAATCAGTTGTCAGTGTTAAATGCCTGTTTTTCCCCAAGGTCTAATGAAGCTCCAGTAACAAAGTATAAAGTAACCTCAGAAAGCATAAAAAGCATTGAAGTTTATTTTTAATAAAATACACATTCGTTTTGGAAGCATAAAACACATTAAATGATTGAAGGAGCAGCTCATTCCATAAAGCATGAAAGCAGTCAACCTCACGTGTTGAAAGACAGCTTGACTGAGCGGAGTATGATCTTTGCAATAACAGGAGAGTGGGGAAGGTGACTGACCAGTTGCATAGTCTCATCCCTGTTGTTCAGTACCAGCTATGAAACGTCGAAGCAGTGGTGTTAAAACGGGTGGTCACAAAACGTTGGAATCCTGAACATTCAAGGTTCGCAAATTTTGAGACTCTACTGTATTTGTACTGCAATGTGTGTAGGTAGACATGCTGACATGCAGCAGTGTGGTCTTACCCCCGTGTGTGCATGTGGTAACAGGACGGTGCTCTCTGTGTGTTTCAGTATCACTGGTTTCGGTTGGTACATAAACCGCTTGGACCAAAGCTGCATATTTGCCCAAAATCACAACCATCAGTCAAGAAAACTTCTTCATCTTGCTGCATGGAACTTGAGAAGGCAAAGTAAGTTGTCACACATGCTGCGACAGAAACTTCGTATATGGTCACCACCAATTCATCATCCACATTCTGGTTTTACTCAGTGCCTGCACACAAGTTACCTGACAGGCTTGTTTGTCTTTCATGTTGCTAGAGTGGAGTGATGTTTATGAGGCTCAGTACTTTATGTTATACATGTCAGCAATTGAATGAGGATGGACAGGCAGGTCTTATTCTTAAGGTCCAAGTCTTCTGGGATGTGGCAGTGTGAGGTTGGGTCAGTAGTTTCGGATGTTTGTAAGGTCTTGAAGGTCAGGCAGACCAAGAAGAGTGACTTGCCTGACCCTGAAGATGAAGGCACTATGATCCTTCAAAATGTCAGGAAATGCTTTCAAATGAGACAGAATCACATCCTAGAAAGCTTGGTTCTTCACAGTGCCACTGTGAGAACCTAAACTCCCACGGATGTTGTTGCATTGCAGGCAGCAAATACAGTGGATGTCACAGCAGCTCAGCAGCGAGGCTGTGAAGTGCAGGCAGATGGAAGAAAAGAACATGGCTCTGCAGCATTATCTGGAGGATCTCCTGGGGCATAACTACGTGTTGGTGGAGAAACAGACCATGACTGCGATACAGGAATCCTTCAGCGACTTCCAGAAGTTCATACAGAAACTGCACAACATGGGGTATAACCTCCACATTTGTTTTCTTCTTCTTCTCCTGCTCCTCCTCTTCCTTCCTCTCCTCCTGTCTCACTTTTTACTTTGTATAGAATGCCTAAAAATGCACTATGTTTTGTCAGTTGGTAGACCTGCTGTCAAGCCATGTAACACATGTAATTAAAAAGTCTGATTTTGAAGTATGGGGATAATGGACGCAGTCAAAAAGAATGTTCTTAAACCGTATATATCACACTATCATCAGAAAACTGTTAAAACTTATTTTATGTTATTCATACCATGCACTTTCTTACAATCGCCATACCAACCAACTCATGCACTGAATAAAATACATTCATGAGCTATTATAAAAGACCCCTACATGTTTCAGCACCAAAGTGCCATCATCAGGGGGCCAATCAATACAAAGGAATGTAGATCCAACACTGTAAAGGTGACATAATAACTAGATTGGTGTGTTGGATCTATATTGCTTTGTATTGAATGGCCCCCTGATGATGGCACTTTGGTGCTGAAACATGTAGGGGTTTTTTATATTAGCTCACCAGTGTATTTTATTCAGTGCATGAGTTGGTTGATGTGGTGATTGTTGAAACTTCATGTGAAGTTTGTTCTGTTGAAAGAGCGAAGACAACACATCATGCAAGCGTCTCTGTTCTGTGTACATCTTACAATATTATAAGTTTCACTCTGGCTACAAGCTGCTGCACATAATACTTGCAGCTTGGTAATTTCCATATCTATAAACAAGAGAATGCTTGTGATGTTTGAGGTCCTTACAAGGGCGTTGCTGAACATGTTGGTCTTCTGGGATGCAGCACTATGCCTTTGGGCAAGTAGTTACCGACATATCAAAGGATCACGGTGCGTTCATCTTCAGGATGAAACCATCCGTGACCTTGAAGATGAAGACACTACAGTCCTTCAAAACATCAGGAACTGCTCACCCTGTGACACAGTGGCACATCCCAGAAGACTTATATCTTCAAGAGAATGCTCCATTTACTCTCCACAGCCATAACGAGGCCTAGACAAATGAAGCATTTGCCTCAGGCATGCAAAGCTGATAGGCACAGAAGAAATAGATTAAATATGCATCTGCTGTCCCATGACTAGACTAAATGGTGTGCTGTCTCGTTTCTTATATATTTACCTTTTTACAAACAAACAAAATTGGTACGAAAGTACACGGGAACAAAGTTTCATATCCTTGCCTTGGGTGAAAAGTAATCTAGTTACAGCTCTGACACCGTCTGTGATCTGTGAAAATACAACATTCCATTTGGCAACCTACATTGATGCATCATTTATTGGCAGTAAATTAATAAAGTAAATAGAGATTTCATGCAGTTGCATGCAGTGTAGAAACCACCAACAGTAACACAGTATCTGTCACATGATAATGGGCCCATCATTTCTGCCATGTCCCCGTCCATTGTAACTCGTACAAAAGCAGAAGAGCCAGTTCAAGGTCCATAGTGCAACTTATTACCAAAAAGAAAGAGAATTATAGGTTTTCAGGCCTTCATGGTGGTTGTTATTCAAATGATGGTTGTTTTTGGCATTTTTACACCATGTAGTCGGGGTTTGTTCCAGCGTTTCAGAGGGTTGTACTAGGTCCATCTTCAGGGTGACAGACTGTTTTAGGTGGACACCGAAGCAGTTTTGATGGCCAAATTTCCTCAAACCTTCCTGCATAACTGACACATTCCTTCTCACACTTACTTTTAGCATCCACCTAAACCAGAGTCTGTATCCTTGAGGGTGGAGGGAATATGTTCCTTCAGAATATCAGAACATGGCATGAAAACCCCAAAAAGACCACCACTTCAACAAAGAGAACAGTCTTATTTCTTCGTTAATGTTTGAAGACTCAGCATGTTTCCTCTTCTGTTCTTCTGCAATATTGATAATGTCACTTTTTTCAGCCTCAGTGAACTTCTGGATGCAGATGTTTTGGACTCGCTGGAAAACCTTGAAACAGACGACAAGCAGCATCTGTCATTCCTTATCAGGAAGTTGTGCAGAAATCCTGCAGTCCATAACAAGTCCAATCCTACTGACCTGCAGGAAGTCTTGAGGGCATCCTCCATGTGATGAGATGTCAGTACGGGCAGTCAGCAGCTGGTGCGACACGTGGGAATGGGCGTGTGGGACTCAGCTTCTGTCAGGGTATAAGTTAAACAAAACTTGACACTCAACCGTCTCTCTTCATTCGCATTCCCATGACCGGTGTATTTGACAGATGTGCCAGTAGCTGTGCATTATACAAGGAGCCAAATGAATAATTATACTGCTTCCATGATTGGTTTGTTTGGCCAACATTCGTACTTATGTACACTTTCCAAAGGTTTGCCTCGTCACCGTGATTGCATTCCCATGATTTGTGTACTTGGAGACGCACTGTACCAAATGATACTGACTGTCCACACACGACTCACTTGTGTGCTTGTCAAGTCTAAATAACTTGTGGGAATGCAACAACAATTTTCAACTGGATAAGGAGACAGACATTGGTCATAACTTTGACTAGTGTCACATGTACAGACACTTGGCGGGAAACCTGGCAAGTTACCAATGTTTGTGCAAGTGTATCATTCCCATAACATGACAAGTATCCATGACAGATGTTTGTCAAATATACCAGTGATGAGAACATTGCTTTATAGAGAGGCCATTTACAAATTCCACCTGGTATGGTTTTGTAAAACCTCAGAGTTGTTGGATATTATGCCTATGTTTTGTGTCATGTTTTCTCTGTCAGAGAAGAAACCTAGATTGCTGTTGACAGGACCACGTGAAGCTGGTAAAGCAAGTCGAAACAAAGGAACAGACTACAAGAGCAGAATGTGCCTGATGGCCGAAGGAAAGCTGTGGCGAAGGTGCACCAAAGAAGAACCTGCATGGCACATATATCCTGCTCCAGACAGTGTTTCAGAAAAACATGCAGCTGCATGGTGCCAGTCCACGCTTTAGTAATCTTGATGTCACATTCATAGCTTCAGTATGTGCAGTGCTGTGCCCTGGTGACAAGTTCATCAGCAATTACCATACCTCAGGAAACAGACGACACCATTCCTGCCTAGTGATCCGCCATCTATAGGGTTGACCTTTCCCTTTACCACCAAATCAACTGCGAAGAAACAGTTTAATCGATTCATTTATTTTAGATTTCATTATGTTTTTATGTCACAGTGGGGTTGACACTTCATTTTGTACTATGCATACCAGCTGTACAATAAACTGCATTGCAATTTCACTTGGGCCAAGGAAACAATGAAAATGGATGGTGTGGGTTAAAGTTGGCAGCCTGTACTCCACCTTACCTACACTACACACCTCCCATTCATCAGTGCTGATGTGAAACCAAAAATTCAAAGAAAGAGACTGAATGATAGCCAAAATAGACGGTCCTCATGTTATCTGACAACTATCACCCGCCACTTCTCTGCTGTGTGTTGCGGCAGTCAGTGTACTGGGCTGCATTAATATGATAAACAAGCCAAAAGGAAGTGGAAGCTGATAGCTATCAGACAAAAAATTACCCTATAAAAGGAACAACTGCAAGGAATGGGAAGAGGCTTCAAGAGGGGAGGTGGCTGGTAAACAACACGTGGGCAGAGAATGTGTTCATTCTTTCTTTGACCCAGCTTCAGTAATAAACAATCTTGTTATGTCTCGTGATATATCACCATAGAGGAATGGTTTGAAAGTGGACAGGGGGACACATTCATGAATGGATTATATGTTAAAATGTGTACCACCTAGCCTGTGTTTGAATCCAGAGGCTTCTGGTGGAGGGTTGTCTTTGCACATTTTGTTAGGGCCAGAACTTCACTTATGTGCCGGGACATGGATTTGTGGAGTCCGTCATTATGTAATATCCTCATTCTCAACTTAATTACCCCTCACAGGTACAAGGTTTTCTGAACACTTTTCTTGCAAGTACTTGAAATGTATGTTTCGCCTGTGAAGGTAACAGATCGTGTTTCATAACTACATAAAGCAACTGGTAAAATGATTGATTGGGGATGTACATGAGATGATGATGATACAACATTAACATATTTTAGAGGATGGAAACAGAAAGAATGTAAACAGGTAACATTAGCATTTCTACAAGGCTGGTACCATGGATAAGGTTATAAACATCGTCAGCAGTATATAAGTTTTATGACGTTGTGAAATATACCGTACGTTGAAATTATTCATATTGCACTGTGTACAAACTTACAATAGGTCATAAAACAACATCTCTGTACACTAGTTGTTCATTCTGTGCTTAGCCCATCATCAAGGAAAACATATACAGCAGTAATTCCAAATGTTCTGTTTCAATGTTTTCCTTAATGACAGCTCAGCAGAGGCAAAAACATGGCAGACATAATGCTGTAAACAAATAAAGGAAGGGGTTTCTCCAGTCATCTAGTGTACAAAGATGGTGTTTTAGTAATTACATTGTTTTGCGTGTCGCTTCTGATTTTTAAAGCCAAAGATGCTGTCTAGGAAGCCTGTGAAGTTGTGGGGGTCTGCTGGCGGGAATGGTTTCAGTGTACGCAAGTCCATATGTTGCAGTGTGTGCTCCAGATCTGTGCATGTTGTGTAGTGAACATGTCCATCTTCGTGAAGCTGCTGTGCTAGCTCCAGCTGATGGTTGTTCATCAGATCCTCATTGATTACAACCAGCAATGGTTTCTTGGCACTCAGTGCCTCCAGGCAGCTGCCAGCACCTGCATGACTGATGATCAAGTCTGCATGTTGGATGTCCTCAGCAATGCTGTCCTTGAACCGGAAGTACTTTACCTGCATATTGCAAATGAGTCCAGATGGAGGCACAAACATGCCATGACCAATCTGCATTGTTAGCGTTGTGTAGCCCCTGGCTCGCAGTACCTGCAGATAGAGCAAAGGCACCAGAGCTGCAAAGTCTACAGGTACATGGTCCTCATTGAGCTGTTGTGATCAAGAAATTCTCTGAAATTTTTGTAGTGGCAGAAGTTAGATTGTGGTCTTCTCTGTTATGACACAATGTAACCTACGAGTGTTTCTCGATAAGGGGCCTGCGAGTTTGAGTACATTCAGCTCAGTAAGGCTTCACCTAATTGTAAGTTTTACTGTCATTAGGTAGGAAAATTACTGTTTCTGAAATAAATTTTTACATTGACTCAATAAAGGTTTTTGTTTCCTATTAGTAAATATTCCAACTTTAAATGTTGTGTGAGTTGAGATAATTTTGGGGAGGGGTCAACAGAATTAGGGATACCTTACATGGGGTCCACAGCATCAGAGAATCCTGGTGGGGGTGAGATTTTCCACATGTACCCATCCAGACTGGAGCTGGGGCCCACCCAGCCTCCTATACAACAGGTACCAGGTCTTTCTCAGGGGTAAAGTGGCCCGGTGTGGATGGCACCACCCACTAGAGCCGAGGTTAAAGGAAGAGTAGAGCTATACCTCTGCTCCCTCTCTGGGCCTTCATGGCCTGTTCGAGGGTGAACTTTACCTATACCATAGTACTAGAAAGGTGGAGATGTCCATCTGGAACATTGCTAACCACCTATCAGACTACACAGTGTCATAACATTGCTAACCACCTATCAGACTACACAGTGTCATAACATTGCTAACCACCTATCAGACTACACAGTGTCATAACATTGCTAACCACCTATCAGACTACACAGTGTCATAACATTGCTAACCACCTATCAGACTACACAGTGTCATAACATTGCTAACCACCTATCAGACTACACAGTGTCATAACATTGCTAACCACCTATCAGACTACACAGTGTCATAACATTGCTAACCACCTATCAGACTACACAGTGTCATAACCCAAAGTCTGCAATATTTTTAACCTAAGCTTCATCATCACCAACCAAAAATCCTCAAATTTGGCTCTACACATACTGACTATTATCCTCCTTGATTTGATCATCATAACACTACTGACTGAACAGTACACATTTTAAACCTCCTGGTTATGTAATTGTCTCCATTCCTCCGTGAGTGTTGCAGGTATGTAGGAGTTGGTGAAAGGAATTACATATGAGAGTTCAAAGGTAAGACTGTGTTAAGGATGCAGGTCTTCTGCAATGTGATGCTGTGTCCTTGAGTTAGTGTTTCCTGATGTTTGAAAGGAATGTAGTGCCTTCATTTCCAGGGGCTGACTGCAGATGAAGGCACTGCACACCTTCAAAATGTCAGAAACACCCAGTGACGCAGCGTCAAATCAGTCCTCGACAAAACCAATGAGGAAACCTCAAATCTTGCAAGACAGCATTAGCTATAGTCAAGACAAAAATACAGGGACACTGGCTCACATAACGTGAAGTCCAGTAATACTTTGATGTGCAATAAACAGTGTTTGTTAGATGTGACATATCTGTGACCTGAAGAAAAACATTTCCAGCACCTTTAAATATGGTGAGTAAAAGCCTAATATTAACTACAACAGACTGAACTAAAATGTGTGGAATAGTGCCACGTACTGTGCTGTCTGCCATCCCAAGTGAAGAGCTATGTTGAGTTGTCAGATAAAGTAATTTCCCTGTATTAATAAGTAAACTAACTGCATGGATCAGAGTCCTTCTTCAAAAGCTACTAGTTCCTCAGCTTGTCAAGAAATTCCCTGCATTTTATGAAATCTTAAGGTTTATTAGTGTTCACAACAGCCCACTACATGTCCCTGTCCTCAGCCACATGAATCAAGTCCACACCCTCCCATCATATTCTTTTTAAGATCCATTTTAATATCACTCCTATCTATGCCTAGGTCTTCAAAGTTGTCTCTTTCCTTCACATTTCCCCACCAAAATCCTGTATGCGTTTCTTTTCTCCCCCAAATATGCCACATACCACTCCCCTTCTCATCCTACTTGATTTAATCGCCTGAAGGATATTTGGTGAGCAGTACAAATCATGATGCTCCACGTTATGCAGCTTTCCCCAGCCTGCTGTCACTTTTTCCCTCTTATGCTCAAATATCTTTATGCATTAAATGTCAGTGAAATGTTTCTGCAATTCAGTTGGCAGTACAGTCACATTTGTAATGTTATGGAAGAATACACAGTGGACACCTGTCAGTATGCAAATAAAATAGGATGGCAATAAAAAATAGCAGACTGCAAGTGACATAGAAATAAATGGAAAGACAGAGAAAATGCGGAAGAAAGGTTAGAGCCATCACAGTTCACATGATAAAACTGTAGTTTCAGAAAACCTGAAAAATATGTACCACACTTGAGGCACATATTTAGGTGTTATTTGTAGATATTTTTGAAAAGAAGCTGGAAATTCATCTCACCATGCCATTTTCTGCCTCTGTAGAAGAAATTATTTTCAGGTTTAAGTGAAATCTAAACTGTATACATTTCCTACCCAGTGAGTACGAAGTTTAACATCAACAGACTATACTACTATTAGAAATTATGACAAAACAGTAACATACTAAAAGATGAACTGAAAATCCAACTGGATGTTTTATACTTGAAACTATATATATGTTAAGGCTGTCTGATGATTAATGGCATCTATTAGAAGTAGACTCTCCTATAGGTGAGAATATGTGTGTCTAGGGTGCCTGAAAATGCTGGCAGACACAGGGCCCTATATGTACATACATTTATGTACCTGGGGGGTTCTCTACAGTAAAGCACACCTTTACAATTTAAGCCATTACAAATGAAGACCAAAGACATCCACCGAATTTGTTGCTTTTCCTTCTATCCCCGCACTAATTTGATACAGCAGAGAAAGCATGCTCTGTTGAACACTAAGTCAACAATGGAATTAATAAATATAAAATCATGTACAAGAATATCAACAAAATAATTTTATTTTTAAACTGGATCAATAAATAAGCTTCTTCAACAGGCATTAGGACGCGAAAAATGACAAAGATCTTCGTGGACAACCGAGTTTGCCAGAACATAACCTATAAACCGATCAATATATTTTCTTCCAATCAATCACTTCAGCATCCACCTGAACCAATTCAGTCACCCTGAAGAAGGCAGCAGTACGTTCCTACAAAAGTCGGAACAAACAAGCCACACTACAGGGTATAAATACCCACAAAGACCATCACTTGATCTTCACTGATTACAGCTATTTCTTATTACTTAGTTTTCATAATTTCAGTAACGATTTTTAAGTACGAAATGTATGTGTCTTATGCATACACATACTTCTAAACAATGAAAACTGTTATCTTACTATGACTCACACAAACCTCATGCGCCTCATCATGATTAATTACATCCCAGGCTATTACTGAAATGAAAAGAACACCGACCTTTGCGCTGGTTACTCCTTAGTTACTGCAATGATTTGAACGATAGTTCACGAGTTCTTGATTTGACAGCAAAATGTGTGTAGTTCGGTGGTCGTAAATTCTTAAGCAACGCAGCGGGAAAGATTCCTGTTTTATAAAGTGGGCCATATTACAATTCAGGCAAGTGAATGACTGTTAATATGGGTTACATTTTTGTACGTTTTGTTATACCACGCACAGAGTTTTGTTCTGTGTACTTTTTAACAGAGAATGACTATTTTATTGTTCTTAAATATCTAGTAGCACTTTCAGTTATATGAAACATAAATGACCGTTGCCGCTCCTCGTTAATATTACATTATGATAATCATTAAGAGTTTGTGTGAATATTCAGCGGGGAAGGTACCATACCAAACACTATATTTGGCATTTGGTGCACTGTGTAGCGAGATTTTCTGTGTGTCTGTCTTTATGATGAGTTGCAAAGGATGTTGTCCACTTACACGTAGAACTTTTTGGCAGGAAAGAGTCGAAATAAATAGGTCAAATTTTGTAGTTCCTACGGTTGCGAATACATGCCCCGACGCCATTTTGGGTTGTATCGCAAAGGCTTGTGGTTTTGGAGGAATGGCGTAGGCTTGTCGTAGGCCTAGGTGAGCGAGCAATTTTGTAGTACATATTAGAATTTAATTTTGCTAAACTAGGAAGCCAGCGTATATGTGTGTCCATTTAACTGTTGCTCTATATAAACTAGCAAGAAGATGACGAAAACATCGTTCTTTGAAGCAACTTTATCAGTGTAACTGACATCTTGCTTTTTGTAAGAAGTCTTGCACCTGAGGGGGAGGAATTATTCATCTTGGATTTGTACCTATCGTCTTTTCGGTTAGTCCAAGACAAACGCTTGGACTTCTTTTGTGTATACACCGATGTGACGTGTGTGATAGTTATTTTTGGAGGTGCTTGAGGCCATGGTGATGTGGGTGCATACTATTGATTCGTCTGTCCTTGATAAGGTGAAGGTAAAGTTTTCTTTGCCCAAGTGCCACGCCATGAAGATGCATGGGGGAGTGTAGGTGTACCTCCATATATTCTTAACCTTGGCAGTAAATGGAGGTGAATGTCTACCTTCACGCTTTTCGCCGCTTTGACCTTGCGAAAGAGGTTCTGGTATTAATTGGATGGGAAGTTGGTGGTCCACTGATCAGGTCTGGACATGATGGCAGAGAAAAAAATGTCTTATCTTCTTATGTGTGTGCTGAAATTAGTATGAGTGTACTATTGTTATACTGGTCACGTCTTCACGAAATAATGAGTAGCAGATGGTGCACCGATGTTCACATAATTACTTGATGTGTACAGAATACGTACCTTGCTATTTGTGCAGTTGGTAGGGGTTAACTCAAAATCATGTATTAGGTGGCCACATGTGTACATCTAGTTAATGCACGGAAAATATGGAAAAAATTGAGGTGTAGTTAATGGTTTCTTATAATGTGTCAGTAATCTTAACTTTGCTTAATTGAGGCATGTATTTTTTTAAGAAATGTAACTTGTTTGATACTGCAAACTTAATTGAAGTGTGGGTACACATGCGACTGTGATCATTACTATGCAGTGTTGGGCTTCCTAACCACAGCTCATGGCAGCTTGTGCTCAGGTTTAATGGTAATACATTTCTTGCCAGCACATATCCCAACAGAGTAATTAGCAGTAAACACTGCATAGTGATTCAAAAGTGTGCGTAGCAGCATCCACACCATGCTGACTGCACCTGTTTATCGTGTTAGGGATCGCAGCTAGCAAGGTGTCTGGTCCAACTTGTATGGTCTGATGTTATTTCCATTAAAGCTGGAAAAAATTATCATATGAAAGACATCTGTTTATTTCTTGAATTAATAGATGTAGGAATTACATTGAAGGGGAATTGTTTGTTTAAGTGGTCTCGTGTTTTATTATGTGAAAATATAAGTACTTTAAATAATAATGCAGAAATTGCCGTATAAGTGGTGGAAGGAAATGATTCACATTAGGCTTAAATGTAGTTATGAGCATACTGCAGTATCAGAATGTATTTTTTGTAGTAAGTTTTATGTATCTGGGAACAACAGAAATGTTGTTTGTGGTAGGAGCTCTATTACTTAGTTCATAAACTATTAACATGCTTTCTGTAAGGCTGAATGTATGTATAAAACAACAGTTATATATTCCTGCAAGACCATAAACATTACTCATTTGAAAACCAGGCACCAAAGGTGGCGCTTGTCTGAGAGACGTTCAGTTGCTATTGCCAGGTGGTTTAGCTTAAGAATATTGTGATGGGCCAAGCTCTCATGTAGACTGGTGTAGCCCAGAACCACGTAAACCAAACATTCATTTTAAATAGTGTTAAGTTATTTTGCTTGCAGACGTGAACCATGGGGAGCGTGTCACTGCACCAGCACCCACCTCCAAGCACCGCCCCTGGGAGTCTGCGCAAGCGAAGTCATACTCTGGGCAGGGAGTGGTGGGAAGCCCAACCTCACTAGCTGAGATCTTTGACACTGCATTTTCATCCACAGTGGATCACACACCCCATGGCAGTGACTGCAGAACTGGTGAGTGTGGTGGTCACTGGCAACTCTGTTGCTTGTTGTATGCAGAATATCTACCTTGCAGGATTTGAGGTTTCCACAGCAGTGTTGTTGAGGTTTCAGATCCTTTGGTATCTTCATGGGTCAAGGATTCAAAGAGGAATTTTGTTGAACCCTGTGACACTGAAGATGAAGGTAGTGCGTTCGTTCAGAGTGTCAGTAAACACTAACGCAGTGGCACAGTGTCACATCGTGGAAGAAACAAATGTGCATCTGCCTTCTGTGTTTGGTTACAGTTTTTATAAGCATGTATGTGCTTTTAGTATGATGTCCTTGTATCTGTCCATCTTGGTAGTATTTTTATTAATCTCTGTATTGGTGTGATGCCACTACAGACTGTTGTACTGTCAGTAATACTGGCATCTTGGCTATGTGAGCCAGCCAGCTAATATAGGAAATATTTTGTGATAGCGGATATTAAGAAAATACACAACTTTTGTTGGGATTGTGTGCTCCCACCCCAGCCTGATTTTGAGATTCTTTAGCTGAATATAAAATAGGATGATGGCTGCATGAAATACACCATACAGTTTGCTTTCAGTGTGATGGTTATAAGTACCTTTACTGTGTAGCTAACTAATTCCACAGGGTAGAGTCCTTCTTGAGAAGCGAGTAGTTCCTGGGCTAATAAAATTGTGAAAAGTGACACCTTAGATACAGTGTACAGTGTTACAAAATTGCAAAAAGTGTCTGTCTGTCTGTCTGTCCATGTGGCTGTTTGCGTGGAACAGTTTGGCTCCCACTGGACAGATTTTCATGAAATTTGATATTTGATAAATATTTTTCCAAAAGTCATACTGTTTATGAAATTATGTGGGAAAATGTGATACAGCCATACAGGTCACAGATGACAGTATAACATGGTGCATGTGCTTTGCATGCCAGATAACAAGGCTAGAATACAGACATGCAGTCGGAATATTTAATACTTTTTGCTTTTCCATGGCAACTGTGGTTACACAAACACACCTCAGTGTTATGGTATACGTACACTGCATGTATTGTATATTGTGTTACACAAACACACCTCAGTGTTATGGTATACGTACACTGCATGTATTGTATATTGTGTTACACAAACACACCTCAGTGTTATGGTATACGTACACTGCATGTATTGTATATTGTGTTACACAAACACACCTCAGTGTTATGGTATACGTACACTGCATGTATTGTATATTGTGTTACACAAACACACCTCAGTGTTATGGTATACGTACACTGCATGTATTGTATATTGTGTTACACAAACACACCTCAGTGTTATGGTATACGTACACTGCATGTATTGTATATTGTGTTACACAAACACACCTCAGTGTTATGGTATACGTACACTGCATGTATTGTATATTGTGTCCCTGAGCATAGCAGCTGGCTCAGAAGCATTATCGCATTTGCCATAAATGTAAAGAGTCCATTCTTCTACTGCAGTTGAACTTGCCTTATTTCGTAGAACAGTTGAAGTGCAGAATTCCATCTTCTAAGCAGGTCTTGTACATGTTGAAAATACTTCTGAACATAGAAGAGAACACTTGTCTTGAAATAATGAGCATTTTCTTTACAAATACTGTCTTTGATTTCATGAAAAAATGTGGATTGTTGTTGTAAACTCTGGTTTTAGTGTCCCCCACAGATAGTAATTGGACAGAGTCAAATCTGAAGATCTAGAAGGACCCAGTTTGTGGAGTTGAACCATTTGCTGAGTACCTCATCCATTGCATTGAGGCATTTGCTGTGAGGGCCTGGGCTATCCTGCATGAAGGAACCATACATTTTCTGTTTTGTTAATTTCCTGAAGAATGTTGTCAAAGTTATTTGAGCAGAATGGTTGAAATATGTTGCTTATTTGACAGAATTGGTCTTATGATACTGTGTGTACTCACAGCACATCAGACTTATGATACTGTGTGTACTCACAGCACATCAGACTTATGATACTGTGTGTACTCACAGCACATCAGACTTATGATACTGTGTGTACTTACAGCACATCAGACTTATGATACTGTGTGTACTCACAGCACATCAGACTTATGATACTGTGTGTACTCACAGCACATCAGACTTATGATACTGTGTGTACTCACAGCACATCAGACTTATGATACTGTGTGTACTCACAGCACATCAGACTTATGATACTGTGTGTACTCACAGCACATCAGACTTATGATACTGTGTGTACTCACAGCACATCAGACTTATGATACTGTGTGTACTTACAGCACATCAGACTTATGATACTGTGTGTACTTACAGCACATCAGACTTATGATACTGTGTGTACTCACAGCACATCAGACTTATGATACTGTGTGTACTTACAGCACATCAGACTTATGATACTGTGTGTACTCACAGCACATCAGACTTATGATACTGTGTGTACTTACAGCACATCAGACTTATGATACTGTGTGTACTCACAGCACATCAGACTTATGATACTGTGTGTACTCACAGCACATCAGACTTATGATACTGTGTGTACTCACAGCACATCAGACTTATGATACTGTGTGTACTTACAGCACATCAGACTTATGATACTGTGTGTACTCACAGCACATCAGACTTATGATACTGTGTGTACTCACAGCACATCAGACTTATGATACTGTGTGTACTCACAGCACATCAGACTTATGATACTGTGTGTACTCACAGCACATCAGACTCTACTTTTCAAGTCATACAAAGGAACTTTGTGAACTGTGCTGCAATTTTTGTAACATAAGTGTCTGTTATTTTGGCTGTTTATGTTCCTGTTTAATGAAAACCATGCATCATCTGAGAAAAGAAAAAGAAAATATTTTCTTTGTGACCAGGACTGTACTGTCATGCAGAATTTTTACACTGTTCTGTGTTTGGTTCTTTTACATGGTACAGTCAGTACTAGATTTTTTTTGAACAGAACTTTTGGTGAGATTTTTTCATTGCGTATTATATATGAACATATATTTTTTTTAAACTGAATGCTTTTCACTTGCATGTAATGGCTGCAAGCAGCACGAGATTCTTATGCTCCTGTTCTGACTGCCCAGGTATGAGAGGGGACAACACGTGTGTAGTGTTAGCTGACAGCTGTGCAAGTGCTTGGAGACGTGATAAACGTACCTGTGTGTATAAGGGACAGTATTTAATATGCTTTGTATGTTAATGTGATGGTAGGTTGGCTAGTGTGGAGGAGTTACAGCGGCCTGGTAAGGCACAGTGTCTTGTAGAGTAAACGTCTTGTCTTACTGGTGGTTGAACTGTGCATACATGTTTTGAGCCTGCTGCAGCGTAATATGCAAAGTAGCTTACTGGCTGTCTGTTCTCAGAACACAACCATACAGACAGTGCTAATGTTACAGCAGATCATGTAATTTGTGAACTGTAGTTCATATAAGCACAACGTGCAGTCATGTTCGATATTGTATATAAACCATGGGCGTCACGCCTTTTTATGGCAAAGGGCCACAGCCGTTATTGTGTGTTGCTTCGTGGTCCACATGTGGAAAAATAACAATAAGTGGTGTACCTGCCCACCTAAATAAATGTGTGATTTTTATAGTATAAACATAATTTACAAATGTGGCCACGGGCCGCATAGTACAACCTGCCGGGATGGCCGCGGGTTAGAGACCCACAATATAAATATAATATGCAGTCATGTGTAGATGTTTCTAGCACGTCTGGAAACAGAATAGAAAATTAAGATCTTATTTCAAAGATTAAATAATCCAACAGTGAGAAAATATTCAGAATTATTGTATGTAAATTAATCTGCAGATGTAATGACTGGTTATAAAAAATGTTGTATTCAGGTAAATGGATTGCATTTTGAAAATCTATTTTTTGTTTTTATTTTAAAGCTTAAGAACTGTAATAAAAATATAATTCATTGTATGACATTTTGCACATGGAGTGCAGACATTGTTTAAAAGTGCACCATTACTGTTCACACAGAATTAATGAATCACTGCGTCCAGGCATGTGACATTTTGTATGCAGAAGATTCAGGTCCTCTGAGACGTGATGCTGCGTTGTTGGGTGAGTAGTTTCCGACGCTGTGGAGGATTCTAGTGCCTTCAGAATGTCTATAACCTTTCACCCAGTGACCCAGCATGACATCTCAGAAGACTTGAATCTTCAGCAACATTACTATGAGAACCTCTCGTCTGGCAGTGAAGTTATGACTCATGAAACCAGTGGAATAGTGTGTCCTAGTTGTAATCTGTTCTGCTTAAATCAGACGTAAGTGTTGCTGGCCTTACTATATAGTGTCCCAAAGTTGATTCTTGGTCCAGATGGGGTTGTTAGTTGTCATTATATCACTACAGATGCATTGGTTCAGTCCCTGGCCGGTCCGTGTGTATTTGTGGTGGCAAAGTAGTATTGGGACAGGTTGTTGTCCTAGTACGTAAGGTTTTCCCTGTCAGTATCTTTCCACCAGTGCTCCATACTCATTCATTCATTCATTCATCTACCACTTACGCTACGTAATGTTAGCAGTCGACAGCATTATTAAGTAACACACTTGACACACATAGTCCGGATGCTAGTGGCCCTACTGCTTTGTTCCAGGCCATGACTTAATTCCTTCCCTTGTCATCCTCCAATTCATTACTGTGTAAGCTGATGAGCAAATAACCCCTACCCTTCTTGAAGTTACTGATGGTAGACTGACCCATAGTACTTAAGTGTTTCTTTCTGCATGGCTGTCCATGTAATAAATTGAAGTTCTTGTGTTTCCTGGCTGCTGCCAGCCAGTGCAGCACAGGACTGTGTAAACTGTGTATATCACGCAGCTTCATGTGAGGAATGGGGGGGGGGTGCAGCTTGTGGTAAGTATGGATGCTATCAAATAATGTTATTAGTTGCTTACAACCATATGGTAATCTTGTAATTGATAACAACATACCACAAGCTTTGTGAAAGTTAGAGATTACAGTTTTATGTGTATACTACAATAGCAGCAGCAGCAGCTGCTACTACTACTACTACTACTAACTACTACTACTATGCTGCTGCAGCCTCTTCACTCACACATGCAGTGTATGAAATTGGAATTTGCTGCATGTTTGTTGTAGCTGAAACTTTGAAATAGAGGAACGAAAAGTTGGTGTCAACGTGAAACTTTCTTTTTTAGTGGGCGGACTTGTTGTGGCTTACCTCTGTACAGTACAGACATTTTGCTGAAGGCAGAGAAGAAGACATGAAAGCCCTGCGGATGTACGTTGCTACAGCACGTTGAGTCACACACTCTGAGGCTTTTTTTTCCATTTGTTTCACAGGAGAGATGGAGTTTGAACCACTGTTTGCAGAGAGTGACGCAGATGATGTAGATGTGGTGTCGCTAGAACAGTTCCCTCATACTCCTGCAGAGCGAGCTGTTGGTGAGCCTCTGTATGCACAGTACCGTCGACGGCAAGATGCTTGCTATCGACGTAGGGCTTGGCCACCACCTCAGTCGCACTCAGAGCCCGTTGCACCACCTTACTGCCAGCTGTTCCACTCCGAGGACACAAATACATACAGTGATGCCCAAATGGGTTTTGATGCAGCCTTGACCAGTAAGACCACTAGAGGTATTGCAGGGTATTACTGATGTTTCTTTTTAAGCACATATAGCACTGGTATGTTTTTCTGCAGTTGCAGGGAGTGACCTGTATGATGCAGCACGACGGAAGCGTGTACATCGGGAGGGCGATCGTGCAGCATCCACAAAGCTGAAGGCCAAAAAGGGTGACCACCTTCATCTTGGGGGTTCTGGTGAAGGTGGTTCTGGTGGTGCATCTTGTAGCTTCCAGCACTCTGGGAGTGGTGTCAACATAGGATCCAGTGCTGCTGAGGAGAGACCATTAGGAGGGCGCCAGCACTTGCCTCCCAATTGCTATCCATCGGCTGGTGCCAGGAAGAAGATGGTGCCTCCATCACTGCCCTTGCCAGATGAGAAGAGACGTTTTCAATTATTCACTGCTTCAGACAATGCAGATTCCAGTCTTGGTGTCATGAATGAAGGTCATGGGACGAAGCTGCGTGGCATCAAAATGGAGCAGCAGCAGCAGGACCCTGTGCCCCCTCCCCAGCAGGTGGCCCCAAGCTCAAACCAGTATCCAGGTAACATATTAGTCATTTGTTGCTTAGTGTAACTGGAAGCTTCCAGCAGAACATGTAGAATGTTAATATTTTTGAAATACACTCACCAGAAGCAGGGAAATTTGATGTCTTCACTCAGCAGCACACTGCTGTATGTTTAATAAGTGAGGCTCCCTAGGTCATAAAAATGAAATGAGAGGCTATTAGAATGTTAAGTGCAGCACATTTATTCCACTGAAGTGTCACTGTTTTTCAACAGAATCGCTCAGCACGTCGATGCATTTGTTTCGTCTTGGCACAAGTTTAAAATTCCATGATGGTAGCAATCAGGCTCTTGCATTTGCAAGCATTCATGAGCAGTCTTTTCTGCTTCCTCATTATTGTGGACTTGGCAGCCCCCAAAGTGTTATTTCAGTGCCCCAAAATCAGTTCCTTCCCTCATGCTGCATTCAGATTTGTCCTTGGTATGCTGGGCTGACCAGTGTGATCATCATGGAAGGCCACCCATGTTGGAACTCTGCGCCATCACTGTACCCTCACGTCAGTTGCAGTGAATTGCAACGGGAGATGTTTTGCTCATTGAAACAGAAGCATACTTCATACTTCCTCACAGGACCAAGTTTCCATTGTAATTGTGATGACACATCTGCTATTTCCTGAACAGCGTGTGACTGACTCTTGCACCATGTGTTGCGTGTTACCCCTACTACAAGTGCTGCCTGTTGTGGAAAAATAACGTGCTTGATTGATGCTGAAGTTATAGGTTGGGAAATCTTATTTATTGACCCTTCTGTCTTTATATGAGTAGTTCACTTGTCTGATACAGTGTGTTGGTAATAAAAGTAGTGCTCAGTTCAAAATTCAGTAAAGCAGGGGTGCATACGTTTTCCAAAAATCAAGGAACTACCTTAGAATTCTAGGTGCCAGAAGGGTAACATGAAACAAGTTCCATTCTGAAGGCCCACAAATATTGGGTACTGCCATAGAAAATTTAGTTGCTTGGGATTTGTGGACCACTGCAATAAAGTTTTCAATTTTGTGTCAATCCAGTTCATTCTGTTGCCCAATAATTGTTTTGCTAGCATGTTATTTAATGACTCTCAGTTGCTGAAGAATGATGATTGAATTAGTATGGTGCATTGGTGGAATGATTCTGATGGGAAAACCAAAGTATTTAGAGAAACCTGTGCCACTGCCACTTCATCCACCACAATTCGCACGAGGACTGGCCTGTGTAGTGAGACGATGGCAACTAACTGCCTGCATCATGGCACACATAAACAGTGTCCTGATGAATGTGTAGTTTGTAGTATATTTTCATGCCTTTTTCATACATAGGTTGTTGTTTTACAGTACAGAGCTGTACTTAAAATATGTCTTGAGTTTTCACATTTGCATGTACCCCAACTGCTACACCAGTTTCACATGATGCTTGTACAGATGTGTTCAAAATCTGGTTTTTGTGTGCCACAAGTCCTGTTGGTATGTTTGTCATCAGTAACAAGAGGTTTTGTGGTATTCCTTCAGACAAGACACTTTATCTTACTGGCACACAGCGGGAGATTCAGAATGAACTCAGAGTGGAAGCTTTCAGTTGTAAATGACGTGTGGTAGGAAGCAAAACTTTCACCATAAACAACTTGAGCCATAACAAAATAAATATTTGCTGCACCCTAAGTTCTGGTTCAAGAAACCAGATTGTGTTGGGGTTTGCAAGATTTGATGTTCTGGTCTTTGGGGATGCGATGTGATGGTGAGTGGTTCTGGACCTGTTAGAGGATCATGGTGTCTAGCTCCAAGCTTCTTGACCCTTGAAGATGAAGGCACTACATTTCTTTGAAATGTCAAGAACCACACACCCAACAATGCGCCATCATATCCAAGAACCACACACCCAACAATGCGCCATCATATCCCTGAAGAACTGAATCCTTGTGTTAGCATCATTACCAATAAGTTGGTCACATTGCAGTAACCAAGTTTCATCTTTACCCATCCATCTGCACAGTTTGTCGTAGTTGTTCTCACATTGCCACATGGTTGTAGCATGACTTTATCTGATGCCAGTAACAACAAACACTATATTTTGTGTCTTCTGTTCCTGTCTGTATGGAAAATGACAGTAGTGAACTGTTGGCTGATGGTGATTGTGGATCATGGTGTTGCCATGTCAGGGAAAGAGCAAACAAAACATGTTACGATGATGTGCGTGTTTCATTCACACTGGTTGATGGCTTAACCTAAAATGACCGTGCCGCAGCAGCACAGACACTGGTTGGAGAACTGTCCACTTGCAGACTGACTGATGGCTAATGCAGACACACACTATAGTTGTTGCAGCAAAGATGTACAGGTTCAGCAGTAGCATGTGCAGGTATCACTAAAATGGTTAAGATGGACTAAAGTGACCATTCAGACTGTAGCTGGTTTTCTTTTTTGGTAGGTCCATCAGGCATTCAGGCTCAGACGATCGAAGATGGCCCTTCAGCCCCAGACCTGCAACTAGACTGTCTGTCTTCAAGTAGTGACAGTGATGACACAGATGATGACAGTGGCATTGAGGTTGTCGGTGTTCAGTACAAGCAGTCCGCACAGAGGGTGAGTTGATATGAGCTGAGATGTGAGAAATGCATGCAAAATTTTGGAAAGGAAAATGGGCATAGATGGAATGATAATTTTCAGATTCTTCTTAAAGGAACTGGATCGGATTTTGGCCCAGCAGGAATCAGTAGCAGGCTCTTGTGAACGTCATGATGAATGGGATTTGAGGTTTTACAGTGGTGTGATTGAGGATTCCAGTCCTCTTGGATGTAATGCTGTACTGTTGAGTAAGTGGTTGGTGACATTTCAAAGGAACTTGTTGCCTTCGTTCGGACCAAGTGACTAGAGGGATTCGGATCTCGACCCGTGAAGATGGGACCGACATGTTGTCCCGAAACGTCGGTAAATAATTACCACATGACGCCGTGTAATCACCCAAAAGACCACAGATTACAAGGGTTAAGGTGTTTGAGTTTTGTTTAAGTAATGAAGTACTAGGTAACTAATGTATGTCATCCCTCCATACTCATAACTAGTGCTGTCACTGTGCTCTTTGTATGGAAATTAACACTTTGGAAATGCACTTGCTTGCCACAGGCCAGTGAACTAAGACTGTTGATAGGTACATTTTTAGCCCATGTTTAAATGTTTTGAGACCATCATAAGTACAGCAGACTTCAGATGGTCACGCACCATCAGGACCACAGTGGTGCTTGACCATCATAAGTACAGCAGACTTCAGATGGTCAAGCACCATCAGGACCACGGTGGTGCCAGACTGTCAGGAAGTATTAAAGCTCATTTTATGTATGCTGTGTCCAGTGTGTGCATGTGCGTGTATGTTTGTATGTAATACTGTGTAAAGTGTTTGGTAATACAGGCTGTAAACTGTTCTCTTGAACAGTAACAGTGTCACTTACTTAAGTAAATCACACACACAGGCAGTTCTGGTCACAACAACACAAAGTGGCCATGTGAGATAATGCGAGATGATGATGAACTGACTTGGTAGATGCTGCTGTGACTCATTGTCTCGTGTGTGTGTGTGTGTGTGTGTGTGTGTGTGTGTGTGTGTGTGTGAAGCTTGCTGACTCTCACTTGTCAGTTTTTGTGCCAGATTGTTGGGAGTGAGAATAATTGGATTCTGGACTATTGGAGTTTTACTGTAAATGATTTGTTACTGTGAGGATGTGTTATTCATTGTCACTGTTAGTGCAATTATTTGTGCCAGTAATTCTGTTCTCATTTCTCATTTTAGGATCCTGTGGCTGTAGTGGACTTAACGCAGGAGTCAGATGAGGAGATGTTTCCTGTAAGTGGAAGTGGACACCCAGCCGTGCCTTCCTGTGCAACTTCTTCAGCGCCAGTTGTGATGACGGATTCTCCTGTGTCGCCCATCCATAATACAGCCACTGGCCAGTACATTCCTTGCAGCACGCCGCCACCACGCCTTGCACCGCCGCCTCTGATCCGTTTCCGCCTGCCATCATGCCGTTACCAGTGTGGTGGCAGTGATGCAGCTGATGTTCCTCCCATGCCTAACAATGCGCATCACTGCAGTGGGCTTTATGGCAGCTGCATGCATCCACATGGGCGTTCTGTTCCGTGGTCACAGGGACATGGTGGGCCAGCCGCACATTCATATGCACCCACTACCCACACCTACTGTCTGGGTGAGTGCATTAGGTAGCGACTTCAAAATGTCTATAACTGTTTACCATGTAATACTATGTAATATCGAGAAACTTGAGCCCCCAGTGATTCCGCTGTGACAACCTCAAATGTTGCTTCCGTTGAGTCGCTACACTTATTGTTTTTCGAAGGTGATGTGTGAGTGAGGGTGATATTATGTATTTAGCCCAGTGGTTACAGCTTTAACAATAAAATTGTGTTCTGGCCACACAATTTATTTGTGTGTTTTGTGTGGATCTCAGAACAAACAGCGATTATTTCACTGTACAGCATTAACTGAGTGGTTTGTATAACTGAGACGGAGTGTGTTTACTGCGCGGTACGGACTGTATTTATGTGTTTTGTGTGGATCTCAGAACAAACAGCGACTATTTGCCTATACAGCATTAGCTGATTGGTTTTTATAACAGACGGAGTTTGTTTACTGTGCGGTATGAATTGAATCCCTAAGTATAATTCAGTGTATTTTTTGTCTTTAAAGGGTTAAACTGGATTTTGAGGGAATTGGTTGTAGGGGTCTGAACAGGCAAATATAGTGAATAAGGGTAGGTTGGGTGGTATACAGGGAAGCCAGACATGCACTGTTTTTGAGGGGGCTATGAATAAGTGTAAGATGAGTACCATGTAGGGAAATGCAAACATAATTTTTGAGGTATAGAAGGAAGCGTAGTATGAAAGTGGCCGTAGAGAAATAGATTGCAATAGTGTTAACAGGATTGAACTGGAAAGGACAGAATGTCATGGAATGGTATGGTGTAAGTAGGAAGATGATGCAAAAGTGGTCTTTTGAGAGACAGGTTGTTAATGTGAACTGAACTTACTTGAACTGAGTCTTTATATAGCGGCAGACTTTACTGTGGTGATGCTGAAGAATTTTTGTGTTCAGCAGTGTGTCCTTCATGCTTTCAGATCCGGCACTGAGGCTCTCTCCCTTCCCATATGGACAGCCGTCACAGCTGCACACAAGTGGGGGTTTCCCGTACTTCCCATCTCTGCCTGCGGCACCTCCTGCTCCTCCCCGCATCTATCCTCTGCATGAACGGTTGTGGCATTCCCAGCAGCGCATGCAGGAAATCCAACGGCGACGCCTGGATTCCCACTCCATGCACCTTCAGAGGTAGTGCTTGATTATATGGTTAACCTAGTCACCCAGACAGCTGGTCAAGGTAGAAGTAAATTGTCCATGATGCAGTATTAATTAGCAGTCATTTGTGGTTTCTTAGAATTAGCATTAACATGAATCCTGTATTTCCCAAGTATGTGTGTAAGTACAGTGTTTTGTATTGACATTTATAGTGGCAGTCCAAGTTACTCCTTTTGATGTTTTAAGCAAATATAGCCACCTTACATTTTGTTACTGTTAAGTGCAATAAGTACATTTATCCCACAGATTCAGAAAAAGAAAAGTCCCTTTAGTGCCCCATTCGGAAACCCCCTCACGACTTACAAAAGACAGTTGATCCGGTCATATTTGATCAACAGCAAAACTGCTTGTGTGAAATAGAAAAAAGATGATATAAGACAACTTTATAAAGTACCTAATACTGTGTTGTGCAGTATCAGCGTCAGTTTTTGCACTATAGAACTAAAGTAGTCCTTTGTAGGCTTATTTGGAACCTTTTTGCATATATATCTTGATGTTTCTGTATATGCAAAAAATACCTGGCAATATTTCTGTGAGATACACACACTATAGTTGCTGATGGTATAAAAGCATTTGCAAAAGCAACATAATTCAGTTTCATTGTTGGTGACAAATTGACAGTGGTTTGGGACTCAGCCTGAAATTTAAGTATACATCGAGTGTGTTATTGATCAGTATTCGAGACTGAGCTGATAGTGTACAGTTTCATTCTTGGCCTTCTGTTTGGATTATGTTTTGTTACACTTTTGGGTCCGCGTATATTGTGCATTGTTTTTGGCTATTCACCTAATCCCTGTCTTCAGTGTTGTGTATTTTCTGTTCACCTGTGGGCTGATGCAAACGACTGCTGATATGCACATGCAGATTGTTCAGGTGGGGGTCATGGCTTAGCCCAGGGGTCTCAAACTCCCTGGCTGCATGAGTCTTGCCATTTCCCTCCATGTGACCCTCCAGCTGGTCTTATTCTATGTGTAGAATGTTACCCAGTGCAGAATCTTAAGATTTTTTCTTAATTTAAACAATTCATAATTTTTTTAAAATTTTTTAATGGGTCATAAAGACTTGATGTTTGGTATCACTGGGTGGTAACATACAACATGTCAACAAAGACATAAGAATTAAGTTTAAATTCAATAACTATATTTCCATTCTTATAAAGCATATGAAATATTGTTAATGGTATGTTTAGTTTTAAACAATATATTTTAGCCTATTTATTGCTTAAATGACAGCAGCCCTCCTTCGTTTCCTCATTATTAGTTTATCCAGCATACAGTTTGAGTTTGAGACTCCAGATTAGCCAATGAACTGACTGGATATCATTGTTATAGCAGGATTACTTCCATAAAGTCCTTGTCATAGGTCATTGAGACTGAGCTAAAGTCCAGCCAGAGTCAGGAGCACACTCATGTGGTTCTGCTTCATCGTATGTAGTGGCTGTGATGACATGACTGCTATAGGAGGAGCATTGGGGCAGGTTACAATACTGTGAATCTGAAGAGCCGGTTTTGCTCGCCCTGTCCCTACAGTGAGAAGTAATTTAACTCAGTTTGTCATGTGTAATCTGTACTTGTTTTGGCAGTTGGTGAGACTCGCACTGGAGGTGGTTGTGCAAAATGACAGGGACTTTGTGGAAGTAATCCTAGTATGCACGTTCTGCTCATGCAGCATCGCATGCTACTGAAGTCAAAGTGTGCCATTTATTTAGTTCTAGGGCTCAGTCCAAGAATTCATGGAATATTATCTGTGTTTCCCTAGTCAGCTTTATGGTGATGCTGTTAGACTAGTATTGTTTTTGTGTATCAAGAAGCATTGTGCAGCATCGGCTTATGTTTCAGTCGCCCGCGAGAGAACCTGTTCCTGGACGTGTACCAACAGCCACAGCAGCAGCAACAGCCGCCACCTCCGCCGCCACCACCACAGAACCACCACCCACCTCGCATATCTTCCCAGCAACAGCATCAGCATGGACAGGGACACCATTCATATGGACTGCATCATCACCACCATCATCCCCACTCACACCACCACTATCACCACCACCAGCCCCCTCTCCCCACCCCTCAGCAGCCCACAGTGTACAGCCGCCCTGAAGTGGTACCCACGCCTGGTCCATCTATGATCCCGCCACCTGCCCCTTCTATGGTGAGTAGCAAAATGCAGCATGTCTGCATAGGTCAAATATTCTAAAGTCTGGAATATATTGGGCTTTGTGATTTATGCACATGTCTGAGAATTGTCATATGAAGTGCATACAGATATTTTGTGAAGTTCTTTGAAATTGGTCACTTGGAATACTGGAAAATGTCCTGCACCATGTTCAAAATGTTGAGTTTTTGTCCTTTCCAAACTGAATATGGTAGCCTCTGTGTTCTGATTGTGACCTTCTGTGATCTCCTATTTTTTTTATAGTTGGTTCCAACAAATCGGGATGAGACCACGTGGCTGGCTTGTTGGGCTGCCCCCACGTGACATTCAGCTCAGTGAGGGAGACTGCTTTTGTGCATTGTGGAGTGACACTGTTGGTCATTTGTGTTACTGGTACTTCATAAGTTCTTGGATCCAAACAGGCATTTTGCAGTGGCTGTGGATTCTGGTGTTTGTGATAGTTTGATCAGTCCCAGTTAATCACAAACTGTATTTAATCTTAAGGTATTTACATTTTCTGCCATCAGATTAATATCAGAAGCAGCAAGTTCCCAGGCTGTGCCATTCTGTGCTGCAGAACTCAAAATGAGTGAAGACTAGCAGTCCTTGTGTTGTGTGCCATGTGCCATTCTGTACAGCAGTCCTTGTGTTGTGTTCCATGTGCCATTCTATACAGCATCCTTTGTGTGCCATGTGCCATTCTGTACAGCAGTCCTTGTGTTGTGCACTTAACGTAAGAACTTGCACAGTGACACTGTCCCTTTTGGTAACAAAATGAAGTTTAAAATTGCAGTCTTTTGCAGGTGTGACATCTTGTAGTCCGCTAGATAGGTGCTAATGTTTTGGAGGAATATACTGCCTCCATGTTCAGGGTGTGGGAAGTATATGCTTGTTTTCTATCATGCTGATAGAAGCAGCATGTGGATGGAGTTGTCTGTGTTCACGGAGAGAATGTAATTTTAGTTCGTGTCCTTTCGAGCTGCAGTAAATGGGTGGATAGTCTGATGGAGGTCAGCAGTTCAAGTTGCACCAGCACATTTCCCAGGTTGTGATTGCCTTTGTTGTTCCTGTTCCACATCATGCTGATGGCCGCTATATCGATGTCACTCTGACAAGGCTAGTGGCCACTGTCTCAGCACTGAACATTAAATTGAGCCTGTTTAGCCATGTGGGGCTTACACTGGCATCCATGTGGGTTGTGTGACAGGAAGAATATGCTTCTTCTTTCTCCTCCTCCTTTTCCTCTTCTCCTACATTGCCATTGTCACCGCCACCACCATTGTTGTCATTATCACTAGCAGCAGCAGTAGGGTATAAGCTATTCCAGGTTTACAAGGTTTGAGGTTCTGCAGTGCTGATGTTGAGGTTTCAAAGACCTGAATTTATTGGTTTTATTCCATCTTCCTGGGTGTTTGTGCATCTTTTTCTTGATTGACCAATGTGTCTTATGCCAGGCAGAAGTCCAAACATTGGTACGGCTGTTGTGTTGCAGTTCCATGTTGCAACTCCGAACATGGTGAAATGAAGCATATGAATCGTAGACTGTTGGCCACACTATAATATGCTGTGTATTAGTCACGTGTGATGCCGAATACGCTTCCACAATGCTTGTGCATAGGTGATAGTCGCTGCTGTGTTATAAATGTCCGCCTCTGAGTAAGGTAGCATTGCCGTACAGATCATTGTGTGTAAAGCCACTTTCTCATGACTGGTATATTGTGACAAACATGTGTTATTTTTGGATATTGCCACATCATTGGCGTGGCATACTTGTACAAATACTGGTCACTTGACAATTTCCCATCAACTGTTGGTCAGTGTGACATCGTTCAACATAATCACCAATATCGTGAGAACACATCAGTTGCATTCTCATGGAGGGTATTTCTGTGTACAGGTACCGCCCCCTCTTGAGGCCGTTGATGTAGACTTGCTGACTTCAGGCGGTGTTGTGCCGGCACCTGGCTCCATGGTTCCTGATATGCAGACTGAAATTGTGGTGCAGAGCTCGCCTCCCAGCATGGCCTTGTGAGTGGCTTTCTTCAGTGTTGAGTAACATGGATTTAAAGGATGATCATAGCTGTGTGTTTGAGAAGGGTGCTGAGGAAGATATTTAAGCAGGAGGCTGAAGAAAATTACATAATAAAGAGCATCATGATTCGTACTCATCGCCAAATATTTTTTTGGGTGAGGAGGATGATACATGCAGGGCATATGGCAAGGATGGTGAAGAATAGAAATGCGTACAGGATTTTGGTGGGGAAACCTGAAGGAATGAGACCTCTAGGAAGACCTTTGGCATAGATGGGTGGATGATGTTAAAATAGATCTTACATAAATAGGTTGGGAAGGTGTGGACTGGATTCATCTGGCTGAGGACAGGGACAAGGGGCAGGCTGTAGTGAACGCTGGAATGAGGCTTCAGATTCCATAAAATGTGGGAAATTTCTTGACTGGCTGTGGAACTGTTAGCTTTTCAAGAAGGATTTTGCTTCATGGAGTAAGTTGGTTAGTTTGTTGGGTGGTCAGGTAGGTATGCAGTTCACAGGCAGTCTGTGATGTCAGGTATGCAGTTCACAGGTACAGTCTGTGATGTCAGGTATGCAGTTCACAGGCACAGTCTGTGATTTCAGGTATGCAGTTCACAGGCACAGTCTGTGATGTCACATGCCTTGTCCACTCAGTTGTCAGCAGATGTTTTTCTGTTTTTTCATTGTCCAAAGCAGCCCATTGGCTGAGAATTGCACTTATTCACATGGGGACTGAATGCTTGCATCTGTGGGCAGTGTTGAATGGTGAGCCTGTTGCAATTGTGACATAATTATGTGTGCTTGTAAGAAGTTATGGGTTTTGAGTACACTTGACAGCACAGAGAGTAATGCTTTGTGGGGAAGACAGTGACGGGAAGTTAAGCGAGCGACAGTTTGCTGCTATCAGACAACGGCCTAGTGGTGGACATAACATACAAAATAAAGTGTATTATTTGTGCTTAGTGGAATTAAATATTAACCAGTTATTAGATTTCTAAGTTTTAAAAATCCTAATGTTCCTGTATTCTTTTTCGGTGTATGGAAATGTTGGGAGTTGGCTTATTTGCAGTTTATCTTAGAATTGAATAAGTACGATAATCTTTATGCCTTGTTCAGCATCTTATTTACTGGTTGTTGTCAGTAGATATGAAGGCCATGCTGCATAACGTACAGAAAATAATGGTTCTGTTCCATGCCAAATAGCATCTTTTGCTTGTTCTCCTGTCCTGTTACAGTCGAGTAGTGACATTGTTGTCTTTCCTATGGAAGGTTTGATTGTGTGAAATATCTGGGGATTTATGTTTCTAGGTTTTCACAGCAGTTGTTGATCAGATGAGTGTCATATTTTGTGATGTACTGACTCCATCTTCAGGTTGGCTGACTTGATATCAGTGGATGCTGAAGTGGTGGTTGGAAGAAAATGTGTCGGTTATATGGGAAGGTTTCAGGGAATTCGGTCAGTCATCACTGTGGAAGGGGGAAGAGGGGATAGGAATTGTCTCAACCAAGTGGGGAGTGATAATGCCAAAATGGTTATTTACAGGGCCTCAACCAGTGAGAGGTGGGTGGTAAGGGCAAGTGATAACACTTTATTTAAGTGGGTGTGTGTATTAAAGAAAGGTGGTCTTGTCCCAGGAGGGTGTCTGCTGTCTTGTCTTTCAGGGAATGCTTAAGACGTTTCCCATGGTCTGCAGAGGGGAATTTCGTTCCACCCACCACTTCAGCATCCACCTATACCAGTTCAGTGATATCAAAGTTGGAGGCAGTGTGTTGCTCCAAACCATTAGAACCGACCACACCACTTGATGTAAAAACCCAAACTACCACCATCATTCAATTTTATCCTCCCCCACTGAGAAATTGTAGTGAAATTGTGTCTTACATTTGTCTGTTCTCTTCCTCCATCATTAGGCATTGCTTAATGCATGTGGTGCTCATACATGCTGTTCTGATAAGGCACATAACTGCTATATCAGCTTTGAATGTAAGGTAGCAGTTTGGGACATACCAGTTTTGACTCTGGAACCACTGGACAAGGAGTCTGAAACTCAGTGTGTGGACTGTCAGATAATTTTGGAACTTAAGACAGGCTGCAAATCATCTTAAGCAATAGAGAGCTTAAGTGCTTTTATTTAAACTGAATACACCATTAGGAATACTTTGTGCTTGTAGTAAGTAGGTCAAAATATGTGACAATTATTGAATTCAAAATGTTACTGCCATGTTCTCTTTGTTGACATATGTTATACATTACCATCTTGGGATAGCAAACCTTTTACCTTTAGGGCACATGTCAAAAAACATTTTAAGTCAAGAAATTTTCTGACACTGAGGTGGGGCACACTCTGTGTTTGGAATGAGGTCAGTGAGGGTTAACTAGCAGGCAATGTGTCACGTGGTGTTATGGTGTTGCAGGGACAGCACCCATCAGCATGTGCACCACCACCTGTACCACTATCACCCGCCTGGACGAATGCACCATTTGCACATCAGCATTGCGCCCACCATGGTGAGTGCCTGACTTGTGGCGTATAAGGGCTGATTCACACACACTGCAACTGTGTTCAGAATGTGTCACCATAGACTGCTTCAAAATGATTTCTCAATGCCACAGTCTGACACAGCACAGTTGGTGCACATTCCTGTGTGTGCATTGAGATACAGCAGCCTATGGACAGTCTGTGTGTGATGTGGTGTTGCTCAAAGTGGATCAGCTTTTTCTGGCTCCCATGATGACTTTCATGAAAGGCCACAGTCCTGTGTGTATGAATGAGTGTGACACAACGCAGTCAGTATGGTCCATGTACAGTTGTAGTCCAATCCTATCTGAATTAGCCTTGAGCGGTCTGTTGACATTCCAGGCGGCTGGCAGCCCACGCCCACAGGAAATTGTGTTTCCACCTGTGCTCCCACCTGAGCTGATGCCGTTCCCATTCCTGGCACGTCACATGACTGCCCGCTTGGAGGACTATATGCGTGTCGTTGAGCAGCGGCGCCTTGCACAGATAAATCGTGGTGCCACTCAGGACACTATTGAGCGCTGCACTTTTCCCCACAAGTACAAACAGGTGGTCAGGTCACGTTGATGTCAAATTTAGCTGTCTGTAAAACAGTTGGTTCTTAAAGTAGGCCACAACCACTCTCTTCTGAATACATGTTATGATCATCATAGAGTTGCATGAATTGTTTCATTTTTATATGGAACTCTTATTTATTTAATGTACATTACCATAGTTACCTGAATGTAAGATGATCTTACATAGAATATGGTCTGTAGGACAATGCCTGTGCAGAATGTGGTCATAAGGTGACTGACACCTCCACCTCCATGTTTCAAATGATGAATTATGAAAAAGAAATCTCAGCTTACTTTCGGGTATGTGCAGTAATCACGTGTCCTCTCTGCTTGTTCCAGTATTACAGATGCTTTTGTATTGCAGTTTTTAAGACTTTGTTTAACTGGATCGTAGTCCTGAAGTGCATTTGTTCAGCTCGCTGGGACCGTAAGGAGGATGGGGAATCACCGTTCATTCAGACTAATGCACAGTAGTCCTGATGTTTGTGATTTTCACCTCTCATGACCGCCCATTTTAATGCGATTGTTTGCCCCTTTTGTGACCTGTTCCAACAAATCTGGACAGGCAGCTTCCCCAACGCTTTCTGCTGTTGTACAGATCACTGTCAGCTCAGTCAAGCTGTGTGTTGCAGGTGAAGAGGAGCACTGATGACGTGGAGGACAACACAGAGAAGTGCACAATCTGCCTGTCTGAGTTTGAAGACAATGAGGATGTGCGGTGAGTGCCAGCAGAGTGTCAGTCTGCCCCCTCCCCAGCACAAATACAGTGTGCCGTTCTCTCTGTGGGCCTTGTTTTGCTTCTGGTTAACCCTTTCCTTATGGTCGTCTTACATCTAGGAGGACATTTAAATGGCTCTCTTTACCACCGTTCTAAATGTAGGATGGCAGAACTGCAGCCCTGGAAAAGCTGTCCCTGTCCACACCATGAAGGCATAATGGGGAGTAGACATATAGCTCCACTTATTCTTCTAGAGTTGAAGGTCTAAGGGGGAGGCTGGAATTGAGAAGTATCGGCATAGGGACTGCATGCATATTTTGGAGTGATGATAACTGAATTGTTAATTAACACGTGAAAGATACGCTAGAAGAGAAAGTTTCATTGGGCATAAAATAGACACTGTTTATAGCAATTTCATACTATGACAGCATGCAGTATTTACACGAATATAAAATGAGAAGTTTTTCATGCATGAAGTTCAAAACATGCCGTCAGGAGGGTGGATGTTGGGTAACTGCCATGGATACTACACAGTTGCTACAGTAAATATAGACCTTATATAACGCTTAATATCAGATTGACCATTTTCTAAACTGCACCGAGTGAATGGTACTGGATTTGTTTGCAGGCGTCTGCCCTGCATGCATCTATTCCACATCGAGTGTGTGGACCAGTGGCTGGCAACTAACAAACGTTGTCCCATCTGCCGTGTGGACATAGAGACACACCTCAACAAGGACTTGCCATCCACCTGACAGTTACTGCAGAGTCACAAGGACTGAGGAAGCTCTCGTTCATATGTCTTCCATGCATTGCACTGCAAAGATCATTTGCTTCCTGGCCACATGTCTGCTCTGCAGGTCAGAGTTGTCAGTCTGTGTCATTCCTGTCTAGTGTGTGTGAAGGGGTGGTGACATCACTATGAAGCACATATATGTGTGTTCTCAATCAGGTTTGCCATCCCAACTGTGGTACCAAGCCACCCCAGTGTTCACAGTATGCAGTTGCTTTATTGTGTTGAATTGTGCATTGAAATTTCAGTAGGAAATGTTTTAGATGTCAGTTTTATTTTGAGAAGATTCTGGATTAAGTGAGGGTGTGCTAGTTTTGAGGTCTTCACAATAGTGTGGTTGAGGAGTCGGTTCATCCGGCATATAATGCTGCATCGGGAACTGATTGTGTAGCGATGCTCCATCATATCCCAGAGGAACATAATCATCATGTAAGGGTCATTAGAATCCAAACTGCCATGTTATTTTACACAATCACATTTTTTTTTACATTTTGCGATTAATGCTGGGATAGGAACTCTTTTAAGCGTGTTTACTGGCTTGCCTGCTTGCCAGTAGACCATGTTTGTGATTATGAAGAGTTTAATCTGACGCTCATTGACCAGTGTCCGCAACATTCCACTCATGCAGTGTTACCAGTGCTGACGTGTGATCATGTTTGTAGAATAATGAACTGAACTGTTTTTTAGAACTTTTGTACTGCATTAGTATGCTATATTTTTAGGTACTATCATGAATATGTTAGTGGGAGTTGTTCCCAGTGGCCCGTACAGACCGAAGTGGCAGTTTTTGTAACATTACGGGTCTTGTGGCATGCTCAAGTGGGTGATGAAGTTTATCTATCTGTGTGTGAATAGTTCCGTATGATGACTTTTAGCTGTACATATGTATGTTACGGGAATGGTGGTCGTGTCGTGTTCTGGGGCTACATCACTGGTTTTCCCATCATTGTATTTGCAAATGTTAAGTCTTGAGAGTGCTTTTGGAGTTTTTCTGCAACTGGACACGTTATAGTCCAGTTTGGCATTAGACTAGTCCACGACACAAATACTGCTACAGGTCATGTTACCTGTGCATCTCAGAGTGGTTGTATTTAGACAAATTCCAGTAAGAGGTGTGAGGTTTTTACAGCAGTGTAAATGCGGATTCCTGTCTGCTGGGATATGATGCTGCAGCTTTGGGTGAGTGGTTCCTGCTGTTGTGAGGGAATGTATTGCCCTCATCCTGAGGTCAAGATGTCGAGGAAGAATAAGGTCCACCTGACCCTCGAGGCCGAGGGCAGTAATTCCTTCGAAAAGTTGGGAACCACTCACCCAACAACGTGTCACATCCCAGGCGAACAGAATTCTCAAATTCCAGTGATTCTCGAACTGTTTGTTTGGAAATCTTTGGCCACACTAAAATGCTAACAGTAGTTCTTCTACAACACACAAATGCAATCAAAACTGTCACTCCTGTGAGTGGTGGTGCTGATTGAGATAAGCTTGTCTCTCCTAATCTTAACATCCAGATTGGCTGTCGGACCCATCCATTAGGGACCAGGGTAAAGTAGCCAGCAAGCAATGCCTGCCTGATATGTTGCAGAGCCTTGGGTGACAAAGCAAGTAAACAGATTGTGCAGTATATTGAATCAGAAATAATGCCGTACTGGCACCCTGTGGACCGCAAGTTCCTCTGATTGGCTCGTTATAGTGACTTTGTGCTGGATAGATAGTGTTGCTTCAGCTGAAGCAGAGATGTGCAGATGAAATGTGTTGTCATTTGCAGGATGAATAATGTGCATGTTGGCAGCACTGCATTGAGAGGTACAGAAAAATTCTAAACTGTGGAAGCATGTTTTTGTGCATGGTATGAAGGTAGGGTGTATGTGATGCAAAGACATAGACTGAGATGGTGATGCAGTATATATTTTTGGGCTCATAAAGAGAGTTTTGTTTTACAGACTTGTGTGTATGCTTCCTTGTAGCAATGTCAGAACTTGTCTGTGATTTCTGTGCCATTACACTACACAGACATGTGACAGGTTTGTCAGTAGTGCCAACTTGCTACTATGCTATAAAAACATAGTTTGACAACAGCATGGAAAGGGTTAATTCTGTTCTTTCATATACACTTAATGATGAGGTGCGAAGTATTTGCCTTCAGTTAATGTGAAGCATTTAGCGGAGTTATGGAAGTGAATTTAGTTTGTTGAGTACAGTGATGGCCTTGGCACTAAGAATTTCAAATTTTGTGGGGGAGGGGGTTGTTAGTAGTTGGTACTGCTAAATGTGCAGTTGGTATCCCAGACACTTCTCTAGTCTACAGTGAGTCTACTCCTCAGGGCTCCATTTCCAGCTTTAAACTGACAGCTCATGTAGCAAGTGCAGCCCTCCCAGGTTTTGAAAGTGGCATACACATATTTCTCACAGGACCCTCGGCAGACTGCTTGCATCTTGTATTTGCTGTAAAGTATTTACATTTTAGCTATCTCAGTATGTAGTGACTGTTGTTTTTGCAACTAATAAAAAGTTTGTAAACACAGTTGTATCACTGGCTCATTGCAAGAAATGTTCAATAAGTAATGTTTCCCAGGCTGTACTTTGGTGTTGATAAAGCATTTTATGTTTCTGTGGGATGTAGCACATGTAGTAGGGGTAGCAGGTGACAGATGGCACAGGAGTCAGGCAGGTGCTGTTTAAGGGATAAAATGATGTGCTATGGCAATGATATTGGAAATGATCCCGCAAAGAAGTTTGTAGTGTGCTTTGGTTGTAATGGGTGATACGTGTTTTCCCCATAACAATTGGATGCAGCTGATACAGTGTATGGTGATGACATAGTGAGAGTGCGGCATGTCACAAGAATGGTTGATCAAACATCCATGGCGGGTGAGATTTGAGGTTTTCACAGCAGCATTGCTGACGATTAGTCTTCCCGGGATGTGACACAGTTCTTGGGCAAATTATTCCCAGCAGTTTGAAGGATCATAGTTTTCATCTTAGGGTCCAGTAGTCATTCTACTTGGACTGGTTGACCTTGAAGATGGAGGCATTATGATTGTTCTAAATGTTGGGAACTGCTTACATTCCAGAAGACTTGCGTCTTCATCCATGATGACAGTTGCTTCAGTCGGCCCAGTATATCTAGGGTAGATGTGAACAGACTAGAATTGAGGAACTGGTTTTGGAAAACCAAGTCACACTTCCTCGCTAATTAAGAAGGGGAAATGGCTGTTAGTCAATTGCTGCGAGTGCAAGATCCTGATTCCTACCGTGACAGGGTTTGTCGACTTGTGCCAAGGTGTTCTTGGGGATTATATTGAAGAATGATACTTAAGTGCAATAAATGAGCTACATTTAACCTTTTAAAGCCTAATGATTACTGGATGCATCAACAGTTTTAACATTCAAAAATTCTACATTCTGCCCACACTGTATTTATGTGTATTGTATTTATATTACAGCAAACAGCGACTTTTGTCTTATTATAACAAAAACTGATTTGTTTTTTTAACCGAGATGAAAAGTGTTTACTGCGCGGTACGAACTGGGTTTTTAAATGAAACAGTTTACGCTTCATCTTTAAAGGGTTAACATTGTAATTACTTCTCATTTTATTGTTATGACATAGGGAACCTTACTTATTGAACAATCTTTATACATTCACCTCCTCTGCTGTTACAGGGTTGTTCTCTTTGTGATGTTGCGGTTGTTCTGTGTCCTGTTTGTTGTATAATGAATAACTGTAATGTTCTCACCAATTTCCATTTGTCCCATAAGTAATTCCCAATGCAAGCGTCAGCCTGTGAACAGATCATCTTGCTGCCATAACAAAATAAGAAAACAGGGAAGGAGCACCAGTTGATTGCAGTTGATGCAGCTGGTGAAAGGGCCATTGAAGGGAGGTAGCTTGTAGGCACACAGGTATGTGAATGTCTGTGTTTGTTCCGTCTCTGACCCAGCTGTGGTCTAATTATCTACATACAGTATATCCAATTTCTAAATGGATGTACTTACCAAACTAAAAGTAACAAACTTGTAGGCAGATATGTGTGAATGCCATACTATATAACATGTGAAGCATGTGGGACGTAATCTAACAGTTTCTTGCTGACAGAAAGTGTCTGTACTGCTTAAACCACAGACTTGTCAGAGACCAGCCATAGATAAGAATACGTTCTGTACTCTTGCCAGTATGTATGGTGGCGATGGCTGTTAAAGTGATGTGCAGGTGATGTGGTATAGCCTTTGAACATGATTTGATTTCTTATTCCCAATAATTCTTAATTTTAGTGTAATTTCTTCTTTAAAATTGTAGCTACTTTATGTATAGTGATATTGACAAGGAAAGAAACCAGATCCCAGGCAAAGAACATATACTTTATGTATGTTTTACACTGATGAAAGTTGTGACTTGTGCATAAGAAACTTTTCATGACTAGTGTCTGCAGATTTTTGTTAAATTGCTACTTGTGCGACCATTAAGATAGCTTTGTCATGATGCCCTTTCCATTCTGCATTCAGTTTGTTGCAGGGTGCACAATGTTGTGGTGACTGTGCTGTATCATAACTAGGCAGGTGCTTGCTGAGATCACATGATCAGTACTATGAGGCATGTAGGTGGCTCAATTAGACACAGGCAGACACTTGCATAGAAGTGTGAGTAAGTAGTACAGACAGCAGCTTAAAGATGGCATACTGGCAGTGAATGCATCCAAACAGGACTGGGGGTACTGAGACACCACCGCTTCTGGACGTCAAATCATGTAACATACAGTCAGTGCAAACTGCTAGCAAGATGCAGGAACTAACATCGCGGTGAACTCACCGACATCATCATCCTGCTGCATGATGATGCCCGTCACCATGTGGCCCACAGAGTTCAGCCAATTGAGAGCCATGCAATGGGAGGCACTGAAACGTCCTGCAAACAGCCTGCACTTACTACCTTCTGATTTCCATATCTTTGGACCATTAAAGGAAGCCCTCAAAGAGTACATTCCTTTTGGAGGGTGTGAGACCGGTAGTTTTGGCAGCAGCCGAAGAAATTTTTCGAAGGTGGGATATGCCAACCGTCATCAACGCAGCTCCTGTCTAAATGTCTGTGGTGATCGTTTCTAACTGTTGCAGCACCTTCACCTGTTAGCATCCTTGAACAGGTTTCATTTGCACCTGAGAACAGATCTAGTCCAAGGGTAGTAACAGGAAAATGGCTATTTTAAAATTAAAAATTAACTACAAGACCCAAAAATAAAACCTGGATGAATCTACAATTTAAAAACAATAAAAAGAGCCATGAACTCATACTGATCACACCACAGACACAACACAAAAGTCCAGAACACATGTACAGTAGAACCTTGTTAAGAAGTCTTTCAAGGGACCAGAGGATTAGGGACTTCTTATCCGGATTCTACTGTATTTAAATTCTTAACACCATCTGTGCAGAAAATTGTGAATCTTCATGGGTTCAAGTAAGTTTATAAACCAAGAAATAGTATAAATATATTATTTAGTGAACGTGGATCATAACAGCATGGCAGCGCATCTCACAAAAAGTGATTATGAAGGGTTTTAAGAAGTGCTGTATATCCTATGCAATGGATTGGACTGATGATATGGTTGGGAATGGCAGTGAAGAGGATGGGAATGTTAGGAGTGAGTGTGAGGAAGATGAAGGCACTGACTGTGAAGGTGGAAACAGTGACACTTATTGGTAAAGGTAGATAGAACATGACATGCTTTGTGTATTAAGTGTATGAAATCAATAGTATAATATTTTTTCTTAGCAGGCTTTTATTTTTGGGAGTCATCTTAGATTTGGATAAATATGTTTTCCCTTGGCAAGATTGTCCTTATGATTTGGGAGGGGTCGCCTTGGATTGGGTTTGGATTGGGTATCAATTTAACGGTCCGTACAACTAGATTCAATAAACAAAACACTGAGGGTTCCTGAACACACATTATTTCATGACCCATTCAGGACAGGCATAGGATTGAGTTCGGTGTCTGCCAGTCGAGGTCAAGAATTTTGGTTGCATGCCTAATGACATGCATTGAAAAGAAACAGTAGTACATATTTTGCACTTACATTGTTTTTATATTATTAGAACATTTGACATGAGAAATATGTAATGCCACACCAGTAAGGATCAACATGTGTAATGTACCAGTCTGACACCTGGCCTGCAAGTTAGCACAACATATGGATACAGCATTCAGAGGGTGACATATGAAAAAAGTAACAGGACAAATCCATCACTCAGCACACACTACAAAAGAAGATTTTAAAATGTACAGCAGTCAGCCAGACCTGTTGTACTGGCACCCTGCCATGAACAGCAGCTGTGTTAGGAATGGTAACGTTGTACAGTGCGTACCGTTTCATTTTTTCATACTCTGTTTTTCTACACTGGAGTTTGTAACCAACTGCATATCGAGAGATGCAACACAGCATAATTCAGAGTCACAGCCAAGTTGGTGTTTTTGCAAACTGTTCAGAACAAGTTGGTGTCATCAAGTTTCTCAAGTATTTTCACAGATGGCATTGCTGACCACACTTCTAAGACACTAAAGCAATTCAGATGGTTATTCCAAGAAACATCTTGTGCTCCTGGGTGAGAGGAGTCAACACTCTATATGCACAAATTTGGCTGCAGGATTTGCTGAAATTCATTGCATTTTTAACACAGCATCTGTGCAGCCTTACATAAGGTGAGATGTGATCCAGTCTATGAAGGCTGTGACCCTGGTATAGACGCCTGGATAGCCGGGCTCTGCACACCGAAATCCAAATGATACAATACCAATCAGGTAGAAGCGATCACTCTTGGCCAACATGAGCGGCCCACCAGAATCACCCTGCAAATATTTGGTCAAACAACATGTTTAATAATGGCAGTGAATTTGTGTGTCACGTGTTCCTTTACATTTAACTTCCAAGTTACTTCAAGTTGCAAGATTTGAGGTTTGGCAGCAGAGGTGGTAAAATTCAGGTCTTCTGGGATATGACAGTTTGTCATTGAGCAAGTAATTCCAGACTTTCCAAAGGATCACAGTGCCATCATCTTCAATTGAAGCAGTCCCCGTAGTTTGACTCTGACGATGCAGTCATACAATCTTACTACTTGCCCAGTGACACATGTCACATCCTAGAACACTTGGCTCTGCACTTCATATTCCTGACAGTTATAACACAGACCTGACAGGCGTCCTTCCCACCCACAGCAAACCCCGCACACAGGACGCGATCATCAATGTGGGCAATGCTGAAAGATTTGAATGCTTCCTTACACTGTGCCTGAGTCACTACAGGGACCTGCAGCTGCAGTAGCTCTGAGCTTGATGGGCCATCTGTAAGAGGACACAATACAAGAAAGGGGAAGGAAGAACCAAACTGAATAAAGTATCCTGCTATTTATTATCCTTATCTTGACACTCACTGAAATGGATGGAGCCCCACCCGGCAATGAAGGGGTAGCGCCTCACGAAGTCTTGGGAGCGAATGTCGGGAAGAAGCGGCAGACAGATGGGCCGGATCAGGGCTGCAAACATAGCAGGCAGAATGAGAGATATAACAGTCTTTACAAAACGGCAAGTATGTACACAAAGAGGCAGAAATGTGCTGAATGTTGTGTGCTGTGAAGTGTTGTGACAGGCAGCATGCTGTGTGAAGTGCTGCACACTTACATTAGCTTGTATTTATTGATATATTATTCTTACAGGGACATTGTTCAGCTGAATGCCATCAGGTTATCATTGGGCCATATCTTCATACAGAGAAATACAATGCTGGAAGAATCAGGGGTTGCCCATTCTTATTTGCAAGTAATGAGAGCTCATTTTTTATACAGTTTTTGGCTTAACAGAGCTCACAGACTTGGCTGAAAGGCAAACCTTAAGTAGGAATACATATTTGTCATTGTAATAGGAATTACTTGTGAAGCATTTAAAATGGACTGTAGGCTGGTGATAAACTTACTGGTGAATGTAACATCATCCTGCAACTTTAAAATGGCGATATCATTAGTGAATGATGGTGGGTTGTAGCCCTCGTGCACTTTGCGGTCCTGTATCAAGATGTCAATTGGTGTGGCCCCATCATCGTCTCGCTTCAAGTCTAGTTCACCAAGCCTTGCGACATATCTGGAGCAGTTACAGAACTTCTGATGTGTCATTTTTGGAAATTCGGACATGTGAAAGAGTTTGTGTGTGTGTGTGTGTGGTGTGTGTGTGCTGGGGAGGTTAATTTACTGGGCAAAAATATAATTACCATAAACCAAAAACTGCAGCTTTGTAAGTGGCCAGTAATGAGGTTGGCCTAGAAATACTGATAAAACTGGAAATCTGTGTGAGAGAGAGAGAGAGAGGGAGAGCATGTCTCATGAACAGAATGTAGGACAAAAGCAAAACATAACAAGATAGCTAATACATCGTATTAAAAGTGTGGCAAAGTTCAAATATTTGGAAATTACACAAACAAATCAAAGCTGCTTGCATAAAGAAAGTAAGAGCAAATTAAATATGGTCCAGAATCTTCTGCCTGCATGTTTTTGTCTATGAATCCAAGGGATTAAAATATACAAAACTACAGTTTTGCCTGTTGTTCCGTATGGGTGTGAAACTTCATCTCTCATATTAAGGGAAGGACACAGGCTGAGGGTGTTTGAGAATATGGTGCTGAGTAAGATATTTGGGCCTAAGAGGGATGAGGTAACAGAGGAGTGGAGAAGACTGCATAATGAGGAGCTTCATCGTTTGTACTCACCAAATACAGTATCTTTCTTTTATCATTTTACCATACACGGCAGCTTTATGACCTGGAAACTTGCATCCTCTGAAACATCCCTTGACAGCTGTGGTGCTTAGAACAGCGATAAAAGAAACATGCTGTATTGTTAGTGTGGTCAAATGAATGAGGATAAGGTGGGCAGGACATATGGCATGCACAGGAGAGAAGAGAAATGCATACAGGGTTTTGGTGGGGAAACCTGAGGGAAAGAGGGTGCTTTGAAGACCTAGGTGTAGATGGGAGAGGGATGTTAAAATGGATCTTAGAGAAATATAATGATAGTGTGTGACCTGGATTAGTCTGGCTCAGGATAGGGACAAGTGGTGTCGTGTGAACACGGTAATGAACCTTTGAGTTCCATAAGATGCAGGAAATGCCTTGACAACCTGAGGAACAGTTAGCTCCTCAAGAAGGATTCTGCTCCACAGAGTTAATGAAGAGTGGAGTGCAGTTGTAGTGTTTGGCACATGAATTGCCTCATTATCACCAGAGCCATGTTAGAAAAGGCAGAGGCAGTAAACGGACACAACTGTCATGCATGAGTGCGAGGTACATTATTTTGAACAATTTCTGTGTGAAGGTTCTTGGTCTTAGTACATTTTGTATCATGTTTGGTGTAATTAGCCTTTTCATTAAAGTGATAATTTCAGACCAAATTTTGTAAAAGTAGGTACTATACTGGACCAGTATGGACCAAAATTAAATGTGACAACTGTTGGTATGTACTACTATACCAAATTTCATTGAAATACATTGACCTGATATGAGTATGAAATGTGCAGACAGGGATCTCGCCATTGTCCTTATTGCTATGCTGTGACACTTACAAGTCCTTGCGGCCGTGCACGCAGTGTGCAGCTGTGATGACATGTCTGCGTGTGATGAGGGCACTGCCACACAGGAACTTGATGTCTGAGGCAGGTGAGGACTTGTAGCCCAGGGCCACGAGCCACGGCCATGCTCCTGTATCCACATGCACCATGCATTAGACTTTGACAAGGCAAAGTAAAATACCAGTTTAAGCATGAATTTTGCAAAATAATATGCACTCAAATTTTATAGTGACGTTTGGATACTCAAGTCACATAGAATTTCTTCTTTTGAAAGGTAACAACTGCAAATGGTGGGGATCCACTGAAACCTTCCACATATTCTGTATCAAGCTCTGCATTACTTTGCAACTCATTTGTTGAATCCTGTTTGGAAACATAACATTTCATGTAGGGTTGCCGACGGAATAAATGCAAGGAGAGTTGCTGGCGTAATTGGAATCTGCTGAAAATTTTTAAATAGCAGAGGCAAATAATTCATTTTGATAAAATTAAAACTGACGGCTATTCATTGGATATTTGAGAGCTCTTTCCCAGCCATCCTAAGAACATTCACCCAGATCTGTCTTTACGTCTGCAGCCCTTGGCCAGTTATCTGCACGCACTCACCCAGATGTCTCTGTCTTTACGTCTGCAGCCCTTGGCCAGTTATCTGTACGCACTCACCCAGATGTCTCTGTCTTTACGTCTGTAGCCCTTGGCCAGTTATCTGTACGCACTCACCCAGATGTCTCTGTCTTTACGTCTGCAGCCCTTGGCCAGTTATCTGCACGCACTCACCCAGATGTCTCTGTCTTTACGTCTGTAGCCCTTGGCCAGTTATCTGTACGCACTCACCCAGATGTCTCTGTCTTTACGTCTGTAGCCCTTGGTCAGTTATCTGTACGCACTCACCCAGATCTGTCTTTACGTCTGCAGCCCTTGGCCAGTTATCTGCACGCACTCACCCAGATGTCTCTGTCTTTACGTCTGCAGCCCTTGGCCAGTTATCTGCACGCACTCACCCAGATGTCTCTGTCTTTACGTCTGTAGCCCTTGGCCAGTTATCTGTACGCACTCACCCAGATGTCTCTGTCTTTACGTCTGTAGCCCTTGGCCAGTTATCTGTACGCACTCACCCAGATGTCTCTGTCTTTACGTCTGTAGCCCTTGGTCAGTTATCTGTACGCACTCACCCAGATCTGTCTTTACGTCTGCAGCCCTTGGCCAGTTATCTGCACGCACTCACCCAGATGTCTCTGTCTTTACGTCTGCAGCCCTTGGCCAGTTATCTGCACGCACTCACCCAGATGTCTCTGTCTTTACGTCTGTAGCCCTTGGCCAGTTATCTGTACGCACTCACCCAGATGTCTCTGTCTTTACGTCTGTAGCCCTTGGTCAGTTATCTGCACGCACTCACCCAGATGTCTCTGTCTTTACGTCTGTAGCCCTTGGTCAGTTATCTGCACGCACTCACCCAGATGTCTCTGTCTTTACGTCTGTAGCCCTTGGCCAGTTATCTGTACGCACTCACCCAGATGTCTCTGTCTTTACGTCTGTAGCCCTTGGTCAGTTATCTGTACGCACTCACCCAGATCTGTCTTTACGTCTGCAGCCCTTGGCCAGTTATCTGCACGCACTCACCCAGATGTCTCTGTCTTTACGTCTGCAGCCCTTGGCCAGTTATCTGCACGCACTCACCCAGATGTCTCTGTCTTTACGTCTGTAGCCCTTGGCCAGTTATCTGTACGCACTCACCCAGATGTCTCTGTCTTTACGTCTGTAGCCCTTGGCCAGTTATCTGTACGCACTCACCAGATGTCTCTGTCTTTACGTCTGTAGCCCTTGGCCAGTTATCTGTACGCACTCACCCAGATGTCTCTGTCTTTACGTCTGTAGCCCTTGGCCAGTTATCTGCACGCACTCACCCAGATGTCTCTGTCTTTACGTCTGCATCCCTTGGCCAGTTATCTGTACGCACTCACCCAGATGTCTCTGTCTTTACGTCTGTAGCCCTTGGCCAGTTATCTGTACGCACTCACCCAGATGTCTCTGTCTTTACGTCTGTAGCCCTTGGCCAGTTATCTGTACGCACTCACCCAGATGTCTCTGTCTTTACGTCTGCAGCCCTTGGCCAGTTATCTGCACGCACTCACCCAGATGTCTCTGTCTTTACGTCTGTAGCCCTTGGCCAGTTATCTGTACGCACTCACCCAGATGTCTCTGTCTTTACGTCTGCAGCCCTTGGCCAGTTATCTGCACGCACTCACCCAGATGTCTCTGTCTTTACGTCTGTAGCCCTTGGCCAGTTATCTGTACGCACTCACCCAGATGTCTCTGTCTTTACGTCTGTAGCCCTTGGCCAGTTATCTGTACGCACTCACCCAGATGTCTCTGTCTTTACGTCTGTAGCCCTTGGCCAGTTATCTGTACGCACTCACCCAGATGTCTCTGTCTTTACGTCTGTAGCCCTTGGCCAGTTATCTGTACGCACTCACCCAGATGTCTCTGTCTTTACGTCTGTAGCCCTTGGCCAGTTATCTGTACGCACTCACCCAGATGTCTCTGTCTTTACGTCTGTAGCCCTTGGCCAGTTATCTGCACGCACTCACCCAGATGTCTCTGTCTTTACGTCTGCACCCTTGGCCAGTTATCTGTACGCACTCACCCAGATGTCTCTGTCTTTACGTCTGTAGCCCTTGGCCAGTTATCTGTACGCACTCACCCAGATGTCTCTGTCTTTACGTCTGTAGCCCTTGGCCAGTTATCTGTACGCACTCACCCAGATGTCTCTGTCTTTACGTCTGTAGCCCTTGGCCAGTTATCTGTACGCACTCACCCAGATGTCTCTGTCTTTACGTCTGTAGCCCTTGGCCAGTTATCTGTACGCACTCACCCAGATGTCTCTGTCTTTACGTCTGTAGCCCTTGGCCAGTTATCTGTACGCACTCACCCAGATGTCTCTGTCTTTACGTCTGTAGCCCTTGGCCAGTTATCTGTACGCACTCACCCAGATGTCTCTGTCTTTACGTCTGTAGCCCTTGGCCAGTTATCTGTACGCACTCACCCAGATGTCTCTGTCTTTACGTCTGTAGCCCTTGGCCAGTTATCTGTACGCACTCACCCAGATGTCTCTGTCTTTACGTCTGTAGCCCTTGGCCAGTTATCTGTACGCACTCACCCAGATGTCTCTGTCTTTACGTCTGTAGCCCTTGGCCAGTTATTCTGTTACGCACTCACCCAGATTGTCTCTGTCTTTACGTCTGTAGCCCTTGGCCAGTTATCTGTACGCACTCACCCAGATGTCTCTGTCTTTACGTCTGTAGCCCTTGGCCAGTTATCTGTACGCACTCACCCAGATGTCTCTGTCTTTACGTCTGTAGCCCTTGGCCAGTTATCTGTACGCACTCACCCAGATGTCTCTGTCTTTACGTCTGTAGCCCTTGGCCAGTTATCTGTACGCACTCACCCAGATGTCTCTGTCTTTACGTCTGTAGCCCTTGGCCAGTTATCTGCACGCACTCACCCAGATGTCTCTGTCTTTACGTCTGCATCCCTTGGCCAGTTATCTGTACGCACTCACCCAGATGTCTCTGTCTTTACGTCTGTAGCCCTTGGCCAGTTATCTGTACGCACTCACCCAGTTATCTGTACGCACTCACCCAGTTAACTGTACGCACTCACCCAGTTATCTGTACGCACTCACCCAGATGTCTCTGTCTTTACGTCTGCATCCCTTGGCCAGTTATCTGTACGCACTCACCCAGTTATCTGTACGCACTCACCCAGTTAACTGTACGCACTCACCCAGTTATCTGTACGCACTCACCCAGTTAACTGTACGCACTCACCCAGTTATCTGTACGCACTCACCCAGTTATCTGTACGCACTCACCCAGATGTCTCTGTCTTTACGTCTGCATCCCTTGGCCAGTTATCTGTACGCACTCACCCAGTTATCTGTACGCACTCACCCAGTTAACTGTACGCACTCACCCAGTTATCTGTACGCACTCACCCAGTTTCGCCGGATGTCCTCCTACGATCCGTGTATCCTCCACTTCAACAAACGGCGTACCGCATTCCGACATGTCTGGGAGCCCCACAGGTTTCCTTACCGACGCCCTCGAGCTGTTATCGGGAGGCGCCCCCGTCGGGCGCGTTTCCAAGCCTGGGCAACACACCTTGGGGTCGCTGCCTTCATAGCCACACACAGACGCACGTAGGAAGTCTGTCACTCCGGGGATTTGGCGCTGTTCTCGCAGCATGTTTAGCAGAGCGGGACACTGTTTGATGTTGATACATATGCCGCTCTGGCCACTTATATTCGTGCAGCGGGCCGTGCCGCCATCGCCGACGTCTGTTCGCAATAAAAAAAGAGCACTTATTGTTGCGTCCCCGCTTTCCATGGCGTCTGAAAGCAGTGGCAAGGGGCAAGATGACACGTTTTGCGCATGCTCTGCCAATCCCGACCGTCCAAAATAGGCTCATGAGATTGCAATGCTGTCTGTGCATCTCGATTGTCACCTTTGAATCGGTGGACCGATTTCGATGAAAATTCGTATGAACATACTGTTGGCACCCATCGCAATGCCTTCGTAATTTCAGTCAGTAATGATACTGTAGTCGCGATGCTCGTGATTAACTGGGACCCCTCAAACCGCCACGAACACCGGAATCCATTTTCAGTGTAGAACAAAAGTCTTGAAATACCAGTAAAAAATATGCAATGACCTCAAAACGCGTCGAAGATTATTTTAGTAAAACACCAGCAATTTCTGGAGGCGTAAAACGCATTAAATGATTGAAGGAGCGTCTCGTTCTTTAAAGCACGGAAGTAGCAAACCTCAATAGATGAAAAACAGAGCCTCACTGAGCTGAGAGTGGTCTGCGCAGTAGCAAGAGAGTGGGAGAATACTAGCTTGGGGATAGCACGGCAGCCTAGGATAGGTGCGGTATAGCGACGTCCAACTGCTGGGTGCGTACGTTATATTGCGGCGTCGAACACAAGATGCACCTGTCTAGTAGTTACTGTGAAAACTGACGCTGCAAAAAGGGGAACACACAAAAAGTCTGAGGTAAAATAACTGTGATGAAACGACGCAGTAGTCTTGACGAAAATGTATACTGCACAGTGTCCCTTTTATCGTGTCCCTGGGCACAGCAGCTGTCACGGACTGTCCCGGCAGATGGAGGGCTTTCTGTGCGATAATGTTGCCGTACTCAGTGACACGGTAAAAAGGACACCTGTGTGATCGGAATACACGTTTTACGAGCTCTACCGTTATAGCTATTATTATTATTATTATTATTATTATTATTATTACTAGTATTACTTTTATTAAAGTGCAATAACTACCGGAGCTGTTCGAGTCCGTCAGGGTAAGAGATTTCTGTCATCACCGAACCGGCTCCGAGGCACACCCAGCCTCCTTGTCAGTGGGCACCGGGGGCGTGAAGCTGACCACTCACCTCCAAGTATTGCCGAGGTTAAGAATAAGTGGAGCTATACCTCCACTTTCCCTCTATGCCTTTATGTTATTAACAGGAACAACTTTACCTTTACGTACGTTGTATAAACCGAATCGTAAAGAGCTGTGCCAAAAATCGCCAGAGTGGATGACGTAGTTTGTTTTCAGTTCTATGATAAGTAGTTTACACGCTGACATTCGCAGCAAAGAGACTTCGGAGGAACTTTCAAAACTGCTGTTATTCATACAGACTCATGTTTCACTATTTACGTTAAACATATGGCAAAATAATTTGATTCTACTACAAAAAAAAAAGAAGAGGAATATGTTTAGTCAGAAGGTCAGTTGATTACAGACATATCACCACAACGTACGGTGTTAATCTACGTGCGAACTGATGGAAAGCCTGCTGCGATTTCCATCCACGCTTGTGTTCAACTGTGTAATAAAACGGCGACTTATTCTGGTCTTCTGGTACGACGCACCCGGGCATTTGGGCCGCTGAAGCAACAATTTGGAGGTCGCCGATTTCACAATAATGAGGAAGTGGAAACTAATGTTCGTGAATGGTTGCAAATGCAAGAGCCGGATGTCCACCGCGACGGAATTTTTGAACTCGTGCCAAGATGGAATAAATTGACGTACTCGGGATTGTGTAAAAAACAATGATAATTCCGTGGAACAAATGAACTACATTTAATTTTGTAATGACTTCTCATTTAATTGTTATGAGTTAGGCAACCTTACTTGTTGAACATCCTCTCGTTTCTGCGAGTCGCGACTGAATCGACGAAATACACTGGTTCTGGGAATGTCTGGAGCAACTTACCCGATCTAGAGACACTGCTGCTGTTGACGGCTGCAGCTAGAATTAGTAGAAACAATTGAGCGTGCAGTCGCCTCGCCATCTGAAATAACCAACATATGACTGTAAAAATTACTTTCTTCTGGAATGAGGCCGTGCAGGTCGATAGGTTGGTACCGATGTTTCAGAGGCACTTACGTGTACTACCTCCGTCTTAAGCATGGAAACTGGAGGTCTAGCGCCTGTAGGTTGTGTGAAGTTCCACTTATTGACTACTTTAGTATAAAAGTAAAGTAAAGGTAAAAAGGGAAAGCTGTCCTTCTCCACGCCATCCCTAGAGCCGATCTGTACGTTATGTAGAATAGAAACATTTCTTGCAAATTTCCAACCTTGCAGAAAGCATACCAACCATGCCCTGTTATCTACTCAGGAGAATAGATTTGACCTTGGCAGCGATGACTCAGGGAAAGTCAGACTGTTATATGCCCACGAACAGTAACCGATGTGTTCCATTAAAAAAATGCATTGGACTGAACTATTGTTGTGCTTTCTGCGTGCGAGTTAATACTATTTTATGCTGTTCTCTACCTGGTTAGAGCTGTGCACAAATTTTACTTTAGGCTTGTTATAAACTGAACGCGTAACAAATAGAGACCAGCTGAAAATGACAGCTTCAGTGATAGAGGCTTGTGTCTTCGGCAGGGCCTGTATGTTTTCTCCGTAAGGTCAGACCGGAATATGGTTCACTCTCCACACTGTCAAGGTCACACACAGCTGTTCTCATCAGTCAAGGACAGAAGAATCCACCGTGCGTGTAGCGGCTCGGACAAAAACTGTCTCTCACTAATCTGCCCCGCCATTTGCTGTTCTACTTCATATTCAGTCAAACCTCATTTAATTAAATCGCTATAGTAACCGGCACGAAACTGCGAGCAGGCAGGGAGTATTTGAGTGCGGAATGGTGCGAGGGGCTATGGAGGTCGGCTACTGCCACACTTGCACTTGTATTTCGGAAGACCTACATACCACCTGGAAGTAAACGGTAGTAGGCCTATGCCTGTCACGAAATTGTCAGACAATGCAGTATTCATTTCAACTGCGACGCGCGTAATGATGGTAAAGTTGACACGTTCCTGCAGACTATTTTACCTGGTTTAAGTTTAAGTTAAACCAACTAATGCACTAGAATTATTAACAAAGTATATTTGTAACCCCTACATATGTTTCGACAGTCAAGTTGCCATCCTCAGGGGGCGCATCAAGGAATCACAAGTATCTATGGCATCCAGATACACATACATTTGGCATTATGATGGAAGTACACATGCTGCTCATAATATTAAAATGAATTGATGCCTATAGTCATAAAACTAAAAATTAACCGTAAATAATACAATGTGTCTAAGTCAGTGATGTAAGCTGATACTTCATATAACACAGTAAAATTATTATATACAAATATTGTTACATCATTCGACTTATACGTTTAAAATATATAACAGTTTTTTTTTAAAAGTTTTACAGTCTGTTGGCCATGTATACAGTCATACAGTTGATCTACGTCGATCTCGTCCTGTGGCTTGGGATGTTGTGTGTCCGGTGAAGTGTCGTGTACTGTGGCTTGGGATGTTGTGTGTCCGGTGAAGTGTCGTGTACTGTGGCTTGGGATGTTGTGTGTCCGGTGAAGAGTCGTGTACTGTGGCTTGGGATGTTGTGTGTCCGGTGAAGTGTCGTGTACTGTGGCTTGGGATGTTGTGTGTCCGGTGAAGTGTCGTGTACTGTGGCTTGGGATGTTGTGTGTCCGGTGAAGTGTCGTGTACTGTGGCTTGGGATGTTGTGTGTCCGGTGAAGTGTCGTGTACTGTGGCTTGGGATGTTGTGTGTCCTGTGAAGTGTCGTGTACTCTTGGGATGTTGTGTGTCCTGTGAAGTGTCGTGTACTGTGGCTTGGGATGTTGTGTGTCCTGTGAAGTGTCGTGTACTCTTGGGATGTTGTGTGTCCTGTGAAGTGTCATGTACTGTGGCTTGGGATGTTGTGTTTCCGGTGAAGAGTCGTGTACTCTTGGGATGTTGTGTGTTCGGTGAAGTGTCGTGCACTCTTGGGATGTTGTGTGTCCTGTGAAGTGTCGAGTACTGTGGCTTGGGATGTTGTGTGTCCGGTGAAGTGTCGTTTACTGTGGCTTGGGATGTTGTGTGTCCGGTGAAGTGTCGTGTACTCTTGGGATGTTGTGTGTCCTGTGAAGTGTCGTGCACTGTGGCTTGAGATGTTGTGTTTCCTGTGAAGAGTCGTGTACTGTGGCTTGGGATGTTGTGTTTCCGGTGAAGAGTCGTGTACACTTGGGATGATGTGTGTCCTGTGAAGTGTCGTGCACTCTTGGGATGTTGTGTGTCCTGTGAAGTGTCGTGTACTGTGGCTTGGGATGTTGTGTGTCCTGTGAAGTGTCGTGTACTGTGGGTTGGGATGTTGTGTGTCCTGTGAAGTGTCGTGTACTCTTGGGATGTTGTGTTTCCTGTGAAGTGTCGTGTACTGTGGCTTGGTTTGTTGTGTGTCCTGTGAAGTGTCGTGTACTGTGGCTTGGGATGTTGTGTGTCCTGTGAAGTGTCGTGTACTGTGGCTTGGGATGTTGTGTGTCCTGTGAAGTGTCGTGTACTGTGGCTTGGGATGTTGTGTCCTGTGAAGTGTCGTGTACTGTGGCTTGGGATGTTGTGTGTCCGGTGAAGTGTCGTGTACTGTGGCTTGGGATGTTATGTGTCCTGTGAAGTGTCGTGCACTCTTGGGATGTTGTGTGTCCTGTGAAGTGTCGTGCACTCTTGGGATGTTGTGTGTCCTGTGAAGTGTCGTGTACTGTGGCTTAGGATGTTGTGTGTCCGGTGAAGTGTCGTGTACTGTTGGGATGTGTGTCCTGTGAAGTGTCGTGTACTCTTGGGATGTTGTGTGTCCTGTGAAGTGTCGTGCACACTTGGGATGTTGTGTGTCCTGTGAAGTGTCGTGCACTCTTGGGATGTTTTGTGTCCGGTGAAGTGTCGTGTACTCTTGGGATGTTGTGTGTCCTGTCAAGTGGCGTGCACTCTTGGGATGTTGTGTGTCCTGTGAAGTGTCGTGCACACTTGGGGTGTTGTGTGTCCTGTGAAGTGTCGTGCACTCTTGGGATGTTGTGTGTCCGGTGAAGTGTCGTGCACTCTTGGGATGTTGTGTGTCCTGTGAAGTGTCGTGCACTCTTGGGATGTTGTGTGTCCTGTGAAGTGTCGTGCACACTTGGGATGTTGTGTGTCCGGTGAAGTGGCGTGCACTCTTGGGATGTTGTGTGTCCGGTGAAGTGACAAATTGCACGGTACATATAATATAAAATATTTTACCTGGTGTAGCTCAGTTGGTATAGTAACTACGCTACATATTGGAAAACCGAGGAATCGTGGTTCAGTTACCGGCACTGACAAGAGATATTTCTCTTTTCTAAACGTCCAGACTGGCTCTGTCCCGGATATAAGTAGCCGAGGCGTGAAGCTAGATGACCACTTTCCTCCTCCTAGTGAGAGTGTTAAGAATGAGGGAAGCCTCGTCGTGCCTTCAAGGTGTGCACAGGGCCCAGTTTACCTTTACCTACTTTACTCTGGCTGTTGGCATGGCCTTCACACGGATGTTCATGAAACTCAATCTGTCACAAGCCATCTGGCGGACAAGCACTCTGTGGATGAGACACGATCTCTGTGCCTGGCACACACAACAAAGCGGCGGACGTTTAACGCAGTTCCGGCGGTTAACTTCCGTTACTGTGGCATCACAGGTAGCTCCGCTTTCCGACCTTGCCATCCCAACGTTTTAATACTGGAAATGATACAGCCTCAGGCGTGATTACTCAGCTCTGACGTCGCATTTCCGAGAAGCGTACTGAGTCTTGACAAACACGAAGCATGTTTCAGGAAGCAGCCGATAGGTTTCACTCTTTCGACATGTCACACGAGTACTGCTGTAGAATTCCATACAGATATTTTGTTGGGGGAACACTAGAAAACAGTAACTTGGAAGACGGAGAATGAGGCAGGGAGATGATATTAAAAATGTTGACAAGTTGTGAGATCACCAGCTACATTGAAGGGGTTCTGCGAGAATGAACCTTTGATTCTACATCCGGGAGCTGATTAGTTACTGGCACTATCAAGTGTAAATCTGAACCTCTAAATGTCAATAACTTTAAGTTCAGCCAGGAAAGTTCTTTTGGAGCCTGGGCGCTTATTTTAGAAGCATAACGTTAAAATGATGAAGGGCAGACGTGGTGGTGTTTCAGAACTAGGCACACTGACACTTCACAGAATGACGAACATACACTGTAAAGAAACTTTGTAAAACAGCTTTTGTCTAATCCTGCATACATATGGTACTTACCACATGACTTGCTAGTTGTGAGTGTGACAAGGGGGAGGTAAGCTGGTAAGAGGGAATGCACTGCGCAAGCACCACCAGGCGTTGTTTTTGTCTGTTTCAGAACGTTCACAGGGACTGAAGGTCTGAATGCACTCCAAATACAGTAAATGTTTTTGAAAGAGGTGTAATGCTACTGGCCTTTTGGAGGTGACCCGAGCAGCGACCACGCCGTGCCGACTGCAGCTGTTTACAGTGTTAGGGACCTCAGCTAGCAAGTAATCTGGTCACACCATTAACACATCTCGTTGGGAACGGCTTCAACAGTGTAAATAAGGTCTTTACAAACCCTGGTTGTGGTGCAGTAATATGAATTTCACTTTTGAAGCGTATTCATAGTTGACCGTGTACCAGACAACTAGCAACATTAAAGCAAATACCATCAACTTCATGCCACACTTTTACCAACACGCTGCCGCATTA